>JAEQBA010001406.1:17060-659469 GCA_019434445.1 Phalangium opilio
GTTTAGAAGATGTTCTTATATCAAAATATGACCTACAAAGACTTGGACATTTTTGATGATTATCCCGAGGTAAGTCTTAACTGTGTGTCAATGATACTAATACAATAGGTAGTTACTTAAAAAATCCCTCAACGGAAAGATTTTTCCAATCAGACTTAAAAGATTATGGGAAGCCCTTATATGAGCGAACCCTTGCCAGCGGTTTGATAACTGTGGCTTCCAAAATAGCGGTTTTCCGAAAACGTAGTTACCCATTACAGCAGTTCGGCTGGTAACCGGACTATATGAAAGCCGGAATGCGACACGTATTCGGTCAATTATTTGAATTCCACAACAAAAATATGGAAAACGAAGCTGGCCGAGTCAGCCGAGACCAGCGAAAGTGACGGAACCGATACCCGAAACGCGGTGCAATAACAGGGTGCCAAGCTATACATTTTTAAAACCACAAAATAGCTTGTCCCTTAAGATACTTAGTCTTTGCCAACCCCCATTTATGGAACGGGAGTATTTTAAACATTCACTTCTATTATTAGAAGTAGGTGGGTTAAAGCCTTCCCAATTATTCTAATCAAAATGACTTTCAAACTTGATAGGGTATGGACGTTGTGCTGATGCGTGTGTGATTATTCGATGTTAACTGGCTACAAAAGTTTCAACGCCACCCGTCTGACCAATATTCTTCGAAAAACGTTTATTTATTATGTCACCGGCACCGATTGCTATCACCAAATCGAGCCTGACGTTCTTGAACATCCAACAAGAAGTGAGTTTAAAAAAAAAAACAGAATTCAGGTACGGACTAACAAGCTTGATGGTCGTCAACTAATGTCCAAAACTGCCTTGGTACAGAGGAGGACGAATCTTCACATATTCAAACCACGGAAAGAAGGACCGCAATTGTCTGGAGACGATTGATTTTTCATTTCAGAACTTCTTTTAAAATATACAAGATAAAACAATTTAAAGAGTAATTTCATGAACTAGGCTAAAACAACGGATTCTGAAAGGCCTATATATTCTTTGATGGAGCGAAATCAAATTCAATCAAAATTGCAAAACATGAGTATTATAGCTTTTAACGAATGTCATTTAAAAACTATACAGTTCATAGCATTTTATTTCGGTTCTCATGTCTCGTACGCCTTTGTTGGTCCGTATTTCAAATCTGCAGTCGATTTAGTTACATTGTAGATCTACCTTGTTAAAGGGGATGAAAAACTTCGTTTGAAAAACATGATTTATATAACAAAAGTAATTTCTGTGAATTCAAAAATATCAAGCTTTAATTCTCCGATTTCTGGTTATTTGGCAATATGCATTTGAAAATGCTTCGTATGAAATTATTTGAAATCCACTTTTTAAGAAAGGCTGAAACCTTTCCCGTACTCCGACGTCACAGATATATTTTTTCACGTGAGATGGTGCCACTCTCTCTGCTATCAGACCCAGAGTTTAGACAAGCGAGAAGCTCGAGACGCGTATAGGATTCCCGCACTTTTTCCTCAACGTCATAGTGACGTCATCAAACGTACAAACAAGCTCGACAGACAAAATTGTTGATATATCGAAACTGAGTTTTCGTGATTTTTCAGTGGATTTTAAAAATAGAAACTTTGGTTCAATTATATTAAAAAATTTGATATTTTGAAAGTAAAGACTTGAAAGTGTAACATAATACCACTTTCGTGGTAAAATGATATAAAATTGTAAATTCGCATTCCATTTAACCTTTTAAGCCTACTCTTTGAACATTTTAAGTATAGAAGTGCAAAATAAAGAGTTATAGCATTCAACGAACCGATTTGATAGTATCGGAACCGATGCAAATAAACGGTCGCTACCGGTTCATCTCTAAAATATTAATTAAAAAACTGTCTTTGCGGACAAATGCTAGAAAAAAATAAAACTTCAGTCATCAAATGGAATGACTGAAGCCCCAGATATTGAAAATTTTAGGTTAAACATTAATTATTTGAAAAAAAGTTTTTCCTTCGCTTTTTCACCAAATTTTCATTTGCCCAAAATATCAACTGCAAATATTTTGATACCAATTTTTATGGAATATGGTGTAAAGGATCAATTTAGATTTTTGTGTAAATAATGAATCTGTATTTTTGACAGGTTTACCTTGGTTTTTTCTGCTGCTTAGCTCTGGTCTCTATGTGTATGTCATTGTTTAGCACAATTCGAATCGCCAAGAAAATTAAACAAAGATGGACTCCATCAGCTGATTCTTCTTTGAGTAAATTCATCAAACACATGTGGGATAATTTATTTCTGTTCTTTTTTGAGCGTAAGTTTTGCCATTTAATCGATAATACTGGTTTCATTGAATTCATGTCATATTTTAGAAGAAAAAAAACCTCGCTTTAACAGAATGAAATTATTTAAAATTCTGAAACTCATTTCACATAAAATGAAAACGAATAACTTTTTCTAAACAGCAAACACAATACGAAAAAAAACTTACATCAATCAAAAAACCATGGTTTTACATTAAGTGAAATTATGTTTAATTTTGAAATCTGCATTGTTAGGACAAAAATACGGTATATTGTACGAAGAATGAATTAGAGTTGCTTGAGTGAGCTTTCACTTTGAATATTTATTTTATTAGAAATTTTTCCAGAGGTACTTCATTATTCCTCACTAACTGCGTGGTAGGTTATACTAAATCTGCCAATTTAAACATGATTTTTCCATCTCTAAACGAAAGTTGCTAAACCACATTCAACACAAATTTT
The DNA here is from genome assembly GCA_019434445.1 of Phalangium opilio. NCBI lineage: Eukaryota > Metazoa > Arthropoda > Arachnida > Opiliones > Phalangiidae > Phalangium > Phalangium opilio. The sequence goes on from JAEQBA010001406.1 coordinate 19,808, forward strand.
GAAAAGCTAGAATAAATTAGCTTTACAAGTAACGAACATGTGTGTTGTTTACTTTGCAGCTTGCTCTCACGTGCCTTCGAGCGGCGTTTCTAGATTGATTTTCTTGTGTTGGCTTTTCTGCGTCATGATCGTAAACATAGAGATCTCGAGTCAACTGAAGTCGGAATTTTCGGAAACTAACTACGCAAAGATCGAAACAATACAAGATTTGCTTGATCTAGGACAGATACCAATAGGAGTTTTGGGCGGAGGCGTCGAAGACAAATTCATTCAGAAAAGGTAAACAGAGGCATGCCAGCTCTCTTTAAAGACAGACCAAAAACATTTATATATTAGGCTTAAAGAAAGAACGAGAAAAAAAAAAAACAAGGAAGAAAATTATTATTTTACACCTTCATATTCCATTTAACGAATATTTGTCAAATCTGAAATGTGTGGTTTGAAAGACCTATGGACGACTAACCCCTCTTTAACTCCATAATGCAGCGCCTCTGAGTGACGTATATGTCTAATGTTGCACGCTGATTAGTAGATAATAATCAATAGCTATGGTGGCATTAAACTGTCTTCCTTATAACTGTTAAGCATAACAAGTTGGAAAACCAAAAGAAACCTCTCCGAGTCGATACGCAATTAAGAGGGTTTTTCTAAATAATTATATAAATACAATCAGGAATGTATGGAGGGGCTGGAATGGCTAAGGGATCTCGGTGTACCCTTGATGGTGGAAACATAAGGCGAGTCCCTTTTTTTAGAAGTGTAGCTCTCCCCCTAGTTTAGCTGTCTACCGAAGGCGAAAAATGTCATGACTCGTTAAAAAAAGGCATGGCAGAAGTGACCTTTTAGATTTTTAAAGTTAAATGCGCTGATTCGCCGCCGTTCGCGTTCATATTCGATTCTCTCAGCCTAGGCAGAGTACCTAGGGTAGACGGTGGAGAATTATAGCAAAACAAGTTTTCTGGCAGCCAATAAATGAATGAAAATAATTTAAGTGGTAAATACGATTTTTACGTCAGGCTATGACGTCACTAGTGTAAATTAAGCCACGCCAGTTGTTTCCAAGATCATTTCACGCCGATTAGGATTTGACCTTAGCCATTCCAATTTCCAACCCCTCCATACATTCCTGATATAATTGATATTATTTATTTCCATCATCATTAATTTGCCTTAATTCTAGTTGAATCGTTTAAGAAACTTTATTCCTAAAATCATATTAAACATAGCTATTGTTGACGTTTAAATTCAAGCGGATGCCTCTTAACAAGTTTTGGAAATTTAGCGTATATAAGGATTAAGGCGATTGATTCCCCCATCAATATTATAAATTTAAAAATTAGGATCAATCTAGGATTATTTTGACTGCTACATCCTCCTTTAAATATTTAATTTTACAGAACAAATCCATATCAGGTAATTAAATTTTGAAACTGGTGAATTTTGAATATTGGTTTTTCAGAGTAACACGGACACAGACTACAAGAAATTGAAAGAGAAACTAGATGGGGACGCGGGTCGTCAGATTAACGTCGGCTGGTGGTGGAAGAATTGGTTCTTGGCAGCTCGTTTGAAGATATACGCGAAAGGAAATTGGTCTTAATCTCTGGCTCCATAACCGTATTTACTTTAATGAATCATCGAATTTTCAAAAAGGAAAGCCTCTACGATTTGAAAAGCACTTACTTCATGTCTCCCGCTATTGACAATAGCTACGCTGTCTTTCTTATGTCAAAAAACTTTGCAGGAACACCTCTGGCTCAGCTTTTCGATGTCATGTACGTATTAGGGTTAATGAAAGCTAGGCAAGAGCAGGTAGCTAGAGCTATAATAGTTATTTTACACAGTTCTCGTATTTAAACTTAATAATTGGCCCCTTTCAAGATTATGGGGTAAAATAGAAAAGACGGAACATTCGGAATGTTGATCCAAATACGTTAAACGTGGCTTCAAACAATTGGTCTTTGGTTGACTGATATCATTCATATATCCACAATCCGAATGTGCCATCTTAACCCTGTATCAGGAAGGAGTAAGATAGAAGACGAATTGTGGAATGAACTGGTATTGTACACCGTGAGCCCACAGGGTCGAAGGGGCGTTAATTAGGTTCTTTCTTGTCAAGTGAGCTACTGTTTTGCGCCCTCTATTTAACCCATAATATACTATTTTGAAAAACATCTTGTGTTGTTTGAGCGGTTTTTGGATAGGTCAGCGGCTCTTAAGACGGCATATTCTATTAAAGAGAATGTCAAAACGGCGCTTTCTCATATCAGCGATTGCCAAAATAATACCTCTCATTTAGCTATTGCCAAAATAATACCTCTCATATTAGCTATTGCCAAAATAATACCTCTCATACTAGCTATTGCCAAAAATAATACCTCTCATAGCAGCCATGGCTAAAACAGGAGCTTCAAAACAAACAATTATATTGCACTAAAAGCGATGACACCCAAACGCAATGCTGAAAAAGCTATTATTACAGGTTGAGGATTGCTTTGAAACGATTTACCAAAACGAACCGTCATGCCCATAGATTTCATGAGGAGCTTCTTATTTGGACGGAGCCAGTCACAGAGGTACCGAGTGAGCTTCGAAGGAGCCAAAAGCATCTTACTCTCTACTTCTTTGGAACGCCATAGCCATTGCTGTGTTCTTGTTTGAATACACTATTCAAATTTACAATGTGTGTTTCAAGTAGAAAGAATCATTTTTCAGCCTCGATCCAGTAAATGACTAAAATATAAAGAATACCTGTTGAAAAAAGATTACAGTAATTTTTACGTAATTTAACAGCATTGTGAAAAACTAACGGTTGCGTAATTTTCCCTGTTAAAATAAACGGTTTTTTTTTCCTCATTGTATAAGTTGGTTCAGAAAGTAATGTGAATTGCACGTAATATTGCCTGGTTTCTGGTAGTGGTGGTGGCGTAGCGGTTAGCGCTTTCGCCTCGCAGCAAGAGGATCCCGGGTCGATCCGGACTGTGGCAACGGGTGTGAAAATCTGGGAACAAATCCTTCTGCGTAGAGTTGCAAGTTCTCTCCCCGCTTGTTAAAGGAAGGAGTTTTCCTCCGCGGTCTAACCGTTTCTCCTTCCTAAAAACTGCAGAGGTTTGCAGAGGTTAACGGTAATAGTTAGTAAGGGCGCTGTAGGTTAGCGTGGAATAGGGGCTAGCCACCACCCCTCTATGCAATGTAAAGCCGTAACAAATTGACCCACCTGGAAACAAGCCACGGCTTAGTGTGGAAATCCCTTCATAGACAAAGCCTAGATTATTATTATATTATTATTATACGCCTTCGATAATACTATTTCCAAAAAGGATCTGTGTTTGGATTATGATTCATCATTAATCGGAAGAATTTTTATGTTTATTTTTAAAATATTTTATTTTTCGATTTAATTTAAAATACTGACTTTGTAAACGTATGTACTGCGTCTGATAGGGTTAAAACTAAAACCATTAAACAAAGTTGGACTGGAATGATAAGCTAAAACCTCCGTTCTTTTAATGGCATCACTTGTCGTCGCCCTAACGTTCCGACTTATAGATCATCTTATGGCTACAGTTTGAGTGGAAAAAGTTTCAATATTGATCGCCACGTGGCGCTCGAGGGGCGCTGCCCTAAAAGAACACGCGCCATCCGTATCTCCTTTCCAGTCCATCTGTGTTTAATGATCTTGGGTTAAAACATACGGCTGACAAAATTCGACCTTGCAAAATGAAAGAACGATACAAATGTAAACTAATGAAAACAGAAAACAGCTTCTACCGTACATAGTTAGCAAATTGTTTTTCAGGTTTTAGCAATAAGAGTCTTTGCCATCGCGTAAAATGTTTCGTGACCGGCTCAGCTCCGCATCAATGTTATCACTATGGTCGAAGTTTTCGGTAATTTTACCCACTTGTCTTTGTTTAGGCGCGAATCTAAGTGCCGCCTTTGATCAAGTCCTTCAAAAAAGGTTCTTGAAGACCGATAACGTCATGGTAATGAGCATGTATAGATGGATCATCGGTGTCCTGTTTTTTATCAACCCTTCTGGTAGTGTCCTCCAATGATGGGTCCGAAATGGAGCGAGTCGCAAATACCCTTCGTGATATTATGGTTGCTAGGATGGATGACTACCTTTACTGTGAGCAATTTGCATTGGTTTACATACCGCAGTCCGATGTCAGCAATTACGGCTTTAAACGCGTTAATAGTCAATATAATATCTCCAATGGTATCAGAAGAAAAATTTAAATCCTCTTCGATATTCGGATCAATTTTGGCCATCTGCGGCGTGTTTCTCGTCAGTCAACCTTCTTTCATCTTTAGTGGTATGGCGTTGGACGTCCGCGGTATTGATTGCGCCTTGTTAGCAGCATTCGCCTACGCGACAACGTGTTTAGTTTCGAAGAAGATTTTAAACTTTAACCTTTACGCCTTGAATTTTGTTTTATATTTGTTACTGACTTTGATAAGCGTTGCGGAAATTTTCTTTAGTGATAAATGTTTCATCTTGATTGTGACGTTTCGATCTTGGCTACTGTTGTTTCATCAGTGGCAATTGCGGGGTCTAATCTGTTATACAGTTTCGCGCATCGTTTGGGTGAATCTGGAGCCCAAGCCTTGATTGGTTTATCTTTCGTTCCGTTTTCAATTGTTTTTGAAATGACTCTGAATGGATATAGACCAACTTTGTATTCTTTGCTCGGTAGCGCCGTTATATTGTCAGGAGTTGCCTGTCGATTCTTATCGAAGCCAACATGTCATCTTAAAGCTCATGATCTTCAAAGTAGAAGCGTTGATTATAACCAATTTTCAAGTAGCAGCGTTAAAATATAATAAATATGGAAGTATTTATATTGAAATAAATATGAAAATTAACCCATCACGTCGCTAAATTACTTGAAAATCAACCTTGAATTATGGTTAAGAAAAGAACTATCTGTTGTTAATGTGCAGCAAAGAACGTTTTTAATTTTTTTTCTAATTGGAGAAATTAAGGAAGTTGTTGGTGATAAGGAAACGTTTTGTTTAAACTAAATCTCTTATGCATACAAAAGCTATTGGATGGTTTATCGCTGGAATGCACTTGGAATTAGGCCTGCGAAAATGATTTTATCTCTCATTTGAAAATGTTAATGGCTATATGAAAAATTAAATGAAAACAAATTATTAACGGTAGAATGTTTCTAGCCTTTTTATTTGATGACAAAATCACAGAGAGTTAAAGAGGATGTTCAGACAGCGTGGCAAATTATAGTTTTCTCATACAGTGGGTGGGATGGATATGAGCGGGGTTTGTGAACTTTCGTAACTCTACCTAAATTCTGTGTGTCGCCTTTTCGCGGTTAGTGCTATCTGATATTTATATTCGACTGTTAGTATTCTATAATTGGGTTCGTTGTTTCATTTAACAGAACTTCTAGAGCTGGCCTCGTAGATGTAGTAAGGCCAGTAAATGGCGTTGAAGATTAAAAATAAAGCCGGATAAACCACCCTGCAGCACTTATCTAACAGAAGAGCGTAATCGAGTCCCGTGTACATCTTTTTGGGGACCCGGCTTCCAGAGATCGAATTGGTCCAAAGAACCTAAACACAAGGAAACATGAAATATTTGATAAATTTGTGTGTCCTAAATAACAAATTCAAATAATATTTATCAAAGTTTGCTATAAATGCTTGGTTCAATCAGGGATAGATTTAATTTTAGAAATAGGAATGGAGAACAGAGTAGTCTGGGTACGCGTCAAAGTCCCGGACCCCCTTCCACGGGACGGTGGGTATGAAAGAAGAGGCGGGTCATAGCGACAGAGATAAAAAAGAATTACGTACTTTTCGCCGTCCCCATCAGCAACGTCATCAAAACTTAGTTTAAGTGAGCCAATAAGATAATTTAAACTTTTAGTTACTTGTTGGGGGAGGGGCTCTATACTGGGCTGTGAGTGGGACTGAAGTAAATGATAACTTCTAAAATTAATCTATCCCTGATTCTAACTAGTCGACTAAAATAACTTAATCCGTAATATTGGGGGAGGGGCTCTATACTGGGCTGTGAGTGGGACTGAAGTAAATAATAACTTCTAAAATTAAATCTATCCCTGATTCTAACTAGTCGACTAAAATAACTTAATCGGCAATATTGGGGGAGGGGCTCTATACTGGCTGTGAGTGGGACTGAAGTAAATAATAACTTCTAAATTAAATCTATCCCTGATTCTAACTAGTCGACTTAATCGGTAATATCTTAAGGTTGAGATATTCTCAGAGAACATATAATTAGACCATTAAGATTTAGTCAAATTGATATACCCCGAAAACTCGAAAAAAAAATCCAGGCATTTGAACAAATCTATCATCACTTAAACATCGAGCATTGGGATATGCGCTGCGACAAAATGTTAGTGACTCTAACAAACCAAGTATAGCCATTTCGGCGGTGTCCAGTGCCTTGTATATATCTTCTGCCGATGTAGTTGGACAGAGGGAATTCTAGTAGAGCTGTAAATACGATAAGGAGCAGAATCCTAACCAAACATCGACCGCGGTAACGTAAGCCACTGGAGGTAGATGTGATCTAATACTGGCAGCTGTTGTTGTTAATGTTAGTAGAGTCGTTACTCCTAAACTAGTTCGGGCTGGAGCGGAATTGACGTCCAACCAGAAGGACATCCATGAGACAATGACTATAAATGTACTGTCGCATGCAAATGTATAAAATTATAATTACATTTGATTACAAGCGCTACAACAAGACCATGGAAACATGTATTCTCAAAATTATACATCTTAGATCAATTTTGATAAAAAAAAATTATGTTTTTTGCGCTGATAAAGAGTAAATGTGACCGAAATATTCTTGAGGTCAACAACGATTGATTAGGTATTTACATCTATTCTATCTACACTTCTTATAAGCATGTGGGTATTTTTATCATTTATAATTTAGGGTTACCTTCATGTTTCCATGAGAGTTGCATCAATTGTTTCAAATTATTCTTACGTCAGCATGTAAGAATACACTAGGTGATAACTATTTTGCCGTTTAAATACGAAAGTGGCGTTGACGCAGCTGAAGTTACCAGATATATCTATTAAAAGACATTTGAAATATGTTAACTTTGCATTTTATCTAGTACATTCAATCACACTAAAAAGCCAGGTTTATTCATGATAGATGCGCATATCTCTCTTGAATCATATTCAAAATGTGATAACTCATGTATACGAAAGTTCAATAAGATGTCTTAGAACGCTACTATTCAACAAGATGAACCCGACTCGTATTCAACTTTTGTTCACTCTCTGGAGTAATTTAATTTTAATTCCAAATAAATATAATTTGAATGAAGCACATTTATTTAAAATAAATTATTTTGTAGTATCGTTGAATAGCTGTTTCACATTGAAATAGTACATTTAAATATGCTCTAAAACTAAAAGACTCGACGGTGAAAATATTAAAGCTTACTTTAGTAATTTGAACTAATTTATACGCGACTGAGTGGGCCAAGGCTATCACAACTTTTTGGTCCATGGACAAATTAAAGCAAATTTGTCTTTTTAAGAATAAGTTAGGCAGTATTGATTAAAAGTATTAGTATAGATTTAAAATTTGGCTGAAGAAGGACCGCGGTCCGAAGGCCCCCAAAATAATTATAGTTTGTAAATAAACTTATATTTTTAACGAATTCCATGAAGTAGCTGTAGTTTCATATTTATATTAACAAAGTTAGAAAAAAACACCATTTATCCCAAATTTAAAATTTACGATAGGCATGCAGTATTGAGTTGTATCTTCTTACCCGTTCCATCATACATTAGTTTTCTGTTCCAGTTTTGACAGGCGAAATGAGATCAAATTCAGTTAATTCCAAATCTGGATCTAGCTGGACACTTTTTTCGTTGTAATCGTCCCAAGCCAGTAACAAATCGTTTTCATTTAATGTGTCTGTCAAAGGCAAAGTGTATAATAACTTATTTTCAGCTTCATGGGTCCAATTCTTAACACCATTAGGAGTCAGAAAATAAAATCAACATTTGATCCACCATTTAGATATTAAGACAGTAGACTAAAATCTTATTTGAAGTTTACTAATGTTTCTCTAACATCATGAAGAAGGATTTCAAACGTAAATCAATGATTTTTCTTACTGGAGCAAATGATGAGGGGACAGTACTGGGTGTCTAAAGGGAAGTTTCTCACATCCATCCTGCACTCCAAATCGAGTGTCAATCTGGTATAACGTGAAAGAAAAGAACAAGTTAAATCCTTATGAAACTCGTATAGTTAATCGTATCCTATTTGAACGTTAGTAGTCCCGGAGTAGAAATATCTAATAGCTATTTTCTTGGGTTCGGATCAGTATGTCACCAAAATAGACTATATTGCAATTTAATGCACTTTTAATGGGCATTACTATACGCCGTCCAATAAACACTATTATGCAAAAATTAATGGAAAACTATCAGTCAGAGCAGGGATAGATTTAATTTTAGAAGTAGGAATGGAGAACAGACTTATCTGGGCGCGCGTCAAAGTCCCGGAACCCCTTCCCGGAACGAAGGGGTATGAAAGAAGAGGTGGGTGATAGCGACAGAGGTAAAAAGGTGTTACCTATTTTTCGCTGTCCCCGTCAGCAACGTCATCAAAACGTAGTTTAAGTGAGCCAATAAGAAAATTTGAACGTCTCGTTACGTGTTGGAGGGAGGTGCTCTTTACTGGGCTATGAGTCGGACTCAAGTAATTACTAACCGTTCTCCATTCCGACTTCTAAAATTAAATCTATCCCTGGTCAAAGTAAGGGCCTATTGTTTAGTTCTACTTGTTGAACGCCCTAATATATTAGGTTTAATTAACCCCCTGTGGCATTTTTTATACTCCTCGCTTGGCACATATGTCAGATACTCGTGATTTGAAACCGAAATCATGCCTTTTGGCATGGAGAATCACCCTTAAAACTCATAATAGAACTACGTACAGATTAGGACTAATTTGGAAATGATCCATAAACTATTTGGAAGACAGTTGGTACCCACAGACCCTTACTTTTTCCATCCATACCGATTTCTACTCCAGAACTACTTCCTCTTAGTCGTATTCACCTCTTTGTGTATACTAAGTTGCCTTCTGGTCTAAGAAGGAATCGTATATTAGGTAAGGGTTCATTATGAAATATATATTCTTAGAGTTGACGAAGAATAAGTCCGGTTTCCAGATACGACTCTTCACGACCCGCACATCGTACTTGTCCTTGCAATTATTGGTACAATTTTCGGCGGATCCGACGTGTTCGCATGGGTCAGAGAAATTTTGGTTATCGCTTATTTCTTCCGTAATACATCCTGGTTCGACCGGTGTACTATTATGACAGCAGGATGGGAAGTTTAGTCGCGAATCATTCCATGAAAGAATAAATTGAACGTCGATGGTATACTCCTGTACATATACAGAAACTCGGTCTAAGTGAAGGCATAAACTTATTTACTGTTTTTAGCAAGAAGGTTTCGTTTCAGATATCAGAAAGTGAAACATTCTTGCTATATGAACGATTCATTGTAGCATTGCTTAATGAGTTTCTATGACAGTAACTATTTTGTTTACTTTATATAAAAGTTAATTAGTAATCACCATGTTGACGTCACTGACAGACACTAAACTGTTGACGTAGATACTGACTCGTACAATAGTTGGATTTCCTATTAAAAAAAAGGTACGAAGTTATTTCTCATTAAAAGTTTCATAGAGCTATTTCTATTGCAGTGTTATTCGTCCCCAGTAGATAAGCTTTGATGGGAAGAACAAAAACGAGCGGTTCTCGTTTTAGCCGATCCCATAATAGGGCCCGGTCCTCATCACCGCGGTTTCCCGAAAACGCAGTTTACCGGCTACGGCAGTTACATATTCAGCAATTCTCGCAAGGGTTATGAATTTTCAAAACTTTGGTGTAACATTGCTATTTCAAAAAACATCGGCTGCTATTTCTAAATGCTCATGTTTGTCGTGAGAGAAGGAAAATATGGCTGATAGAAGGTATAAATGGTCGATTTTTAAATGTGTTTTGTGGGAAGTATAAAACTGCGAATCTTGAGTACAATTAGTGTCATTTATACAAAAAAGCCATATACGCTTTCTTATCCAGTTATTCCAAAGGCTTCTCATTTGTGATTTAAAGAGCGTAATTTATGAGTCAATGCAATATATTTGACTTACCGACTTCATGATCGGGTCTTGTAGAAGAATCGTAAGTGGAAAGAATACGCTCTAAATCCACGTGTATATGTCTCGCCCTCAGCAAGCTATAAAATTAAGAATTCCATTGTAAAAATAACAGAAATGAAATAGTGTGAAGTCGGCGCGAGACTCGCAGTATTTCTGGAGTCCAAAGCAATTCTAAACCGAATATCTATAGCGTATCAATCTGGAAAATTCGTCAAGTCTTGCTTGGAATAATTTTATTTCACTCATTTGAACAAGTAACAATTGGTTATGCCACGTTTTTGTCAATACCTTAGTATTCGTTAAACCTTTGTTTTCCATTTTAATATCGCTTTAACCAGCTAACATCTAAATTGAATAAGTACGGAAGGAAAATCTTTTATATACAGGGTGTTCCAACGAGGATGGTAGTATTGGGACTACAATTAAAGGGATGCACAATGTGTTACGTAGAAGCGGGGCCTATATATAGCTTTTTTTCCAACAAATAGAGCTCTACTGCGTTTTACTAGCGTTATCAGTGCATGTAGAATGATCATCGGCATTTCTGTTGAATCAATCAGCTTAGTCGTTCCACGAACGTGATATTTCCCAATCACTACTTCGGAAAATTGTAATATTACCAGAAGTAAGATGAGACTAGAAGTACTGAGCTAACCAAATTCTTCACTTGGCGAAAGTGAATATTCTTGATAACACACCAAGCGGTTTCTGAATTTTCCCTCAAAAACGTGAGACGCTCGTGGCGGTAGACGGCCGAACTAGATTCAAGCACCCGCGTCCGTGTTCCCCGGCTTTAGGTTGAGGGGAAGGGGGTAGGAAAGTTTTTCTCTCTAGTGTAGGCGCGATGGAAGCGGCATAAAATCCACAAATATGTTCACTAGTGCCAGGATCTGCTGAAATTCTTTACTTCTAGTCTCATCTTACTTCTGATATTACTACTTCAAAAAAATTGTTCTTGACACACCCTAACATAACGCATTGTACATTCTTAAAATATTCTAAGTTTGAACCCTAACCCCTACCATATCTCCATGTTAGTCCCGTTTCTACGAAAATGTCTCTGTCGGTTTTCGGGGTCTCAACTAACCCGCTACTGAATATAATTAATAAAACATGAAAAACCTTCAGCTATAGCAATTTGATTATTTTTATCACGCAAGTTACGTAAGTAAACCATGTTTTTTTTCTCACCAATTAATATCGACTAAGACCTCTTCTGTATAAAAGCAAGTTTATGCAACGCTCGCATTATTTATAGATGCAAATCGCTTTTCGTAACTTTTATTTTGACACTTAACCACGAAGTCAAGGCGCATTGTTAACTAACATTGTTAACATTTCTTTATCAACCAGCACGAAAATTGGACAAAATAGCTCTGAAGGTGCTGACTTAGTACAGCGAAAACGTTTTTGCCATAACTTACAAATTAATTAAAATAACATTCTAAGACTTAATTGTTTTGATGAAACTTCAAAAGGCACACCCTGAATAGTTCCTTGTTAATTTAAGAGTATTCCGAAAGTAACTTCGCTGTAGTTTTTAAGTAATTGGAAGGGAACCATCGCGAAACACCTCATGTTATTTCTATGAGAAATTTAGTGAAAAAGTGTGACAGGAATTATGTATATTTCGCCGTCCCCGTCAGCAACGTCATCAAAACGTAGTTTTAGTGACCCAATTAGATAATTTAAAATGTTCGTTAAATGTTGAACTAAGGGGCTTTATACTGGGCTATGAGTCGGAATTAAAAAGCTAACCGTTCTCTATTCCTGCTTCTAAAATTACATTTTCCCCTGTTATTATCATTTACCATTTCTTTATTTTAGTCCCGTTAAATTTAAAATGTCTCTGTTGGTTGCCAGAGTCCCAAATAACCCTCTACTGAATATGAAAATTAAACAAGGAAATTGTTCAACCACAGTAGGTCGATTTATTTGATCACGCGATAAACTTATGTAAAAAATGTTTTGTATCTCTCAAATTATTATTATTGACCAAGTCAAGAACCACTTTAGTCCTTGTCCGCAGAAAGTCAAGTTTAGCATAGGCTTGCAAAACCCATTTTTCAAAAAATAACCTTTCATTTCAGCACTAGCAAAGGCTGAAAAGGTAATGTATCTTATTTTTCATAATGTAAAGAAATAATTTCTCTTTATAATACGCACTAGCTAACGCGCCAGAACGCACTGCATTTCATAAGAAGTTTCAATTCGAATCTCGCGCTCCATTGCACCATTTCGGCTCTCAAACTTAGGTCTCGTGATTTTTTAAAAACCTTTCGCCTTGCTAAACCTAAGGTTAAATGATACCTGGAGAATTTTTATAATTATCAGTTAGTTTCACGCGGTTTCAAGGAATATCTAGCATATTGTGCTGTGATACAGTGCATTGTATTTTCCGTCAATTCCAACTGTAAGTTACGATTTCGTTTTTCATAAAAAAGGGGACGATCTAGCTTGACAATTCCAGAACTTATTTATTTTCGAAATAACGTTTCTCCCCAAAAAGGCCCAGCCGCCCATTTATTATACAAAAAACGTTTTGCTTCTTAGTCCTTAAAAACCAGCATTTATACATAATCATTGACGAAACAAGGACACTTTTTCAAAGCCCCTAGTGGCCGTAGTGAGTTTGAAAAAGTGTAATATAAAAAAGCCATATGAAAAAATGTTCATGCATTACAACCGATTTCCCTGCTATCAGAAGTCCATTAAATTAGCCTAGGAAGTAACCAAAAGCGGGGTTTGGGACTCCCCTCTCTTGTGTAGTAATACTGAAGAAGGGCGACACATTCGCCACCTCGCGATAATTTTTCTCAGATCTCCGGTTTAGGTGCGACTCGTACGCCAAAATTTGCCCTATTGAGAGTGAAAAAACTATTGGGGGAGAAACACCTATTGGCTGAAAATGAACGCTGGATCTATAAAGGGAGCGGAAAACGCCCGCCTTCCACTGTACAAACCAAGCCCTCTCTACCATATAATCAGGAGAAGGGAGGGGTGTGAATTTTGGAACAATCAAGGTCATTCAGTTTTTTATGACTCTTCATAAACCTATTGAAAAAAAACTGTTTAACGACCGTGGCCGTTCCTTTTTTATTTTTTTATAAAGCAAACAATCTACCCTTTAGAGATCCAGCGTTCATGGGCTGAAGAAGTCACGCCCCGCTCACGTCAAGAAAGACTTCCTAGAGAGGAGCTCGAGATTTCTAACAGTGTTAGGAAAGGGGGAAAAATTTAACCCCCTATCCGTGGAGTTAGGAGTTCTTACCCCAGCAGTGACGTACGCTATACCAGCTATTGAAATTGTTTACTTACTTGGCTATTTTAATGAACTTCTGCTGCTATTTAATACACATTTCCCTATTCTACGAGAACGGTAGCTCTCTTAGACAAGACTTCATACTGCCTTTAATGTGTAAGAAGTAATTGGAAGAATTCCTCCAAAAAATCTTTCTTCTTCATCTGATAAGCCATGAGTTGTGGGAATATATTTGGGTTCAATTTCACCAAACATAATAACAGCGAAGATCGGGTCTTCAAATACAAGTAATAATAGTTACTTTATTCAATTTTAAAATTAGTCACTTCATTCTGGGTTTTTGTTGGTATACCAAAGTTCATTACATACTTTTTCAGAGCGGTGAATTGCCCGAGTGTTCCAATTGTAGTATGCGAGGTAATTTTAAACGACTTAGGGATAGATTTAATTTTAGAAGTAGGAATGGAGAACGGTTAGAATTTACCTCAGTTCGACTTATAGCCCAGTATAGAGCCCCTCCCTCAAACACATAATGAAAAGTTTAAATTATCTTATTGGCTCACTTAAACTACGTTTTGATGACGTTGGTGACGAGACGGCGAAAAGTACGTTATTCCTTTATACATCTTTCGCTATGAGCCGCCTCTTCTTTCAAACCCCTCCGTCTCGTGGATGGGGGTCCGGGACTTTGACGCGCGCCCAGATTACTCTGAATTCTCCATTCCTACTTCTAAATTTAAATCTATCCCTGCTACTGGCTATCGAGATATTATAATGTAAATCAAAACTATTAGGAACTTCTATCTCAAGATTCATTATTGCAATTGTTCAAGTTAATGGACGAGTTATTTCTCAAAATATTTAATATAAGGTCAGTTGTTTCATTCAAATAGCATAACGTGCTTCTGATGAAATAATAAGAATAGATAAATATCTATCGATACTCAGAGTTGAATACATTCCTATTCCTTATGAGGAGTTGATAATAAATGGAACCTCCATCCAATCAATTCAGGTAAAAAAATCAAAGAAAATACACAATGAATTGATTGAATTTTTTTATTATCATCCAATACGTCTTAAGCGATATCGTAGCATGAGCCAGTTGGGAAGGTGTGCTTGCAATCTCGAATTGGACGCCCTTAATCAAAACTGGCTCGCGCTGCGATCACTAGTCGGAGACTTTTAACTGGTTACTTTAGAATGTATCAGGCGTACTGTTTCCCGTGGAACTTTCGGGGGTTGAGAAGGACGATTTTTGGCACTATTCACCAGTATTCTTGACGTCAGAGTTAACCTTAATGACAGGGCCACCAACTGAAGTTGGAAAATATTCCATGGCTTTCCTGACCATGGACAATTCGGTGAGATATTATTTTGATAACAATTTTCCACAAAATCTATCTATATCTATATAAAACAAAGTCCTGACTGACTGATAATCAACGCCCAGCCCAAGGCTGAAAATTTGCAGGAACGTTACTCATAAGTACTAAGAAAGATTTTTCCAATCCGCCGCCATCTTAATAAATGGCGCCTAGAAATGTTAAAAATCTTCTTTATGCAACAAAGTCCGCGCGTTTCAACCGATTTCGCTAATATTTACTACACTGCTTTCCTTTAACCTATTGGCGGGTTGAATGGTCTTTTGAGTTCGATTTGTTGCCATCTTTTTAAATGGCGTTCAAAAACTTAAAACCCTTCTGTATGGAATAATGTCCGAGTGAAAAGAAATAAAAAATGTTCCGACGGGCTGACGGGCATCGCCGGGTGCCTTCGCTCCTAGTGTGCTACAAAATTATCAGTCATCAGTAAAATCTACCCATTCTTTATAACATTTTGATGGAAGTTCTTACTACACGCGAGCGACGCAGCGGGTAACAGCTAGTAACTCATAAATGAGTCCCGAAAGGCAAAATGTTAAAGGACCTTTTCAACTCAAAATCGACAAGTAGAACCCGTTGTGTTTTGGTCCTCCCTACCTTTATGGAAAACGCTATACAAATTACAAAATCTCGAAGAACTGTTTAAGGTAGGCGCATAGTAGGAGAATGATCGAGGTCTATTCCCCTAACCTCTCTGTGAGAACCATTATGTCATAGAATATTTTTGACTCAAAATCTTATAGAACCCACTACTTCGGTCCTAAACCCCCACCCCTTTTTGGTGAACTCTGTATAAAGTATGTCCAACAAAGTTTCTGAATACTCTAATCAAGGATAACTGCATTTTTTTAGGTTACATGCCTGCTTCTTTTGTGTATCTTCATTCTACCACTCCTGGCGAAGCTTTCCGAGTTTGTTACAGACACGGGTCTGGTAAGACGTCGGCAAAAAACATCAACTCTTCGGATAGTTCGAAATTATTGCAATATGTCATGGAATTTCTTCAGCATATTTTTCTTCGAACGTAAGAACTTATACGTCTCTTTTGATATCTTGATTAATCTTACATCTCGCGCATTTTGCTAAAGCTTATTTCAAATTATGTTTCAGCCTTCGAACTGGTTCCGAAAATCATTTCATTAAGGATCATTATTGGTTTGTGGCTGATAGCTATTTCCATTCTGTCAACATTCATGGGATCCGAACTAAAAACGGAACTGTACTCAACGGAACACGTCTTAATCGAAAGCCTGGAAAGTTTTAGTAAATACACCAACGCAAAAATTCGATTTAGCCCAAATGGTAACGGAGCTGGCTTTTTTGAAGAATGGGTAAGATTTTCCTTGTTATTATCGCCTCTTCTGGTAATTGCGGTGTTACTATAGGAAACGTCCACCATGGATATTCAACCCAAATTTTCCTTGGCTAAGAGAGTTCAAAACATGGAGGTTGTGGAACTCTTAGACGGTGATACTTATCAGGACGTATTTTTGGGAAAAGCAGGAATCTTTATACCAAAGTTGTACCTCGACAATATGCTCTCAATTCTTTTGGAAAGCGACGCTGATTTTAGAAAGTTTAACTTTTACTTTAACGAGGAACGAATCAAAAATCTGATTTTCGTCTTTCCTGTCAGCACCGAATTCAAAAGGTGCCCGGAGTTTATTGAGCAGATAAGCCTTGGGTAAGAAATATGCAGCTTTGTTCCCATCGCTTGCAGTTCTCTATTCGATGAGCTTCTAAAACAAGGCGACCCAAGGGCTCGTAATAGTAGTCACATCGTACCGTACTTAACAGGCGACCGCGTACAGAAAACATTTGAGTGAATAGTCCCTCGATGCGCTACCTTTAACTGTTGTAAAATTATTACTTAATTTTTTTACTTACTTATATCATATACTTAAAGGGAGTATTAAAGCTCGTATCTAAATTAAGGCAGTACATAATTCTCTCTCTCTCTCGCTTTAAATATATCTAGTAAACGTAAAACACAATTCGCAATGTTAAACCTTATTAGTATCATTAAATGATGTGCTTAAACTTAGTATTGTAATCCCATTTCTTTTAAAATACACGAAAGGAAAAGAAAAACCTCACTACAATTCTCTCCCATTCATTCTCCCTTCAATGACGACCGAAAAATTTTCTACTGCCAAAAGCAGTTCTCTTTCACGACGCCCCCACCACCACCACCACCAACAGGGCAGGTCAAACTAAGAGCCTCATCGTAGATGTTCATCATACGATGTGGCTAAAAAGTAAATTCTCTATATTTAGGATGGGCTTGGTCACGGAAACGAAATTCATGGATTACTCGTTTTTCAAAACCAATTTCTACATTTCGAGAGTTGTTTGGAAAAAGCCGACGAAAAGTCTTTCAGCATTGACCATCAATGAAACATACGGGGCATTCTTGTTATTTATCTACGGTTTAGGAATTGCAACAGCCACCTTCATTTCTGAAGTTATTTTCGAATTAACTTCGAACTTCAACAAAACAAGCTTTTAATATAGGCCTCGTTAATGTTGCTATATTTCTTTGGCAGTATTTAATACCGGGAACCACCACGAAATGAAAATATTCTCCAACATATCCAACACACATCAAAAGCAACTAAATTACTACTCATTCTTAATTTAGGAGTTTAAACTGAAATCGACGACTGAAAGCATAAGGGTAAACTGATATTGTCATTGTCAAAGGGTTATTACGTATTTAAATGAATGGGGGGTGCAAATGAATGATATTATTCGATTAATATTTTAAATAGTTTAATAAAGTGAATTAGTCTTACATCGCTAATATGATTATTATATTGAAATACTAAATTTAATAATAGTTAAGAAAGCTGGTTCTTCTTATTAGAAATTAATGAGATCCAGCCCCAAGGACACAAAAAAGTTTAAAAGAGCCCTTAGCCGTGGCCTTATTTTTCTTTGAAAATTGTTTTCAGATTTAACGGTTTATTTTATGTTTCACAAAATTGGTATTTCTTAATGTTAAATCCCTCAGAGAAGCAGCCCATTTTTTCACATAACGAAAGTGTTTAAAAAAGTACGCTATTAAAGATTTAAAATTGTGACGTTTAAGAAGATGAAATCCCATTGATTTTCAAAGACTGATCACTTAACATTAACTTCGTCGTGGGATCTTATCTAAGAAATAAATGAAGCTCATAACTCTTGTGTTATCTCGTACTCTATTTAAAAGAACAAATGCGTAGTAATGTCTCTAACGAATTGTGACTTTGCATAATCAACAAACAAACAAACAAACCACTTTTTCGAATATTATATATATATGATTACAAAATATATTTCCATTTAAAGGGAGGGTGAAAAGGAAAAACAAGTGATTTTTTATCGATTCTTCTACTAATTGTAAGACTATTCTGCATAGTTAGTGAAACATCCAGGAAATTTATCCGAATGATTTTAAAATTCCAATTAGGTTCAGATTTTATGGATAATTTGAAATAAGGACCTCCGCCCAATCGCGTAACGCCCTGTTTTCCTGTTAACAAAATTTCCGTTGCACGCTCTACACCTCGCGCCACGATTGTCACTTTGTAAGCAACCTTTATCAAATCTCGCGCTAAATTTCATTCGACATGAAGCGTGCCACGAGAATTTTGTTAACAAGAAGTATTAACTTCGTCGTGGAATCTTATCTAAGCTCATAACTTTTGTGTTATCTCCCACTCTATGTAATAGAACAACTGACGTAATAATGTCTCTTCGATAATTCTTTATTAACTACGCAGTTTGGTCAAATTTGGTAACGAATTGCGACTGTACATAAAAAACAGACAAACAAACAAACCACTTTTTATTATATAAGATTTATATAAAATTGCAAAAAGTATTTCCAATTAACTTCTTATATAGATGTAAAATATTTTATCAGTCATTTCCTCAATATTACCAAAACAACGCATTGCAATGATTGATGTTATCGCAATTAACTTTATAAAGTTGAAACATTTACCTTATTCTAGTACCTTCGCCAGCCAAACTATCGTCCGTTTGACCAATTGCCGTGGCAAGTATCGTAGATAGAACCAAGAAGATTAAATTTGTGTATGTAAAGGACATGTAGATTTATTTTTAACGGTTAATCCAACTGATAGTTAAACTGCTTTACATTAAAGTTTAATTGTAATAATATAATATCGCGCACTAAAGTTTCATATGGTCAGCTCGACGTTCGGTTGTCGATTGCCACATTGAAGTTTTTCCTCGATTTCACATTCCTCCCTGTCTCTTGTCGCAGATTTCAAGTAGTTCAGAAAATCAATAAAGATGTAAACCAAGAAATTGTATATCGCGGCTCTATATTTTCTGGCGGCTACCTTCAGAAGAAAATTATTCTGAAATTCCAGTAAAAATGACTTTAAATACCAGGAGTGTAAAATCAAAGATACTAAAATGTATGAATTGAGTTACTATATACCAGAAGTAGGATAAGGGACTAGAAGTACTAAGCCAACCAAATTCTTCACTCGGCGAAAGTGAATATTCTTGATAACACACCAACGGTTGGCCCTCTGGTAGCGGTTTCTGAATTTTCCCTCCAAAACGTGAGACGCTCTCGGCGGTAGACGGCCGAACTAGATTCAAGCACCCGCGTCCGTGTTTCGCGGCGTTAGGTTGAGGGAAAGAGGGTAGGAAATTTTTTTTTTTGTAACTCGACCAATTTTTCTCTCTCTAATGTAGGCGCGATGGAAGCGGCATAAAATCCTCAAATTTGTTCACTAGTGCCAGGATCTATTACCAATACTAGAGCTCTTTACTTCTAGTCCCTTATCCTACTTCTGTATATATTGAATGCAGTTGAAATGTGATTGTATTAGTCAAAGAATTGTATATTATTACCAGGGATAGATTTAATTTTAGAAGTAGAAATGGGCGCGCGTCAAAGTCCACGGGACGGAGGGGTATGAAAGAAGAGGCGGGTCATAGCGAGAGAGATAAAAAGGATTTACGTATTTTTCGCCGTCCCCGTCAGTAACGTCATCAAAAACGTAGTTTAAAAGAGCCAATAAGATAATTTTAACTTTTCTTTACGTGTTGGAGGGAGGGGCTCTATGCTGGGCTAGAGTCGGACTGAAGTAAATACTAACCGTTCTCCATTCCTACTTCTAAAATTAAATCTATCCCTGTTATTACAAAAGGCAGTCATGAAACAAGTCTGTAATGTGTTTCAAGGAGGTACGATTGTAAAATTAGTATTTAACTGTTTTCAAATTAAAGAGCTTTATAGCGCACATCTGAAAAAGATACGAGAAAGTTTTATTTAGAACTAGTAAAAGCGTATAAAAGTGGGCTACTGCAGTATCGTTAAAGCTATACTCTCCCTCGAAAACTACCGATATTTTCGCTAGATGGCGAGATCATCAGGGGCGTGTATGCTTTGATTGAAATATGTACGTCAGCCATCATTGGCCAATTGAGCCGCGTGGTATAAATAGATAACGATGAGGCTACTATATAGTTTTATGTATATAAGCCAAAGTATAGACATACTCCCATTGAACAGAATTCCATTCGCTAGAATTCCTTGTCTACAGAAATTAGTGCTGTGCGAGTACTCGATAAGAGATTTTCTGAGACTGGAAAAAGTTTCGAGTATCAAACCAAGGCTCGATAAATACTCGAACCTGCTTTTGGAAGGCCTTTAGCTCTGAAAATGGGATGTATTAGCTATAAAAATCTACTAGAAAGTCACTCTTTATGGTTAACAGACGCAAGTCAGTGCTGATTGGGTAGTTTAGATCATAATGCCAGTGTAATGTAATAGGGTAGTAGCTCCTAGCTGGTTCAACAGTGGAAGTAAAAGTAGTGAAATACAGTTAAAGGCGCGTTGACTATTATTATTGTTCTTTTATTTTATTTATTTTTTTTTAAATTCAGCTTAGTAATTTTCGTTTGAGACTTTGCTCGAAGTATAACAATGGCTAGTGACTTCGGTGAGGAATGAGATTGCGAAGAACATATAAATTAGGAATTAAGTTTGTTAAATTTAAAGGGAAGAAGACTAATACCGTCCGGGAATTATTTGAAGTAGTTGTCGATGATCAAAATTACACTAAATGTCTATTATGAGAGCGATAAATTAAAAGAAAGTGCTGAAATACTGCAAAATCAATTCCCAATTACTCGATAAATACTCGAAACTAATTTTCCAACTACTCGATACTCGATTCGAGTACTCGAGACTCGGCTCGATACTCGATAAGGGAAAATTTCAATACTCGAGACTCGACTCGAAACCAAAAATTCAAGGCTCGCACAGCCCTAACAGAAATCTCCTTGATGGCGAACTTTCCCAATGGACAGTAATCCCATTAATTTCGTTTTCATCACAAGAATCACACATTGGGTGATATATTTTCATTCATGTTATATAACCTTGCATTTTTCGCCACTATATTAAATTCCTTTCACTTCTGAATTGGTCTTACTCTGTTGATAGCTATTGTCATTATTCTCGCCTAATCAGTTAACAATAGACTGATTTTCTTTCTCTCACTCTTATCTAGTTCCATTATTCTAAAACAAATTAAGAGGCGTAGCACTCATTCCCAAGTTCTGGCGTGCCTCTTGTACATTATAAAGACAGATCATTACTATTAAACCTCGTCATGAGTTCCATACCCTTAATTATATTATTAACCCTATTTGCCGTTTCAGAGGTCTACTCTCAAGGTAAATGTTTTTGATTTTAACTTACTTCCAGTGTTATGGTTACCGTTCTTTTAAAGCGTGACGTTACTATCAAGTTTGTGTCTAAGGTTAGTGCTTGAATTTGGTATGGTTTATTACTTAAATGGTTAGGTAACGTGTATACGAGATTGAAGTTTGAATGTTTAGTTATGGATTAGTGTGGGATATTTGGTTAGGTAACCTGAATCAAGAAGGGATATCTGGTTTATTAGGCAAAAGGTGTAAGACGTCTAAGTATTCGCGCGCCATTGTCCCAGTCCCCCTTTCAAAATACAAGGGGGGACGTAAAAGGAGGCCGGGCTATTTCGCCTCTCCTCAGTCGGAAAATACGTAATTTTTGTCATTCGCGTCGCGCTGACGTGAGTTTTCTTGAACCAATGAGATGCTGGTTGTAATTTAGAGGCGGTGATTAACTCCAGACCTACGTTTGGACTGGAGATAAAGCTGAAAATGTGGCGAATTTATACCTTCTCCCTAATAAACTAGATATCACTTCTTAGCTGAACCCTGGTTAATTATGCGGTGTTGTTGACTAAAAACAGTTAGGGTAAATGTACGGCTATTACTGAAGTATAGGTTAAATAACACTGAAGTAAGTTTAGTGATGGTTCTGGTATAATTTTTGAAGAAATAGTTAGCTACCCTGAATAAAGTCTACAAATTTAAGTTAAGTTAATTATTCAGTTTAATTGACTAATCACGGTGAAATGAAGTTAGGGTAAATCTACAGATTTTATTGAAAAAATATTAGGTAACATTGAAGTAATTAAGTCGTAATGGAATACAGTTAGGTTTGTTGGTTAAAAATAGTTATTGTTTGAATGAATTGCATGATTTTTGAAAAATGCGATTTTTAACATTATTTTTTAATACAGGTATACCTACCGGTATCAAGTCATACCGAGCAGTAGGGGAATTAATTTCGTTGAGCAATGACGCGCTAAATGATACGAATACGCAGATTCTATTCGAGGAGAATTACGACTCGGTGGGTCAAAGAGCCTCTCTGACTGTCACAATTATAGACATAGAATTCACTATCGTCGAATATGAGAAACTTAAACAGATGTTCGTCTACGAGAAGGGTGAGTTTAATCATAGTGACAGGCACGAGTATATTTAATTTTTTGGAACGTTTCGATAATGTTAAAAACCACGTTTTATTCGTTATGCCACACGAGGACAATTGAATTGACTTTGTCCATACATTAAATTTTCAAAAAGTCAATGATTACCAATACTTTACTTATTGGAGCGTTTCGATAATGTTAAAAACTATTATTCGTTATGCCTCATTAAGACAATTGATTTGACTTTGTCCATACATTAAATTTTCAAAACGTCAAAAAACATAATGGAATACGTTTCATTTGACAATGATTACCTATACTTTATTTATACGTGTATAGCGTCATTCGTTTCAGTAGAGATTAAAATATTAATTACATTGTCCGTGAAATATTTCACTGGAATACTCAAGCTTAATGGATTTAAAATTATTTTAGGAATAAAGTTTCTTAAAATGATTTAACTAGATTTAAGGTGAATTAATGACGATTAAAATAATTAATATCACTTATTTTTATTTATTTATTTAATTAAGAAAAACCTCTTAGTCGCGTATCGACTCGGAGAAGTTTATTTTGGTTTCCCAACTTGTTTCACTGACTTTTAATGTTGTTTTCAGTTTCGAAACAGTGTCGGCCGTTTTCACCCACCGACTTCGAAGAAAGTAGCTTGGCTCCTATTCATATAAAAAAGTTTATCATCAAAGATGGTAACACGATTTTCCCCGTTCGACAATTGCTGGCCCTTCACAATGGAACTGGTACCTCTAAGGGTAAAATAAATACAGGCTACAGGGAGATTCCAGCTCAGACTTGGGGTTTTAAACTTCAGGATGGTCCGGATATCAACATCGAAATTGACGCTTATTGGTCCATAGGTATACAACTTTTGATGTTGAGCTACCAAAAATGATGCCAAAAATCATAGACGAATTTTATTTATTTATTTAGATGACTACACTTCTCCGTCTAAAAATAAACAAGTGCCCCTCGGTTATCACCTTAAGAGGACGAAAGCCAATGAGAAACCACATTTTACTAGCGTCAACCTTTTCTTGTTCACTCATGATGAGTTTGATGAGAAAGTCTTTGAGGTAAGGCTAGGCAGAATTTGATTTATTAAAGGGAGGGTGAAAAGGAAAATCAAGTGATTTTTTATCGATTCTTCTACTAATTATAAGACCAGTCTGTAAAGTGAAACATCCAGGAAATGCCTCCGAATGATATAAAACTCAAATTAGGTTCAGATTTTAAGGATAATTTTAAATAAGGACCTAGCGCCCTGCCTTTTGTTAACAAAATTCTCGTGGTCAAATTAGGTATCGAATTGTGACTGTACACAAAGAACAAACAAACAGACAGACAAAACACTTTCATTCAAAGATTTTCATATTTGCAGCCTGCTCGCGGCGTTCATTGTCCAGGTCGTCAAGAACCGGACATGAAATTCCCTGATGTGTCACTGATTGAAACTCTCACTTACAAGAGCGAGTACGTTTGGGAAGATTATAAAACCTTTTCAGCCATTGACGTATGTGATTATAACATGTTCAAAAGAATATTTGCATGTTTAACAAGTCAATCAAATTTATACAACAGGCCTGGATAGACCCAAAAACAAAGCTGTTCCGTTTCGATATGATTCCTTCAAAGACATTTAATATCAGTCCAAAAGATGTCTCCAGAATCATTTCCAAAAATCAAGGTAATTCAAGTAGTTTCAATAGAAAGTGGACCAGGGAAAGATGTAATTTTAGAAGTCCCGGACCCTCTTCCCCGGGATGAGGTGGGGGTATGAAAGAAGAGGCGGGTCATAGCGACAGAGGTAAAAAGGAACTACGTATTTTTTGCCATCCACGTCAGCAACGTGACTAACGTCATCAAAACGTAGTTTAAGTTAGCCAAAAAGATAATTTAAAATTCTCGTTACGTGCATGTTGGAGCGAGAGGCTCTATACTGGGCTATGAGTCGGACTGAAGTAAATACTATAGTCTGTCAAACGAAAGAAGAGCCCTGAGAAATTTGTCCAAATTGGTGTCGCCACCATCGACCCCATAGTACTTTATCAACTTGTTTTGTTTTATCAATAGTCGTCTGTAATATAGTCTGCTATAAACAGATAGGCTTAATCGCAATAGAACCAATACATTTTGCAATATATATTTAATATGTTTATGTTTCATGGTTTTTTACCATCATCGAGTATTAAAGAATATAAAACAAAATTAACGACAAGACACCAGTTTTATCTTTGTTGAACTAGCATTGCAATATATTTTAATGACATAATAGCAGACTATATTACAGACGACTATTGACAAAACAAAACAAGTTGATAAAGAACTATGGGGTCGATGGTGGCGACACCAATTTGGACAAATTTCTCAGGGCTCTTCTTTCGTTTGACAGACTATAACCGTTCTCCATTCCTACTTCTGAAATTACATCTTTCCCTAATAAAATAATATAATTTAGTCGACGAAAATGTGGATAAGCTACCCCTTGTTTCCGCTTTTCATTATCACCCTTCGGAAGCTCAATGTTCATATGAGCTTTTGAAATGAGACATTCATTTTGATCACGTCTGAATTTCAAAAAAATTGCCTCTTTCCTTACAACAATGCTATTCTGTCGAGCACTGATTGTAATCTAATACTAACTACCCTATCAAGACCGAACACATCTGAACAAACCACTTTTAAACCTTTTTGTAGGTGTAGTTTACGAAATCTCTGAAGGAACGAACGAAGGCTGCGTTGTTGATCCAATTTCTGAGACGCAATTCGACCCTCAAACTATTATTGACTATCGGCAAGACCACGATTGGAGTATCAAGTCGTTATTCGGAAGTAGTTCCGCCTCGGACTATATCGGGGTCGGAAAGGTAAAAATATAGTGGTTTAATAATGAGAGGAAACTTAATACCAACTCAAACACCTTCCCTGTTTGTATTTCTAAAAAAAATTATTTCCATTAGACATCAGAAAGAGGAATTCCGTGTCTCTTATACCACGGTATTCGCAAAGATTGGCCTACGGAGGCGGAAGGAATCACAACCCTTTGGGAATGGTGTATTTCAAACGACAAGGTTTAAATTATTTACCATGGTTTTTAAATTGACAGGTTTTAGAGCTTGAACAGAGTCTATTCGAAATATACCTGGGTTAGTGACTCGTTTTAAATGGACCCATCCAACAAATCTTTTGAATTTTTATAACGACTCAGATCTCATTTTCGGGTTTTGAGGCGAGAAATTGATAACCTGATAGGCTTGAATTTGCCATGCGCAGAACCTGCTTTACCCCAACAGACTCTAATCCAATCAAAAAAATAATAGATTTATTTTCGTCGCTCAACAACAAATGGTACTATACAGTCAACTTTGTTAGTCACGTGATCTTATCCCTTAGATGGAGACGAGACTAAGTCAACTTGTTTATTTATTGGTTGGGTCTATTGTAAAGCTTCTGGTTATAGAACAGTCAGTTATTCAGTTACCTTATAAATGACCCATTTCAATCAGAAATAACAGAAGTAATGAAATAATTCATGAAAAAGAAGAATTCTCTAAATTGAACACCATCTAGCGTTCTTCCCAAAAATCTACCTTTTTAGTTTGACGCGCATAATTTTTATAGAAATAATTTTTAACAGTTATAAATTGAACAGACAATAAACCATGAAAATAATTAAATTGGTCTATGGTCCTAGAAAAATTTATATGGTAGTTACAGACGAATAATATACGATCAAATTATATTAACTGTGCATTTAAAATCCATAGCCAAATATATCCAACGCTAATGTTCGATAATAATTTGAATAATTCAGGTTTTTCTCTTTTTCAATTAATAGAGCATTGAATTGGAATTTCCAAAAAATAGATATCCAATCGTTAGTTTAAATATATACGTAATGAACGTAAGAATAATTATTTTTTGGCGCCTTTCCTCCGAAACTGTTAATAAAACCACAAACTGTATATTCTAGAGCACCCAAACTGAAAGTACTGGAGTGTTTTACGAGGGCTTGCGATTCACTCACCATTTTCATAACGCCAAGACCTTAAGTTCTAAATTTATGGACGCCGCTTATTTCGATATAAGAGATTGTTTTGATGTTAGGAACATTCGGGATTTATCATTCACAGTTGATGGTGAGTCTGCAATTCAGTTTTTTCATTAGAAACAGGGAATTAAGCATTCTGTTTGATCGCCACTCAACTTCTAGTACAATCACAGTTTGCTTTGGCTAAAATTTATGTTAGACGAAGGAGGTTGTGTTCAGTTGAAGTACATTATAACTGGCGGGAAGGTCAGAGTCAATCCGTACAGGCTTTTAAAGTGCTTTTTATTTCCACATATTTCCTGTAAACTGACCAGAATCAAGTCAAGAGAAACCTTTTGGGGTTTTAGATTTTTTCAAGTACATACTTCAAACAAGCCAGAGTCAAGCCAGGGAAAACGTTTCTGGGAATACTTTAGGTGCTTTACCTTCATGCAGTATAGAATCGAAAGGATGAAAACCTTTTGGGGCTTAAATAGTTTTATTCGCGCATGTCCTTCATACAGGCCGAGTAATTTAGGGGGCAATCGTTCGAGTGAACACTTTTGAGAGTTATACAGGCCATAATGAAACGGGAGAAATTATTTGGAGTAATTGGAATTTTTTTCGCATATTTCTTTCATACACACCATGCAGTCAATTATTCGGAAAGCCTTGGGGTAACACATTTGGAGGGTTTTACTTTTATACATAGAATAAAAAGGTAGCTAAAGAAACCTTGTTTTGGGTCATTTGGAATTTTTTCGCTTATTTCTTAGTATGGGGAATCGTTTTTGAGGGTTTTAGCATTTTTCACATGATTATCGGGGTCTCATGAAACCATTTGCCAAATTTCAACCTTGAACCTAGTAACCCTTGAAAAATAAAACAGATAGATTGCCATACTCCTCTGGGATTTTATAGATAAGCAAAGTATCTGAATTATAATAAATATAATAATAATATGACAGTTCCTGGTGAAACTCTGAAATCATTGAAAGAACAAGACAGGAACCCGGAATTCGTAGGTGGATGGAAATACGCCGTCAATGAAGCTGCTAAATTATTAATTTCGTCGATGAGAGTTTCGGGTCTGAGAGTTGTAAGGGGTTGTTTTAACTCTTAGCATTAAGGAAGTAAATTATTATTACAACTAAAATTAACCTATTGATAGACGGTTACGGATAATGTTATGAGAGTAAACTTCGGCCTATTAGGTCGTCATCCTAAATTACTGAAAGACTCTACAGAACCAACATTAGACGAATCATTCAACGAATTGAAAACTGTTATCGACTCCGGAAATTTGAAACTCAATTTCACTTTGGATGACATGAAGGGGAAGAAAGTGGTTTGTAACTTTATTTAAGCAAGAATCTACCCTACACTCAAATTTAAGTTGAATATGTGGGGAGGCATTAATATCAATTGGCAGCTTAGATAATGCCATGAAGCGATATAGTTTACTAGGGAGAAGGTGTAAATTCGCCACATTTCTAGCTTTATCTCCAGTCCAAACGTAGGTCCGGAGTTATCCCCGCCTCTAAATTACAAACAGCATCTCATTGGTTCTTGAAAACTCACTTCAGCACGACGCGAATGACGAAAATTACGTATTTTCCGACTGGGGAGAGGCGAAATAGCCCATCCTCCTTTTACGTCCCCAATTGTATTTTGAAAGGGGGACTGGGACTATGGCGCACGAATACTTAGGCATCTTATACTTTCTCCCTAGTAAACTAGATATCGCTTCTTAATAATGCAGAATAATGTGTAATAATGAAACAATACATTTCAGGATTTAATATTAGTGGCCAAACCGGGGTCTTTAGTGAGTAGGACCAGAATTGACGATTACGACGCACCTTTAACTTACTCACCAGGTGTTATGGCCGCAGTGGCAATCATAATGTTGATGCTTGGTGTGGCTGTAGGTGCTGGGGGTGTCTTTACCAGATACACGTATTTCAAGACATGAGCTTCTTCACTGTATTTAATCATTGTAATAGTTTAGTGTAGTATAGCGTGTTAATAAATTCATTTTAATCGAAGTGGTTTTAATTTTGAGTTTGAAACTATAATTCATTAAAGCGCCAAAAATTAATGACTGACTGATTGATAATAAACGTTCAGCCCAAAACCGTTTAACTTAAGAATGCTAAAAATATGCAGGGACGTTATATTCTTAAAGGGTCTGTAAACAAGTTGGCGGACCGTTCTATTATCCCCTTCTGGTATCACGTACCAATGCAGTCTTGTGATTTCTGTGTGCCGAAACAAAGACCCTGTTACTGATAAGATAGCAAACACTTAATTACGTAAAGTACACTCCAAAAACCATGGGTTTCGTGTCAGTTTCTAAGAGTATAGGATTTCAGCAAAGAAATTAAAGCTGAAACGTAAATCTTGAAAAAAAAACGGTCAGCCTTTCTCGACATTATTCGAAATATATTTAAGTCATTTGGAGTAGGAAAGTTTTATTCTGGAGTTTGCATAGTTAGGGGCCATCCGTAGCTGCTAAAAAAAACCCAGCATGCTTTTCATATTTGGGCATTGTTGAGTGTGCTCTTTTGTAAAACAGTCACGTATCAAGAAAGGTTCTTCTTGCTATAACTAGCCTCAAACAGGGGTACTATGGGTAAATTTTACGTCCATGCATTGGAACGGGCTCTCTTGAAAGAGCTAGAGAGCTTGCTACTGCATAATCAAACTTTAACTCCTCCAACATTTTTTATTTAACTAGCAGTTTAAACAAATACCTTAGAGGGTAGTCTCCTATCTAATCTGTTTTTCATAACAACAACGCGATAAATCATTGCTTGATAAAATTATGTTTAACTTATCAATTAACAAAAGATCAATCTCCACAAACACCTATATTTTCTCTTGCTGATATGATATTACTGAACAATAGCTTCATTGGCAAACGTACGATTGACAATAATATTGGGCAACCAGCTTTATTAATGTAGTCGCTTTCGATGGCATTATTTTAAATTTTCTAATCTAATTAACAAAAAGGTTTAAAATCCGGCTACTGTCAAAAATATTCGTCCTTTTTCTCCCAAAACTTCGTGATTGTTTACAAATCACTTTTGTGCAAATAAAGCCGTACATGGAAGGAATCTATATGGTAACCTTGGAATGCAGATCCTAACACACTCCTCACCCAAAACAGATATACCGAGAGAGTAGCTTTGCTGGAACCATTGCTTGAAATATTCCACCCTCTCTGGATACTAGGGGATATTTCACTAGTAGTAAATTTATATTAGTAGGTTTAGTGAGAGTTAAGTAAACGATGTGGCTTAAATATGGGCTAGACAATCTTGTTTTAAAAGGAAAGATTATGTTATTGTAAGGTTAAGCATAGTAAATTGTGTTTTATGTTCGCTCATTATTTTTAAAGAGAGAGATGATTATGGTATTGCCTTAATTTAAATGGCAGGTGTCCTACTCCCTTTAATAAATTCTTCTTTTGTATACATTGAAATTCTGGTTTCATTTTATATAAATAATAAATCCCAATTTGTGACTTTACGGCAAATAAATATTACGGGTTACGTGTGGTTAATGAGTAATCATTTTAACGCAGTTAAAAGTAGCGCGTCGAAATGTAAATTCAAATTAGTTTAATTAACTCAAGGCAAAAATAAATAAATCATACATATTTGACCCCGAAAGGGATGGTAAGGTTTCGAAAAAGGCAGCCATTTATATTAAACTTTCTCATACTTATGGCGTAAAAAATATGTCACAATCATTCCTGAAACTAGGCCAACAAATAACGCGACACTCAAGTATATAACCATGTCCTTTTGAACTATCGTATTTTGCGGCTGTTTCAACTGTTCATCCTTGACGACATCGTAATTCCTCAAATAAATATCCCTGCGCTTTAGTAAGTGCAACTTTTCAACGTCGTTAAAGTATGGAGAAGAAATTGTAGCATTAGGTGTTGCTTTAACTACCACTTGAAGTCTCAGTGTTCCTGGTGTTGCTTGAAGTGATATACTCTGTTTGAAATATGTAACATTTGGAATTAATTCCTGAACATGGTAGCTTTTTTTGGTAAGTACTATCAGAAGTAAGATAAGGGACTAGAAATATCGAGGTAACCAAATTCTTCATTTGGCGAAGGTCAATATTCTTGATAACACACCGTGGCCCTCTGGTAGCGGTTTCTGAATTTTTCCTCCAAAACGTGAGACGATCTCGGTGGTAGACGGCCGAACTAGATTCAAGCACCCGCGTCCGTGTTCCGCGGCTTTAGGTTGAGGGAAGGGGGTAGGGAATTTTTTGGAACTCGACCAATTTTTTTTCTCTCTAGTGTAGGCTCGATGGAAGCGGCATAAAATCCTCAAATTTGATCACTAGTGCCAGGATGCTATTACTATTACCAATGCTAGAGCACTTTACTTCTGGTCCCTTATCTTACTTCTGGTACTATCATAGCGTTCACGACTGTTCTTGAGGCATCACTCAAATATTCAAATATTTCTCGCATTAACTAATTATCCCATGCATCTAGTTCGAATATGAAAAGAGGGGTAGCGCTTATCCTGTTTGAGCCGTAAATCACGATAACGTTTCATTGCACTAAGTATAATTTCCTGTTTGCTTGTTTTTTAAGAGATTCTAGAATTTTCATTAAATTTGTAACGTTATTGATATTATCACAAGTAGAATAATCTGACACCAAGTTCCTATGTAAGATTTTTTGCCGTAGCCTCTGTGTCTGAAAGTTCTGACGTTAAGCTTTTTAAAGTTTCCAACGGAGCTCGCGTGAATGGAGAGATAAAATTTCTAAAATATCGGCCACGACCGAGAACGAGCTTTTGAAGCAGCGCTCCACAGCGGTGGAGAGTGAAGTAAAACAGGCGGGGTTCATTTTTTTATCCGAGTAAGTTCAAGCATGGAGGGTTCATCCAATTGCACGGTGTTTGCGTTTTTTATGGCAACGGTGTATCGTGTGGAGTGCAAACGTTTTTAAAGAGGGTGATTAATTCGACATAATGTTTTTGGCACGGAAATACTCTGAGTTTGTTTTGAGAGCCCTTTATCCATTTCTAAATTAATACATTTAAACCTAACTTGCTCCGCCATAACGTAAACTCCGATCGCCTTAGATCTACGCGAGCGGATCTACGTTTCTATTGGCCGAAAAGCTCATCACAAGTTTCGTACCTTTTTTAAGGGGGGTGGAATTTTTTTAGTGAGACCCAGCTTTCCTCGGCTGATGTTAGTTGGCGCCGAGAAAAAGTGTTAGTAGAGAAAAACTTTGGGTGTTCAACTACCATTTACTCTACAGTAAATACATTCGGCCTAGCCTTGGGATATCAAGTTTTAGGAACACTCGTGATGAGACGTTCGTTAGAGATAACCTGACACACAATACCCTTATTCCTAGGCTGGAAAGCTATGTCCTTTTAGATCATCTCCTTTTGATATTATCACAAGGAGAGTGATCTATGTTGATAATTCCTTTGTGGTATTATATGCTGCTCATTTTGGACGAACATAATCCAAAATTATTACACTTTTCAATTAAAATAATTTATTCACCTTTTTTCCAATAGTCCAGTTGATTGTAACTTTACCCTGGTCCAGTGCTTTATGAAGCCGGTCCTTGACCAACTCGAGTTCTTCTTCTTTGATCCGAATGTCTCGCGGAAGTTTTGGGTGTCTTTCGAGAAGCTTGAAGGTGACTATCATGTCTGAGCCAAGTCTCGGAGCATTCTAAAAGGTTTCTTGTCAATAAAAAAGTAGGTGACGAATGCCAAAGTCTGCATATGCAACTAACCGTTCGAACAGAAGTAACTCTGAGTGAGGTGGGTTGAAGGACAGTCGCTTTAATTATCGCCGATTTCCACACTCTTGCAAAATGAAAGTTGCTAGTTTCGTTTGTTATAGCCCTTCGTATATTGGGTTTTACTGCCAAAATTATTTTTGGCAACTTTTAAATTAAGACAAATGAACATTCTAGTGTATTGGCTTGCTTTCCCTCTATGCTCAACTATCACCCGTAATCATATTGAATTCATGTACACTCATAATATAAAACCAAACCAATAATGTCGTAAGCATTTAAAACTAAACGCTCCTGCATGTGTTGATCCACTCTAAGCACTATAAATTAGCATATACTCTAGGATCTGCAAAACGTTTGCGGGTTGTGTTTGTTAAAGTTATTCTTTAACATCGATTAAATTCTTTAGGAGAATAATTCCAGTGCTTTGGTATTTTGTCAACATTTGTGGCACAAACCTTAG
The DNA here is from genome assembly GCA_019434445.1 of Phalangium opilio. Taxonomy (NCBI): domain Eukaryota; kingdom Metazoa; phylum Arthropoda; class Arachnida; order Opiliones; family Phalangiidae; genus Phalangium; species Phalangium opilio. The sequence continues at coordinate 52,775 of JAEQBA010001406.1, forward strand.
AGCCTCTGGTATAGTGACACTGTCTCATAAGTGATTTCGACATAATTCCTACCCACTCTTGCACTCCTTTTCTTTTGAATATTTAGAACTATAGAAAAAGCACTACATGTTCAAAATTGCCTACGTGTAACGTTGAACAGCAAAAGGGTTTGATGATTATCCGAAAAGCAGGGTGATATGTCAAATTCCACGGCATCTAAGTAGGCGATGTCCGGTTTGCGAACGTTGTAAAAATGAAAAGAAAGTTTGCTTCCTTCGAATAACCAATCAATATCAGACGTCTTGTTCAACTAGTTACATCGATTTTCAAAATATATTAAATTATCTTGACAAAAATTTTCAAAATTTACCTTGACCACTCTGATTCTTAAACTGACCAGAGGTATTCCATTAATAGGAAATGAAACATTCTAATAAGAATATATAACAAAAATTCATAAAATTAACTGAGTTTTTAGCTTATATAATATCCAGCTTTCTGTTTGCATTATCACGATCCTCTTTTGATCACTAATACGCTCAGGTTACCCAAATTTTATATGTTGGACCCACACCCCGTCGTAATAAAATGTTTGGCGTTGTCTATTTTATGCTTTGCACTTTGTGAAATCCAAAAAAATACCATTACCTCAGCATCTGCGAAACACCATTCCCAAACTGTTGTGGGACTGTCTTCGCTGGTTGGCCAATCTTTGCGGACTGTTTGAAAGACAGTGCAAGCGATACCTCGTTCCACAGACTTAATCATAAACATTGGTATATAATAAATGGCGAGCTGTAATAATTTAAGCGACATACAGTTCCGGTTTTGACATATTGATATTTATCAGTACCAAAGAAGCCTTCAATACTGTATGAATTAGGGTTTCGATGATCTATGATGTATTCAGGTCGTAAACTCAATGATTTTAGATCACCCACTTCCGTTTCCGATTTAGATGTATCTTCTAACGGGTAACCGTAGAATGCTCCTGTAATTTAATTCTAGTATTAAATACACTTCAACTTTAAAGCAGAGTATCAAGGTTAAATTGTAAGTAGTGAAATTTCAAAGTCGATTAAATGGAAGTAACTTTTTTTTCACTTGATATTTTTCATTCATATCTTTTCCTCCAATAATGGATTCGTATGACTGAGAATATTGATGGTCGTATCATCTGATACAAGTCTTAAACTTCTTATGACAACTATTACTATAAGACTGCTCCGTCATATTTTTACGCCACTAAATGATTTTTTGCGAATGATCTAAAGAACATTGAAAATATTCTAACCCTGCTCAGATGTAAAAATTCTTCGAAAATCCGTCGATAAGCGTCCAGTACTTGAGTCTCCTCTGATGTGTTCGTCTACTTGCACTAATTTTCTTTCAACGTCGAGCCAAAACTAAGAAATTAACACTTTTGTTTAGCACCATATTCAAAATTCGTATCCCTTACACCCAAATTCAAAGTAAGAGGTAAAATAGAGTCTAATGTTTGACACCCAAGTTTTCTTAGGACGAAACATACAGTATTTGGATCTAAAACGTTAGATTTGACTTAAAACAAACGTGGTCTGGTAACGATGATGCCCTACCTAACGTCTTTGGGTTCACATACTGAAAGTTTCGTCCTGGCCCTATATCATGTAAAGTATTCTGTGACCACTTTTGAAAAATGTCTATTTTTTAAGTCTTCATAGAGATCCATGTAATTTTAGAAGCAGGAATAGAGAACGGTTAGTCTATACTCCAGTCCGACCCATAGCCCAGTAAAGAGCCCCTCCCTACAACACGTAACGAAAATTTTAAATTATCTTATTGGCTCACTTAAATTACGTTTGGATGACATTTCTGACGGGGACGACGAAAAATACGTAGTTCCTTTTTACCTCTGTCGCTATGACCCGCCTCTTCTTTCATACCCCCGTCCCGGGGAAGGGAGTCGTGGACTTTGACGTGTGCCCAATGTACCCTGTTCTCTATTCCTGCTTCATAAATTACATGAATTTCTGGTCTTCATTACATCTACGTAGTTCCTCGAAGACGCATTCTGATTGAGCATAAATTCAGCGTTGAAAGAAATTGATTTTAAACCAGCAAAGTCTGGAAACGGCGCTTCATCTTTGATTCCTGGACAGGAAACCCCCCGCACTGGCTAAAAAAATATTAAATGAAGTCATGACCCTTTATATTCGAGTGTTGAGTGTCAGCATACTAGAAACATATTTTCATTAACATCATCGTGCGTGAACCCAAACAAATTTATATTTCGGACTGTAACAACAGGAAGAACACCTTCAACATGAACAATTTTGTCAATTTGAAAGCCTAAAGGTACGGTATTCAATTTTGAAGGTGATGTTTGTGTTCCATCTAAAATAAAACTCGTTAAAAGCAGAAGTTATCCATGATTTACTAACAAAGCAACTAACTTACCCGACCACGACGATTTGATTTCGTATCTGACTGGTGTTTCATTTTCTTTGGTGTCAATGACGTATTCATAATTTTTCGCGGCAATACCGCGGTAGGCCTTATTATCGCCCCATTTGGTTACATACTTGTCTTCGAGATTCAACATCTGTCTAATGGGTAGAATATCGTGCATCCCTTTAAGTTTAAAAATCCGCCACGGTAGATCCTGTTTTTCAATATCAGCTTCCTTCAATTCAACACACTCTGCAAGATAACAAAATAGAAACGTTACGTTACTCATCTTCTACCGCAACTGACCAATAATATTTTCTATCCTATGCTTTTTAACCAAGGAGGAGTAGAAATGGAGAAGAATTGTACGCGCATTTTAGACAAACAACGGTCAATCTCAACTCCCACAACGGGAGAAAGGGGGATATTTGGAAAACTTTGTTATCTCTTATTAAGGGGCATCAGAGTTACCACAAACTCGCATTACAAGCTGCCCTCTCGCGAGGATCTGAATAAGGGAAAAAATAGGTCTGTTGGGCGTATTTGCGCAAACAAACGTAACTTCACTTCAAAATAGTACATTTTGTGTTGGAAAGAGAGCGCAATATAGTAACCCACGTGACAACAAGGAACCCCTTTCGACACCCATTCTACCACTAGTTCATCCCTCAAATCGTCTCCTTTTCTACTCCTCCCTGGACCCTGGTTTAACCATTTGTATTAATCCGCCTCAACGTTCGTTAAATTATCAATTATGAAAAATCATTAAGTCATAGGTTTGCTATGAAACTGTAACTAGTTCTGACAGCACTTCGAACCTCCGTAACCGATTTGTTTCTAGGCACTTAAGAAATTTGTATGCGATCAACTTCGGACCACTTATAGAGAACCTTCGGTCACTCAGGGCTTAATTATCTTCTTACCAGGTTGACCGGATCCATCCTTGTAGGCTAACACCCAAACTTGATTTCGATTCAGATCTTCGAAGATAGTGGCGTTTCCACCGCCAATAGAATAGAAAAAGGAGGATCGACCTTCATTTTTATCGTAATTTTCCTCAAGGTACATTTGTTCAGCACCCGGCATATTGGGAGACTTAAAGACGATTTCGCCCATAGTTCGGTAACTTCCATTTATTTTGGGTACTTCTGGTTTACCTGAAAATATATGACAGTAACATTATAAAATAGCTGAGCCAAAAGGAAAGGGTTCAGTAAATAATAATAGACGATATTTTAATAAATACCTTGGCATTTTACCAGACCAAGTACACAGAACTGAATAATAAATAGACTTCGAATTAGCGTCATTTTGACAATTTTAAGAGGACTCATTTCCGACCTGTTAGTTCAGAAACACCTACTTAAACGAGAGAAGGCACTGATAATTTATATCTCATATATATATTGAAATAAAAACAATGCAAAAAAATGTTCCACGAGTGCCTTAGATTAGATTGAATCGATTACATTGATTGTAGTTCCTTGTTTGAAACAACCTTATAATATTCAAAATTGTGTTTATTTTTCAAATTTACAGTTGCTGTTATTCAAATTGACAGGGAAGCAATAATTTCATTGCCATAATATCTCAAACACTAAATGTTTTACACGGTTTTACTTAGCGTATTAAATATTTATATTTAGCCAGGGATATATTTAATTTTAGAAGTAGGAATGGAGAACGGTTAGTATTTACTTCAGTCCGACTCACAGCCCAGTATAGAGCCCATCCCTCCAATCCGTAACGAAAATTTTAAATTATCTTATAGACTCACTTAAACTACGTTTTGATGACGTTGCTGACTGGGACGGCGAAAAATACCTTTTTACCTCTCTCGCTATGACCCACCTCTTCTTTCATACCCCTCCGTCCTGTGGAAGGGGGTCCTGCATTACTCTGTTCTCCATTAGTACTTCTAAAATTAAATCTATCCCTGATATAGCGCATATAAATTTATCGACTAATGCCGAATAAAACTGGGCTTCCGAAACTGAAATTCTCATTTTTAAAAAATTTGTAAAATAATCATACATTCAATTTTATTATAATGAAGAAACAATATGGTGAGTTGAGCTCAAAATAATCCATATCATCGCTATTAATCCAAAGACAGTTGATTTACTTTTACTTAAAAGCTTATTTTACATGAAATGGATAAAAAACATGAGAAGCTACCATTTTTCGTAGACTTCTTTCCATCAAATACTTGCTAGGTTAACTGTAATAAATAGAATAGGGTAATATCATGTCAGTCAGCTGTGTCATATGAGTTAGCCACCCCTCTGTGATTTGTAATGGAATCACGTTAAAATAAGCCACAGGCTTACCTTAGAAATCCTTTCTAGGGAAAGCTTAGTTATTATTTTACTGTAAATGGATTTACAGTTGTTGAAGAGGCATACGCTACAATTCTAACTTCAACAATAGCTATGTTTAAAATGATTTTAGGAATAAAGTTTCTTAAAACGACTTCACTAGAATTAAGGTAAATTATTGACGATTAAAATAATTAGTATCGTTATATTTATTTAAATATTTAAGAAAAACCTCTTAAAAGGTAGATAGCCCTCGTCTCGACTCGGAGAGGTTTATTTGGGTTTCCCAACTTGTTCATAATAATATCCTATCATTCAGATGCTATTAGATTTTTTTCAGTATTAGATGTTTTAATGATATACCGTTGGAACCTTCTCTTTGATTTTCACAAAAACCTTGGCTTCAATTCTAGAGGTGTTTTCATAAAAAAAATTAGAACTAAAATAGTTTTTAGATCTAGAATAGTACGAAGCTGAAAACGTGAACCGCATACTGAGGGAAAATTTTCAAAGTGTTGAATCTTGTTGGCCACGTCCGTCTTTTCCGAATAATCCGCTAAGAAGGAAAGTCGTCCATAATACGGAAATCATCAGGCCTTCACAACCAAATTTCTTTTTCAATATGCATTCATCCCATAAGCCTATGAATGTTAAAAAGTACTAGAAATAAATGTTTTTCAGTGAAATTGAAGCAATAGACCCAACCAACAATTCTTTTGAATTTTTATAACGGCTCAGATCTCGTTCGCGGGTTTTGAGGCGAGAAAGGGATAACCTGATTGGCTTTATTATGTCATGCGCAGAACCGGTTTTACCCCAAGAGTCAGACTCTAATCCAATCAGAAAAACAAGAGATTTATTGAAGACATTTTTAACCGAAAACTACTTAAAGTTTATATAGAACGAGTAACGAAAATTGTGTATGAAGTCGATACGCTGTGTGCATTTCATGGTTAATATAAAGCGAGTAATAAAATTTTTACTCCACTGTATTACAAATCATGAAACTCTTTCCAAAAGTTAGTATAGGACCGAAGAATTAAAAAACCGGTTTTCGGTTAACCCAGACGGTTTTTGTCATCCCTAGTTTACACACCAACCCAGTTGTGCATGTAGTTTTGAACATACAGGGTATAAAGTTGAGGAGTAGACACCTGAACTAGGGAATATCTCGCTAAAATTTATACTCTTCATTTCCTGTTTTTCCCCATTTGCTGATTGTCTTCTGTACAAGACATATCGTTATTGGTTGAAAAATGTCGTCTGCTTTACTTATATTTTCTGTGCTTTTAATAGTGCTTTAATAGTTCATTAATTTTAACTTTTGTAATTGTTTGTCAACAATTGCATATCTAGGCAAATACGGTCGTAGGAAGCTCTCCTCTTGACTTGAAGAGTTGATATTTTGATTTTCCCAACTTGTTAATGGACTGAATCAAACTATTTCGTCACTTAATTAGGGAGAGGGGTGATTGTGAGCCAATCGGCAGTAGACAATAATAATGACCTTTTGATATATTTTTTTGCGTATTTTTTATAATACGATTAAGTCATTCCTATCTAGAGTATCTATAGACCGAGTAGGGTCAATAGAACAAAAATTACGGCAAGGTCCTATTTTTTGGAAAAAGGAATGGGGAACGCAAAATGTTTCCGCTTATTGGCTATATATAGCGTTATTAGAGTCTCCAAATCAGTTTCCAACTTGGTTCTATGAACAAAAATTAACCACGCAGACATAAACCAAAAGTTTAGAAAGACTTTTGCACGTATTTTAAGAAATAAACGGGACATTGTTTATTATATTTGATTACATCGAAGAACGTTTTTTGCTGTAAAGATATTTCGAAAAGTTAGTGCTGTTTGTCATTTGTTCGGTTTGCTCTCTTGACAGACGTCTCAAACTTTGTAATTGCAGTCCAGCTCGTTTGATGTGTGTCTAATAGTTCTTTCGTGATTTGTGCCCATCAAGAACCCGTTCCAAAAACCTAACCCAGGCTTAACGAAAAGGTAAAAGAAATAGATGGTGGAAAACATTAAGATCAAATATTAAGTCCACCCCCTCCTCACCCATGAAGGTGGATTGTCGACTATCATGCGAGCACCGGGCGCTAATTTATGCCTTCTTATACTATATACCTTCTTGGTAAGATATAAAGAATAAAATACTTCATCATTCCTTTCCCCAACCAATAGGACCATGACGTCATTTTTGGCCTATTGACGCTACTCGGGCTATAGATACTCTACTCCTATCAACTTCATGGTAGACAAAAAACAAACAAATTTTTGTACCAATGTTCACAGTGTGAAAACTTAGATTATCATTTTAGTCGCAACGTTTTACGCTGAGTAGAATACTGGAGAATTGTGTCTCTTCGGGCCCGCGGAATACTTCCCTATTGGCCTTTCTCTCCTAATAAAAAAAAAAAAAGAATTGTGTCTCATTTTCACACCTGATTTTAATTCTACATGTTAATTTTATCATAAAGTTTAAGCTATTTGTCGTTACTTGCTTTTCAGTATGGCAACTATCATTCACTCTCCCAGTAAGTACGAAGACACTTTCTACATTGGAATCAGTGGTTCGTTAACCATTTGTTTCACGTCTTTCTTGACCAAAGAGTACCTACGGAAAGGGAGAAGAACCTCCACTTCGCAATTGCAACAGACCTTGCCAGTCAGAAGGGGTTTTCTGAGTTGGAACGATTTACAAGGACGCGATCGTCGGTTTTCCGTCAAGGAGAATTGGGTTTCTTCAACGCCTCATCAGAATTGGGGAGGAAATTCCAGATGGCTGGGAGGCAACCAACGCCGCAGTTCAACAGGTGGACCAACTCCTGGAAGGCACATCCCCAGAAGGAAGTCTTTGGACATCGATCAAGCCGGTTACAAACTGAACTACCACTCCAAAAAGAATGTTTCGGATAGCGATGAGGGTTCCGATGATGATGACGTATTTACCAACGCCGATGACGGAAACAAGGTAAGACAAAGCCAAATTTCCACTTAATTTTATATGCACGTAGCTGGTCAAATTTGGCTAGTTGAAATGTTGTTGCTTACCAGGAGTATCGTTCTAAGGAATTTGGTGAGACAGCGAAAGCGAAACGTCGATTGGCTTGTTTGAGCGAAGGCGCTTCCGAACGCCCAATTTTTTCATATAATGAAAGAAGTAAGAGCGGATATTACATTATACAGGGTGAAGAAATTTGCTGGTGACCAGTCTCGGTACTTCCCTTAATGCGTTGATGTTATCCTAAGAAAACAACGCGTTATAGATTTACAGGCGCTTCTAGGGTCATTGTTTGAGGAGTCGCGAGGAGCCAAGTATCTAGCCTAGTTGCCAGCAAATGTTCCCATGAATATGTTTATATATTTTGGAACTTTAATTTGATAGAGAAAACTATCACAGATCAACAACGTTTCAGTGGTAACGAAAAGGATATCATGATACCGGAAATGACATATAGACGATTCCACAGAGTTTTCCCTAAAAATGCTGAGCGCATCTTAGACCTACCGAAATTTGAGGACAATTTCTGTAAGAATTCTTTTACTTTTAAGCCTTTGGGCAAAAACGAATTAATGTGATAAGGAAGTCGGAGCTCTAGCTTTAGCCTCTGGTATCATTATCGCACAATTCATTGAGAGGGAGGGGCTCTATACTGGGCTATGAGTCGGACTTAAGTAAATACTAACCGTTCTCCATTCCTGCTTCTAAAATTACATCTATCCCTGTTGAAACTAGGGTTCTAAATCGGTAAATTACCATCGTAATTTACACGGTAATTTACCAGGGTAACTGTAATTTACGATTTTCCCGGGTAAATTACGAAAACGGTAATTACCCTGGTAATTACCGTGGTAATTTACCGTCGTAAATTACCACGATGGTAATTTACCACCGAATTCTCATGTCTTTCCCATTGGAAAATGGTCTAAAAGCTCCATATTTTGCTCTAGCCGCGCATGCACACTTATTTCTTTTCATGAGACATGAGTTAAGGCGCATTTTCAATCAAGATTTTTTTGAACAAAAATTAAGCTTTTGCTTCAAAAGTGGCAGCGGAAAGCCGAAGCAAAAAATCTTGGTGTTTTCAAACAAGCTTCAAATTCAGCTTTTCGTCTTTTCAGGCTTTAAACCTTCGAGAAGCAGATATCTAAATGAGTTTGATATTTGCTTCTCATTTTCTTTAAGCTTTTGCCGCTCAAACAGTTTTGGCGCGTTTTGCTAGGGTTTAGGACTTTTTTTGAAAAGAAAATGACGTCTACACACATGAAAACACGCCCACTTGTAATTTTTTATTCATTTGAAGCTTGTTTGAAAACGATACGAGTTTCAGCTTTTACGTTTTAATTTTTTTGAAGATTTTTTATCTTCGAAAGCCCGTCAAAAGTTCTCAAAAAAGCCACTGCGAAAAGCTTGGAAAAAGTTGATTGAAAACGGGCCTTAAGTCATAGAAATCGAACAGTAAGCGTGGAAAAAATTTGATTAAGGAACTGAAATTTTTTTTTCTGGTCTATTCTTGTTGTCGAGTTCCTTTGCGTCAGCTGGATACCCTGTAGTTGTTAGAATTTTGTAGAGATGGGCCGATACCAATATCTGTATCGGTACCGATATGGGTTTAAATTGGTATCGGCCCATCTCTAGAATTTTGTTCTAAAAACGTGAAATAGCAATAATTCACAAAATGGGTAAGAAGAAGAAAGTGGATGTAGCTGTTCAAAAGTATTATGTGAACTGCAAACATCAAAACTCGGTATTTAAATAATGTACGACACTATGCCTTGAAAGGTATAGCTATGTTCAAGTGGTATTTTTCAATATTTAGCTTAGAAAGGATCAATATAATTTATTTTTGAATTTTCGTAAATTACCATGAACGGTAATTTACGCGGTAAATTACCGCGTAATTTACCATTTTCCAAAATTACCGTAATTTTCGAACCCTAGTTGAAACTCAGTGACTGTAATTTAGTTTAGGTAACTGATATGTCTTTGAATTGAAGTTGTTTTTTTCCTGCCGAGTACTGAAATATTTACCTTGCATTCAACAGTATCCATCTTTAAAGCCCATATTTTAAGAGGGTGAGGCAGATACGTGGCAAGAACGGGTTTTGAAATTATAAGCCACTTAATTCAAAACCTGTAAAGTAGTCGAGGACAGAACGTTCTTACATTAATCCATTTTCGGTTTAGGAGTTATACATAGCAGCTCTGTAGATCATATGATCAATGGACCCAAAGACCACGTCACTTAATTTATTTCAGACTTCTCAAATATATAAATATATATCTTTCTCGTTTTAGTTACCCACACGATTGATTGGTGGACGGATCAGTACATTGTCACAGCTTTAGACAAAAACCTCTTCATTTGTTTTGCTAATGGTCAAGGTGCTATTCCCGTGAATACATTGGAAGCCGGCGAACGCTACGCCGCCGTCGCTGTCAATGAAACTAAAAGGCAATTGGTTTGCGGAACGACGCACGGTCAGCTAGAATTATGGGATTTGAATACCAAGAAAATTTTAAACAGCTTGTCCCACCCTCATAAGGATACTACCAACTGCGTTTGGCCTTTATCCGAATGCCGACTCGGATGTTTTGACTGGCGGCCAGATGAATGGAACATTTTAGTCAGGTAAATTTTGTCACATCATGGTAGGCATCGTAAAGTAACTCGAGTTATTTATTCATGCAGCGGTTGCCGCAACGGACAGATCGACACGTGGGACACACGAATACTTTCTAAAGGTCCCGTGAATTCGCATTCGTGGGCTCATACCCAAGGGACCATTTGCAGCGTGAAACACAACTTCATGGGCAAATACTTCGCTTCGGGAGATAGTGGTAGTGTCTTGAAGGTTTGGGATGTGACGCAAACGAGCAAACCAGTCTTTGATAAGCGAGCTCATAGTTCTTCCGTTAGAGTAAGTAGTATCAGGAGTTTCTTACATAGGAAGTTACTTTTTACTGTGACCGGCGTTGGCAATGGAAGTTTTCCGAAAGCTCTCTCTTTTATTTTACCATTTTAATACAGTAATTTCAAACTTTTGCTACAAATAGTCTTATTGTGCTTTCAATTCGCCTCCTTTTTTGCTTCTCCCTGGGAAAATGTTCTATTCTTGTTTTCATTTGTTGCTTTTATATAGGCTATGTGTTGGCACCCAAATGAGCCGTATGTCTTGCTAACGGGTGGTGGAATTGATGATGGCTATTTGAAGTTATGGAACATCATGAGATATCAGGAACCTATTTTGAAACGGAACGTCAAAGCTCAAATGTGCTCTATTATATTCAGCCCATTGACCAACGAGATCTACAGTTCCCAATTCCATAGGGGAAATAGTTATATCCAGAACCATAGAATCCTAGTTTGGAGTTACCCGGAGATGAAAAAAATTGGAAACCTCTTGGGACATGTAGGCAGAGTCTTGCATCTGGGTTTGAATCGCAGTCAAACCGTCTTGGGTATGTCCATAATTTTGACATTAATTTGATTAGTTTTGACGCTGGTTTCTGACAGAAAAGCTTTGCTTTAAGCCTACGTTGTTAGTGTAACGTGTGTGAGCGCTGCTGGTAACATTATTCAAAGTCCGTACGAGCTATTTTAGTAGCTAAAGGACATCACGATATGTAAATAGCTGTTTTTTCCATGAGATAGGCAACCTTTAAGCGCAATTAATTATAAAGTCAAAGATTATGAAAATTAGCTCCTCTTGCAGGAGTGCGATGAATAATGTTACTTTTTGAAAGTAGTACATTTTGGAAGGTAGTGAACAGAGTAAATATAAACAGAGTTGCACCAATAATTTAGCTAGACGTTCACGGTTTCGAATTTCTAATCAACTGTTTGTTGATAGATATTGAAACCTATCCCCTATTGGTAAAGAGCATTACGCTAAAAGAATTAGAAAGAAAGAAAGAACTAGAATTTTAGCGGTCAGAAAGGCATTATACAGAATTGAAAATGTGTCGAGCTTTAGCAACCTACTGCATAAACTTGTGGCAAAACTAAAAATTAGAAAAATTTAAACATAATAATTTTATTAAGAATGCCAGGTATCACCAAGAAGTGATATCTAGTATATTAGGGAGAAAGTATAAGATGCCTAAGTATTCGCGCGCCATAGTCCCAGTCCCCCTTTCAAATACAAGGGGGACGTAAAAGGAGGCCGGGCTTTTTCGCCTCTCCTCAGTCGGAAAATACGTAAATTCGTCATTCGCGTCGCGCTGACGTGAGTTTTCAAAAACCAATCAGATCCTGGTTGTAATTTAGAGGCGGGGATTAACTCCGGACGTACGTTTGGACTGGAGATAAAGCTAGAAATGTGGCGAATTTATACTTTCTCCCTAATAAACTAGATCACATAGGCCAGCTCAAGAGAGAAGTTGACAAGTATTTATTGGTTTATAATAATTTACTCTAAAATTAGCATCAGCTGCCGGAGACCAAAGTTTGCGTATATGGAACATTGCTAAAACTAAACGGGAGTCGACTTCTCAACTCCGCTCTACCTTAGCCCTTGGCTCACTTCGGTGAAAAATTGTGTCTTATTCCATGCACCCCTCTCGTTTGAAGCTGTCGCATTTTACATAATGTTTTTAGACATTTATTTTCGATTGTTTATTTTAATTTAATCCATATCTGCTTTAAATAAATTTGGCTACAAAATTTGCAAGTGTTTCGTAAAACATCTTTAACCGCTAAGAAAAGAGCATAGAAACGTCGATGGGAGTTCTGAGGATACTATCTTATTTTTGAGTTGTGGTCGAGAACCTTTCGAATGGGTAGAAAAGCAGTAAACTCATCCGCCTACATAGGTTGGTTTATAGTGGAGGTATTCTTCCGAGTTTTGTAAAGGACAGGTCGGGGGCTCGTGTGATAGTCAACAACTTCATTTGGAAACAGAGGCGGGACTTAATTTTATTTTATCTTACTCTATGTTATCCACCATCTATCTCTTTTACCTTTTCGTTATGCCTTGGTTTGGTTTTTGGAACTCACGAAATATAAGTATAGTACACTTAAAATGACCATTTCAAGTTAATGTTACGAGTACTTATTCGGTCTCATTGCGTCAACTTGTAATAATGGCTATGGTGATAATGCCATCCTTTACCTCTGACGATTATGTCATGGAGAGGTATTACACTGGACGCGTCTGTGTGCGTGCCTGTGCGTCTGACACTGCGTTCGCAGTGGGCAAATCGTAGCAAACGTGTTCGCAATTTCCGGACCGTGCTTGCAGTTCACAGTAATGACGAAAATTGTACTTTATTACGTCTCATTTAAACGTCACTCATTAACAAGCCAATATACCTTGATCATCTATCAGCCTATTTTTTTACCCACAGACACACCAATCTCTCCTTACTGGCTTCTACCCCCATAGACACAATCTGTACATCTTGGCTTCTAAAATCACCATCTTCTAGTCTTCGTCTATCACGCATAGACATAAATCTGTACTTATTGCTAACGTCGGAGTACCCAGCTTGACTGGAGGCGAAAAAACGATGTGACATGCACCGCAGCATTAGTTACCCACTATGCTTTAGTTTACTTGGGCCTAAGATTGCAGTTCAATCTATCGCATTTCTCAGTTTTTTAGCCACATTGTATGTTTGAACATTGAAAAACCTCGCTATTTTGCCCACTAGACGTCCCCTGATGATTAGGCCTATGCTAACGCTAAGTATGCTGGGTGTTTTAAACTGCCAACCACAGTGATAGTCCTCTGGACACCGAGAGGTGATATTTTGGTATATTCAACTTGTTTTAAATTATATTACTACAGATAGCAATTTCATTTTTAATTTAAGTTATAATTGTCTTACACTACTCGTATTAGAAAAGTATAATATACTTTCTAGCGATGTTTTACAATAATGACTTTGGTGTTATAGGTATATTAAAGTAAGGATTGCGTGTTTAAGTTAGGCATATGTTACAGGTAAGCATTTTAGCGCTGTTAAAGGCTCCTCATCGAGGGGCTACTCACTCACGTTTTCCGTTTGTGTCGTAATAATATAATTATAACAGAAGTAAGTTAGGATTACGGGTAATATTTTTAGCACAGTTAAAGGTAGCGAGTTTTTATGTACGCCTGTTAAATACGGTACGATGTGGCTATTATTATGAACCCAGCCCTTAAGCCATCTTGTTTCTTGTAGTATGAGACCAAGAAGTTATATCAGTATCTCAGAGAGAAGGTATAAGATGCCTTTGTATTCATCCCCTTTCAAAATACAAGGGGGGACGTAAAAGGAGGCGCTGGGCTATTTCGCCTCTCCTCAGTCGGAAAATATGACTGTAATTTTCGTCACTCGCGTCGTCGCGCTGACGTGAGTTTTCAAGAACCAATGAGATGCTGGTGGTAATTTAGAGATGGGGATTGACTCCGGACCTACGTTTGGACTGGAGATAAAGCTGGAAATCTGGCGAATTTATACCTTCTCTCTGAGATACTAGATATAACTTCTTGATGAGACATAGAAGAGGGATAAGGCATAAGGGGCTTCGGCGGAATCTAGAAATCATTCGACTTGATGTGAAGTTGGTTGGGCGCATTTATCTCGATTAGGTACATTTCCTTGGAATTTCAGAAAGACGGTTTTAGTAAGTAACAAATTTAGCTTTCTGCTTATAAGAAGTCAATTGGATTCGAAAAGTCTGTTTTATATGAAGATGAAAGGTAACCATTAATTCTTGCAACAAAACTATATCTATGCCTGGTTTTAATACATGCTTGGTTTTATAAGGATTTTTTTCTTGTCTATTGTCATGAACGATATTGTGGATTAAATACTGAATTTAAAATTTTGACATTGGAAATTAATTTGTATTTAAAAAAACTATCGACTCTAAAAGCTTGAATCCTTTTTGATAGAATAAAATATTTTGTAACACACCTATCATTCAAATTTCAGGACATTTGAACCATTAAATCCAACGACATTGTTAGTGAAATTAAAATTTTGACATTAGAAATAAATTTTTATTGAAAAAAATCAATTCAATCTAGAAGCTTGAATCCTTTTTAGTACAATAGAATATATTGAAAAACACATCTTATTAAGATTTCAGGACATTTGGACCAGTAGATCCGAAGATATATTCAATCTTAGCACTGAAGCCATCATTGTAACTTTTAAAAATAATTTTTATAAAAAAACTATCCATTCTAAAATCTTGAATCCTTTTTAGAATAATAAAAAACGTCAAAAGACACGTCTCATTAAATATTCAGGTCATTTGAATTAATAGGACAAAGGATATGACCAGAAGTCCATTAAATTAGCCTAAGAAGCCCCTTCCCACCTAACCAAAAGCGGGGTTTGGGACTCCCCTCTCTTGTGTAGCAATACTGAAGAAGGGCGACACAATCGCCACCTCGCGGTAATTTTTCTCAGATCTCCGGTTTAGGTGCGACTCGTACGCCAAAATTTGCCCTATAGAGTAATATCGGTTACGGGGAGGGTGACATTAAACTCCGCCCATTCGCCATTTTGGCGGCAGAATTTAACATGAGCTCTATAGCCACCAGAAGGTGACTCCATCTGTTGGCTTGTTAATTTCATTGGCTGAAAAACCATTGACGTCTCATCAGCAAATATTACTCTATTGTCTTGAGAGAGAAAAAAACTATTGGCCGAAAACGCCCCCTTTCACTGTAAAACCGAGCCCTCCTTAGCATAGAATCAGGTGAAGGGATGGGGGTGTGAATTTTGGAACAGTCAAGGTCATTCAGTTTTTTATGACTCTTCATAAACCTATTGAAAAAAAAATATTTAAAGGGATGGTGAAGTAGAAAATCAAGTGATTTTATGTCGATTCTCCTACTAATTACAAGACCAGTCTGCATAATCAAACATCCCGAAATACTTCCGAATGATTTTGAAATTCAAATTAGGTTCAGATTTAAAGGATAATTTTAAATAAGGACATCCGACCAATCGCGTAACCCCCTGCCTTTTTATAATTAGTAGAAGAATCGATATAAAAACCACTTGATTTTCTACTTAACTCTCCCTTTAACAACCGTGGCCGTTCCTTTTTAATTTTTACCTCTCCGAGTGACGTATGTCACGTGAGAGGTATTACACCGGCCGTGTCTGTCTGTGTGTGTGTGTGTCTGTCTGTCAGACCCCACGTGACCGCGTTCGCAGTTTACAAATCGGAGCAAACAAATACCCGATTTCCGGAACGCGTTCGCGGTTCACGGAAATTTGGTCATTCATCTACCAACACCAGTCTTTACTAACTGGCTTCTAAGGACCACAATCTGCTAGTCTTTGTCCATCCCACATGGACACTAGTCTGTACGTGCTTGCTTCCAAGCACCACCAACTTCTGTTCTTCGTCAATTTCACCTTGACTCCAGCTTTTATGCACCACCATCTTCTGTTCTTCGTCAATTCCACATTGACATCAGCTTCTATGCACCACCATCTTCTGTTCTTCGTCAATTCCACATTGACACCAGCTTCTATGCACCACCATCTTCAGGTCTTTTGTCCATTCCACATGGACGCCGGTCAGTACATTCTGGCTTCTTTTCCACCGTCATCGTTTGGTATCAAGATATACGCGGCGAGCGGCTAGGGTTACGAGAAACGTCTAGCCTCCCAATGGCAGGGCTTCCACCATCGGTTCACGCGAATGCGTTTTTATCTATTACTTGGTTTTAAGATATACGCGGCGATCAGCTAGGGTTACGAGAAACGTCTAGCCTCCCAATGGCAGGGCTTCCACCAAAGGTTCACGCGAATGCGTTTTTATCTATTATTATAATGGAAACGAATCGTATATATACCCCAAAATTTGAAGAAAGCGGGCCAGAGGGGTACCCTTCACTTTAAACGTCAATATTAGCAAAGTTTCGAAAGAAAATAGGAACAACTTTATTTTAAACGATTTAACTATTTTTAAAGTTATTTACTGGCGATTAAAATAATTAATATAATTTATATTTAATTAATTATTTAAGATAAACTTATTTCTATGTACTGACACAAGTGAGAGTTAATATAGAACGAGTAATGAAGATTGCATCTGAATCGAAACAGTACACGCATATCAAAGTTAATATAAAGCGAGTAGGGTGAAAAGATCTCTTACAAAACGATAACATTTTCTTTTTGCAGAATATTAAATGGAAATACTTAAATATTTTTCGGCATTACGATTCTTTTAGTAGTTGTGTAGCTATAAAGCTCTGTTTCATCTCAATATTCCAAGAACATCTTTTGATATTAACATTTAAAATTTGGTGTTTACTTTTTAATTCATCTTTACTACATTTATATATAGTGTAAACGTAACTTTTAGCTTCATTAAATAATAAAGATGTTAATTCTTCATCTTTCCATACGTGTTGAAACGACTGGGTCTATGAGATAAGATAACCTAGATCTTAACCATAGTTGACCTTGTTTCATGTCCTCTTATAGGAGGTCTTAACGGTTCAGATTGAGCCGAAAGTTAAATACACATTTAAGTTATAGATATTAGGTCCTCATTAGATTTATTGTGGATACGCGGGAAATTATTAAAACGCTTTAAACTAAATGATCATGGCAATATCTCGCCGATTAGAACTATGTATTTCCGGTTTGCCTCATTGGCTTGCGGAACTGTGTTTGGAAAGTAAATTCGTCTCGGCTCGGAGAGGTTTATTTTGGTTTCCCAACTTGTTTATAAAGCAAACAATCTACCCTTTAGAGATCCAGCGTTCATGGGCTGAAGAAGTCACGCCCCGCGCTCACGTCAAGAAAGACTTCCTAGAGAGGAGTTCCAGATTTCTAACTGTGTTAGGAAAGGGGGAAAAATTTAACCCCCTATCCATGGAGTTAGAAGAAGTTTTTATCCCTGCAGAGACGTACGCTATACCAGCCATTGTAATTGTTCACTTCCTAGGCTAATTTAATGGACTTCTGATATGACCAAAAAACCTACCTCCTCTCTTAGAACTTTATGTTAATTTTGGGTTCCTCTGAATTTTCTTCGAAAGTCGCGCTTATACGTGTAAATCTAATTCATTGAACAGTCAACTTGCATCGTGCTGCGCGTGATCGACTGGGCTATGGGGACACTGATAAAAATACCGAAGTGTCTATTTTGGCCCGGTTTCCGGGCGTAATTAGGTATAAACTATTTCGGCCCGGTTTCCGGGCCAAAATAGCTGGCATTAAAAAGATTGCTATTTTGGCCCGGATACCGGGCCAAAATAGCTGACGATTAAGAGTCAGCTATTTAGGCCCGGTTTTCGGGCGTCATATTTTCCAGGCCATAATAGTCGTGGTTCGAGCTACGACTATTTTGGCCCGAAAAACGGACCTACCTTTTTCCAGGCCTAAATAGACTCGGCCGCGCGGGGCCAACTATTTTGGCCCGGTTTTCAGGCCCAATAGTAGTTTGGCCCGCTTTCCGGGCCTAAATAGCTGGCCATTGAAAAAATTGCTATTTTGGCCCGCTTTCCGGGCCGAAATAGCTGACTCTCAATCGTCAGCTATTTAGGCCCGGAAACCGGGCGTCATACTTTCCAGGCCATAATAGTCAAGCTACGACTATTTAGGCCCGAAAAACGGGCCTACCTTTTTCCAGGCCTAAATAGACTCGGCCGCGCGGGGCCAACTATTTTGGCCTGGCTTAAACAGTCTCTGTGATAGAAGCCCTATTTTAGCTCGGTTTCTGGGCCAAAATAGCTTCCAAATGCCTGGGCCCGCTATTTTGACCCGGTTTTCAGGCCCGTTAGCCACCACATTTTCGGCCCCGGTTTCCGGGCTTAAATAGTTCCCCTTCAAAAAGAGAGTTAATTTTACCCGAAAACCGGGCTAAAATAGCTATTAAATGCCTAAAAGCTATTTAGGCCCGTTTTCCGGGCCTAATTAGCTCTTATTCAAAAAGAGGGCTAATTTGGCCTGGAAATCAGTGTTAAATAGCTCTTAAATGCCTGAAAACTATTTTTGCCCAGTTTCCGGGCCTAACAGTCCTAATTCAAAAGGTAGTTTATTCTGGCCCGGAAACCTGCCTAAAATATCCATTAAGTACCATCCTTCTATAATAAAAATATTTGGTCAAGAGTGTCGGGATTTGAGATTTTGGTAAGGCTCTTATCATAGCCCATTTAATCACGCGCCACAATCGCGCTCCAGTTCGTAAAATCGGCCTTCGATTATCGGCGGGGAATTCAAAGGAGCCGAAACTCGAAATGTTCTTTTGAAGGAGCTAAAATAATTTTGGCCAACATATCTCTTTCTATTGATGCAATTATGCAAATGATCTGAAGATTTTATGAGATATGCATCTTTAGAGGCTCACATTATGGCCGACATTTCTCTGAGAGAGTGCGCCATTCCCCACTGTATTCAATTTCTGCTATTCAATTTCTGCTGCTTATTTTATGCGTAAAATTACTACGTTCGTCTGGTATTATAGAATGGCGCGATCATTTGATCTTCAAGTATACATAAACCTGACAACCAATGACTTATTTCAATTTCGTCCCACTATTCTCAGTTTAATAATATACAGTGTGGAAAAGATCAGACCAACACCTCCCTTTGTGCACGGCCCCCAATATTGCCTTCGGATGACGTCAACATACGACAAATTAGACCACTTATACAGGGTGTAAATAAATGAAGTTCATTGTAAGAATTTGAGATGGTAATAATAAAGAATGCGCTTGAAGCAAATAGTGTTCACGCTTAGAGGAGCGACAGAATACTCGATATATATCACGTTGCAGCGTTGCTCTATAATGCTAAGCTTCGCCAGGTTTCCAGCGCTGGTTCTCAGGTGGCGCTACTGTAATTTTTCAAGTTCCGTTGTCAGTACGAACAAAGCTGCTTTATAGTTATTATGATCCGAGATAGGGGACCTAGCTTCGCGCGTGCTAACAGCCAACGCTTTAACGTGGACCACGTTACTTGGTAGATATCGAATAAGCTGTCGTCCGAGATAGGGAGTTGCGTATCCTCTACGCTCGAACACTATATGCCTCACGAGCATTCTTTATCCATGGTTTAATAATGAAAACATCGGCTTCTGAAAATGTCTACAATATTTTTAAAGCATTTTTTAAATAGAGCCACACTACTTCAGTTCTAAATCCTTTTTTGGAAATCCTTCATATAGGAGAGCTGCAAAATGTTCCTTCTTACACTCTTATTATTAGTCCGTAAATTCAGTGTTTGAAGAAGAAAAATTTTGAAGGTGAATACTGTTAAGTATCAATTCTCGATTCGTTCTCGAACTAGAGATTTAGTTAGTCTCTAGCATTAGGAAGGGTCATACTTATGGAACATATCTTATATACTTATGTTTTAACATAAAACCAAAACTGAGAATTTCAGATAAGGAAAGGAGAGTTCGGCTACAGAAAGGGAAACGAAAACAAAAATTAACACTATAGAGCCTATTAAAAAGAGGGGATACAAGGAGTGAAGGTCAATAGGAGAGCGAAGGCTTTGAACTATAATAAAGGAGCCGCTGGGGTTACAGTGACGGGTGAAATCGGAAATAAGGGGACGCTTTTAGCAAAGCAATAAAAGTTAAAACGGGATGAAAAACAAAAGGGGAACTGACACGAAAGGAAAGGGTCTGTGACACGGTTTCAATCGTTATACTCGCCCACTTCTCGAAGTATCATCTTTACACAATGGATCCGGTGATAGTCATATCCCCTGGGTAGCATATTTCCCCGGGCTAAATAAAAATAACCTGACTTTTACTGTTGCGCTGCTCCTCTTTAAAAACTTCGCCGATGTTAATGGGGAATAAGTTTGTCCTACTGGTTACTGAGAGCTTGTCATAGGTGAAAAGTCATAGATTCTCGTAAATCAACGTACGCCTGTTGATACGATGTCAAAGACTTGGTACAGAACAAATAGGAATTGACAGATTGGGAAACCATCCGCGTGTAGTATCAATTCT
This sequence comes from Phalangium opilio, assembly GCA_019434445.1. Lineage (NCBI taxonomy): Eukaryota > Metazoa > Arthropoda > Arachnida > Opiliones > Phalangiidae > Phalangium > Phalangium opilio. The sequence goes on from JAEQBA010001406.1 coordinate 73,453, forward strand.
GGCATCATTCTTGAACTAGATACTCTCGGTAAGTCAGTAGCATTACGAAATATAGGAAGTGTCATACTTATGGAACATATCTTATAAACTTATGGTAGCTAATAGATGATAAATATGACTTTTCGGACTCATGGCACCGCGGTTAAAACGTCATGGCTAGCAGACCTTTTCTTACTCGTGTCAAGTGAGGAACGATCCCTGTAGCTAAAGTCAGAACAATTCTAAAAAGTTTTTTGACCATTTCTATTTATAGTAGAGTATATTGTGTGAAATTCGTCCACAATTTTTACTATTTAACCTTTAGCGTTATTGTTGCAATTTCTGGGCCGAAGCCCTACTCGTTTTAAATATATTGTTTTCCGGCACTTATTCATTGGTTCTCTTTGGGTGTCATCATCCTTCTCAGACTCAGTAGATGAGACGGCTGAGAAAATATTATCATGGAGTTAAAATTAAAACAACAATTTGAAGACTGGATATCTTGCGAAAAAAACCATTATGATTACTGTAATAAGAACTTTTCACCAATATTAAGTAAATACAAACATGCCACATCCGTTGAAAGTCACAACAAAACTGCTTGTAAAAAAGCGAAAAAAGGAGTTTATACGCCATTGGAAGAAAAACTCAAGTACTCTAAAGTAAAAATGGTTTGTGTACATTATGGCCAGTATGAGACCAAAGCGAAAGGGCACAGAAAATCGTCAACATTTGCCAATTCTTGCCCTGCCCATGTGACATACTCAGCAAATGCTAAAGTTCAAGCCCTGTACATATCCTCTATCGAGCTAAATCATAATCATGACATCGGACCCGAGCTTTACGAAAAGTATCCAGCTAACAGAGCACTGCGCCAGGCAAATTTGGAAAAAAAGCTAAAGTTTTAGATTTCGTTAGAGTTAGAGGTGATAACAAGCTCGTTCTTGATGAAATTAGAAAAACAACCGGGAGGTACGAAATACCAAAATCATTACAAAACTTTAAAGCACAACAGTCGCTCAAAAGCGGGGATAGAGCAGTTGTAGACTCAGCACAGAGACTAATTTTAAAATTACAAAAAGACCAAATGGATGACTCGCAAATGGTAAATTTGATCCTTAAATTATTATTCACTTTCGTAAGCAGTTTATATAATCATAAGATTATATGATATGTTCCATAAGTATGATTCTTCCTATACTACGTCATTCTAGAGACTTACTGAGAGCTAGTTAGAGAACGACAAGCGATACTATACGTAGAGGGTTTTGCAGTTTATCTTCCTATTTATTCTGACAGCGCCTCACCAGGCGTACGTTGTTTTACGAGAATCTATGACGTTTCAAATACGCTTATCACTTCACAACAGTGACAAACTTATGGAACATATCTTATGAACTTATTATTATATACATTACCATAAGAACATAATATATAGCTCCCTATAAGTATGAAACGTAGTACATTTTCACACCACAGCGTTTCCTTCCGAATTTGGAGCGCTCACGCTTTTGCGCTCCCGTGGGAGATATTTTGGCTCTACCAGAAGTGACGTAACCCATAATTATGGGTTACATTACTTCTGCCTATACGGATAAAGGGGGGGGGCGAAAGGCTAGACTCCTCCTACCCTCCGATTTTAGTGTAGAGACCAGTGGGTTTGGGCATTTAAAAACCTATAATTATTATATATTAACAACTTCAAGATGCTGAACGATTTAATTGCTATTTCAAATTTTTCTATTTAAAACACATAATATTATAACATCTCTTTTTAAATTAAACTAGAAACTATCTGTAAATTTCGATGGATGAAAATGTTGTTTATATGGTTTCATTTTCATACTTATAGGGAGCTATATATTATTTTCTTATGACACTACTTAAGAGTGTTGGACCTTATCACCCTAAAGGGGTGGTCCGTAACATTGTTCACCTTCGTATTTTTTCTTGTTCAAACACTGAATTTACGGACTAATAATAAGGGTGTAAGAAGGAACATTTTGCGGCTCTCCTATATGAAAGATTTCCATAAAAGCTGGTGTTAGAACTGCAGTAGTGTGGTTACACTGGCTATTTTCAGTTGAAAATATGCTATCAAATTTTATTTTCCTACCCAAAGCTTCGGGGTTATGACTTAAGTGATTTACAGATGACCCAAATGAAACTCAAAAGAAAGTATACAGACTAAAAACTTTTGAAAGTCCAGCATAAAATACTGTAGAATATGATATTCATAGCACAAGCCCCCCCCCAAACAATAAATGCATTATCTTTCAATATGTTACTTTCAATGTAAACCACTTTATTCAAAACTTGAAAAAATTGGCCCGAAAAGAAAAGCAAAACGTCGTAGCGCCTTTTCGACTCAGAACACATCACACTAGTCCGGTCCTACCATGATTTTTGAGATATTCTGTATAACTAGCAAAGAGTATGAGTTTTTAGTTTAGTCTTCCGGCTTTAGCCAATACAATATGCCACATGATTAGTCAGAACTCGCTAAGGCTTTGCTTTTGAAATACCCCGACAAGGTTAGCACAGAGGAGGCATGGAAACGTCAGGGAACTTCAAAATGGCTGAAAGAGGTCAGGGAAAGTGAGGGAATCTAGGACAAGTCGAGTTAATAACATATGATTAGAACGAAACTGCTTACTTAACCAGACATCGAAATTTAGGAGCTCTCCTCGCTCGTTTAGGAAAGTTTAGAAAGTGAAAACGTTCCGTTAACTTTAACGTTAAAGTTTAGGGTTCAAAACGTCAGGGAAAGGGCCAGGGAAAACTTGGAATAGTCCGGGAGTTTGAATGTGAAAACTTCATAGCAAACATGCTCGATTCTTAACGGTTGCATGTCATACGAAGGTGAATACGGTTGGTCCGACGAAAGGAACAAGGAGTTTATGAACATATATAGAGATTCCTATGTTCTTTGCATATAGGTGGTTGATGTATCTACAGATGCTTCGACCAAGTGCTTAGAATTCGTATTTTGGCAAACCGGTCGCATGAGAGAAATATTTGAAAAATATCCTGAGCACTTGCTTTGTGACGCGACGTTTTGCTTAAATCGATGTGGCATGCCTTTATACATAATAATGGCTGTAGATGGCAATCTCCAAAGTGAAATAGTTGGCTTATGCTTAACAAAAAATGGAAAAAAAGAGTACGTCGAAAAGCTCTTCCAGACTTTTCAGACCTACAATGAAAACTGGAAAGGCACAAAAACGGTCATGGTAGATAAAGATTTAGGCGAGATATCCGTGCTCCAACAACTTTTCCCTGAAGCTGACGTTGAAATTTGCTTGTTTCACGTCTTAAAGGCCATGAAGTCAAAAATATCATCTCTTAAGATGACATCAACCGCTAGTCAATCAGCGCGAATTCACGCTCAACAACTGGCATATTCTTTCACAATAAATACCTTTAAAGAAAATGTTGAAGCAATGCTGGCCGACGAGAAACTAGCTAGTTACCCCGAATTTATAAAATATATGCTTGATAACTGGATATCAATCAAAGAGATGTGGGTGGCAGCCTATCGCCGTCAACATTTCAATTTAGGTGAAGCAACGAACAACCGCTTGGAATCATACAATCAAAAAATAAAAGGTATATGCAGACGAAACGCTGCCTTAGACGATTTCTACAGGGACATGAAAGTTCTTTGTGCCTATATTGAGAACCTAAATGATCATGAAAAATTTAAGGCGAAAACTAAAAAGGCATTCAGTGTTACCACATTTGATGATGATGATTTACGAGATGCGGCTCAGAGTATTTACGATAAAGTTGTCCCAGCCTATGCTGAACTGATTACTCAAAATCTCTCGAAAGCAGTGTCCTGTAAAAGTATTTCCAGCCCAGTCGACAACTGTGACTCTATTATCGTCAAAATTGACAAGTTTCCGGATGCAATCACAAATGGCATTACTTGCTCTTGTTCCACTTTTGTCACTAAAGGAATCCCGTGCCCCCATATCTTTATCTCAAGGAGATATTTGGAAAAGGATATTTTCACAGAAGAAATTATTTCAAAAAGAATATCCAAAGATTTTTGGATGGAAGGGCTTAAATCAAAAAGTGTAAATCAAAAGCGAAAGGCTTTTCATAATCGGCACCCTCCGAGACCTAACAAATGTAAGACATCACAGGAAAAATATAGCGAGGCAATGCCAGCGCTCCAAGCTCTTGGAAATGTTTTGTCTTGCTGTGGCCAAAAGACGTTTCAAAGGAGATTGAAAATGATAAATAAAATATGCAAAATGGAAAGGCCCATGACGTCTTGGGCGGAAAGAAAAGATTTCAAAATTGTTATTGATAATGTAGATTATGATCCTGACGAAAACACTGACGATGACGAGACCAAAGATAGAAAAGCAAGAGAAGATCAAGACGGAAATAAGAGTGAAGATGAAGACCAAGATAAAGACGAAAATAAGACTGAAGATGAAGACGAAAGGATGAGCACTGACGAAGAGGAGACTGATGATAGGGTCGAAGAGGAGACTGAAGATAGGGACGAAGAGGAGACTGAAGATAGGGACGAAGAGGAGAATGAAGATAGGGACGAAGAGGAGAATGAAGATAGGGACGAAGAGGAGAATGAAGATAGGGACGAAGAGGAGAATGAAGATAGGGACGAAGAGGAGAATGAAGATAGGGACGAAGAGGAGAATGAAGATAGGGACGAAGAGGAGAATGAAGATAGGGACGAAGAGGAGAATGAAGATAGGGACGAAGAGGAGAATGAAGATAGAGACGAAGAGGAGAGTGAAGATAGGGACGAAGAGGAGAGGATAGAGAAAAGTCACAAAAGAAACCAGAGCCACGGAAGAAAACGAAAACTAGACCCTAACGAGATTAAGAGGAATCTAACAGAAGATTTCACTAAAACCGAAAAGAAAGGTAAAATCACACTCCCCAGAAAAGAACATCAAAAAGATGACGATGTAAAAGAGGACTTCAAATTGCCTGAAGTTAAAGAAACTATGAAACTTAGTGTCGTGGGAAGGCCTAAGGGAATTTTTCAAACAGTTATTGGTCTGAAAAGAAATAGGCTAAGAAGAGTCCCGTCAATTAAAGAAAAAAGTCCTGTGAGAGTAAAAAGCAACAGACATTCTCTCTCGCCAGTTAAGATAAAAGATGAAGATTATCCTGACGGTGAGGAAACAATTAAAGAAGCAAAAATATGGCTTAAAAAACCGATAATTTTAACTGAAGAGCACAGAGCAGCATTGATTTCCAGATCATATATGCACAATGAGATTCTAGATGCTGCGCAATTAATTCTTAAATCTCAATTCAAGAACGTTACTGCCGGTTTAAACTCTTTATTTAAGACCAATGTCGATTTTGGAAAATATCGCATACCTTTCATTCAAAACACGGTGCAAAACGAATGATATTTTGTCCAAATTTATAACATTTCTTCCCATTTCATTTGCGCAGCGGGATTTTACAAAGACGAAGTGGCTACGATTTCCATATATGATTCTTTGAAATATCTATCCTTAAGTCACAGAATCTCGAGATTACCACAACTTGTATCGCTATTAAGCGCACAATTTAAAAATACACTCGTTGAAAGCTTGGAGATCAAATTCATCGAAGTTACCGAGCAAGTAGAGGTAGAATGCGGGGCGCACGCTGTAGCTAATGCTCTTAATGCGTGCTTACATGCTGAGCCCGGCTGCATTCAATACGATACGGCAAATGATGTTATGAGGAAACATCTCCATGATTGCCTGGAAAAGAAGTATTTATCGCCATTCCCGATTCGAGCGAAGCACCCAAGTTCCTTAAAGGTGTGCCACGAAAGCACACACAGTCTTGTTTATTGTGTATGCAGAAAACCATACACCGGAGACCGAATGATCCAATGTGACAGATGCTCCGAATGGTTTCATGAAGCATGCGTTAGCACTTCGAAAAGAAAACCCATGAAGGGCTACGAATGGTATTGCGAATTCCGCTGTGATACTGAAACGGTTGAATTGAATTAATTCATCAATAAGATAAAATTATCATGTCCTTTTCTATTTCTGTAAAAACTGAAAATAAATATATTTAGTCACTACACTAACATATTAACTGAAGGATTTAGTCTTATTGGTACAAGATGTAACGCTCGAACAAGCTAATGAACAAAGTTTACAAATGAACACTTTTTTTAATTTACGATTTGTGGCGTCTCTGACGGTCATTCTTTTAGTTTCACAATATTCCAATTCCATAAAATACTCTAGTAGGGCACTTCGTGCTAATTAAGGTTAGGTTAGGTTTGGTTACAATGGGTTGGCCAATAATTATAAACCTTTTTTGGCCAATTTGCTAAATTTTACAAGAAGAGCATTTAGACACCTTCCTACCTCCTCAGAGCCCTTGCGCACGTTCAAGAAGTAAATGTATCACAGAGATCCTTTTGTCATACAAGGGAGCAAAGGGAGAATAATACTTAATATTATAGCCAAAGTCACGAAAAAATTATTTAAAAATATTGTAGGCCTTTTCAGAAGCCGATGTTTTCATTATTAAACGTTATACAGTGAGGAAAAGATCAGACCAAACACCTCCCTTTGTGCACGGCCCCCAATATTGCCTTTGGATGACGTCAACATACGAAAAATTAGACCACTTATACAGGGTGTAAATAAATGAAGTTCATTGTAAGAAATTTAGATGTTGACAAAAATTATTTTAGCTCCTTCAAAAGAACATTTCAAGTTTCGGCTCCTTTGAATTTCCCGCCGATAATCTGGCTATATGGCTTCAAGCACTATAGCCAAGTCCCGGACGCAGAGCAAAAAAAAGGGGCAGATTTTACGAACTACAGCGCTTGATAAACGGGCTATGATACGAGCCTTACCAAAATCTCAAATCCCGACAATCTTCACCAAATTATTTCTATTATAAAAGGCTGGTACTTAATGGCTATTTTAGGCTGGTTTCCGGGCCAAAATAGCAATCTTTACAATGGCCAGCTATTTAGGCCCGGAAAGCGGGCCAAACTACTATTGGGCCCAATAGTAGTTTGGCCCGCTTTCCGGGCCTGAAAACCGGGCCAAAATAGTTGGCCCCGCGCGGCCGAGTCTATTTAGGCCTGGAAAAAGGTAGGCCCGTTTTTCGGGCCAAAATAGTCGTAGCTCGAACCACGACTATTATGGCCTGGAAAATATGACGCCCGAAAACCGGGCCTAAATAGCTGACTCTTAATCGTCAGCTATTTTGGCCTGGTTTCCGGGCCAAAATAGCAATCTTTACAATGGTCAGCTATTTAGGCCCGGAAACAGGGCCAAAATAGTTGGCCCCGCGCGGCCGAGTCTATTTAGGCCTGGAAAAAGGTAGGCCCGTTTTTCGGGCCAAAATAGTCGTAGCTCGAACCACGACTATTATGGCCTGGAAAATTTGACGCCCGAAAACCGGGCCTAAATAGCTGACCCTCAATCGTCAGCTATTTTGGCCCGGAAACCGGGCCAAAATAGCAATCTTAACAATGCCAGCTATTTAGGCCCGAAAACCGGGCCAAAATAGTCTATGCCTAATTTCGCCCGGAAACCGGGCCAAAATAGACGCGGCCTAAAAATACCTCCAATTTCGGCTGCTCTATTGTCTACATTCTGACCAAGCTACTCGCTCGACAGTCAGAGCCGGTATCGCGACGGTTTATAATTCATTATATTTAAAAGTTAATATTTCTATTTTGTGTTCGAATCTTGTTAAAACGTAAATTATGACCTACCAGTTAGTACGAAAGGTTTTTCTTTATCGTAATCCAGTGAAGTTACGGTATTTCAGTGTAATGTCTCAATGTTTTGAGAAAGATCTAGGACAATTGAAATTTGAATTTGATGCAGATTATTATTTAAATCCAACCAATTATGAGCAAATAAAAGCTAATATTAAACGTCGGAAAGGTATCGGAAATATTGCCAAGGTGATAGAACTACACAAATCCCTGAATGTTGCTAAAACATTAACCCCAGTTCCTGTGGGCGAAGTCACTCGTCTTAGCCAACTTTTGGAAGATGAACTTCAAAAACTTCCAAATAAAACTCATCCTGAGTCTCATAAAATTGATACGGAAGATCCTAAAGTTATTGAAATTATTGGTGAACCACGGAAGTTTAATTTTAAACCAAAAGGCATAACCTCCTTAAGTGCAAAGTGTGATCTTGCCAGAACTGAGAACTTGACGTTAACAAATGGTCCAAGGAGTTACGTATTTAAAAACGATCTAGCGGAATTAGAGCAAGCTATTATATCCTACACCGTGGATAAATTAGTAGAAAATGGCTTCACTGCTATTTCTGTACCAGATTATGTTGATGCGAAAGTCATTGAAAGCTGTGGAATGGATACGAAAGGAAAAAGAACACAGGTAAAGCAGGGTTCATAACACGGCCTACTTAGATCATCTCCTCCGTCGCCTGTAAGGCCGTCCGATTTCTTGGGCGCCCTATGCTAATGGAAAAGTAGCGAAATCCCGCTAGTGCGGCAATTCTCGGGTAGGGGGCGCTCGCATCCGGGACAAACGTCTTAATACATTACTATGGGGAAACTATGCCTTAAAACTGCACTTTTTCATCGGAATTTTTCTATATTTTTTAGAGATTTTAGGAATCTAATTTTTACATATATTATAAAATCAAGTAAGAGCTATCTTTTGAAACTTATTTCATAATTTTCGGTCCATTAGTTTTGCTGCAATCGTTATCGAAACATTCGAAGCGGATAAACTCGAACTTCGCGGCTAGAAACTTCGAATGTTTCGATAACGATTGCAGCAAAACTAATGGACGGAAAATTATGAAATAAGTTTCAAAAGATAGCTCTTACTTGATTTTATAATATATGTAAAAATTAGATTCCTAAAATATCTAAAAAATATAGAAAAATTCCGATGAAAAAGTGCAGTTTTAAGGCATAGTTTCCCCATAGTAATGTATTAAGACGTTTGTCCCGGATGCGAGCGCCCCCTACCCGAGAATTGCCGCACTAGCGGGATTTCGCTACTTTTCCATTAGCATAGGGCGCCCACGAAATCGGACGGCCTTACAGGCGACGGAGGAGATGATCTAAGTAGGCCGTGTTCATACAAACCTGGAAAATCAGGGAAATAAATAGTTGACAAAAACGTCAGGGAAATTTCGGATTTTTAGTAAAATTCAGGGAAATTTTGAATTTTTAGTAAAATTCAGGGAAATTTCGAATTTTTAGTAAAATTCAGGGAAATTTCGAATTTTTAGTAAAATTCAGGGAAATTTCGAATTTTTTGTAAAATTCAGGGAAATTTGGAATTTTTAGTAATATTCAGGGAAATTTCGAATTTTTTGTAAAATTCAGGGAAATTTGCGTCAAACATAGGCAGAGTAATTAAGCAAAATGTTCATAAACATACCCCCCCTCCATAGGATTAACATTACACTATACTTTGGAGGCTCATAACTGTGGTTCTACTAGAGATATGGGCATGTCCTTTGAGTATGTTATAGTCCAATTTGTCCCCCATCCAATCATACTAAAAGCTTAGGCTTTTGTCAAACAAGGGCCGAGTAATTAAGCAAAATGTTCATAAACATACCCTCCATAGGAGTAACATTACACTATACTTTGGAGGCTCATAACTGTGGTTCTACTAGAGATATGGGAATGTCCTTTGATTATGTTATAGTCCAATTTGTCCCCCATCCAACCATACTAAAAGCTTAGGCTTTTGTCAAACAAGGGCCGAGTAATTAAGCAAAATGTTCATAAACATACCCTCCATAGGATTAACATTACACTATACTTTGGAGGCTCATAACTCTGGTTCTACTAGAGATATGGGAATGTCCTTTGATTATGTTATAGTCCAATTTGTCCCCCATCCAACCATACTAAAAGCTTAGGCTTTTGTCAAACAAGGGCCGAGTAATTAAGCAAAATGTTCATAAACATACCCTCCATAGGATTAACATTACACTATACTTTGGAGGCTCATAACTCTGGTTCTACTAGAGATACGGGGATGTCCTTTGATTATGTAATAGTCATATTTGCCCCCCCCCTTCCTTCGTTAACATTGCTCCATAAGATACTCCATATACGAGAAAAACTGGAAAATTCAGGGAAGTATATGGGGAGAAACCTGGAAATCTCAGGGAAGTATATGTGGAGAAACCTGGAAATCTCAGGGAAGTATATGTGGAGAAACCTGGAAATCTCAGGGAAGTATATGTGGAGAAACCTGGAAATCTCAGGGAAGTATATGGGGAGAAACCTGGAAATCTCAGGGAAATTTGTTTTCCAAAAGTTGTATGAACACTGTAAAGGTTTTCATTTGACTGATTTTTTGTTGTGGCATTAGCACAAGTGGAATTGTAAGACAACCGTCACTTTTGTTCGAGGTTTAATGACAGGCCATATATGATATTGTTTTCATTTGAACTTTAACAATTATAATAATAAGGACACTTCTGTTTCAAAACTTTAAAGATTGTGTGTAAATCAGTTCAAGTCTGGTTTTTAAAAATAGGTGTTTTCTCTCGATTGTCCGTGGTACAGCGATGGTACCTTGTGTTTATCTGGAACAGCAGAAATGGCCTTAGGACAGTTCTTCTCCAACAAAGTCTTTAAAGTATCAGAACTACCCAAGAAAACATTTGCAGTTAGTCGATGTTATCGAGCGGAGGTTTCAAATGTGCAGGAGGAAAAGGTTTATATCGTGTTCACGAATTTACCAAAGTGGAAATGTTTGGTGTGACTTCCAATGAAACTGGTCACGAGAGCGAAAACCTTTTAAACTCATTTTGCAATCAACAAAAAACTATCTTTCAAGAAATGGGCTTACATTTTAAAGTTTTAGACATGCCACCGTATGAATTAGGAGCGTCAGCTTATCGCAAGTTTGATATTGAAACTTGGTTTCCACCAAAGAGATTTTACGGAGAAATATCTAGCGCTTCTAATTGTACCGATTATCAAAGTAGAAGGTTGAATATTAAATATCAGGAGGATAATTCGGTTTTAAAACACGTTCATACTGTAAACGCAACCGCTTGCGCGATTCCAAGAATAATCATGGCAATTGTAGAAAATTTTCAACATAAGGATGGAACAATTCAGTTGCCCAAATGTTTGATTCCGTATATGAATGGCAGAGAAATTATAGGGGATAATGCCAAGCAGAATGCGCAAATGGTTTTTCAAAAGTTGAAATAGAAAATTTTGTTTAGATTAATTGATTTTTATATTCCTTTGTAATTAGGTAATAGTTGGGATTTTTATATTCCTTTGTGTAGTTAGTATATTTATTTAAAGCTAATAGTAGCACCGCTACTGGAATTGAGCAAAATTTAGAATCAGGGGAAATAGAAAAGTTCTTTAAGAAAAGAAATGCGGGAAGTGAAATTATGCAATGAGAGATAACAAGAACAACTAAAGCAAAATGTATGTTAGCTATGCCCACTCATTAGTTTGATAAATAACTTTATTTTACATCCATTTATTCAGAGTAACGATACGCCCCAATCTGAAAATAACTCTGTTATTGAATTATTGAAGAACAACATAAAAAATAGAGGAGCAAAAGACGGAATTGCTGCATACATTCAGTTTAGAACTGGAAATCATAATATTAAAAAAGAGCGGAGAAAATTAGAACTGAAAACTTGGGATAGTTTTATGTTTATGAAGTAGCTGAATATAAAGCTGTATCATGTTCCAAAATAAAACCAAATCTTAAAATTTTCGAAAGAAACTTTTTTTATTACATTAATTCTTATATTTTACACTTTTTATTCCAAAAATGGGAAAAATCATCAGTGGGACCGTATATTTTCTGGGTACCAATATTCATAGACTAACGTTTTAGGATTCATGCACGAATCCGTGTAATATTGGCTGTTTAAATGGTCTATTTCATGCTGTATAATTCGAGCTGGCCAGCCTTTAACTTGCCACGAAATAGGCTTCTCATTTTCATTATCTCCATAAATAAAAATTACCTTAGGTCTAATCACTCTAATGTACTCTCGATGTTTCATTTCGTACCTGTTCAAGAAACCAAGGAATACTTTCGCTGCAACCTTTGAAGTTAGCGCACATCTCGGCGAAACTAACCTTAGTATTATTGACCACTGTCATTCTGACAACCGATGTTGTAACAGAGTATATACAGAATAAGCGGTCGTTCGAGATAGGGAGTTGCCTATCCTATAGAATGAAAACAAATTTCCACACGGGCATTCTTTATCCATGATTGAACCATTTAAAGTGGAATTTCTGATTTCATTTAACATGTATTGCAACCCGATTATTCTTAAAGGACGGCTTTGGGCGGCTACACCTATAGCATCTTTCCTCATTACAATTTTTATTTTACTAATCATCTAATTCTGAACAGGAATAATTAGGTCAAAAACAAACAAAGATTTTGGAATATCTTACACTTTTAATTTCAGAACTTTTATTTGATCTAGAACAACTGGAGTTAATTTTCCATTTAAAACTGGGTCCCCTGTAAAATTAATTACGTTTAATAGTAGTTAGTTCATTATTATGATTTCAGGTTTCAAACCAATAGACAAACATGTTCATAGGGTTGTTTTTCCAGCTGTAGGAATCCAAAAACTCCGGTACCACTTTTTAAAAGTGGAGAAAAGGGTCTTGGCCTGTTTAGAAGACTTTAGTTAATTATATTTTAACAATATTATTAAAATATAATTAACTAAATTATTAATTATATTAGAAAATAGAAACAATAAAATTCAAACGCACGCTCCCGCCATATTTTCAATTTTGAAGTCTGCCTAACTTTTGTCTTCAGCAGCGCCATCTAGCGGTCTATGTTTGCAACCAATAAGCCTAATCATTCTGGGTTATTTTTGGGGCGTTTTCCGAGACAACTGGCCGCTGCGAATTTCTGTGCGATCTTTGCTGGTAAATATTTTGATTTTATTTATATTTTAAGGGTTAATTTGGATTAAATATCAATGTTTTATCGCAACTGATCGGAAATTAAGCGTCGTAAGTGGAAAATTTATGCTTAACGGTGCTAAATACCTTTGTTAATTACGACCAAGGCTTAGTATCCTATGCCTTTTTGGGAGTTGGTCTGTAGCCTCTTATTTACAGAGATCTTTCCAGGTAAATATTTTATTTATATATTAAGGGTTAATTTATATTAAATACCAAAGTTTCATGGCAACCGAATGGAAATTAAGCGTTACCCCATTCCGCTATCGATATTAAGTATCTAGACAATATCCAGCTTTGTCTCTCCCGAATCCCAACTAGACTCCGACACCCACCAAGGGAAGTTTCTATTCTTGGTTGGTCTTCCCTAACAACGCGTCGCAAATATTTTGACCTTTTAAGCTTGTTCAAAATCTTAAATTCCCCTAATCCAACTTATTTTTCTGATGGCCCCTCTGTCGCTCCCACAAGGGGTCATGGAAAACATTGTTCCACCGATATGCCTGTAAAAACCAGCTTAAGCACTCCTTTTTTCGTAGATCGGTCCCCATTTGGAATTCTCTTCCCCCTGAGACTGTATTATAAAAATCTATTGCCCAATTTAAGTCAGCACTGAAACAGTACCTCAAACTATAATGCCCCGTATGTGCCTCGTAAACCCTAGCTCGACATTCCCCACAGGAGCAAAAAAGTAGAAAATTGATTGAAAATAGGTTTCTTAATTACGACCTTTGTAGAAAACAAAGCCTTAGTTTATTTTGGGGAGTGGCACACAGTATTCGTGATTCACATTTATGTCGTACTTATTCTAAATATTTGAAATTATTCTTATTAATTGCGCATTGCATTTATTCCTGGTTTTACTATTAAATTTTTTAGTCGGTTTAAAAGTAATTCAAAGTGATTATTTTATTGATATTTCAAGATTGACCCTAAAATGTATTAATATTTAATTATCTAGCTACGTTAAATGATTTATTTGAAAGTATTCAAAATACTCAGGGCCGGATTAAAGGGGGGGCTGAGTGGGCACTGGCCCCCGGGCGCAAGGCTTGTTGGGGGCGCGTTGAGTTCCCCATCCAACCACGCAAAAACTTGGGGATCGAGTAAACAGGGGCCAATTAATCGAGGAAAGTGTTCTAACATACCCGCTCAGGGCTCCCACCAGGTCCCTATTTTCCTGCAAGGTCCTTAATCTACCCTAAAATTGGTGTTCGGTCCTTAAATCACCCTATTTTCATAAACCTCAGAGAAAGTATTTATTTAGTAGTCAGGCAAGGGGAGAGATAACAAAAATAACTGTTGACGTTACTTTGATTCCTATTTATTCTTTGGATTTTTGTTACTTAACAGTTTTATCCCTGGTTGTAGTCCAAGCAATTAACTTCTTCTGGAATTTCATTTAGTTTTACCAGTGGTCCCTTTTTAGTTCCTACTTTTAAAATTTAGGTCCCTATTTTACCCTATTTTTATCGTGAAAAGTACCTTTTCCCCCTATTTATTTTTGAGATTTTGGTGGGAGCCCTGCCACTCCATAGGAATAGCATTACACCCAACTTTGGAGGCTCTTAACTCTGGTTCTACTAGAGATTGGGACATGCCCTTTGAGTATGTTATAGTCCTATTTCCCCCATCCGACCATCGTAAAATCTTGGGGATCGAGTAAAAAGGGGCCAATTAATTGAGGAAAGTGTTCACTAACATACCCCCTCCATAGGAAAAGCATTACACCCAACTTTGGAGACTCATAACTCTAGTTCTACTAGAGATCGGAAGATGTCCTTTGAGTATGTTATAATCCTATTTGTCCCCCCATCCAACCATACTAAAATCTTGGGGATTGAGTGAAAAGGGGCCGAGTAATTGAGAAAAATGTTCATAAACAGACTCTCCTTAGGAATAGCATTACACGCAACTTTGGAGACTCATAACTCTGGTTCTACTAGAGGTGGGAAGATGCCCTTTGAGTATGTTATAGTCCTATTTGCCCCCCCCCATCCAACCATACTAAAAACTGGCAGATCGGTTAAAGGGACTGCAAAGAAGGCATCGGCGGATGGTTAAAAATTATTTGAAATACGTCAGAGTCACGTGACCGAGGAGAGGCGTGGTGCAAAGAAGCTTAATTCGTTTTATTTCGTGGGTAAGCACTTGGGGAATTTGGCGCTGCAGTCTCGCGAAAAACACTCCCACTCTTTGCGGAGTCTTGGGACCTTGGCGTCACGTGGTGCCTGTGACGAATTTAAAATAATTTTTACCCGCACGCCGATAGCTTCTTCACAGTCCCTTTAAACAGGGGTCAAGCAATTGAGAAAAATGTTCATAAACAGACCCTCCATAGGAATAGCATTACACCCAACTTTGGAGGTTCATAACTCTGGTTCTACTAGAGATGGGAAGATGCCCTTTGAGTATGTTATAGTCCTATTTCCCCCCCCCCATCCAACCATACTAAAAACTTGCGGATCGGTTAAACAGGGCCCAAGTAATTGAGGAAAGTATTTATAAACATACCGCCCTCTCCATAGGAATAGCATTACACCCAACTTTGGAGGTTCATAACTCTGGTTCTACTAGAGATGGGAAGATGCCCTTTGAGTATGTTATAGTCCTATTTGCCCCCCCCCCATCCAACCATACTAAAAACTTGCGGATCGGTTAAACAGGGCCCAAGTAATTGAGGAAAGTGTTTATAAACATACCGCCCTCTCCATAGGAATAGCATTACACCCAACTTTGGAGGTTCGTAACTCTGGTTCTACTAGAGATAGGGAGATGCCCTTTGAGTATGTTTTAGTCAGGGCCGGATTAAAGGGGGGGGCAAGGGGGTACTGGCCCACGGGCGCAACGCTTGTTGGGGGCACATTGAGTTAAACTATTCCCCCCCTTAGCAACATTTGCTGTTCCCATTTTTTTCGACTTAAGGGGGTGCTCATGATCCCGGCCCCTGGGTGCAAAATTGGCTTATCCGGCCCTGAAATAATTTTAATCTGTATTTGATTGTTTGAATTTTATTTTTTGTAGCTACCATCTGTTTCCAAAGGAGAAATTTATGTTGGATTCTAGAATCAATGACTATTTTTTTGGCAAAAGGCACCCAATATTAATCAGGTTAATGAACACATTACAATCCCCTTCTTAATTGAGGTCTACACTTTGATTTTATCCATTGAAAGGGAATCTCATATTCTCATTACCAAAACTATTTAGACAGCCTGTGAGACATTTAGGCAATTATTAGGGTATTTAGTTTATTATTTATTATTCTATTTATTGTTAGAAGGGAAGCGCTTTGTGTCCTTTAAGTTTTAGGGATTTTTCTTTTCGCCAGGACATAAACAAAATCTTACTTGTGGAATAGGTGAACACTGGTCCTAGCCCTCCCTTTTAAGAATAATGAACGCGTAATCAGGATTTCAAAGGTGAGATTCCCTTTGCGGTATTAAGGTATCTAGTTTATGGTTTTAATTATAAATATTTTTAGGGGAAAAGCGTTTGGCAACTCCTTGAGGGAGTCTTGTAGGATTTAAATAAATTTATGATTTATGTTTAAGGTAGAAGGTTGCTTATACGCTTTGTCCTTTAAAAGTAAACACGATTTTAAGCGGGGTTTAAGGCGAGGCTTAGCTTTTTACGGTATTCTTTCCCTATTACTGTTACGAGTGTGCCTTTTATGCCAAAAAAATAGTCATTTGTCTTATGCCTGAACATTTTGCGTTACGTCTAGCGAAAATACTCGAGTGCATTTTCTTATTAAGGTAATTAATATCAAGTTATTCGTGTTCCTTTTTCCAAATAATAATTCGAATTTTTCTTGCGCAGGAATAAGTGGACGACAGCGAGTGGACTCTCATTGGAAATCCCATGCTAAGGACGAAGTTTCCTGGTTTTGGGGGCTCCACAGCGGGCTTTAGTTTAAATTTAATAATTCCCGAGTAGAACAGGGACTTGTTAAATTTAAATTGGGCTCGCAAGGCTTACTTTGGGGGTGGTAGCTTAAGTTTAAAATTTAAGTTTCGATGTTGGGGAAGGAACAAAAATAGTCGAAAAACACTTGGGGTAGTTTTTTTTTTACCTTTTTTATGCTTATTTTATTGTTTTTTTTTAATAATTTCATTTTTTAATAAATTTTTCATTAAAAACTTTTTTTTTTGTAAAAAAATAGTTTTTAATGTATTTTTTCACTTGTTTTTAAGTAAAAAGCTAAAAAAGGGGTCAAAAAAATGCTCCTAAGTCCCGATTAAAAAAATTGAAGCCAAGTCTAGTATCGTAAATATTCAAAGAAAAGAAAGAACGAGGTTTAAGGCAAAATTTATTCAATAAAAAATAAAAAAACCAAAGTGTTTACAAAAATTTCGCACAAAAAAAAATTTAAAGAGTTTTGTAAGTTAAAGTTTGAACGCAAAAAAGTAATGAGTAGTTACAAATAAAATTTGCAAGCAAAAAAAAAGTTAAGTGGTTACATGAAAAAATTGCAAGTAAAAATGATGTATTTTGTGTCTTCTAGATGATTTCCTCCATATCTTTAAGTCGGCGCTGAGAGAAAGAGCAAGTCCAGAAGAAGACATCGTGTAGCGGAACCCAACAAAGAATCGTCATCATGAATGATACGTAGCAAGTCCAGAACAGCGGCAATCACCGTGCAACGTCAATCCAACAAAGGATGTCATCAGGAATGATAAGTCATCTGGAATGATCAGTCTATAAATGACCAGCGACAGAAACATCCAAGAATATCAGCTGCATCTATAAATGAAAACATATTAATAACACATCTTAAACTATTGCCTACTTTTGGGCCCAACAAAATGGATTTAAATAATATAAGAAAAAATCCCCCTAAACTAATATTAGGAAACCCAGCCGTTTAGTTTTAAATTAAATAAATATGTAGCTTGATAATGAAAATAATTTAAATATCCCCTAATTTAATTTAAGGAAAACAGGCCTTCTATTCCCACAGATAAGCCTCGTAAATAACTAGAATTAAATGGGACAAGGCTTAATTAGGCTTAGGGCAAGGGTTCTCTAGTCTTAAATTGATCTCTGCGGGACTTGATTTTCGAATATCTGTCGCTTTAGCTCTAAATTAATTAATAATAGCCCCTAAATTAATTTTGGGAAAATCTGCTATTTATTTATTTTAAAACTATTCCCACAGACAGAATCCGTTAAATAACTAGAATTTAAATGGTACAAGGCTTAGGGCAATGGCCCTCGTGTTCGGCGGGACCTGACTTCCGAAAATCTGTCGCGATATCTCTAAATTAATTACGTACCCCGTTTAATATCTTTAAATAATAGCCCCTTAACTAATTATTAAGGGATCTTGTCCAATATCTCGTTGTAAAATTTTATTTATGGTACTTGATTTTTAATAAATAAATAAAATTAACTAATATTTAACACTACCCAATTAATTTAACTTCTTGAAATAAAAAAATATATTAAGGGGGGCTAGATGAGTTTGGATTATTGTAAAGTTAGGCTTACGGACTGTTAAAGCACCACGAGGCGAAGCAATGGCCGCCAAATAAGTTGAAGAGCTTCGAATTCAGCTTGCATCCTCGGGAAAAACGATCAGCGAAATGGCGGAACGATCAAGAATCAACTTCAAAAGCCGGGGTCACGATCAGCTGAGCGGGAGAGATTTTTCCAAGCGACCTCGACGGCTTCCAAGCAACGAATGAACCGGCTGACCCGTAACGATCAGCTGAGCGGAAAGGTTTTTCCAAGCGACTTTCCTCGACGGCTTCCAGACAACGAATGAACCGGCTGACGCGTAGCTTCCAACTAAGTAAATTTCCAACGTCGGGGGGCGCTAAAAGCTCCTATGACTCGGGTGCGCCATATCCCAGGCACGAAATTCAAATAGCTGAACACCGCTAGGCCTAATAAATGTATGAACGCTAGGCCTACTAAATGAATGAAGGCTAGGTATACTGAATGGATAGTCCTATTACCATTAACATCTGTCGTGACGTCACAAGTCAATTACCTCAGTGACATCATAGGTCAAGTGACATAACATCATAGGTCACGTGACATAACATCATAGGTCACGTGACATGATATCATAGGTCACGTGACATGACGTCATATCCGTTCACGTGACATGACGTCATATCCGTTCACGTGGCCGGCGTTATATCCGTTCACGTGGCCGGATGTGACGTCATGTCACGTGACCTGGTATGGTTAATCCGTTCACTACCACACACATAAACGAACACTTATATGTAACCAGCGCTAGCTAAGATAAATACTTTAAGCGTTAGTTTGTGCCGTTTTGCGTGGCTGCTACGTCACGCTGAAGCGTCCAATGCACTTCGAATAAAATCATTCATTAAAAATTTAATACTGTATTCAAAATATTCATTGGATAAAGTCAGTTATTCTGACTGTTTATGAAGAGTGTGTCACGTGTCTCACGTCAACATACTCGACTCATCGATCTACTATGTTGAGCGAGCACTTTAATCATACTCTAAATCAGAGGGTATGAAGCAAGTTTCAATACCTTAGTCACTAACTATAATTAGTAAGCTTACAAGCAAAAATAAATTTATCAGGCAGACTTGTAAATATTAGTGGAATATTTTATTTCGAAATATATTCCATTTGATACATTCGGATTTATCAAAAATTTTAATTAAAATACTTTTCAAAAATATGGTAATCATTCATTACAACTTTGGTTAAAGTCTTTTATTCTTTTTATTATTTGACGAAATAACTATAATTAATAAGCTTATAAATAGAAATAATTTTATCAAATAATATTTTATAAATATTAATGCAAGTTTTTATTTTGAAATATATTTCATATAAACGTGTAACTTCTGAGTGTTGAGTCCAGGTACTGAAGATAATAAGAAAATTTATATTATTAACAAATTTTAATCGGCTTAGAATTTCCACTGTTTTTCGAGGCTAATATCCTACGGTGGAAAACGACGTTGTTAGGATGAAAAACCAGGGTATTTGGTGGCCAAACGTAGCATTATGCTTTTGCGTCCAGATAGGAAGTGAGTAAAGTCACTGAGTGTTGAAATATTGCATAAATATTATTAACCATGTATAGATTAAGCATATAAAAGAAATATATACAAGTGCAAGTGAACGATAGTAAAAAAAAACCCCCACCCAACCTTGAATACAAAAATAAAAGAAGTAAAAACTTTGAGCAACCAACCCTTAATAGTAACCAAAATACACCTTCGTATTTGAAAAACAAGCTTTGTTCAACTGTAATCCTGGAGAGCTTCTATCTCGAGCTAGCGAAAGGGAAAAGTTCCCAAAACACATCTATTTCTCCACAAAACGAGAAGAGTTTTAAAAGAAAGTACTAGCTTGTGGCCCCGGATACTAACACTTATAACGTAAGTAAATTTATTGAAAAAAGGATTAAGGGTTCTAATTTTTTGTTAGAGTATCGAGGGGATATTCACTCTGATTTTCTGTACTTCTTTTAATGGGTATTTACGGGTACCATGTTTTACCACTGTTAAATTATGCGCATCGAAGTACGGTACGATGTGGCTACTATTCCGAGCCCAGCCCATACTTCAGGTTATATTTGCAATGTGTGACATGAAGGAAAAACGTGAGTACCCCCACGATGTGCATTCTTTAACAGTGGTAAAACGAAATACCCGTAAATACCCCCTAAAAGAAGTATATAAAATCAGAGTGAATAGCCCCTCGATGCCATAACAATATTAAAAAAAAATAAAAACGAAATACCCGTAAATACCCCTTAAAAGAGGTGCAGAAAATCAGAGTGAATAGCCCCTCAATGCCCTATCAATAATAAGAAACATATAACCTTTAATCCTTACTTCAACAAATTTACTTACGTCATAATTGTAATATCCACGGGCCACAAGCTAGTACTTTCTATTGCTTTTAAAATTCATCTCGATATGTGGAAAAATACACATAACTTCCATTAATAAACACAACTTTAAGAACATTCTAAGTATAACATCAGTATTTACTTGCTTTTGCTTTTAAAATTTCCCTCGATTTCTTTGAATGTTGAAATAGGGGCGCGGGATTGAAAGCTTCAAAATCCTTATTGTCGACGGGTGACAGAAATTTTAAAGGGTTAAAGGGAGTATTAAAGCTTGTATTTAAATCAAGGCAATACCATAATCCTCTCTATCGCTTTAAATATATCGAGTAAACGTAAAACACAATTCTCAATGCTTAACCTGACTAGTACAATTAAATGCAATGCTTAGACTTACTATTATAAACCCCATCCTTTTGAAATACGAGAACGAAAACTATCCCCTCACCACAATCCTCTCCCTTCAATGACGAACGAAAAATTTTATAGTACCAAAGGCGGTAGTCTGGCACTACGGGGACTACGTCAGGGCTACGACGTGGACTACAACAGGGCAGGTCAAACTAAGAGCCTCATCGTAGATGCACATCGTACGATGTGGCTAAAATGTTACACACTCCTCTTTGCTCTATACCTTGTCTTGGGACCCTAATGGTGACCTGATTAAGGGGGGAATTTATACCTAACCAAGTTTTAAAACTTTAAAATTATTTTTGTATTAATGTCGCTGGACCCGAATGGTCATTGTAACTTTATCCATTTTTATAACTTCGTATTAAATTATTTGTTTAGATAACCCAGAGTTGCTAAATAATTACCTCGGAACTAAGACCAGTTAATAAACAAAAATGACTACCCAACCATTGTTTCAGTCCGGTGGATGGATTCATTCTCCCAACAAGCGCTTTTCTACACTGATGCCAGAATGAGCGAGTGTTTAGCCCCTCGGTGACACTATAAATTGCATCAATCTCACTATTAAATTATACATTGTAGAGGGGTCCGACATTTACACGAAATACCGTACGCTTCTAGCTAAATCTTTCAAGAAATCGATTAATTAAGAAATCAAAGAGGAAATCACGAAATCCCGTACGCTTTCTTTTTTTTTGGAATGTCCGACCCCTCGTACTTGGTATGCCTCAAAACATAAACATTTATAGCTTAGAAGGAAATACCAATATGGCGGCAAGGAATGGAGTAACGCCGGAATTGCCAGGAACTTTTGAAACAATACCGAACATCTGCAATTATAATAAATAAATAAATTAGTTCTTCCATGATCTATCATCCCTTATCCTACTTCTGGTTTGGGCTATATTAGTTTGTTCCAAATCATCTTAAAACGATTTAACGCAATCAGATTAATAAGGGATAAAAATTAATTGTAACGAACTCAATTAGATCCAGTCCCCTCAAACGATCGAAACAGTTGAATAAGATCTTATGTATCCAAACAGAAGTAGGATGAGACTAGAAGTAAAGAGCTCTAGCATTGGTAGTAGATCCTGGCACTAGTGAACAAATTTGAGGATTTTATGCCGCTTCCATCGCGCCTACGCTAGAGAGAAAAAAATTGGTCGAGTTCCAAAAACATTTCCTACCCCCTTCCCCTCAACCTAAAGCCGCGGAACACGGACGCGGGTATATGAATCTAGTTCGGCCGTCTACCACCGCGAGCGTCTCACGCTTTGGAGGGAAAATTCTGAAACCGCTACCAGAGGGCCAACCGTTGGTGTCTTATCAAGAACATTCACTTTCGCCAAGTGAAAAATTTGCTTACCTCAATGCTTCTAGTCCCTTATCCTACTTCTGATCCAAATTAGATACAAATTTAACGACACTGCGTCATACGAAAATAATAGTCAATGTGTTAAATAATAGAACACCATTTTTTAACATCTATTTTAGTTTTTTTTTATTGGGGGGCAGATAAAAATCATACAACTATCTGCGGACAATTATTTTTTGTTTGTTTGTTTGTTTGTTTGAATGCATGTTTTTCTCCCAAAATATTCGGTTAAGCGTCGTACGTGTTAAGGGAATAAAACACTTTCATCAGATACAGAAGTAATTCCTTAACAGTTTTTGTCGTAACAAGTTTATGTGGTCTTTCAAATCATAATTGTTGTTTAATCCATGACCAATGTCAAACCTCAAAATCATCCGAAAGATGGATGTCAGGTTAAATGCAAAATCGTGCAAATTAAACGATCATTATTGCTTAGTCGGGTTACCAATTAGTTATAGTCATTTATCATAATTTATGTTTTTTTTTTTGGCACACTATTTAATATTACCAATATTTTTCTCGTTATCGTTATCGTTAAGGGTTTATGTGAGTTTTCCATGAATCTAAAAATTAAATCTGTAAATTAAATGAAATGACTCTCTTTTTCTTGGAGAATCCAAAGTAATACGCGCTTTCAAACAATTAATTATATTAAGATATTCCTAATTTATTTACATTTAACGCAGTCTCAAATTGGTAATTATCGAACACAGAAAAATTATATAAATAAATTGATCTATGTACATATATATTTTAAGATTTTATGATTAATATTAATGCGCAATATTATTATACAAAGCAAATAACGTACGTGTTAAGATTTCGAAACTAATTTTAAATTTAACCCAAAAACAAACAAAATATCAAATATGGAAAATTTACATGACAGTTACAAATAATTAATTAAGAGTAATTTAGAAGGCAAAGTTTCATTAATGGATCGAGTGTTTTTGAAGTAGCTTTACACGCAGAATTTGGATAGTTAAAATTTCTCAAAACAACGTTAAGCGTAACTACCCATAAAAACACCCGTATCTTTAAAGAGACTTAACCCTTCACTTGACGTAATTAAACTTTAACCTGACATCCAATAAGGGGATTAATTTTGTCGACAACTTTTCATTTAATTAAAATTAAAATTAATTTCAACATTAGTCGAATCGAAAACATACAAATTAATTCAAATTTCTATAGTAATGTATGTACGTTGTTTGTATTCAGAATTGGCTGTTCAATACGCGATGGAATGAGAAAATGAAAAATAAAACCGAAAAAACACAGTAAATGAAATTAGATTTAAAACACTGAAGCACGCGAATCTATTGCACTATCAGTCACAAAAAATGTATTTTAACGGTTGAAACGGTAAAAAAAGTCAAATCTCATCATCTCACATCTCCTAATTAAAATGAGGGGTAATTAGTCCGCAATCAATAAATTTTCAGCGACTCTACACGAGACCTTTTTAATTAATTAAAAATAAAAATCACTCAAACAAATTGACACACTTAAAAACACTGTATTAGCAATCATAGAAAAAAATATGTTTTTTTTTAACTATCAATTATTTATAGTGTTGTTTTTCTGATTTTTTTAGGTTTTAAAGGATTTTTCCCTCCAAAATTTTATTCTAATTTACTAATTTCATTATTTCACGTACCCTGTTTTATTAAAATTAATCTTTTGATATATTTTTTGGGGGGGAAATGGAGGGTTGTTTTTTTTTAGTACAAACTATGTCTTTTAATTTATTATACTCTGTTCAAACAGGGAATGTTTTTAATATACTAGAGAAAATAATCTTCTAATACTATATGTCTCTCAGTTTTGCTTAATTTTAACACGCTATTTAATTTATTTTAGTATAGAAAAAGGTTCAGTATTTCAACAACTGTTAATTTCTTTTTTTTTATATTTTATTTTAGTGGTTAATATGTTTTATATCCCTTATTATTTAGTTAATTTTTTGTTTTCTTTTTAACAAGCTTTTGGTATAAAATGTTTTGTATTTTCAATTCTAAATGCATTAACTACGTTAATTCTGAATAATTCTCACTAATTCCAACAGTAGGCGGATTTAGGCTTTTTTTTAATGTACTTCTCTCAGGGAGAGAGGGAGATGCCGCGTGAATAGCGCGAGGTGTCTCTCTTTTGGGTGGGGGAAGTAAATTTCCCAGCCAACGGGGGTAGTATCGCCCGGGCCACCGCGAGCTCTACTGCGCAAAATCCAAAGTTTTTATCTCATGTAGCGACTATTCGTGAGAGAGAGAACATAGTATTTCATACCCCCGTTTTCAACTCCTTCCCGCTAGATACAGTTCTGTTAGCATTAGGCGGCTTCTCCCTCTCTCCCTGCTTCTCTAAAAACTTTTTTTTTTATTTAACGGGCGTATTAACTCTAATAAAAAAAGGAATTTTATAAATTCCATTAACAACCCCTTTTAATTTGTTAATTAGTGCCTATTTTTAATTTAGGTTTTTTTTGTATTTAAAACTTGTTTATTTTTGAATTTTGTTTTTTTTTGGACTGCGTACATATAGGTGTTTTTCTCGAGGAGGGAAAAAATTGTGCACTTTTGTATAATTTCATTTCATTTCATTTCACGAGTTTTCAAGAGAGTGCTGTTGTTGTGATGGTTTTTGAAGAGTTTTAACCAATATGTATGTTTAGTATCGCCAAGAAGTAATATCTAGTTTATTAGGGAGAAGGTATAAATTCGCCAAATTTCCAGCTTTATCTCCAGTCCAAACGTAGGTCCGGAGTTAATACCCGCCTCTAAATTACAACCAGCATCTTATTGGTTCATGAAAGCGCACGTCAGCGCGACGCGAATGATGAAAATTACTGACGACTGAGGAGAGTGTAGCGAAATAGCCCGGCCTCCTTTTACGTCCCCCCCCCTATTATTTTGAAAGGGGGACAGGGACTATGGCGCGCGAACACTTAGGCATCTTATACCTTCTCCCTAATAAACTAGATATCACTTCTTGGTATCGCGGTTTGTTTATTTATTTATTTATTTATTCTTTACTTTCAAATGAACAATATCACAATCTGTTTAAGCCACAACCACAAACAAACTTTTCATTGGGTGGCATGAATTTTCTTTTTTGGGTTATTCCAACGTTTAACAAGATTTACATTTATTTAATTTCCTAATTAATGAAACTAAGTAATATAATAACGAGAAGTATAACACGGAATTATGCTAATAAGAACAATCAATGTATGGTGGTAAAATGGACTGGAAACAATTAAATTTTTTTTTTTTTTTAATTTAAAAAGAAGTGTTCCGAATTTAATATTTTTTAATATTTTCAAGAAACAAACACCACGTGAGCCGTTTGGAAGATATCTATTGGTTTAAAAAAATATTGTACGAGCATCGTATACTGCATACCCATAAATTAAGAAAAGGTTAAGAATAGCGTAAAGAATTCGTAACCGACGCAAAGTGTCACAATTTTTGTTATTATATTACTTAAAAAATGATAAAACCAAATTAAAATAATTAAAAAAATGAGTTTGTCGTAATTTATTTATTAATTAAACCCAAAAATTTATTTATTTATTTATTTATTTATTAGTTTCCTGAGAAGCTTAATTAATTAATTTTAAACTTGAAATATTAATTAATTTCTTTTCATTAAATTTAATTCTAACAATTAATTTATTTATTTATTTATTTTAAAACTTATTTTAATATAACTCTTTAGTTACAATCTTTCAAGGAACAAACATGGGATGGGGGTATTTATTTATTTTTTTTTTTTCATTTATTTAATATTCATTTTCCTAAAATAAGTGTATTTTAAGTCACAATATTACTTCAATACCATATGGTATCCATTCTTATATATTTAAGTTACGACATTTTGTGCTTTTAAATCCAATTTTTTTTTAAGTCTCAAGGAAGCCCCTTGTGCAAAAAAAAAAAAAAAACATAAAAAAATTATTTTTACTCAATAATAATAATTAATAATAATAATAAAAACAATAAAAAACGGCAATATATCTACTGACATTCCATTTTTGTCTATATATATTTATATATTTATATATATGCATGTATATATATATAACGCACCCCTCTCTAACATGGTCCATTTTTTTTCTTTTTTGGAGGCCAAAAAAAATGTTTGTTTTTTTTTTATATTATTTATACATACACACTTCACTCTCTTCCAAAAATATCTTTTTGAACTGTTCTCAATATTCTCTGAAAATTTAAATTTGTTGCAGGCACTATGGGATTTGAATTTTTTTTTTTTTTATATCTTGATGAGGCAGCTAAGTGTCGCAAGAAATAACTAAAAATTATTTTCCGAAAAACGAATTTTTTTTTTTTTTTTTTTCATTTAAATGAAAAATATTTTAGACGCACTTCCGCTCCGCACTGGGGAGCAATGGAGAATGACTTCATATATCCCTTTAAGTTTTCTGGTTCCTATCCTTAAGGTGATTTACAGTCTCTTTACTATATGACATTTTTTTTTTTCGACATTGGACTGATTTTACAATTTGAAATTTTTCGCGAAAGTAAAAGCTTGTATATCACTGGTTTAGTCTTTAATTTATTTGTTTGTTTGAAATCTTGAAAAAACATTTTCTTTTCGTATTTATACTAGAGTTAAGGAAGTTGCAGTCACGTGTTGTTCCACCTTACGCGATTGTTTATCGGCCAACACTATATAGTATAGTTTTCATCGCAGTATTTTTTTTTTTTTTTTTTACAAAACTAAATCCGAATTTCCGAATGTAACTAGCCAGCCAGCCAGCCTATCAGACTATAATACCTTTGTTTCAGACTTTCTAACATAGATAAAAAAATCCTCAGTTCTTATGGTAGGTAATTACCGGATTATCGTAGTTTCAACCAACCAACCAACCAGGGTGTTTGACGTGGCTAATTTTTGACGTACGTTAATTAATTTTTTATCTCTCACGATTGTTTTAGAAGTAGAAAACGGTGGCGTAACACTATGTGGACCAACCGTCGTTGGTCATACGCGGCCTTTTCTTACTGGACTGCGTGTCGTAGTCCGAACTACCGTTGGAGGGATCGGGGGATGAACAAACGGGAGTTAAAGGTTGACCGGGCGAAAGATGGTTACTGCTGCTGACGGAAGATGGCCGATGTAAATTGATGGAATCGCGAGGTGGAGAGATGGGCTCACTCTTTATTTTGACTGACAGAGGAGATGTGGAGGGAGGTGGTGTACCGCTGTTAATGGATAAGTGGGGGAGTCCGGAGCCTGCTGGGGTATTCGGGCTATAAAAGACATCAAAAATAATCAAAACTTTAGTGACAATTACTTAAGTTAAATAAATTGCTTAGTTTAACTAATAAACCTTTGGTGCTATTGTCGAGGTGTATAAGAATATCTAAAACTATCGATAAAATTTTGACAAACGACTGAAGTAAAGCATTCTGTCATATAGTGCCTTTTATGGCTATTCTAAGCTGGGTCCATTCCCTTTTCTTTTGCTGCCCAACATTTGTTAATAAATTTTGAGGCAAATTTATTTTCTCTACGCATTTGTTCGATATTAAGAAGGTTTACCTACAACTTTGAAGACAGTCAAGCATTATAGTAAAATAAAACTATTACCTAAGGCTATGGCAACAGACACCACAGCCTTTTCAGGTAGTCTTAGGTGCAATTATGTAGCCACGGAATAGTTTTTCACCATTTTAATTTACTAACTCTAATATCCTCTGTTTAAATAATGCTACTAAATCAGGGACCAGGAACACCTAACTGGTAATAGGAATCATTGTGCCCCATATCTCCCTTGTTAATTTCTCTGCGGGTTTTGTGGGCTGGGTTTGACTACTACCCATCACGCGTCATAGTTCCAACGTCTTATTAACTGCGATTTCATTGGTTTTTTTCAACAAAGTTCCTATAAGCGCATGGTTTAACGTGCAGCGAAATATATTATTCGAAAGGGTAAAATTCGTCAGAATTATTAGTCTAGCTCTTCCCACAAAATCCGCCTAGATACGTTGAGAAAACGACTACACTATGATTCTTATTAACTGTATGAATTCCTATAGGGACAAATAGACCTCGATGAAAGCACCATTAAAAATTACTATCACTTTAACTTATCAGTGACGTTTTTCAAAAATAATCCACTGCCCTCTATTAATGCAGGGAAATTTTGAAAAGCGTCAACGTAGAGTCCTAAATGACCTGTCCATATTTTTAACCTTTAATTATAACACCTAGTGGCTTCATTAAAAACGACAATCTAAAAATTTCTTTTTCCAATTAGCACCAAGATGATAACACTTATCATGGGAATTTCAACATTTAAGAAAAATTATAAATTTTTATGTTAATAACTCAAATTCATTGAAAATCAGCAAAAACAATTCTCGCAACTATCTACATTTTTTATACACAACGCACAACAAAATCATATAAACAGTACCAAATACGACAAACACATGTTTTCAATGTTTTGTTAGTATTTTAAAACAAATTAAATATGGTACTACCATCACTAAACAATTGAACTCCTTTCAAAAAAACAATGTTTATTTCATTCTCGTTCCAAAAAAAAAAAAATTAAAACAGTACGGTACTTACAAACAAATTCCTCTTATAGGGAATTCCTAATATCGCTAAAATTTTGTAATTGTTGAATTCAAAATAAAAAAACACAACCAGAATTCTACTCAAAGCCCGAAATAGACACAGCTATAACCACTCAAATTTCAAATGATAAAACTTTTCTCAATCTCTTTCAAATCAATCTAGAAATAGGCCTGCAACACTCTTCTTTCGAGCTAAAGCCAACTTGGGAAGGGGAGAGGGGTTGTTCATATGCCTTTAGTTTCTGCTCATTTCCAAGCAAGTGTTTCAAATAAAAAATTTCAAGACTTTACAAACCGAAAGACTACATTTCAAAGATTACAACAAAATTGTGAAAAACTTTTATTTTTGAAATTACATTAAGTTAAATGACATTAAATTTAAAGTTACTAATTCCAATATATCTTGTCTTTCCGTCGTTTAAATTGCATAAAATTTTGCATACACGCGCATTTACACCTACGCTAGTGGTTAATCGAGACACTTTTGCAAAATGTCAATTATTTAACTAATTAAGTCACTAATTAAATTAATTTATTCGCTTAATTAGTTAAATAATTGACATTTTGCAAAAGTGTCTCGATTAACCACTAGCGTAGGTGTAAATGCGCGTGTATGCAAAATTTTATGCAATTTAAATGACGGAAAGACAAGATATATTGGAATTAGTAACTTTAAATTTAATGTCATTTAACTTAATGTCATTTCAAAAATAAAAGTTTTTCACAATTTTGTTGTAATCTTTGAAATGTTGTCTTTCGGTTTGTAAAGTCTTGAAATTTTTTAATTGAAACACTTGCTTGGAAATGAGCAGAAACTAAAGGCATATGAAAAACCCCTCCCCCTTCCCAAGTTGGCTTTAGCTCGACCTTAAGATACGAGAAAACATGCTACACTAGGCGTCACATTGTAGGGATTAATATTGACATATTCTTCAATCGTTTTGGGAATCATGCACGCGAATTTTCCAAAACTACGTTGGTTTTACTAGACAAGCGTAATTCGGAAATACCAGGGCATTTGGATTAAGTATATTTTTTCGACATTTCGAAAGCTATAGTTTTTTTTATGAATGAGTGACGCAGGTCTCACCTTCCATGGCCGATACTGGCCGTGGGAACAGCTGCAACCAGTGGGCTTTGAGTGGACCAGTTATGTATTAAACCAGGAGAATTGAAGCTAGACAGACCAACATCCGCACCCAGTTGAAAATCACCTAGAAATACAAGAGCTCAATGCCTAACTTATCCCCATTTTAACCTTTTTTCAATTATATTGGGTTTTATTTCGGTTTAATTTAATATTCGCGCTGGGTTCTAAATTTCTACGATTGTAACTCTAATCATTTCTACTTGCAGCGCATTTTTTTAATTAATTAATAATTTTATGTATAGTTAATTAAGACGGAGAAGAAATAGAATATATAAACGGTTTTTTTTACTAACCGGGAAATGTTGTGGCGAGAGTGGACGGATACATGGGAGTGATACCGGGTGTGCCGACTGAGACGGGTGTGTTTAACGTGCTTCCTACTGATCTTGAATTCTGTAATAAATTTAAACATAATGTGTTAATTATTGGCGAACAATTAAGAAGAAATTAAAGCAACGAGACAAAAACAGTTCCAAAATCACAAGCAAACGTTTTGTCAAACAGAATCAGCATAAATGGTAATTGCGAGTTGTACAATGAGGAGCATTGGGCACCGAATTAAACTCTATATAGAGGAACCTAAGACCTAGTGGTCTTAGAAGGAACTTCCAGTCTGCCACTGATAGCCGAGTATTTAGATTTACTGTGGTTTTTGTCAAAGAGACGACAAAGGCAACTACCTCCCCATTGGTTTAAAGAGACGACAAAGGCAACTATACCTCCCCATTGGTTTAAAGAGACGACAAAGGCAACTATACCTCCCCATTGGTTAAAGAGACGACAAAGGCAACTACCTCCCCATTGGTTAAAGAGACGACAAAGGCAACTACCTCCCCATTGGTTAATGAGACGACAAAGGCAACCAACCCCCCCCCCCATTGGTTAAAGAGACGACAAAGGCAACCACCTCCCCATTGGTTAAAGAGACGACAAAGACAACCACCTCCCCATTGGTTAAAGAGACGACAAAGACAACCACCTCCCCATTGGTTAAAAAACATCAAGCCAACACCAAAATCGTCATATAATTTAAAAGAAAAGAACTTACAAGCGAAGATGTTGCTGAGTGCGAGCTCGGAATGAGGACTCTAAGACTTCCACGATGGTTACCGGGCGGAGAATTTCCTTGCTTGTTCATATTGTGTTGCTTATGGCTTAAACCGGGTGAACTACTTCCAGGGAGGGATGAGGGAGAACTGGAGCGATGATATCCGTTAGACGTTGGACCATTGATATCCAACATTCCTAAAAAATAATTTATTACTATCAAACAAAATTCTCGTCTTGACATGAGAACAAAAAGAAGGCTTAGAAAAATGTATTTGACATTTCATGGCCTTCTGTAAGTGTTCTATTGAATTCTTTATACCAGATGAACTGGGTCGAGGACTGACGCTTGTATGGGGCATTTGAGGCGAAGGTTGCATCATGTTCACTTCCTGGACGCCATATGGAGCATTGACTTGAACGGACATAGGCCCCAAACTCTGATTTAGTGACGGACCCTAAATAGAACAAAAATTTGTTAAATGAACAAATTATTTTATTAATATTATTATTTTTTGAAAAGTGATATGGTGAGGCCAAGACTTAATTTGCACATCTTCAAGATGTTAGCAAACATCAAGACAATTTGGCTTCGATTTAAACTTTGTATCACTTCTCAAAAATACATATTGTCGTGTTTAAATTACCCTGCTTCCGTTTAGTTGTTGAACATTTCGCTGCATCATCATCTCAAATTCTTCATTAATTTTACTATACTTGGCCTCTGACCTTGGAGTTAAAGAATAGTCCCCGTCAGGTTCAGGGCTGTCACAACCATTCGAAGAGCCCTTGTGCTCCTTTTTACTTAATGCCTGCAACAAACAAAAATATAACATATATATAATGAAATTATTGACACTTAAAAGGTATATTTTTAAATAAACATCTTTATGTAGGCTAGTGCCAGACTGCCAGTATTGTTTCAAAATTCAGATTTTCGTGCGAATCTATCAAATTTGTAAAAACCATCGAAGCTATTTCAATGTGGTATTTCCATTAAACACTCAGCAACTACAAGATCGTTTCTTGAAATTTTTATACTGAGAAAAACCAGTGCCTATAGAATACCAGAGTTCATACAACTTTTGGAAAACAAATTTCCCTGAGATTTCCAGGTTTCTATACTTCCCTGAATTTTCCAGGTTTTTCCCGTATATGGAGTATCTTATGGAGCAAATGTTAACGAAGGAGGGAGGGGGGGCAAATTGGACTATAACATTAACATACTCTAAGGACATTCCTGTATCTCTAGTAGAACCAGAGTTATGAGCCTCCAAAGTTTAGTGTATTAATGTTAATCCTACGGAGGGTGTTAATTACTCGGCCCCCGTTTGACGCAAAGTTCCTTGATTTCCCAGAATTTTACTAAACGTTCTAAATTCCCCTGAGTTTTCTCTGAGGTTGTGTCAACTATTTATTTCCCTGATTTTTCCAGGTTTTCCAGGTTTGTATGAACCCTGACTACGTGTAAAAGTCCTGTCCAGCCCATGGGGCCCCCAAATTTGGTCCGAAAGAGCCCCCTATTTTTAGCCCCAAAAATCTTTAGCCTACGTTGCAAAAAACTCATGGCGGCGCAACTACCGTTACCATAAAAAAAGATCATCTCGAGCAGTCTGTAAAATACTATCTCGGGTCAATAGGCAAACGGTATTTTCGAAGGACGTATAATTGTACTTATACCATAAACCCCTATCATCATACTCGACAATCCATGTTTCAACTAAAATGGTGGGTGTAGTACACTTATATAAAATATCTTTGCCTTTCAACAAAAAATAAAAAAACCCCAAGTATAAATTAAAAACCAGTTTAGAAGAACCATAAATTTCCAGGTTGAAATATTAAACCCGTCATTTTATTTCCAGAGATGAAATTTCGGCTTCTAATTTTTTTCTGTGATTTTTTTTGTATTTTCTTGACCTACATATGGTGGTGGTTGTCTGTTAAAGGTCAAAGACTGAAAACGAAGTTATTCTTACGGGCATTATTTTAAAGAATATAATGCTAGCCACGCCGTTTCACAAAGAAATAAAAACTGTATTGTAAAACAAGTTGGGGAAAGCAAAATAAACCTCTCCGAGTCGAGACGCAATTAAGAGGTTTTTCTTAAATAATTAAATAAATTTAATTGATATTCATTATTTTAATAGTCATTAATTTACCTTAATTATAGGTAAATCGTTTTAAGAAACTTTATTCCTAAAATCATTTTAAACATAGCTATTGTTGACGTTTGAATTCAAGCTTATGCCTCTTTAACAATTTTTGGAAGTTTAGGGTATATAAGGCGATTGATTCACAATAAATAACAAGGAAACCCGCAATTGCGTGAACCTTTGGTGGAACCCTTGCCATTGGCAGACTTAACGGTTCTCGTAACCCTAGCGGTGACGCATACACACACAGACAGACAGACATGTCCAGTGTTATACACCACCACTCGGAGAGGTAAGAATAAAAAAAAATTTATGTTTTTGAAAGTGTAATACTTTTTTTTCTGAACGTTATTTCTTTAGTGTGATAATCATTTGTAGAAGAAAGCTTAAATTAATGATTAAAATATTTTAAATAATTAACATTGTCACTTCTTTTTCAAATAAAGGGCTAATTACACGCCCTCAACAGGTATTTTTGAATTGAAGCAATATTCCAATTAACTACCAAATGAATTGACCTTTTCAGTAAATGGCCCTGGTTTTTTTAAGTATAACCTTGAAGATAACTTCTCACATACTATGTTCAATATGCGCAACGAGATTATCAGAACGCTAAAATTGGTCATAATAGCTACGATTATGAAAACTTTAATGGTTTTAGCAGTTTAGAAATTACACTTTCTGTCATAATCAAAAAGATTCTCATATTCACAAAAACATAACGTAAAGTGTTCGACAGAGGGACACTCTTGCTGGTACCAACCATAACGTATCATCCCCAATATTTCTGGCATCAAGATAAATATCGAGAAAGGGCGAGCTTTTATAAACCGTTCAAGAAAATAAAGAGTATATACACTATATTTTTTGTTTCAAGTTCACTCAACTTGGTGAAAAATGTAGGTCAAGAAGCGCGTTGCGTTTCTCTCTTCGACGGGCCATAACAGACATTCGCTTCGGGGTCATACGCCTCCCGCTATCTAAATTACCGTTGTTTTTTCTTTCTTTTTGATGCCCAAAAATAGGACAACGTTCTCTTCGACTCTCGAAACCGTCCAAGAGAGAAAATAAAACTAAAATAAAAAAAAATCACCATACTAGAAAATCTCGAAAAGAAGAGAGTGTTTATGAATGTAGCTGTTACATTGTAGAACGATTCTCTTCTTCAATTGATTATCACGTTTTAGCCTTCATTAAAAGGTGCTTTGAAAAGAACTCAATGAGCAGCACCGAGTGCATCCAAAAAATAACTTAAAGTTGGGAATTTTTAAAATATCTAAATATAAATTTTATTTTTTTCCCAATGAGCCTTATTGGAAAACGTTTTTGTATTTTTATGCATTACTGCATATCAATGGACCAATGACGGATTAATTGCTATGTTATTTTATAGATAGATATCTTTTCGATACAATGTGAAAAGATTTCATTATATTCGTCACATATTATTATATAAAGTATTTTATCACTTTAGTTTAGGAAAAACTTGATAGAAACTGAATTTCCCTTCAGTTTTTTGTAATTTATTTTGTCTTTAACTAGCACTTCTTTACCTTGATTTTATGATTTTTTTCTAGCTTCTGAACTCGAATCATAGGCCTACCAACACTTGCACCGATTGACCATAAAGTTATTTATAATGTTAAAAATACAAAGAAATCTTAATTAAAGCCACCAAAAAAATTATTTTTAAGTAAGCCTAATTGGTTTTCCTGTCTAGGCCAGTAATCAATGAATTGTAGCATAAGTTTATAAATTATTTTCCATAAGTATGACACTATACCTATACCGCGTAATGCTAGAGACTTACAGCTGGAGCTAGTTCGAGAACAAAGCGAGAACTTATGATTGTAGCTTTATAATACAACGCTTAATCTTATCAAGTAGTTTAATTCGTTTAAAATCCTTCACTTTAAATTTTTCTGGCTCGTGTACGAGATATATTTACGCAAATGTTAACCAAATGTTATATAATTTACCTCTACAATATCACTGTTAGTTCTGCTTTCGTGAGGTTCATTGTACTCGGTATACTTCAGGAGAACCTTGTCCATGTCTGTGCTGGCGTACTGGAACAACTTGTTGGTGCTGTTGAAGATGATCAGCGCGATTTCACAGTCGCACAAAACACTCAGTTCGTACGCTTTCTTCATCAAACCGAATTTACGTTTCGTAAACGTAACCTAAAGACGAAATAAAAAAATCAAAATGTTCTCATTAGTTGTACGAAAGTGACAAAAAAACGCATCGAACAACTTTGATTTCCTACATATTAATTTATATATTTTATACTTCTTTTAATTATATTTCATTTTCCTAATTAGTTTCACTTAAGGTTTAACAAATACCATGCTCAAGTTGAAAAGTTGCCTAAAGCGAAAATTATCTCAATTAAAAGTCGTGCTAATGGATTGCAAAGGTCAAGTCTATTTTGAATTTTAACGGAGCTAAATTTAGGCTTAAGTTCTAAGTTTTACATGAAATGGAAGGGACATACGTCGTACTAAAGGCGTGGCTGAAGACTTTGGCTTACAAAACTTTTCCAATTTCTACAGAGAAAGCCAAAGTCGACAGCTCTTTTGCATTTGAACAGGAAATTGTAGAGTTGACACAGAGAATTCTTATTGCGAAACTAAGATGATACTTTTAGATATGGGAGGAGCTTATATAATATCCCTTTATTGACATCAACATCACCCAAGCGACATGAGCGTTCTTAAGCTCCCGCCAACATTATAATGGAGACAAAAAGATAAAAGATTCCGTGTCACCTCTACAGTTTCTTGATTTGACTTGCGGCATAGAAGAAATTTTAAAACGGTGCAATACGGAAATATGTCTTGCAATTCTAATTAAAATGCGTAAATTGAAGGGCATAACAAATAAATTAACAAATGTCAACATGTAAAAGCTCATAGTGGCACCGAATAGACCTTCTAGAGGTCGTACGAGAACATTAAGTGAAAAATATGAGGATCTATTCCATTTTGAAAGCGTTAACGCC
Source organism: Phalangium opilio (assembly GCA_019434445.1). Taxonomy (NCBI): domain Eukaryota; kingdom Metazoa; phylum Arthropoda; class Arachnida; order Opiliones; family Phalangiidae; genus Phalangium; species Phalangium opilio. Next base: position 109,998 of record JAEQBA010001406.1, read on the forward strand.
ACTAAAACTCTCATTAGATTATAGCAATCAATATTTAATTATTTTAATAGTAAAATTTCCTTAATGTTTAAATCGAAGGTCACCTTTCCCAACATTATCCTATCCTTCACAATATAGGTGGAAACAACAAAAATTGGTAATAATTTAATATGCTAATTTTTGAAAAAAAGATAAAAACCTGTTAAGCGAATGTAATATTGAGTTTTTATGGCTTTTTTCAATCATTTTGATTGACACCAGGGATAGATGTAATTTTAGAAGTAGGAATGGAGCACGTTTAGTATTTACTTCAGTCCGACTCATAGCCCGGTATAGAGCCCCTCCCTCCAACACGTAACGAAAATTTTAAATTATCTTATTGGCTCACTACGTTTTGATGACGTTGCTGTCGGGGACGGCGAAAAATACGCAATTCCTTTTTACCTCTGTCGCTATGACCCGCCTCTTCTTTCATACCCCCCCCTCCCTCCCGTGGAATGGGGTCCGGGACTTTGACGCGCGCCCACATTACTCTGTTCTCCATTCCTGCTTCTAAAATTACATCTATCCCTGTTGCCACGAAATAAATGTAAACGTACCTGTCTATTCCTTTCGTCGGTGATACGGGAAATCTGAATTTTCTTGCGACCCATTCTGTAAGCCAAAATTGCGCTGTTCCTGGACGGTGTGTCTTTGTTTATTTTTCCGAAGTCGTCAATTAAAAACACCGCCGCCAATTAAAAATAAATATAAGCGGCCGGCTGAGGTCAAAAAAGAGGTGGTGGTGACGGCGGCCGAATATGTTTCACGTAAAATGACTAGGTTTTTGTCCCGTCAAAGTCATTCATTTGTGAAGGAGAATCCTCAACAACGTTCCTCCAAATGAGACAAACAGAAAAGTAACCTGTTAACGAGAAAACAATAAAAAAAAATTTTTAGTCATGTTATAAACTTATCATACAGTAATTTAACTTTCTCTTTAACTGAGAAATTTAACATTTAAGAGATTATTTAGTCTTTCCTCATTAAAGTATTATTTTTAAAGCGGGATTTTAAATGTAAAATCTTCATAAACAATCAGATAGTTCGCGCACTACATGAAATTAATTCTAGTGCGCAAGAATCATGAAAACTTTCATGTAAAGTTTAAAAACAAAATTTTTTCGTGAAAATTAATATTAAAACTTTTTCAAAAGGGGGCGGGCAATATCGTCTGCTAGATAAAGGGTTCAGACGGAACATCCGGTATGTGGATCCAAAGACAATAGATAAGACTTCAACGTTTCCAGTCCAACAAAGTTCTTATTGATTGTATACCTAGTCATTTCTAGCATCTTTGGCAGTTTCGTTTTATGAAAACAATTAAGGTGGTGAAATTCAAGACTTTAACACCCCCAAACTTTTTAAACGAATTATAACACTAATATCATAAGTTTATAAGATATGTTCCATAAGTATAAAACTTCCTTTACTTCGTAATGCTAGAGAGTTTAAGTTAATTAGAGCTAGTTCGAGAACGACAAGCGAGAATTGACTCCACGCGGTTTTTCAGTACTAAGCCTTTGACAGCGCCTCACCAGGCGTCGCTTTACCCAGAATCTATGACGTTTCACATACGTCAATTCATGACAATTTCTCAGTAACCAGTGACAAACTTATGGAACATATTAACATATTAAACTTATGCTAACATTTAAAAACGCGTTAGATTGTTTAAGTATAATTTATTATACAACTAAAAATATTTTTCCAATTCCATTATTGTTGTTTACAAAAACTACTATTAAATTGTCCGAAACATTTTTTCTGATGTTCAATATTAGAATTAAATAGAATTATTGACACTTTAATATTAATTTTGATATTATATTTGGAACCAGGAAGAAAGAAATAAGCGCGGTTCATGATCAGGGAGGCGGAACGAACACAATACATCACCAGCATGTAACTAAAGTATTTAATTTCGGAGCGGGAACCAAAAAAATGATGGGCGTATTTGTCATTACGCTTTGTCAAACAAAACTATATCAAGGTCGAACTATTTTAAATATTAAAGGTCAGGGATGTCCTCGCTCGCCTTAACGGGCCGATAAAGACTATTTTAAAATTTTAGAATAATAAAACAAAATTTTAATGTTAATTAAAATAAACCGCGATTCATTAGACACAACATTAAGTTGGCAACGCGACAAAACCATTAGGGATTATTTTTTATTTTTTTTTTGGTCTGATTGACTGATTGTGTTACAATAACAATTAGCAAATCTAGACCATTGCGTGTAAAATATTCCATAGAAGACCGCGCAGAAAACTGACTAGCGAGTGTATAAAATAGACCAAAGATTGTATTTTAACTGACTAGCGAGTGAATAAAAAAGATTAAATACCGTAGGGAAAACTGACAAGTGTATAAAATAGACCAAATACTGTAGGGAAAACTAGCAAGTAATTGTATAAAATAGACCAAATAGTGTATAGAAAAACTGACCGATAGTGTATGCGTATAATAAACAAAATATTGTATAGGGATTATCCGAAATTAAGTTGGTCTAATTAGACAACAAATAAAACTTCACATCTGCTTAGATGAGAATTTTGTTAACATAAAGGCAGGGCGTTACGTAGATGCCAATACCAAATTACCTACGAAATCTTAAACTAATTAGAATTTTAAATTAATTCGGAGATATATTTCCTGGATGTTTCCCTATGCAGATTGATCTTACATCGATAAAAAAAATCACTTTGATTTCCCTTTTCATTGCCCCTTTAAACAGATTCACGCAATTATGTTCAAATACCTACCCGGAAATTAATATTCAAACCTCCTGAACTATATAAACACACACGCAACATTAACGCGGTATCACGGAGAACAAAATTATATCGGAAAAGGAATAATAGAAATTAATTTACAAGCGTTAAAATAAAAGTATCTAAACCCATCGAAGCACATCGGCGCGAAAAAACAATTATCTAATTAACTACCCCAGTAATCACGAACCACAAGAAACAATTGAGTTAAGAGTATTGACACTTTCATCTCGGTTACTTTTGAAATTTCCTCATCTACACCACCTTGAAATCATAAGTCGTTTTCAAGACAAAAATAAACACTGACAACATAAGTTGTTCAATAACTATACTTCGTAATGCTAGAGGCTTACTGAGAGCTAGTCCGAGAACGACAAGCAAGAATGGACTACACTCGGTTTTGCAGTCCACCTTCCTATTTAGTCTGTATTAAGCCTTTGACATCACCTCACCAGGTGTCGCTTTACGAGAATCTATGAAGTTTTACCTACATCACTTCATGACAAGCTCTCAGTAACCAGTGACAAACTTATGGAACATATCTTATGCAACTAGCTTCTTCAAAATAACAACGTGGCTAAAAAAGAATAAAAATTTGGCTCTCACCAGAATCTATGACCTACTTCAATTCATGAAAAGCTCTTAGTAACCAGTGACAAACTTATGGAACTTATCTTATGAACTTATACTGTCAAAAAATGTCAAATAATTTATTAAGTCAATCCCTAAACTCACAATATTTAAATTTCAGTGTAAATCTTTTAAAATACAACTTGACTGAAAACATAAAAAAAAATCACGAAACATATAGTAACGGCATAAGAGAACTTGTAACTTAAAAATACCCATTAATACACATGCAGAGAAAGTAATTTGATTGAACATTTAAAGTGACTACGGTATATAATTATCTATGTTAACTAGCCCGAATAGAGGGGATCCAATGTCTGTCCAGCAGCAGCACCCCTTTCTGATCGTCCTAGCGCGTCCTAACACAATAGTCGCATGACAAACCGTCCATGACCATCATTTCGCGATAAAAAACAACACTGCTTTGGTATCTTGATAAGATATGAAAGAACTCCCACTACTATTCCTAGATCTATCCTTACAGTTAAAGAATTTTTCATTTAAAGATATAAAAAAAGGAATATCTTCTATAAAAAAATGAGAAGAAGAAAATTAAAAGGCCAATGTCCTCTATTATAGAAGTCCAAGTTCGTCTCACCTTCGGGGTTTTCCGTAATCGAAAGATCAAAGAGGAAAAAATGGGACTTAAAATGAAATTGTCGAACTTTCTCTGACAGGAAAAAGTGCTTCGTAAAATAATTTCGCTTTTTTTAATTTTTAAATCGACTGTCGTTGATTGTAAGTAGGAAAGTAATAAACTTTTTTTAAGTTACAGTGACCTATCTAGACTGTCCCTAAGTAATATAAGAAATACTTAATTTAATACTTTTCAATTAAGTTAGATTAAATTGCGATTATATACATATAAAGCTATGTTCACAATTCCATTTAACATTTAAAGGTGGAATTCAAAAACTTCGCATAATACGCAACGCAATTTAGAACAGGCAAAGGCTGGACGTTTCTGCACGACGCCCTGCCTTCGCCTGCACTAAATTGCGTTGCGTATGCGACGTTTATGAATTCCACCTTCAAGCAACTTGTGTAATTACAACAATAAAATTATGCCAATGGATTTTAAACTGCATTAATGAAAATGGGGCAAAATACGGAAATTTACCACAAATGTATCATTTTCCAAAGCCACCACATAAAAAAGACGTTCGAAATGACTTCAAACATCAAAGACTTTGGTGGACTGGTAACTTACTAGCCATATCTATCGTCTTTGGGTTCACATAATTGATCTTCCGTCTTAAGCAGACGACACTTTCGGCCCCCTTTTAAATGGGCCTACTTCCATGCGCAATAACAGTGATAGTTTCATATTCAAGAAAGAACAGTATAAATTCGCGCTAAAGAAAATAATGTAATTATTTATCATGATGAGTGTGTTTTGATTGATTAAAAGATGGAGAGGCAATTTTTGAACGATTTATGTGTGTATTTTTTTGTTTTGATAAGATAAACATTTTTTTGTGAAAATATACCAAGTGTTTCGATTATGCATGTATTTCGGTTTTATGTAGTTGTGATATGAGACGACTGCTATCGCAAAAACCTCAGTCGAGGTCAAATTTGACGCAAAACTAAATACTGGAAAAACAATTTTCATTGAGAATCGTTCATTATTACAGTTGGAACCGATTTTGGAAGTGCAATAATTTACACTGAAATGCTTAATGTGGATGCATATATGAAAGGAAAACTGCTTATCTTAACCAGCAAATATTTTGCAAGTGAACAAATTTCTAGCCTGGAATTTTGCAAAACTTCCCAAAAACGTCTAGCCTGCATTGGCACAAAATTTCCCAAAAACCTCTAGTCTGCAATTAAGCAAATTTCCAAAAACTGAACCCTGAAATTTTACAAATTTCTACAAACTCTAGCCTAAAATTGTGCAAATTTCTAAAAAAATTCAGCCCAAAATTTTGCAAATATTGAAATTTTGAAGCTTTTAAAAACAATCAAAAATAAAAATGCATATCTCTAAAGAACGCTTGCATTAAATAACCCTTTTAATTTTTTTTCAATTTAAGCTTCATTCCAATTATTATCTAATTAAAAATCGAATCAACGCATGATCTTACAAAAAAAAAAATCCAAAAACAAATTAAATATAATCACAACCTAGCCAACCGGAGGTCCATTAATTTTAAATATCCGAAAATAATATTTGAAAAAATTTGAATATCCCGACTAAAGACCTCACCTACGTGATATTACTTCCCCCTCCCCTCCCTTGGTTCTGAACAGGGCGTCAGCCGTTTAGCTGCTCAGGCGGGCGAAATGAATCGACCCTGATATATCCATATGATAATATTTCAAACACCAAAATGAGAAGCCAAGGGCAAGGGCAGGAAGTTGTTTCTTTTCCCGCAAAAAACAGAGATAGATGGAAATATACGTACAAACACACATTAACATTACGCAACTAAAAGGGTCGCGCTAAAAAAAGGGGTGTAGTCCCAATATAAATTCTTTCTTGAGCCAAAAAATTAAAAAGGGTCATTTCATTTTTAAAGATAGGGTCAGCGAGCCGCGCGCATTACTAAAGATATCTAGATCACTTCCGTTTAGACTAAGACCATGAACTACAAAAAGTTCCGGGATGAAGGGGTATTTTTTTTAGTGCTGGAGTGGAATTAAGCCGGACTAAGTAATACGTCGTCTGCCATAGTTACGACAACAAACTGCTTCCGGATCTGGATAAAATTTCAGAGAAAAATGTCAAAGACAGATTTTCTGCTTAAGTTGTTAACTTAAGTCCTTCCCACTAGCGGTAGTTGGGTTGAATACAGTTAGACACGTTGATAGCGTAAGGTTAAAAGGCTGATCTTGGTTGGCCTCAGTTTGTAAAATAAATTATTGTATAATGTTGCTTTCAGTTTCAAACAACAATTAACCCACTGCAAATTGAACAGTTTTAGAAATCTTAGCACCAAACAAACGTTCGCTTGTTGCATCGCAATATAGCACTTTGAAAAAAAAAAAAAAACACCAAATAAACGTTTGCTAGTAGCATCACTATAGACTAGAAGCACCCCATGTTATTTGTCCATAGACCTTAATATAGTCAAAGCTGGGAAACTGCCATTATTCTATAGACTAGTTCGTTCATTACAAACAGAGAAACCAACACAGGGGCGAGGCCGCCATTGGGGAATCTCCATTTTGCAAAGAAGCAACACCAGACGGCACCCGAGTTCACCACACGCGGAGGGAGGCTAGCCAACTCGTACTGCCTCTGGCGGAGATTCTTGGTGAGAGGGTGGGTACCCCAATGGCGGTCTCGCCCCTGTGTGTTGCAGGTTTCTCTGTTTGTAATAAACGTATTTGTTTACATGTTTCTGACTGAAGAGTTGTCAACAAACAATAAATAGTTGCACTATTTAATGAACGTAGTTATAAACGTCAGTCATAGGCTATTTGGAATTATCATTGAACTATTAACTTTCATTATGTAAATACACGATAAATTTTTTTCGAAAGCTGATACCGTAAAACTGAAATTGTAAAAGTATCGGTCATCACGAGGTAAAAAATTATATTTTCAAATGAAATAAACTCGTATAAAGATAAACTCACTAATCCAGTTACCACAAATGTTAAGTAGATAATTTTCGATAAGATACCAATGCAGCAAACGAATTGGAGTATAACATTTACGAGATAGCTACTTAAGGGGTAGAGCATTAACCAATTTTTTATATTACAATTGCGAACACAAAATTTCGCAATCCAACAGAAACATTGAAACTTTTTAACAAAAGTTTTATTTTATATAATAATTGTTTTAAGCTTAAAATATTTTGTAAAAAGACTACACCTGATTTCATTTCGCTTTTCAGTCTTCAAATATAACTTTTTAAATAAAACTTAAACAAAATCTAATGACTTCAACCTCCAACACCCCTAATATTTATGACCCATACTTATATAAAACCAAGAAGTGATATCTAGTTTAATAGGGAGAAGGTATGGTATAAATTAGCCACATTCCCATTTTTATCTCCAGTACAAACGTAGGTCCGGAGTTAATCCCCGCCTCCATATTACAACCAGCAGCATCTCATTGGTTCTTGAAAACTCACGTCGGCGCGACGCGAATGACGAAAATTACAGTCATATTTTCCGACTGAGGAGAGTGTAGCGAAATATCCCGGCCTTCTTTTACGTCCCCCTTGTATTTTGAAAGGGGGACTGGGACTATATCGCGCGAACACTTAGGCATCTTAACCTTCTCCCTAATAAACTAGATATCACTTCTTGATAAAAAAAAAACCCCAAGTCAATAAACTCGACCAAAATAAAATGATAAAATTTAAAATCCCCCTCCAAAAAAGAAAAGAAATTAGCATGTATTACTAAGAAAGTTTTACGAAAACAAAGCAAAGAAAACCTTTTAAATTAAATCCAAATTGCGAATAAAATGGTAATTTGGTGAAAACTTTAGCATTATCCAATTAGATACACGTCCAAAAGCCACGAGCCAGCCAGCCACAACTAGATTTTCTACTTTCAAGTTATTCGTTAAAATCAAAAAAAAACTAAATAAAAAATAAGAAAGACAAAACCAAATGTACGTCACTAGGTGAGAAAGAAGACAAAAAGAGAGCCTTCATCTTGAGAAAGCGGGGCAAATTGAAGAAAGCGATTCGAGTATAGAAGAAATCCTATTTCGAGGTGAATCACCTTGCGAGAAAACGGACTTTCAATGATGATGAAAAAATAAAAAAAAAACAAAAAATATAAAACGAGGAAATGATTTTAAGAGAACCAAATAGCCTCGGCTCGGAGTCGGTCCCTTCCTCCCCCCCCCCCTTCTATCTCTTCCTATATAACGGAATATTTCCCTATTCGGCTGCTGCTTCAACTTAAAAACGAAGAAACACTTCTCTAGAATAGTTTTCGTTTTCTTACATGATAAATACCCCCCCCCTTTTTTTCTATAAAATTGGAGGGATACCTACAGACCTATATATTTTTTTTTATATACACATTCATTCCTGTTTATAGAGGCGCCTATAATTTTATATTTTCCAAGTCTACTTTGATGATCTCGTAATGTAGGTACAGACGTACATTGCGGGGGTTTTTTCTAGTGCTGTGCGAGTACTCGATAAGACTCGAGTACTCGATCGAGTATCGAGCCGAGTACTCGGCTCGATACTCGATAAGGGATTTTCTGAGACTCGAAAAAGTTTCGAGTATCAAACCAAGGCTCGATAAATACTCGAACCTGCTTTTGGAAAGCCTTCAACTCTGAAAATAGGATGTAGTAGCTATAAAAATCTACTAGAAAGTAACGCTTATTGGTTAACAGACGCACATTAGTGCTCATTGGGTAGTTTAGATCATAATTCCAGTGCAATGTAGTAGGGTAGTAGCTCCTAGCTGGTAAAATAGTGGAAGTAAAAGGAATGAAATACAGTTAAAGACGCGTTTACTATTATTATTTTATTAATTTACTTATTTTTTTTTAAAGGAATAGCGACGTGATTTAAAAATGATCTCAAATCTAAAGAAAACCTTACTTTTTTGAGAGTTTAAACTCTTCTGATTCCTAAAATATGCTTAATAAATATTTAATTATGAGGGAAAACACAGAAAAAACACTTTGAAAACTTGAAATTTTGGGGACAAAGGCAAATTTGCGGAGAAGATTTTTGGCGGGTTTTTCTCCTTGATACGTCACTCACGGCATCTCGCGGAAAAGCCAAGCGCGGCGACACTAACAGGCGCGTCACGTGAGCGACATCCAGAGTGAAAATTTCTCCTCACTACGTCATCAAACGAAACAAAATTTCAACTAGGCCTTTTCCAAACACAAAACTTTGATTGCAATTGCTACGAAACCAAATAAAAAAGTAAACATATCATAATAAATTAGATTTTTCAGGGATTTTTTTCGAATTTTAAGTTTGAGGATGACGAAAATTATGTCACTAACACTTTAAGTTTAGGTTAGTAACTTAGTAATTTTCGTTTGGAACTTTGCGCGAAATATAACAATGGCTACAAGTGACTTCGGTGAGGAATGAGATTCCGAAGAAGATATTAATGAGGAAATAAGTTAGTTAAATTTAAAGGGAAGAAGACTAATACCGTCTGGAAATTGATGGAAGTAGTTGTCGATGATCAAAATTACACCAAATGTCTATTATGAGAGCGATAAATTGATAGAAAGTGTGAAAACACTAGAAAATTAATTCCCAATTACTCGATAAATACTCGAAACAAATTTTCCAACTACTCGATACTCGATTCGAGTACTCGAGACTCGGCTCGATACTCGTTAAGGGAAAATTTCAATACTCGAGACTCGACTCGAAACCAAAAATTCAAGGCTCGCACAGCCCTAGTTTTTTCCATTTCTAGTCTTTTAGATAACAATGGGTATGAAAATGGGACCAAATTAAATTTATTTCCATGATGTTACGGTATAATACAGTGTGGATTAGATATTTGAAGTCATGGTGCTGGTGGTGTTTTATATTTTTTTTTGTGTCTACCTTAACTGAATTAAAAATGTAAACAATATCTAGACTAAGCAATGTTTGAGAGGGGGTGATCGTTAGATTATTATACATGCAGGTAAGATATAAAAGGATGGTTATTTATTTATTGAAATAACGTTATTAAGATTACGTTTTCTTTCAGATTGCATTCATATATTTTATAAACTACAGAATTAATCGATTATGACAATTATTTGAATTTATTTATTTATTTTCACGCTAAGAAAATAGGCCAAAACTTTAAATTTCTTTATAGGAATCATTGCATTTTTTTACGGAATTATAGGATTTTATAGGAGAAAAAAATGTGTTTTTATAGGAAAATATAGGACTAAAAATTCTCATATATAATACTATTTTATTTTAGCTTAAAATATGTAGAAAAATCTCAAAAAAAAAAATAAGAAATTTAATTTTACATTGGAAAGAGGAACTTAATTAAATTTAAATATAATATATAAAAAATTCTGAGCGATTGAACTTCGGCGTGATCTCTATAAAAGAGCTAAATTTGATGCTAAACTAAACGAAAACTTAGACTATGTCAAAGTATAGGACTTTATAGGACCTTTCATGAAATTAAAGGATAATATAGAACAGTTTCAAAAATATAGGATTTTATAGGAATTATAGGACCGCTGGATTTAATTTTCATACATATATATATTAATTTTAAGTTAATTTTACGTTAAGCCAACTCTATCGGTTAATCTATTTTACCAATAGATATAATCCATTTCCTAGATATAACATATGCCGATGTCAGCAATAAATTTTAACTAGACACAAAAAGAGGTAAAAATTGTTGATACACGTATCGGAAGGTTTAACCTAAAAATGGCTATGCATTATGTATTTTGATCCACATTTCGAAGCGAGCTATTAAATTAACTAAAACTTTGAACGTGTTAACTACGTTTAGATAAAACTAGTACTAAAACGCGAACTTTTTTTAACTATTTATCAATAAGTGAAAATGTGTATGAAGTCAAAATTGTGCAAACATATTAATTTACATTTCACATATTTTAAACTAAGCATTTATTAAATGCGAAAAAAAAAAAAATTATACTTAATTGCTACAAATATTTGTAAATGATTTCCGCCGTCAATAAAATCGTTAATTCAATCAAGGACGATTTTTTCAAATCATAAACCTAATGATTTAAATGTCCTGAAAACGGATATCTAATTTTGTTAAGATCTAAAAATAGCTGGTCTTTAACACAATAACCCTCGAAAGGTAAAGTACATCTTTTCAGCGGCTAGAATAGAAAGTAAAATAAATTGAAGTCCTGTTAATGACTTTTAATGATGTAATGAAAATTAAGCTGCGAGCAATTTAAAAAAAAATTTCTTGCACTATTAAGTGTGAAATTCTTCAAAAATAGTGTCAATAACCTTCGATTTCAATAGTTGATCTATAAAACTAAATGGGAGGCAGTTTGATAGAGATTTTTCCAAGCCAGCTAGACACTTGAATGTGACGTCATGGTTGCAACAGTACATTAAATATCCAAAATGGGGCTTTCTTTTACGCAGATATAACGATTGCCATAATTCTCTGCAAAAAAGCTTACTTATTTGTGCAACTACACTTATTTTCACTAAAATTCAGCGTACGATAATCACTAGAGATGAGTGAAGATTCATAACCAACACTGCGCTACTTCATAGGAGGCGAGTAAAAAAATATGCGGTTGGTTTAAAAACTAATTTGCATAAATGAACAATTTAGAAGTCTGTGAAAGAAAAAGCTATACCACAGTATTGCAAAGTTATATAGCTATAATTATACGCCATTTTTGGGAGAAAAAACGAATTAAGTTTTTTTTTAATTATGGTCTCAATTTTAATTATTATTATTATTATCATTTTATTGATTTCTCTTCCATCTGGTGTCCATGAATATATTATAAATCTTTACAAGACTATTCAATGTCAGCAACTAAAAGTAATTTTGCGTAAGCTGAGACGTATGAGTATGTAATGTTAAAACGCGAAAGAAATAAAATAGTCTCTATAAATTGCGATGGACATGAATCTAGAGAATGTCATTTTTACGATGATACACCAGGCATCCTTGAAGATATGGTTAAGAAACAAATTTTTAAGATGTGTTAGAATCACAATTGGTTTTCTTCATCAGCCTTGCAAACGAAATAAGTCATCCAAATTTATTTGAAGTACAAATCATGGTGGCCAGGTTGGTGAATTTCACGCGAAACAACGTTTTCCCCAATTTTCTCTTTCAAATCCGATTTGCAAAAAATGCCAATTGGCAAAAAACATAACCATTACTTCAAGAAATCCTGGTTAATCACGAATGCTGTCACCAATTAGAGGCCTAGTCTTTTTTGTTTGTCCCAATAACAGCGACTGTTTTAAATAAATTTTAATAAATTCCTTAGCTTAGGCAAAGACCACCATTACAACAAAAGACTAAAAGATAGCAATGCTGAAACATCTTCCTAACCTCATTTCACTATACCTTTAAAGATTGATTGCTGAGATTTCGATTCCTCGGTAAAACCAGGGATAGATTTAATTATAGAAGTAGGAATGGAGAACAGAGTAATGTGGGCGCGCGTCAAAGTCCCGTCAAAGCGAAAGAGGTAAATAGGAATTACGTATTTTTCACCGTCCCCGTCAGCAACGTCATCAAAACGTAGTTTACGTGAGCCAATAAGACAATTTAAACTTTTCGTTACGCGTTGGAGGGAGGGGCTCTATACTGGGCTATGAGTCGGACTGAAGCAAATACTAACCGTTCTCCATTCCTACTTCTAAAATTAAATCTATCCCTGGTAAAACAAAATCAAGAAAACTTAACAGTAAAACACAACTAGACAACAGGTGTGAATTTGGCGAAAATAGTGAAAAATATAAAGAAATAAAGAAAACAGGGAATGTTTTTGAGCAGCTACTAGATTTTGAAGTTGCCCTAACTTAGGATGTATTAAAGACAAGAGAGGGGAGAGCATCACAAGAGGCTGGTAGTAATCAGAGGGAGAGGAGGGGGCGTGAGTCCATTTAAATCTCAATTTCTGGCCTAGGGCGATTCACCCAATTTCGCCCGTAGAAGTTCGTTGCACCCTCTCCTGTCTCTGTCTCTGTCTCTCCGCATGGTAGAGCGCCAAAGACTTTTTTGGGGGATTTTATTTTATTTAAAAAGCTGGTGTATACTTCAGGGTTTGCCGTGAAATAACCGGCTTCTAGCATCTTTAAAAAAATCGTGCGGATGGGAATTTTACTATCGAGATTATAACCTACTCACCAATATTTGCGGTCATCCTATAGGGTGGGGTTGCAAAATTTTAAATGATTTATGAAGTGAAATTTGGGTAACATTTTTCACTATTATTTTCAAACGCAGAATAATTTGACAGAATTTTCGTGTAATATTCAACCCAACTTCACCCAAATTTCTAAATGAAAATTAAACCCAAAATCACTCAAAAATTTCCAAAAGAAAATAAACCTACAACCTACAACTTCACCTAAAAATTCCCAAAAGAAAAATAAACCTACAACTTCACCCAAATTCCCAAAAGAAAAATAAACCTACAACTTCACCCAAATTCCCAAAAGAAAAATAAACCTACAACTTCACCCAAATTCCCAAAAGAAAAATAAACCTACAACTTCACCCAAATTCCCAAAAGAAAAATAAACCTACAACTTCACCCAAATTCCCAAAAGAAAAATAAACCTACAACTTCACCCAAAGATTTCCCAAAGAAAATTAAACCCAACTTCGCCTAAAAATTCCCAAAAGAAAATAAACCAACAACTTCACCCAAATTTCCAAAAGAAAATTAAAAATAACTTCACCCAAAAATTTCCAAATAAAAATTAAACCTAACTTCACCCAAAAATTTCTAAATAAAAATTAAACCTAACTTCACCCAAAAATTTCTAAATAAAAATTAAACCTAACTTCACCCAAAAATTTCTAAATAAAAATTAAACCCAAAATCACCCAAAAAATTTCTAAATGAAAATTAAACCCAAAATCACCCAAAAAATTTCTAAATGAAAATTAAACCCAAAATCACCCAAAAATTTGTAAATAAAAATTAAACCTAACTTCACCCAAAAATTTCTAAATGAAAATTAAACCCAAAATCACCCACAAATTTCCAAATAAAAATTAAACCCAAAATCACCCACAAATTTCCAAATAAAAATTAAACCCAAAATCACCCACAAATTTCCAAATAAAAATTAAACCCAAAATCACCCAAAAATTTCCAAAAGAAAATTAAACCTACAACTTCAGCAAATCTCCCAATAGACATTAAACCCAACTTAAATTCACCAAATAATTCGATAGAAATTCAACCATAGAAAAAACTTCAATACCAAGTAATTTAGCAAACTGATCATAAAGAGTAGAGTAATCCCGACTAATTCTGCAAGATTTGCTTCATATTAGCAAATAATAAGATCTTAACCATTACAATCTATAACAAAAAAAAAAAATACCCTGAAGCTAAACATTTATGAATACAATAAAAAAGAGTAAGTTATAAAAGCTTTATGGGAACAAAAAAGAAGCAGCGCTTTTGGAACACACAAGGTAGGTATAGTACAATAAAACCTGACGAAACAATTCGAATTTTACTCTTTGAACAACAAGCGAGAGTTCTACTTACTCCTCCCTTATTGTAGTACCTTAGTAGTAGCTAACAGCACGTCCCACCAAGTTCTTTATTAAACGGCCCCCCTGTTACTTTCTTCATAAAAGGCACATATACCGAATTTTTTCTTTTACCACTTTATTTCATTATTAATATTTTCGCAAAAATACTTCCCCGGTGTGACGGGTTGACTGCTCTTCTTTTTTTTCGTGGAATAAGCCTTGGCCTAAGTACGTTAAAGAATGAGCACGAACCTACGCGTGACGTAGTATCTGTTCTTAATAATAACGCGACGTCAGGCTGCACTAGAATTGCGTTTGGGTCATTTAATCAATAATGTTAAATGATAAAAATTAATAAACCCTAAAACAATAAAGGTTAAAGTTGGAGAAACGCCTTTTGGTCTATTATATCTCTGCTATGGTAGTACTGGTTACAGTGGTGTTAGGGAAGATACTGTTGATAACAATGGAAAACGTAAGCCTAAAATCCAAGAAATGGCGTTAAAAAGTCGAGAAATGGCGTTAAAAATGCAAGAAATTATTCTAACAAGAAGCGATAACTAGTTTTCTAGGGAGAAGATATAAATTCGCTACATTTCTAGCTTCATCTCCAGTCCAAACGTAGGTCTGGAGTTAAGCCCCGCCTCTAAATTACAACCAGCATCTCATTGGTTCTTGAAAACTCACGTCAGCGCGAATAACGAAAATTACGTATTTTCCGACTGAGCAGGGGCGAAATAGCTCGGCCTCCTTTTACGTCCCCCCCTTGTATTTTTAAAGGGGGACTGGGACTATGGCGCGCGAATACTTAGGCATCTTATACCTTCTCCCTAATAAACTAGATATCCCTTCTTGGTTCTAAAATAATATGTTAGCTTACCAGCTTCTAAAACTATAATTTTCATCGAAAAAAATTGTATACTTGAAATTTAACAATTAAAAATGAAAGATCAAATTAGCATACAAAAATATTTGTACCGATTAAAATAAGAAAATACTGCATCTTAATAAATTTTAATGTCTTTACTTTCTAGGAGGCTAAACCCATAAACTCCTTTTATATTTAACTAGCTGTTACCCGCGGCGTCGCTCGCGTGTAATAAGAACTACCATCAAAATGATACAAAGAATGTGTTGATTTTACTGATGACTAATATTTTTGTAGCATCCTAGGAGCGAAGGCACTCGGCGTTGCCCGTCAGCCCGTCGGGACATTTTTTATTACTTTTCACGCGGACATTATCCCATAAAGAAGGGTTTTTTAGTTTTTGGCCGCCATTTAAAAAGATGGCAACAAATCGAACCCAAAAGAGCATTTAGTCTGTCTATAGGTTAAAGGAAACCCGTGTACTAAATATCTGTGAAATCGGTTGAAACGCGCGGACTTTGTTGCATAGAGAAGAGTTTTTACATTTCTGGGCGCCATTTTTTAAGATGGCGGCGGATTGCAAAAATCTTTCTTAGTACGCGCCTACTACTTATGAGTAACGTTCCTGCAAATTTTCAGCCTTCTAGGGCAAGCGGTTTGGGCTGGGCGTTGATTATCTGTCAGTCTGTCAGTCAGTCAGTCAGTCAGTCAGTCAGTCAGGACTTTGATTTATATAGATATAGATAAATAAATAAATAGATGAACCACTCTGCAATATCATTCAGCCATTAGAAATCGACACATGTATCAATCTTATTATTAAGAGAAAATTGTCGTCTGACCAGTTTCTCACTCTATTAACTGAACTACTCCTCAAGTTAGTTCCTCCAAGACCAGAGAGAGGGCCCTGGGGCAGTGGAGCTGACTGGAGGAGAATGGAGTGGTTCCATCAAAAAACCGAAAAAAAGCAGCAGACTTTCTCTAGCTAACATATAGCGGAGCTAAGACCTAGACAGAACAGTTATTATCAATAAGCAAGCAAGGTGCACTAGAGGCGGGTTAAAAATAAGAAGAAAAGCATAGGTAAGGGAGGGGATGAACTAAATAAGGAGAGGGGGAATGATTTGTTGCGTGGATATATAACGGTGCATGTGAGTCTTTAAGGTGTTTTGGAGGCAAGTATTCCGTGCACCTTTTACTTTTTTTATAACAAGATGTAACAAAGCTAAGAGGTATGTATAGTTCCGCGACTTCTTTATCGGCATTGAAGTGTTTTGTTATCTTATATTAATTACGTAAACCTTTTTTGATTATAACAAACACTCCCTCATTAGTTAAGGCCATCATCCAATTCTTTCATTTTTTTAACATTTTCATAAGTTACGCAAAAAAAACAAAAAATATCTTCTCTTAAGCCTTGTACTGAAGATAAGTCTGCTCAAGATATAGTCATATCTCATCTGCTGCAATACAATTGTTCAATGCTAACATAACAATTCTAACATTAAAAGGTGCCTTCCTTGAAACAAACGAAAAGATAAATAATTTTAAATGGGTGGAAACTAAATACAATTTTGTGTATTTTAACAAAATTACCTTTCAACACTAAAGGAAAGATAATTCGAGCTAAGATTTTCTTGGGTTGGTAAAAATGCTAGAATCGATAATTAACAATTCTCAAATTAACTATTAGCTTTAAATTAACATAACAGAAATTACCATAGGAAGATTCCACCCCTTTTTAGTATGCACGGTTCCTTTTCTACTAGCAATTACTTAGGCTATCAGTGATCCTCTTGCTTGCCAAGCAGGTAACAGTACTGAAATCTTCCCCACGGTTAGATAATTAAAAATTATTAGTTAATTACCCATGCAAATTTGAGAATTATTAATTGTCAATTATATCATTTTTAACAGCAATAAATTATTTCAAAACTAGAAAAAATAAGTTTGACTCTTTACTTTAGGGAATAAAGCTCAATTTGTTTTATAAACGATTTAATTGTTTCTACCATAAGTTTATAAACCATGTTCTATAAGTATGACACTACCTATATACTTCGTAATACTAGAGACTTACAGCTCGAGCTAGTTCGAGAACGACAAGCGAGAATTGAATGGCTACACTCAGTTAATATTGCAGTCCATCTAGTCTTATTTAGTCTGTACTAAGCCTTTGACAGCGCCTCACCAGGCGTGGCTTTACGTGAATCTATGACCTACGTCACTTCATGACAGTCTCAGTAACCAGTGACAAAACTTATGGAACTTATCTTACGAACTTATGTTTCTACGTATGACCATACATAATTCTAACGACCCGATAGGGTCTTGTAGATAAGATCTCACACCCCCAGTAATGGTAAACAGAAATAGAAGTTGTTGAAGTGTTATTGCAAATTGCCAATAGCTGCATGAATCGTATTAATAAACAATGTTTATTTTCTTATTAATTGAAAAACTAGAAATGTTTTAACAAGAATGCGTGTGTGGCTGATATTTTTGAATAAAGTTTCAAATAAAATTAAGTATTTTTGGAAAATCCTATTTACACTTTAGATTTGTAGCAAACTATTTTAAACGCCATAAGGTGTTCTTTTCAAATAGAGTTTCGATATTTTTTTTACATTTACACTTTTATACTACATCTAACTTGCTTCGAAAACACATGTTTTGATTCGATATCAGTTGTATATTTCTGTAGTGGTAAAATGGAAACCTCACATTGCAAATTAACGACAGGGCACGCTTAACCGTATTGCAAGACCTATTCTTAAAGAGGTAGTAACCACTAAACGGCCATGAAGTATATAAGCCATGTCACATAATTTCGATACTGAGAGCTTGCCGAAAGAAGTAAACAGCGAAGTGGACTGAAAACCGTGGGAATTGTTACACTTCTAGAATATATTATATCAGAAGCGGATAATAGAAGAAGGATGACACTCTGTATCCTCTTAATGCTTTAGTAAGGTAACATGATTCTTTCCAGGCGAGGGAACCCTTTCGTTTGCTCTCCCGCTCATCAAACTTCAGATGGGCATCGCACCGTGCTAGGGTGAATTCTATTACTGTTTGGTGCTTACTAAATCCTCAGCAATCAACCCACAAACCTTGATTGTCTTGACATGGGACAAAAACACACAAGCGCATGCGCCTTGGCAAATAGTTAAGCAGCGCTAATAGCGTAATGATGAGGGAACTATTTATCGCGTATGTGATTCGGTTTAGTAACCATGCTCCAAATGTAAAATGATGTTGGGAAGAATCATGTTACAATTACCGAGATTTGTGGCACACTTCTCTCGAAGAGAAGTATTATATACTTCTGCTTATATATATTTTAGAAAGTGGTTTGTTCGTTTGTATGTTTGTCTCTTACGCACAGTCACAATTCGTTAATTTCCAAATTTGACCAAATTGCCCGTCTAGTATCAGTAATAGTATAGTTGTTTAGTGTAGGCAAAACCCTAGCCATGCCCATTAAGCGTGCTAAGCACGTCCTATTCTAGACCAGCAACATTTTAGCTTTATGAATAACCCCCAATTACGCATCGTTTTATTGAATTTTAAAGTTGTAAAAAAAACTTGTTTCTAAAAAAACAACGTCATGCAGATAGGGTGTGCGCCCAAAGACCTTTTCGCGTTTAGTGTCTACATAGACGGGAAACTAACTCTTCGCGGTTTCCAGACAACTAAAACACTAAAGGTATCTTAGCTAGTATCTTATTAAATTTTTCACATGAAAAATCAATTATGAGAAAATAGTGAAACTCCTTGTGATTATAAAGCAAAACATTTCAATTTTGAAGACTAAATTTAAACTTAAGTCGGGGTTTACTTGAATTTACTCAAAAATGTTGCGAATAATTTTCAGGGCGCACATTAAGAAACATAAAAGTAAACAGCCGAAACTCTTCATGAAACCATAAGTCTATAAGATATGTTCCATAAGTATGACACTAACTATACTTCGTAATGCTAAAGACTAACAGATCGAGCTAGTTCAAGAACGACAAGCGAGAATTGACTACACCCGGGGTGCGTTCAGTAACGCTCAACGGAGACCAAACGCGTTGAGCTCCGTTGATCAACGTGATGTCATGTGACGTATTAGGCTACTGAACGGTTTTTTGCAAACTTTACGTTGTATCGTCTGCTTACTGTTCATGGAAATGGATATGCGAGGGCCTGCTAGCCGAAATAAGAGAAAACTCTGACCAGTAACTTAGCCAAGGCTTAAGCTTTAAAACCCAATAACTTTTTAAGCTTCATAGATATAACAGAAAAAAATTTCATAAAATAATTAACAGACATTATTCATTCGTATTCAGTCGCTGCTACACCGATTTTATAAATAGTTCCGAAATTATCCGTCAAATTAACTTCTCGAAATCATTCAGGGAGATAAGTTTCCTCCATTGCTGCTACGTCACAAATGCGTTGCTCAACGAAGTAATCGGCTCTTACAGCCGATGACTTCGATGCCTCTTCGCTTACAATCGTGACGTCAAACCGGAAGTTCGGAAAATCGTTCAGTGGCGAATGCGCATTCAACGGAGCCTCCGTTGAGCGTTACTGAACGCGCCCCCGGTTTAGCATGCAGTCTATCTTCCTATTTAGTCTGTACTAAGCCTTTGACATTTGACATCGCCTCACCTGCCGTCGCTTAACCTCGAATCCATGACCTACGTCACTTCATGACAATCTCTCAGTAACCAGTGACCAACTTATCATGGAACATATATATATATGAACTTATGATGAATTAAGCTTCTTCAAAATAACAACGTGGCTAAAAAAGAATAAAAAAGTTGACTATCGAACTTAAGAGAGGCAAGAAAAGAAAAACCAGGTTAAAACCGCGAAATCTAGTGAGCCCGAAGCGGTTTCTAGAATACGGTTCTATAGAACTAGAAATATCTGAGATGCTTCGTATTAAAACTTTCTTCGGAGAAAAAAGTACTTCTTAACGCTGCAGGGTATATATGCAAAAAAATAAATTGCAATCACTTTTTGAAAAAGGGAAGAAATATGTTTAAAAAATTGAGAGTGAGGATTACAGTTTGGCTTGAAGGAACTTGGCTAAGGTACTAGTAGTGAAAGCGTTATGTTGTTGGCCTTTTAAACAAAACCGTCCCGTCTTCGTGACTAGAGGCTTTTTGGAAATTTATTGGTAGTGTCAGACTTTGCGTTGGTTATTTGTTTACGCTACGTATTTAAGATAACGATGTTATAGGAAGTTTCCTTCATCAGACACCTAATCATTCAAATTGTGGCAGATTCGCCTTAAAGCCTTCTCTTCGAAGATCAATTTAATAATACAATATTTTAAAGGCTCACCTTAAGCAACGTCAAAAATATTATATTTTAAAGTTTCAAAAACTGACTTGCCCTTTATGAACAAAATCACGTTGAACTAAATGATTTTAGTTAAACTGATGTACGTTATTGATATAGTTTTTAAAGATGGAAGAACCAGTCACACTGCCATACACCTTTGTGGTTTGTGTTAATTCTTATTCCTTATAATTCAATAATTCATAAAATCATAATTTTTCCTGATATTTCATCGCCTTTCATGAAAAATATCGATACTTTTCCTGATAATTCAATGACTTTAAGAAAGAATCGATATTTTTCCTGATAATTCAAATAATTTATGGAAAATATTGATTTTTTTGCTGATAATTCAATTAATTTATGGAGAATAACAATATCGATATTTTTGCTGATGATTCAACTAATTTGCGAAAAATATCGATATTTTTGCTGATGATTCAACTAATTTGCGAAAAATATCGATATTTTTGCTGATGATTCAACTAATTTGCGAAAAATATCGATATTTTTGCTGATAATTCAACTAATTTGCGAAAAATATCGATATTTTTGCTGATAATTCAACTAATTTGCGAAAAATATCGATATTTTTGCTGATAATTCAACTAATTTGCGAAAAAATATCGATATTTTTGCTGATAATTCAACTAATTTGCGAAAAAATATCGATATTTTTGCTGATAATTCAACTAATTTGCGAAAAATATCGATATTTTTGCTGATAATTCAACTAATTTGCGAAAAAATATCGATATTTTTGCTGATAATTCAACTAATTTGCGAAAAATATCGATATTTTTGCTGATAATTCAACTAATTTGCGAAAAATATCGATATTTTTGCTGATAATTCAACTAATTTGCGAAAAATATCGATATTTTTGCTCATGATTCAACTAATTTGTGAAAAATATCGATATTTTTAAAAAAACTTTCGTGGTATTTCAATTTCTGAAAACATGGATTTTTTCCCTGATATTTCAATTATTTACATGAACATTTAGGTTTAGGACCTTAATGATATTTTACTTATTGTCAAGAAAAATTATAATTTGCCTGATTAATCAAGGAGAATTTTCTGATATTTCAATAATTTTTAAATTATATCTAATAATCTTAAAGCCATGAAACTGAAGACGTTTAAGGAAGATTAAAATCAAAACCATCAAAGATCACCAAGGCAATCCCAACGCCTCAATCCATGAATAAGACACCCAACCAAACAGACACACACACTAATAAAACAAACAAAATCATCACAAATAGTTGGCGACTGGCGTACGTTAAAAGTCAAAAGAGTACCCCTATAACCAAAGAAAAAGAAAAATAGGACAAGGTCAACACCGGTCAAATTTTAGTTGATGCTATAATAAGGGCCACGAGGCTTAAATAGGAAAAAATTGAAGATAAAAAATTTAATAGTGGGTGGACAGAGACTGGCACTCTTCTTAGTGCCCGAGAGAAGCCCGAATCGAGGCCAATGTTGACGTGGAATGTCTTGGCGCGGGGAAAGCTGCACCGCGCGTTCCAATATTATAAAGAGGACCCACCAACAAAAAAAGATAAATAATATAACATCAGGGTTCTTACAACTTTTGGAAAACTAATTTCCCCGAGATTTCCAGGTTTTTCCCTATATACTTCCCTGAATTTTCTAGTATATGGAGTATCGTATCCTATGGACCAAATGTTAACGGAGGAGGGGGGGCAAATATGACTATTACATAATCAAAGGACATCCCTGTATCTCTAATATAATATAATCAGAGTTATGAGCCTCCAAAGTATAGTGTAATGTTAATCCTAAGGAGGGGGGTATGTTTATGAACATTTTGCTTAATTACTCGGCCCCTGTTTGTCGTAGCCCTAAGTTTTTAGTATGGTTGGATGGGGGACAAATTGGACTATAACATACTCAAAGAGCATCCCTACGTATCTCTAGTAGAACCAGAGTTATAAGCCCCAAAGTATAGTGTAATGTTAATCCTATGGAGGGTATGTTTACGAACATTTCGCTTAATTACTCGGCCCCTGTTTGTCGTAGCCCTAAGTTTTTAGTATGTTGGATGGCGGGCAAATAGGACTACAACATACTCAAAGAGCATCCCCGTATCTCTAATATAACCAGAGTTATAAGCCTCCAAAGTTGGGTGTAATGTTAATCCTAGATAAGGTATGTTTATAAACATTTTGCTTAATTATTCGGCCCCTGTTTGACGCAAATTTCCCTGATTTCCCTGAATTTTACTAAAAATTCGAAATTTCCCTGAGGTTTTTGTCAACTATTTATTTCCCTGATTTTTCCAGGTTTTCCAGGTTTGTATGAACCCTGAGTATGGTACCAAAAAAAAAACATTCTTAAGGATAAAAGAAAAACTTCTTTATAGTTTGCCCCGATTCACAAAAGGCAAGGGGAAAGGGAAGGAAGAAAATATTTTTCAAGAATAAAAAGGTCCCGTTATGTACAGACAGCATGAACAAAAAAAAATAAACTGGAAAGTTTCTTTGAAGGTGGATAAGAGTCTTTCACGATGGGAACTGGTCTGGGAGGGCGGATGGGCACAACAAGACATTATGTGGGTCGACAACAGAACGAAAAAGGGTTGGCAATTTAGACATCCCCCTTTATTCTCAAATCCCAAACATACATTTATTTATTTAAATGAAAATATTAAGTCTTTTAAAAGGGTTTTTTATTCTTTTAAAAAAAAAATGTTTTGTAACGTCTATGGTACAGTTTGGTAAACACTGCAGCGCGTGAATATGCAATGTTTAGCCTCGCAAGAAAAAAAGTAGTACTAATCAAGTTAGGGTGAAATAAAATTCAATCAAATTTCGATTTACTCTAACATTGCAATTATTAAAATTAATTATTAGCAGCACCTTATATGAAGGTTAAATTCTCAAATTATTTTCGATATAATCGTTAAAAACACTATATAGTTATAGTATTAGAGTCCCACAAGTTTATAATCAAAAAATTTTAGACTAAATATAAACAGGCGGTGTTGTAAAATTTAATTAACGTTTTATTGTCAAAATAAAAATTTTAAAATATCTCTCAATCAATCAACATAGATTCTCTATAAATTTCCTTGTTTTGACAAATGTTCAATTTAATTTAAAAAAATTAAAGCCCGTGTTTGGAGAACCAATTTTACTATTTTAAATAATTAAATAAATTTTCGAAATAGGGTTTAAAATCGTCAAAAATAAATGCGGGCCAATGCAACAGCTAAACTTAAGACTAGGAGTTAATTTGTTCCTTCTGCGATTTATTTATGTTTTAAAGTTCTCTCTGAAAGTATAGATGTACTACAAACGTGACGTTATATGGTTAACTAGAATTAACGAGACAGACGCGTTACATCGATGCCCTGCTCGCTAAAAAAGTTAAACGTAATCGCGGCGCCAAATCTAGATTAATTTAAAATCCCCCCGAATCAACTCTCTTCCAATAAAGGAGAAAACAAATCGAGCAAGGATTTTTTCTTGATTCAATCTTTAGAAGAAAAGTGCAAGCTCGATTTCTTCGAGTTTGTTGGTAAAGTCATTCGCGGCTCGCTTTCGCGTATAAACGACAATGAGATTTTCAATCTTACCTTAAAGGGGGGGGTCAAACGATATGACCAGATTAGTGACCCCGATGGGGTCGTCCGCTCCCGGGAAAAGATTATACTCCTTGTTGTCCGGACGGTAAAGGCGCGGACACAATGGGATTGTCAAAAACTATTTTTTCCGGGAAAGGTTAAGAGTATAATCCGTAGAATCGCGGCTAAAAATAGGCACGACGCGCCATGGCAGGGTTTTTTGGGATCAAAGGCGGAGGAGAAGCGAACGAATAGCCCGATTTTGACCGTTAATCCAGTAGTTGTCCACGCACGGGGCTCTCGCGATTAGGGTAAAAACGAACGTTGACTTTCGCGGTAAGCGTAGAAAACAGGCTGCTTTGGCATACGCGCGACGCCGCTACTTTCCTCGAGCGTTGTGATTCAAAGAGGAGTTCGCGGACTTCGCCTCTGGAGTGAAAAATAATTCCTTTAGCGGCCACGAAGGGGGCGCAAGCTGCGTACCGTTTCTCACGAAGGCGGGATCACTTATCGCGGTGACGTAGAGAGGAAAATGGGCCAATGGAGGAATCGAGAATGGATTAAAAGAGAAAAACAACGTCGAACCCCGTTAAACGTGACGTCACTTCCAGCGTACGTACGGAGTGACGTTTTACCCAGAAAATACAGAGGAGAAAGAGGAGAAAGAGGAAAATATATAAAACGTTTGTTAAAAGAATGAAGGAATTATCCAAAAGAATAAATTTCTCTCTCTGATCTCGCGCGCATGCAAACTGGGCGGGAGAAGTGAGAAAAATCAACGCCAATTGTTTCCGGGGGCTAAATAGAGGTTAAATCGCGTTATCTCATTTTGTTGCTTGCCTTGCGTGATTGCGTTGCATGGAATCTAAACATGCAGCTAGCTCGCTAAAACGCTGGTCAAGCTTTGTTTCACAAACTGGTCCAGGCATAGCCCACTCGATCACGCGCGTCACGACGCAAGCTATAGCGCGAGCAGCTCAGGGTCCTGAGCGCGGATCGAGTGGGCTATGGTCCAGGAAACCTACGCCTTAGCGCTGAATATTTTTCTTATTTTAATTACTAGTACTTATTTAAATGAACGAGGGACACAAAATAAGAATATATAAAAAATAGCAGACGACGCTAGCTAACCAATTTAAATTCACGAGAAAAATATGGGGAAAACTTTTAAAGCCAATATCTAGGACTTACAAATCCAACACACCCACGGTAAAAAGTGTCGTCCAAGTTAGCGCTTTCTCTAACACCCAATTCGGGAGCCAGTATGGAGGTCATTGATTTTTGACCCTGATGGTCTCTTTTTACCATCGTAGGTATTAAACCAGCGCGATAGAAGTCCCTCCTGCAGCCCATGCACTGACACGCATTGTTAAGCGGCTAAGACGGGCTATATTAGGTTCCGGTTTGTTAAACGTGGAACGATTAAAATCGTGTATAAAACAGTAATGGCCCTTCCCTCGTTTATAGCCTCGACGACGGTGTACCCGAATAAAGAAACGCGTGCGTAATGTGGATGGAATATAAAGATCATCGTCCGCCAAGTAGCCAAGTTTTTAGAGCTTAAAAAGCATGACGTATACAGCTAGCTATACTTTGGCCGAGACCTAGGCCTATTCCGGCTTAGAGGTCTCGATCATGGATGGTACTGAGTGGCGCACGAGCTCTTTGTTCCGGCAGAACGAGCGTCCACCTACAAAAACTCCACCGACCATAACGCCGTCACCAAATAAATAATAGGAAGGTTTGCGGATAGATACACTAGCGAGAGCTAGGCCTACAAGACTTTGGGAAACTCGCGGAAGAACGCTTCGGCAACTTTTATAAAACCTTAAATCCCAGGCTATGTCTTGGAAATATTGTAGCTTAGCACGAACTATATATTCTGAAACATGAATGATACTGAAGATATATTGGCATTATTCTCATTTGAGTAAACAGTTAATGAGTTACGAAACTTTACAGCACCTCTACAAAGTATTGGGACTCATAACAAACCAATCAAAATTCAATTCAGTTTACAATGCATCTAAAACAAGTTGGGAAAGAAAAAAACCTCTCCGGGTCGAGACGCAATTAAGACGTTTTTCTTAAATAATTGATATTAATTATTTTAATCGTCATTAATTTGCCTTAATTATAGTTAAATCGTTTTGAGAAACTTTATTCCTAAAATCATTTTAAACATAGCTATTTTTAACGTTTGAATTCAAGCGTATGCCTCTTTAACATTTTTTTGGAAATTCAGGGTATATATTGCTTTCTGCGAACACGTTTGCTCCGATTTGCCAACTGCGAAAGCTGTGACAGACACAAAATGATTCCTATTATAGCTTATGTATTCCTGGCAGTGTACAATGCGAATTATTTGCATGTGTTGACCATAGAGGTTTTTTAGGGGTCACTACACCTTGCAAATGGAAAATTCATGGGGAAATTTAAATATTTTTGAATGTTTTTGCAGAGATTTACGACGTGATTCCAAGCACATACAAAACCATTCCAAGCACATACAAAACCATTCTTAGCATTTCCGATAACGTACATATATATTTTCTATTTTCTATTGATAATGATATTGAAAATATTAGTCAATCAATACATGATTAAATGTACTGTACATCTCTAAGCATGCAGATGTCCAATGCACCTGCAAGTATGCAGCAATAAACTGTTTTACGTTAATTGCACCTGACTTCCCTCAATTCCTTGGTCAACCGTGCACATTTTGCTCGTTATTTAAAATCCAAATATGTTTTCAGCTAACATTCACGAAATATAACGTTTTCAGTTCTTAAAAATAAATTAAATCTAATCATATAACAGTAACGCCAAATGTTTTAACTATAAACTCGCTAACTAAAATATCCTTGAACTCGTACACCATCAACCTCTAGGTTAAACTTAATCAAATTTCAGAGTATGATACAGCGTATCTTGGCCCATAAAAACAGAATGATTTCATTTTATATTTCCACTAAGGCAATATAAATTTTCGATATCGTTTGACCTCGAATATTTGAAAGTCAAGTGAAATCTGGGCCAATATCCAACATATACCTCATTCTCTAAAATTCGGTGATTCATTAAGACTCGGAGAAAGTCACCAAACTTGAAGGAAAATAAGAACTT
The DNA here is from genome assembly GCA_019434445.1 of Phalangium opilio. Taxonomy (NCBI): domain Eukaryota; kingdom Metazoa; phylum Arthropoda; class Arachnida; order Opiliones; family Phalangiidae; genus Phalangium; species Phalangium opilio. Next base: position 137,516 of record JAEQBA010001406.1, read on the forward strand.
TGCAAAAAAGCGATGACCTCTCTCTTGAGAAGCTGGAAAAGCTTTTCTTGCCTGCCTGGTCTCCGCAACCATCTAACTATAAGATCAACACGCACGCACCGTAAACCAATAGACTGTGCCAACGACTTGACGCACCCACATGGTGCAAAAATGGTCTCCCCTCTGAATTATTTTAACGTTTTTCGAGAAAGCGGTGCTGTGCCCGCATGGTAGCTAGCGTTGCTATGACCGAGCACACCCTCACTCGTGCCGGACGACCATCGTTCGTGTTTTACGGGAACTACCAGAAATCATAGACCACGAAATAAATATAATAAAGTTTATTTTTTACGTCTCGCCCCGCTAGAATTACACAAAAAACATCATTTATTTTTCTTCTATACATTTACATTGTCTACGGTAACTTTTACTGGTGCTCAAAATGACTCGAGTATATAATTACTGTTTCATCACTGAAGTGTTGCAAAGTCCAAGTCTGAACTATAATTGCGTCCCGTTGCAAAACATGTCATGTTATATCAGTACAGAGTTGGGTGTCAGTCTTGAACTATTTGCCCCTTTTTTGGTAGCAATAATTGGCCGTAAAATTTTAATATAATTAAATCTAGTTAGATTTTTGTCAAATTGGTGGGCACACGTCTTGGTGAGTTTGAATTATTCTATGGCAAGTTACCCGACGTAGCCCAAGGGATTAAGGGGCTAAACACAAAATAGGGTTACGAGAAACGTCTAGTCTCCCAATGGCAGGGCTTCCACCAAAGGTTCGCGCAATATCATTTATTGTGAATCAATACCATAAATTGCCAAAAATTGTTAAAGAGGCATACGCTTGAATTCAAACGTCAACAATAGCTATGTTTAACATGATTTTTGAATAAAGTTTCTTAAAACGATTTAAATAGAATTAAGATAAATTAATGACGATTAAATTAATTAATATCATATATATTTATTTAATTATTTAAGAAAAACTTCTTAATTGCGTCTCGACTGGGAGAGGTTTATTTTGGTTTTCCAACTTGTTTCTTTTTTTTTAGTTTTAGAGAAAAGTAATAACGATTTAACTAGAATAAAGGTAATTTAATGACGATTAAAACAATTAATATCAATTTTATTTATTTAATTATTTAAGAAAAACGTCTTAATTGCGTCTCGACTCGGAGAGGTTTATTTTGGTTTTCCATTTTTTTGGTTTTTGAGAAACGTAACGTTTTTTTACAACTTTAAAATTCAATAAACTATGCTTAATTAGGGGTAAATCATTAAAGCTAAAATATTACGAGCAAACATACAAACGAAGTACAAACAAACAGCTTTCTCAAGTATATCTAAGATTGTTACAAAGGTACAACTGTTGTCCTAATAAGGTGTCAAATCCATTCAACCAAAATGTTTCGATTTTATATCGATAAGGCGTTATACTTATCTACTTTCGATTGATTATAATCGTAGGCAATTTTATTTTTAAGTGCATGGCGAGGCAATGCTTTGTAGATAAGGAACAAAAGGGGTAAGTAATGTCTAGGGTATTTAACGCGTGAACCAGTAAAAGAGAATCGAACAAAATCCGTAATTAGTTCGATAAACACTTCTATTTTGAGTGGCATAAAAATACAAGAATATTTTCAGAGAAATATACGTCCAGTCGATACTATTTATGGATTATTGATAGCTAAATACGTAAGACTGGGTACGGTAAATCAAGCTAATATTATATCATAATATTGATAATAACACTAAAATCTTAACTTTATAGATTGTTCCTGTTCTTGTTCTTCGTATTTAGTTAACCTAATCTGGAATTGTATAACGTCAATTGAAATATATATATATATATATATATATATAAAAGTTCAAAGGGTTATAATAATAATAAAGGATTAATAATCGCTAAAAATTTAGTAAAAATCGTTTAGAATCGCTAAAAATTTAATAAAAATCGTTTAGAATCGCTAAAAATTGAATAAAAAATCGATTAATAGTCGCTAAAAATTCAGCAAAAATCGATTAATAATCGCTAAAAATTTAGCAAAATTCGATTGATAATCGCTAAAAATTTAGCAAAAATCGATTGACAATCGCTAAAAATTTAGCAAAATGGATAATTGGAAAAAAATCATCGATATCCGTTTCATTGTGTTATATTATAGGCCGGTTAAAAACCTTATTGGTTCCAAAAACTCCGATATCGGTATCGGTATCCACAACGGTTAATTTGCGATATCGGCCCTCACTAAAATTAACCCAATTAAGTCAGATCTCCTATGCGAATGTTTTCCCCATTTAACGTGCAAAGAAGATAATCAAAATTAATTTATTATTTTTATTTCATTTTGAATCCAAAATTAATTATTATGTTTTGTTATTATGATATTTATTGATCGTAATTAATATATGTTCATAATTTTAATTCCAGGCCAATTTCAATATCGAATTTTGTAAATATTTTTAAACTTCGAAATTTTAAGGCGACGAATTTCTAAAAACACAATTGAGAGTTTTTAAATTTTAATTTAAAATTAGGCTTAACTTGCACAGTTCTTGCTTAAGTCTGAACTAAAGAGCTACATGTTTTCGAACACGCTTTTCCCCATTCGTTTCTAAAACTCTCTATTTAAGAAATAAACTTAACTTCAAAATTTCAACATTAACTAATAATAAATTAATTATCACTAGCTCCCAAATTGATCTATTTAAAAAACGCCGTCCTTTGGTTTTTAATCTAGCGTTTATCAGCGAGCGAACTAATAATCCGCAAAATATTTCGAGTTTCACTCATCTCTAGATTTTTACAGATAAATAATAAAATCAAATAAAAATACATTTGTCAAATGGGTGAAAATAAATGGTTACAAAATCGTCCTATTTGTCGTCACCCGATGATAATCAGCTTGGCTCTAAAACTTCCCCCAACTCCACCGGGATTTTAATCGCCCTTGCTCGCTCGCAGCAGCCTCTACGCGTGGCAGATAGCGTAAACAAGGTAAACAATAGAGGCCAACTTACGAGACCCGACAAAACTCGAGCGCGAGAAGGTCAGAGTGAAGACTTTTATATTCGAAAACGGATGAAGCTGAAAGATTATAGAAAAGGAGCAAAAACCCAACCTCTACAGTTTATTCTTATTGGCCTACGGACCGAATTTCAAGATCCCGTTACACATTTTTGTAATTGAAGAGTAAATAAGTTGGGAAACCAAAATAAACCTCTCCGAGTCGAGACGCAATTAAGACGTTTCTCTTAGATAATTAAATAAATATAGGGTAATCAATATAATCAATATAATCAATATTAATTATTTTAATCGTCGTTAATTTACATTAATTCAAGTTAAATTGTTTTAAGAAACTTCATTCCTAAAATAATTTAGCACATAGCTATTGTTGACGTTTGAATTCAAGCCGATTCAAGCGTATGCCTCTTTTAACAATTTTTGGAAATTTGGGGTATATAAGGCGATTGATTCGCAGTAAATGGTAAGGAAACCCGCAATTTCGTGAACCTTTGGTGGAAGCTCTGCCATTGGGAGGCTAGACGTTTATCGTAACCCTAGCCGGTCACCGCGTAAACCTTAACCCTAACGTTTGCTCCGACACACACAGACACATCCAGTGTAATACCTCTCCATGACGTCATCGTCAATCAGAGAGGTAAAACCCTTAACTGCGTACAGTCATTGCAAGTGAAATATTTGCAGTTTTACCTGTTGTATGGAAGGAATTAAGGGAAATTAAAACTTTGGAGTAATCTGAATGAAATCCTTGATTCTGGTTCTTAACTTCTAATAAGTAATTCCACAAGTAATTAGTCGCTTTATTCTGACGTCAATGTAATTATCATACAGCTAATTTGATGCCTCCAATAGTGGTTGTTTTGCGAATACCTTAGCCTATTTTGTTTCTTTAATGAGAATTAATGTGAAGTACAAATAAATTTCGTTAGAAAATGTCAATTTTTCTGAAGTTCATATTGTGTGGGGCTTAAAGGCCGCCTTCCAGCGAAAAGGGTTCTAGCGAACTGAAAATCGAGCATCGAGACTAACAATGAAGCGACCGTGCCGATTGTCGAAGCCCCGCTGGGACAAAAGTTGGAAGGGTTCTCGCTAACTGAAAGCCGTGCAATTTGGTTCTAGCGAACTGAAGATGAACAATAGAAATCCTTTTCAATTTATTTCCTCTCGAATTTTTGCTTTCCCCTGAAGGAAATTCTCTATTGTGTATCTTCAGTTCGCTAGAACCACATTGCACGGCTTTCACTTAGCTAGAACCCTTCCATCTTTTACCCCCAGCGGGGATTCGAAAATCGGCACGGTCGCTCCATTGTTAGTCTCGACGCTTGGTTTTCAGTTCGCTAGAACTCTTTTCGTTGGAAGTCGGCCTTTAAAGAGTTGATTCGTACGAAAGAGGCACACGACATACTTTCAACTTCGTAAACAGCATCTCTGTGGTTTCGTAGCTAGTGAGAGGGAGAGGAAGCTGGAAGATGTTGGAAAACGGAAATCGAGGATAGAGGGTGCCCGTTCTGAAATGCGCTAGGCAATGCGCGTCGCCCTCGTAAAAGGCACGCTCTTCTACTCAGCAGAAAAAAAAATGAAAAGAGAAGAAACAGCTGAGAGATCTTCCTTCGTTCGTTCCAAGACGGTTTGGTTCGAAGTCCCGTTTCCGGTGGCTCTTTGGTGCCCCCATCAGCTTTCAAACTCCCTTATTCCTGTTTACAGGTATCGGATAACGGACGCCACGTGTCTCTTATATAAACCGCGTGCCTTTTTACCCTAAATTTCTTGGCACCCCATCACGCGCTTCGGCGGCACCACCCAAATGCCGTCTCTGTACGTACCGGACCGGTATAAAGATTATAAAGTCAGTCGCTCTATATGAAAGTAAGCCCTTCTTCAACTGAAAACTCCCCCGTTTCAACCATCGACTCTGCCCTCAATACAGCTTCGTGAATAATGTTCTTTGATCAATAAAATTGTGTTTGACCTTTTGCTACACTTGAAATATTTAGCAAAAATTACAGTTTGAGGTTAACTTTGACATCGTCCCCTATATGGGTCACTTTTATTTTGTGATGCACAAAAATGATGCCACATTAAATTTTCCGGAGCTTTCTTGGTTTTTCCGAGAGGACTATTTTTGCTTCATAAGATATGTTCCATAAGTATGACATTTTCTATACTTCGTAATGAAAGAGACTTAGTGAGAGCTAGTTCGAGAACGACAAGCGAGAATTGACTACACTCGGTTAATTTTGCAGTTCATCTTCCAATTTAGTCTGCATTACTAAACCTTTGACAGCGCCTCAACAGGCGTCGCTTTACTAGAATCTATGACCTACGTCACTTTATGACAATATCTCAGTAACTAGTGACAAACTTATGGAACATATCTTATGAACTTATGGTTATACTAATTACAGTTGGAATTTTATTACACACTTGGTTTAAGAACGTTTTGAGTTGTGGTAATCCCGCGAAACCGTATTTTTAACAACACTACATACGGTTGTAATCGTAACTTTTGTACAGGGGCTGTATCTATGAATGATCTAGCGTATTTCAGATAATTTTCGAGCAACTTCTAGAAACTTTCAATGGTAAAATACGCAAATACCATTCCATGGCAAAAAGAAACCTAAACTTTCCATCTATAAGATTAACATTCTGCAAACGGTTCAACAGCTATCACATTGCAAGGTGTACAGAATAATCTGTTTTGATTTCCCACATTGGAAGTCAATTTCAAACTCTAGCTATCTTATTCTACTGAAGATTTTATGTGACGTCTGTTCATCAAAAATGAATTAAACAGTTGTCATACTGAATAAATCTCTCAACGGTAAGCTGTCCCGAGAAGTCAATTATGTCGAGAAAAAACGAATTGACATTATCCCCCCCCTTCTATAGTTGAGTTCTCAACTTTTTCACCTCGGGATTACGCGTGGCGAGTTTAAAGGTCACGGCGGATCGTGGTCATAAAACAAATTCGACTCATCGAACACGACGCTGCTCAAAACCACGCACTCGCGAGTCAAGAAAAGAGCCAGACACCCGGCTATTGTTCGGAACCACAAACAAGAGGCTCTCTCTCTCAAAATCTTTTGTTAAATCATTGTAGCTATTGATACATAACGTTTATAAAGTTCACCCTTCATATTTCCCCCTCGCAAAACTTCACATTTGTTTATACATTCAACTAGTTCAGACTTCAGAGTGGGGGAAGTGACGTCACTTGAGTAAACAAGGAAACTATGAGCATCTACCACGAGAGAGGGGAACCACGGCACGGACACAGGGACAGGGGAGTCATGGGGATAAAAGTTGTCAAAAATATGACTTTTATTCACGAGAGGCAGTCAAACTCCGTCGTTCATTATTATGTCAAAAGACGACTTTTTGACATGAAACGGCGGATGTAACGAGAGGATTTTGCTACTGTTGTTACTAGTTACGTATCTCCAAAATCTATGTCACTATCAAGGGGTCGGACACGTGAAAACTATAAATTTCAAATCACTGCAGGCTTGGTCCAACTGCGGACACAAACAAGGGACAATAATTGAGAACGTTACACTGATTTAAATGATTGTTTCTAGTTTTTGTTCAATGATTTAGTCCTGTTATGATTTCGTAGTAATTGCTCAGATAGAATTCCAGCTTTTATATAAGTTCTAAAATGTATGCAGATATGTCACATGTGTTCCATTTCGCACCATTATAACACCAAAAATGACGTGTTTTAATAAAGACAAACATCCTTTTTTGGTTTAAAATAAAATTATTTCATGGATACATGGATATCTAAACAAGATTTTGCAGCGTTATATGTTTAACATCTAACCGCATGATACTTTAAAATCATGTAATATTCCGTTCAGTAGTTAGCTTTGGATTATTTATAGATAAGGTATTCACCCAAAATACATTCAGTCAAATTTTACAAGCCAACAGAATCACGAATTATTTCTATAAGATGCATACAAATATTTTTATACATCTTTAAAATTGGTAAAAAAGCAAAAACATCTTTTTGCTCAAGCGCTCTTAACGAAACCATCGAAACAGTTGGCGAAAAATGTGGCAGAAAGAAATGTTGGTCAAGTATGCACACCACATACGCTTGAATTAACGGGAGTTATAATTTTTCAAGCTCATGAACCATTTGTAATGATCATTTAAATAAAACGTAGGCCTAGTCACATCAGAAACTCAATTAACCTTCGCAATTAATTAAGTCCTAATCTATACGTTTCAGCCCAGGTACTTCGGGTCACCTAAAAAACAAACGGTATAATTCCAACTTTCTTTTGAACCGCTCACGCAAACTCAAAATGGTCACAACGCGGTGCTGCGTGGAACGAACGAACGAACGAAAACTTTCCCTGTTAAATGTTTGGATTGGAAACGTAAACAACTAATTAAAGTTGAGTCGAGTTCTCCCTCTTTTTCCTATGTATACTATGACGCAAGAATTCAACGACTTTCCTCGATCCGATGATCGATATTAAACAACGATATCCCTTGAAAAAACATTCGCCCCCACCCTTGGCTGCTACTGCCTTAAATCCTAAGGGTTGGAGGAATTATTAAAAGTCATTCAACTCCACAAGGAAGAAGTTTTCACTGTCGCTCTCGAAATCTCTGCCCCATTCCACCAGGGATAATAAAAAATTCAATGGAACGAAAGATTTAAAAATGTAGGTAGGTTTTACTGTACTCAAAAATGTGGGAAATTATTTCATCATACCATGAATTTAGTTGCACACGTTTGAAAGTTTGTGTTCATTATAATGCAACTTATATTGTGGTGATAACACGTCAAGCTGCCAGTAACCAATGTAAAATAAGTAGAACATAGCTAGTGATGAGGTTTCAAACAGACGAATGTATCAGAAGAGGATAGTAGAAGAAGGATGACACCCCGTATCCTCTTAATACTTTAGTTATGTAACATGATTTTTCCCAGGCTCACCCTATTTGTTTGCTCTCCTACACATCAAACTTCAGATGGGCATCGCACCGTGCTAGGGTGAATTGTATAACTGTTTGGTACTAAATCCTCAGCAATCAACCCACAAACTTTGATTTTCTTGACGTGAGAAAAAAATCCACAAGCGCATGCGCCTTGGCAAATATAATGATGAGGGAACAATTTATCGCATAAGTGATTCGGGTTTAGTAACCTTGTTTCAAATGTAAAATGATGTTGGGAAGAATCATGTTACAATTACCCCGCTTTGTGCTGGTACACTTCTCTCGAAGAGAAGTATTAAATACTTCAGATATTTTAGATTTGTGTTTATTTTTGAATTTAAATCAGTTCGGCGAACAAGTACTTCAATCGTTAAGTTTTGTATTCATGAAAGAGTTGATAAACATTCTTCGTAAATCTAAAAGAACACGCTTTTCGTTCTATCAAACGCTACAGAGCGTATCGCCCAGAGAGAGAATCGTGTCTTGTATCCCTTGGGTGTTTAGATGGAAAGTGACTAAAGGTGGAAAACGATTCGGAGAGTTTTACACCGCTTCCCTTTCAAGTCATTTGATTTCGATTGACAAACTTGGTTCTCTCTATAACAGACAGAGTATACCGTTATATTGTTTCGAGCTTGAAAAGGTAAAACGATCCATTCACTAAACATATGCTATGCTTTCAAAATCGATTCGAATACGTCACTCTAAGACTCAGTGCCAAAATGATATGGTAGTTGTATCGTTCGCAAAGATATCGATATATTTAAAAGTCATCGTTTAAATTATTCAACAACCTCTTAGACTACAATAGAATTTCTTGATTTTATTTAGGAAGAAAGTTTGAAAAAATTTAATTTACATTTCAAATGAAAATGCTTTTACATTTTTGTCACCCTGAATATCAAGTTGCCGTAGGTCGATGTACATTTATAGAAGCTACGCACCTGTCGATTTAACATTAAGTTCCAACTATAGCATTGCTGTGTTCAAGGTGAAAACTGATCGAGCTACCCTGAATTTCGATGTACAATGTGCAGAAATATAGAGGGATTTGGAGTAAATTCTCCTTTACAAGCAATTAACAATTTTATTTAGATGATGTTTGGAAAGGTAGAGGGGTTATTTGAGTCGAAAGCGTTCCATGACATTTTGACCTATAAGGGAGGGACACAGTTTACAAGTTATAATATTAAGTAATAAACTAAAAGACACTGTTAATTACCTCTCCGAGTGACGAACGCGTCACGGAGAGGTATTACACTGGGCGTGTATGTGTGTCTGTTAACGCGCTTGCAGTTGGCAAATAGGAGCAAACGCGTTCGCGGAAAGCAATTTTTGGCTTTAATTCTACTCCCATCGTTAGGATTAAGAAGTACGCCGCGTTCGGCTAGGGTTACGAGAAACGTTAAGCCTCCCAGTGGCAGGGCTTCCACCAAAAATTCACGCAATTGCGGCTTTTCATATCATTTATTGTGAATAAATCACCTTATCCCAAATTTCCAAAAATTGTTAAAGATGCATACGCTTGTATTCAAACGTCAACAATAGCTGCTATGTTTAAAATTATTTTAGGAATAAAGTTCGATAAAACGATTTAACTAGAATTAAGGTAAATTACTGACGATTAAAATAATTAATATCAATTATATTTATTTAATTATTTTACAAAAACCTCTTAATTGCGTCTCGACTGGGAGAGGTTCATTTTGGTTTCCCAACTTGTTACATTAACGTATTTACGGTACATGGTCTTAAGGATGGAATGTCGTAGAACAATTTCGCCTAAAAATCGCCTATTCCTTCCAACACCTTTTGTATTACACTGTATTCAATTTTATTTTAACTTTTTTTCAGGGTTAATGTCAAGAACAAGAAAGATATCAGTGCACAAAGTGAAAGGAAACAATTTATAGCCGAGTAGTAGCTAGAAATAAACACTGATCTCGCCTATAAATATATGTCCCCATTGAAACGAAATTATTTTGAAAGTGTTCTCCCCATACTCCGAAACTATAAAAAAGTCTGGAAATGTTGAAAATAGAATTAACCACGTGCCCGCACCACCATCCATACTGTACCACTGAGAAGTAAGATATTTCTTTTTCGGCGTAACTCTAATATAAACAGGGTAGGATGCTTTTAGCCCGATGGGAGACAAACGCGAGCGCGAGCTAGAATATATTCCGGGCTTTTCACCTCGCCGATTATTTTTGGGGATGAGCTAAACTTAAGCCAAAAAGACCGGCTCGGGCTATTCTTAAAGTATATCCCCGGCAAAGTCACTTTCCACAAATAAATCCTAACCGACGCTGGCGAACGAAGACTCCAGAAACATTTTTACACTTCACCCGAAGCTCCCAACTTGATCGCGAGACCAACCAAGGATACCCCGCCCGCATTTACCCAATTCAAAATTTCGGCCTTCCCCGATCGGTCCGAATGCAACCGTTTTTATCATCTAAAGGTAAGTTTACCATTCTTACTAAACTTCTTAAAGTCAGTTGTATACAGGGTGTTTGATAAGGGTGGTAGAACCTTAGTATAGTGGGTTCTATGGTCGATTTTGAGTCTAAAATGTTCCACGACATTTTGTCCTAAGGTTAGTTATGATTTGAGTGTTTTTGGTATGACCCCTCATTTAAAGTAGCACTGTATTTTCAGTTTCTTACTCATAGCAAAATGTCATGGAACATTTTCGACTCAAAACCCACTGTAGTTGTGTCCTACCATCATGTATAACTTCTCAGTTCGATTTCTTTACTTTCATGGGTCTCTGTATGCGTAGATTCCTTTGTAAAATTGTACGGACCCAAAGAACAGGAAATTAGACAACGCGCCGCCACTCTTAATGCTATGAGGCTCCTTGGTTCTTGAAGTTTTAAAATTACATAGTTTTAGCTCCCTTATAGAAAATAAGCGCATAGACAATTCCTTTTAAACTAAAGTTTAGTATTGGAAAAGTTTAACCCAAAATACATATCAAAAATAACGTTAAAGATCTTGTTAATATTAGATTTAAAATGAAACTGATAATTTCTTAATTGGTCACTAATGCATTTTCCATAGGAGAATTCCATAGAGGCTGGAGTAGTTCCGTCAGTTCATAATTTCAATTGTGGTAACCATTTTGAATTTAGAATTTTGCTGAGTGTTTCTTCAGTAAGAGGACTTTCGCGAGAGATAAATGGTTAATCATTTCCAGTGATAGTAATTATTTTAAGTTAATTTTCGACATTAAAATTAATTTATCATATAAGTTTAATCTAAAACGACTAATTTTTAAACATTTTTACTTTTAAATATTTGCAGGTTTTTTTTAAAAAAACTTCGCAAAGAATTCAACAAATATTGTTTGTATAAAAATAATTTGAATTAAAAACTTTAAAAAAATATTTTAAATCACTAATTATTATAATTAATCTAACCTAATATGTAATTTAAAGGATTACAGACAACACAACAAAATATTTACAACCAAGTAAAAAGGAAGGAGAAAATGGGGAGGGGTGTCGAAGGGGGTAAAAATAAAGCTTACCTCTCTCTCTCTTTTTGGCAAAATATCGTACAGCGGTTGAACTACGCCTAACTCTACAATGATGTGAGCTAAAATGGTCCTCACATCCCAGATGCCAAAAGTACAGAGAGAGAGAAAGAGAGAGAAAAGAGGAGAATATAGGAAGAGCTAGATGATGATATTCGCGGGAGGGTAGCGGATGTGGTGACTTCAAGCAGAAAAAAAGGGGATTCTGGGAATGAATGCTAGCATTGGGCTGTATCAGGCATGGAAACTGAATGAAATATACGCTTTTACTACAAGTTTCCGCGGTTAAATCTACGTTCTTATTGCACTCTAAATCAAAGTAAGTGTGAAGCGAAAGAGACCCGGTTAAAAGTACGGTACATCGCTAAACAGCTGTTTGGAAATTCTCTCTCTCCCTGGAGGAGGGTTGTCTAAAAACGCGCGTGCCAACAACTTACGAGCTGCACGTGCCGTTAGACCAATCTTCTTCCACCCCCTCCCCCCTCTTCATTTCTCTATGAAGAAATTCGCAACATCCGACTTGAACCCAGGGATTTTTACACCCCCTAGACAGAGAGAGAAAGAAATACGAAAGACCAAGGAACGATGGGGATGCAAAGGGCCTCGTGAAATGTGGAGGCAAACAAGAAGGGTCAAGGGTACGTATAAGGTTTTTGGCAACAACATTAAGGGTTCGTTCAAACCTCCGGAACATTTCTAGCACCTTAGTCTTCTATTTTGCATTTGTTTAAACGGTTTCAAACCCTTCCACGTTAGGTAGGTTTGACCAAGTTAGGATAAGGTATTTATTTACACCAAGTCTTTCCCGAAACCACTATGTTTGGTAGTTAGTTAATTTCGACCAACTTTCATTTACATATCCGAATCTAATCTACTTTAAACTTTCACAAATAAAATTTAAATTTGAAATAAAAAGATCAAGTTTTTGTAAATTTGAGAGATGATACTACGAAAACGTTTAAAATTCCGACAAATCTTTAAATTTTGTCAAATTACATGAACGTGCAATTAAGAATGCTTATAAAAACAACTGCAACTACAACCCTGAGTTGAAATCTTTTAATCTGGTTCTTTTTTCTTGGGATGAAGCTAAAAAAGTGGAAAGTTCCCCTCAGCCTCTTAGCATCCCTCCGTAGCCTCAGTATCATCTCTCTCTCTCTCTCACTGGTCGTGTCTCCGTACTGCATCTTCTTGAGTTTCAGAAGAAGCGAGATCGTTGCCAAAAAAGGAAGCGGGACTTGCAGCGGCGTTCGCGAATGGCTGCTCCGGGGATTTAGAGGCGGGATTCAGAGGAGTCTCGTATCTCACAACTATAGGGAGGCCACGATCACGAACAACGTCATAGTCAGGAGTCCCCACATCAGTTAAAGGAACACTTAAATTATCCAATAAATAATAAGGAAGACAAACTGAAATTTCTTTGATCGCGAATACTTCAACATGGTTCCTAGTTATAATGTTATGGTTGGATCTGTGGGCCAGGGTGTTAATTTAACACAATAAAAATATGGGATACTTGCGAAAATAGTATAAGTAGTTTACATACTAGGAGTATTCATACCATTTACAATAGGAGGTCTGACTTTTGACTCCACTAGTGAGTCCGGCCTCCCTGTGTCACACCTGAAGCCAGGCCCCCCCCTTGTGTCACACCTGAAGCCAGCCCCCCCCTTGTGTCACACCTGAAGCCAGCCCCCCCTTGTGTCACACCTGAAGCCAGCCCCCCCTATGTCACACCTGAAGCCAGCCCCCCCTATGTCACACCTGAAACCAGGCCCCCTGTGTCACACCTGAAACCAGGCCCCCCCCTTGTGTCACACCTGAAACCAGGCCCCCCTTGTGTCACACCTGAAGCCAGGTTTCCTTGTGTCACCCCTGAAGCCAGGTTTCCTTGTGTCACCCCTGAAGCCAGGTTTCCTTGTGCCACACCTGAAGCCAGGTTTCCTTGTGCCACACCTGAAACCAGGCCCCCTGTGTCACACCTGAAACCAGGCCCCCTGTGTCACACCTGAAACCAGGCCCCCCTTGTGTCACACCTGAAGCCAGGTTTCCTTGTGTCACACCTGAAGCCAGGTTTCCTTGTGTCACACCTGAAGCCAGGTTTCCTTGTGTCACACCTGAAGCCAGGTTTCCTTGTGTCACCCCTGAAACCAGGTTTCCTTGTGTCACCCCTGAAACCATGCCCCCCTTGTGTCACACCTGAAGCCAGGTTTCCTTGTGTCACCCCTGAAACCAGGCCCCCCTTGTGTCACACCTGAAGCCAGGTTTCCTTGTGTCACCCCTGACGCCAGGTTTCCTTGTGCCACACCTGAAGCCAGGTTTCCTTGTGCCACACCTGAAGCCAGGTTTCCTTGTGCCACACCTGAAACCAGGCCCCCCTTGTGTCACACCTGAAGCCAGGTTTCCTTGTGTCACCCCTGAAGCCAGGTTTCCTTGTGTCACCCCTGAAGCCAGGTTTCCTTGTGCCACCCCTAAAGCCAGCCCCCCTGTGTCACACCTGAAACCAAGCCTCCTTGTGTCACACCTGAAACCAAGCCTCCTTGTGTCACACCTGAAACCAAGCCTCCTTGTGTCACACCTGAAACCAAGCCTCCTTGTGTCACACCTGAAACCAGGCCTCCTTGTGTCACACCTGAAACCAGGCCTCCTTGTGTCACACCTGAAACCAGGCCTCCTTGTGTCACACCTGAAACCAGGCCTCCTTGTGTCACACCTGAAACCAGGCCTCCATGTGTCACACCTGAAACCAGGCCTCCTTGTGTCACACCTGAAACCAGGCCTCCTTGTGTCACACCTGAAACCAGGCCTCCTTGTGTGACACCTGAAACCAGGCCTCCTTGTGTCACACCTGAAACCAGGCCTCCTTGTTTAAATGGTATGAATCCTCCTATTCTGTAAACAACGTGTCTGAAGAAAGGTTTCGCAAATGAAGGATCACGTTGGTTATAACGATACTATCAGTTTTTCGTATACATGTTTAACTCTTATTCCTGTAGTTGGGTGAAATTAACACCAATACAGGTACATAATGTGTTAAGTTATTCAGCCGTAGCACATCGGTATTAATTATGAAAAACAAATATCTGTGTTCCAATAATTTTTCATATACCTAAACAAAATTATATCGTTGTAGGATGAATTCATATTCTTTAGATCATTCGAGTGTCTCTTAACGGTACAAGCGAGAACCGCGCTTTCGCTAAGCTTGCACGTTAGTTAGCGGTGTTTGATCGTCTAAGATTCTCTTCTCCAAGGAGGAGACATGCAGGGATGAGGAAGATGCTGCCCCCAAAAGCCTCCGCGGGAGAATTTCCAACATCTTTTTCATCTTTTTTCGTTTCTGGCAATTCCCGTACACGCACGTTTTCTCGCGTGAAACAACTGGCGCAATTCCTTTGATATTTCACTTCACTAGTATAGTAAGTACTACCTTACAAAGGGAGAATGAAATGGAAAATCAAGTGAACCATTTTGTATCGATTCTTCTATACCAACCTATAGGAAAGTTAATTACTCCACATGTCACATGTGTGGCTATTTTCTTTGTTTTTAGGGGTCAATGTTTGGGAGTCCATAACAGAATTTTGTTAACAAGATAACATGGCGTCAAGCGATTTATCGAAAGTTAAATTTTCAAAATTATCTATTAAAGAAATTCTCAATCTAATTTGAATTTAAAAATCATTCGAAGGTACTTCCTGGATTTTTCATAACTTACGGATACTTCTACTCAAATAAAGGTTACTTCAAACATGTTTCTAGATTTAAAGACTTTGTTGAAGGCTGAATTGTTTAACTCCAATGAGCGTACGTTGGTAAAGTAAAGCTAATTACTGCGCATGAATGACTATTTCCCTGTTTCATGGGCCAATTTTTGGGAGCCCATGTTTTAGAAAATAGTTGTTCGACACTTTCCACTCTGTTTAACCTTAACTTAGGCACCCAATAAATTATGGCAAACTTATCAGAAAGTTCAGAAACATCCACATCTTATGTTCATCATTTCAGTGTGCGATTATTTAAACGAAATTATCGTTTCAGGCGTTAATTTTTCTACAGATTTTCTTTGGACCTCATAAAAGGGGAAAACTATGCAATATTGGGAAGTTTATTTCCAAGGAAAGCCGCAAATATTTTGCAAACCAACATTTCCTATATCTTTTATTCCATTCGAATGACCTCCAAATCAAAACTTTCACCGACTTACGCGACCTAGGGGATTGTGAAGTCCCATTTTCATAATATTTAAATTGAGTATTTTAAAAACCACAATAATAATTTACATAAATATTAAATTTTATTATAAATGATTTATGAATGTTTGAAGGGATAATAAAATACAACGCTAAACATTATTAATCGTTTTAGTTAACAAAAGCCTTTAGTTGACTTCATGGGCTCAATGGCTAGGGTCCGCGAACCCAAACTTGACGAACTAAACCAAACCACTTCTAATGAACCTATCCCTATCCCTAGTGTTACTGATGTGAAACATGTAGTTTGGCCAAATTCGATAACAAAATGTGACTGTCGAAAAACAACACGTAAATAAACAGACAAACCACTTCCTAAAATGCATATAAGATGTCTGTCCATTTTATAATCCCTTTAAATGATTACAATCGTATTTTCTAGTTTTGTTGAGCCAATTTTTAAGCATTTAAACCGCAGAAAACAATTCACGTACTAATTTATAAATCTGACTGGATATCCTCCAAAACAAATGAGATGTTGAAATTAAATTTCCTCGTCGTCTCTGGTTATAAATCAGCTTCTGTAGTAACACGTACTCCTTGAAAGGGTTAAACAGATCGAACACTCAATCAAACTAATAACAGAAGTGTATAAGGCATCTCGAAGTTAGCAGTGGCAATGCTTTATAAAGCAAGGAAAATATTAGCAAAAAAATTTTTTTTTTTTCAATTCATCAAATGTTTTTCAAATAAACGTTTGTTTTGTGTTACCAAGAAGTGATATCTAGTTTATTAGGGACAAGGTATAAATTTGCCACATTTCCAGCTTTATCTCCAGTCCAAACTTAGGTCCGGAGTTATCCCCGCCTCTGAATTACAACCAGCATCTCATTGGTTCTTGAAAGCTCACGTCAGCGCGACGCGAATGACGAAAATAACTTATTTTCCGACTGAGGAGAGACGAAATAGCCCGGCCTCCTTTTACGTCCCCCCCTTGTATTTTGAAAGGGGGACTGGGACTATGGCACGCGAATACTTAGGCATCTTATACTTTCTCCCTCATAAACTAGATATCACTTCTTGGTGTTACTTCGTCCTTCGATACTGATATAATTCGTTATAATAACCGTAATACCATATTATCCTAATTAAGAAATTTTCCCAAAATGTGTTTAATAAAAATATTAGAAATTATTAACAATTTAAATATTACTTTATATGAAAATACGAATTAACGCGGAAAGGATTTTAATTTGCTACTAGTATTTTTTTTTTCTTTCCAAAATATATAGAAACTCAAAATACCGTGAAGAAATTAGTAAGTTACTCTACCATTGCTAATTAATCAAATACAAAAATTGGGGTAATATGTGTATTTACGGTTGCATATAAAATAATTAAAATTAAACGCATAAAACACGTTATACTTGAAAACATTACAAATTGTTTAGTCGACTCTTACTTTTCATTCACTGGAGTCTATCTCAGGAGTGATACTATAACCATCAAAATTATAAGTACCACAAATATGGCCCCAATGAACCTGATGGTGTAAAATTAAATTTATAGTGCTACGTTACTGAAAACTTTGAATTTAAATTACCTAGCCAATGGGCTACAAAAATGCTTAAAAGTTTATGATACTAAAGGTGCTTTAACTAATTTACTTATGACCCCTCAAACTGAAAGATAATGCCAATTAAACTTAAGGGGTCGTCCGTAAAACATTCCAATCATAACTTGAAAACGGTATCTCAGACGGCAAAATGTCGTAGAACATTTTCGACTCAAAACATCCCAAAGAACAACAGCTTTCTTATTAGTTCACTTATTTTCGAAAGGAAAATGACTCCAAAACAGCTTAGCGTGTATGGAACATCTGAGATGAAACAAACTAAAAGAAAGACAATTCAGCCGCGGATAAGACGCGCGTCATCCTTCGTGTTGCCATGGCAACAGCATCATCTGTTGCATGGTCTCTTCGTAGAGCTTAAGGATGAGAGAGAAAAGGGACTGATGCTGAGCTAGGGTTCGACGGATGGTGGTTTGCTATTGCGACATAGAGATTGGACATTTTCCAAAAAAGAAAGGCAGATAACGGCCTTCGTGGTTCTCCAAGCTTATCAAATCTCTACCTACCCTATTTCCCTTTTCTTTTTGTGGTTTCATTTTGGCCAATTATCCATCGGTAGTAGGTTCATCTCCAAATTGAATAATGGATAATGCAGTCATACATTAACATTGGATTATTATTTTACTTTGGTTTTTTTGGGGGGGTTAAGGGATTGGATTACCTTAAACCTAATAGCAGTATATCATCCGATTATTGTTAGGCCTACATATACTTTGATTTATTTTAGGTTTTAGGCTTTTTTCATAAATAAGAATGTCTTCTTTCATATCTTTAATATTAATTCTGTATTAATCCATTTTTTTTTTCACCATGCTCATACAGGATGTTTCTGAAATGTCTGGTACAAATTTAAGATCTGATTTTAAGTTTCCAATAAAAATAAACTCCTCTGTTTCGGAGATGTTTCATCAACAATATACCACGAAATTCCTTTGAAAAACGTGGTACACCCACAACTGATATTAAACTGTACAAAGATCTATTTAAATCAATTATTACCATCTCAAACAAGGTGTTTGGGAGACTATAATTACTAAAATTTATCCATCGATACCGTGATTATAATAAAAATTTATCTGAAAATATTTAAACGTATTATTTAAGTTTTCTACGCATAAGATACTTTGTAATATAATTATTAATTAAACTACTTATTTCGATAAATAAAGGATTGCTAAACACTGTAAGAATACTCTTTGAAATACCAACCTGATGTTGTTTTTTCAAAATTTAACAATATTTTTACATCTTTAAACTTCAATATAGGTTACTAACTATAATTAAGGGTTATTCATTTGGCTTAAATGTTACGGGTCCAGAACAGGACGTTTTAGTTTTAACAGGCTATGTGGATCCATGGACCCAACATTGAAGAACTGAACCAAACCCCTTCTAAAACCTTTCGATGATGGTGTTACTTATACCAACAACGCAGTTTGGTCAAATTTTGTGACGAATTGTGACTCTGCATAGAGAAAAACATACAATCAAGCCACTATCTCAATTATATATATATGGTTGCTTCTAGAGGTAGTTACCATAATTAAAGTTATTCTTAATTATTTAAATTAAAGTCAACTTCCAGAAAACGTACACTAATGTTTGTAGTATAGGGTGTGGGCAAAGGGGTGAAAATCTTCCCTACGCTTCAGCCCTTCATTTTGCCAATCAGGAACCATCCCCCACTAGTCTTTCACTCTGTGAAGCTTGCCACCATTTTGGTGGAAAAGGGAGGAGCTTTTCTAAGCCACACCTCTCTGACAGCTTCCTTTATAGTTCAAATAGAAAATTTCATACCATTTGAGCAACCAACACTAATCTTGCCATGACCGCGGAGCTGAAAGTTCCATATCTAATTAAATATTGAGCAAAATAGACCTAGGCTTAGTAAAGTATAGACCAATTTTTGACGCATGTGATTTCATCACGCGAGGAAAGAAACAACCGCCAAAAAACTCCAAAGAGGAAGGAAGATGTAGAGTTTGAAAGAGAGAAGAGGGAGAAGAAAAAAGAAAAAACATCCCCTGCATCTTTTTCTCTCTGCCAGTATCTCTCTAAGCCTCGTCTCCCGGTCTTCCCAATTCTCTCCCATGCTGCATCACTTTGCTCTCCACGCACGTATTCATCCTGATCCCGGGCCTCCCTCCTCTGAGAATCCCTGCGTCGTTGATATTACTACCACTACACTCTTGCGAAAGACGTACCAAGAGAGAGAAGATGAAAGAAGAGACCGGACACTTTCCAAACAATTATACATTTACTGATTTTGATATTTCAGATTGGAAATTACGGCTTTTATTAATAATTTCTCCTCCTAGCTTGAAACAACATAGTACTAGTGGCACCCCTTGTTATTTCCTCATAGAGCTAAATACAGTCCAAGGTTATAAGACTGCCATTGAGAGATTTGACAGAATACGAGTACGTAATAACTTCATTTGTCCGAGAGAATATAGTGTTTGCCCATAAGGAATGCTGGGTTTTAGTTTAGAGATTAATGTTAGTTGATCAGTAAGTCAACCTTCGACTTGAAAAGTATTTCCTAAAAATAATTCAACTCGCAGATGCTCTTTTAAACGCTTGTTTTCACTAAATCAGAGTCAAAAACAAAATATCCAGCTCAAAAAACCCAGGGGTTTTATTGGGTTTTGCCCACCATAAGAAAGCCAACAAGAACCCTTAAATTTTGATGAATTCATTTGTTAAAACCATTTACATTTAAAGGTACTTAAAAGATATTGTTTCAACTTCAAAAGGAATATTTTTTAAAAATTATTTTTCATGAAACATTTTAAGACTTTTTTTAATAAGCAGTGACTTTTGAATAACAATTACTACAATTCTCGCGACTGCCCAATAAAACCCAGAAAACCTAAACAAAATAAAAAAAAAAACCCCAAATAAATCCCTATGGGCTTGGTTTTTCCGAACCCTGCACCGAAGTAACATTAAAACAGCAAAATCGCTGTTGAATTCCTCCTAAACAAGTGTTCGACTCCTCGATATGTGGAAAATAGGCACAAAAAGAATGGCGAGCGAGGCAACGTCAACCTAATAACGAAGCGACCGTCAAAACCGCATTACACGTCATTAATGTATACAGAAAATAGACCGTTTCTATGGGAAGAACAAGTTTGCTTTTAGTAGCTTCACAATCATTAAAAAGATAAGCCTGCAACGCGAGGAACGAGGTTTCCACATAATTTACATCGATGTAGTCTACAAAGTAGAGTTTGCAATGCACCAGAATGAAAGGAACATAACCATAACTATTAGAAATACCTTAACCCAAGGTTTGCAAGACACAGTTCCGATTAGGTAAAACACATTCGCCAATCAACTGTTTTCGTATCTTAAGGACTTATGACGTATTTGCCTACATGGTGACGGTCAGAGAACGTTCTAGTATCAATAGTGACTTGACACTCGGTGTTAAATTTCCCTATAGTTTAATGCAGCTAAAGGCAGTGAGCTGCTGTCTCCCTATTATCAGTTTCATGATCAATTTATTTTGGAATGAAATAAAGGTTTTTGTCATCCCCACAATCATCCAAAATAATTCTCAAGAATCTCTTCATGACATCGTGTCCCAGTAAATGTACAATACTTAAAAACTCAAATACTTCTTAAAATATTTTCTAATATCTATGTCGCAGCGCGTGGACATAATATTGTACCTTCTGCGCATTGCAAGTTAAGGATGCGATAGTCTATCACGGGATTAGTGGAGCTGAGAAGCCGTACCTTAACAACGACAGACAGTAAAGTTGCTTGGCTTAGGATAGTAGAAAAAGCCCATTACGAAACGAAACAGCCGGGAAAGGCTGGGAAAAATGCCAAGAAATATCTCTGCATGTAGAAAATCTCTAAGGCAGGCAGCCAGTGAGAGAGGAATTGAGGAGGAACATTAGGATCTTAGTGAGACAGACGTTGGCAATCACTTCGACACGCTTCCAGATATTTGGCCTAAAAACACTGGGAATCACGGCCAATCGTCAACCCTGACTTTCCTACTACTGTTTTCTATCTAGCTTTATAACAAACTTGCAAGTTGTTTGCGAGATTTTCTTTGTGAAACTAAGGGTGCTGTTCAGGTTAAAGGTTAAGGAGTGGTAGGCAGAGTTCGAAAAAACCAGGGTTTTATTGGGTTTTAATGTTTAGCTGTTGCGCAAATTGTAGTACTTGAATTGTCACTGCTTAATAATAAAAATTTTAGAATGTTTCATAAATAATATTAAATAATACTTTTGAAGAGATTTAGTGAAATGGCACTTGTGTATGAAATACCGAGGAGATTCAATATGAAATTGACTTGACTGAAACGAAAACTCGTCGTGTTGCATAAATTTAAACGCTTTGTTTTGTATAATGTTAATTTAAGTGGTTTCATTTTAATTTCCTTCTTTGAGGTTAGTTTGGTTAAGTTTGCGATCAATTTGCTTTATGATTTCATCACGAAATCCTAAAACAAATTTTGTAAAAGAAATTAGTCCAAAAATGACAAACACAGTGGGTTTAGTAACATCGTATGTTTATACGATATGTTAAGTAAGTTTCTCACTGGTTACTGAGAGCTTGTCATGAAGTGACGTAGGTGAAACGTCTGGTGAAGCGCTGTCAAAGGCTTCGTACAGACTAAATAGTAAGATGGATTGCAAAACCGCGTGTAGTCAATTCTAGCTTGTTTCTCGAACTAGCTCGAGCTGTAAGTCTCTAGCATTACGAAGTATAGGTAGTGTCATACTCATGTAACATACCTTACAAACTTATGGTAACATTTCTAGAAACGCTATATAAACCTGACTGACCTTTCTGAACTTTTAAACTTAACCTAACCTAACACTCTACGACAAAAAAATGTAAATCCAATCATGCATAGGTGAATAGATCAAAAATCTTATTACATCACTCGCAATCATTATTACCAAGATGAAATACGTTTTTATATATATTAATGTCGGTCAGCGCGACATCTAGTCTCACTAATGAGCTACAAAATACGGTATTTTCTTTTATCCGAATTGTCAGTATAGCAGCGGTGTTGATACATCATTCGCATTCAGAAAGAGAGAGAGAGTCGCGAGCTATCACACTAGGTCTCGAGATCTATAGCCTCATAAATATTTAATCACGCTAGAAGAAGACGCGAGAAAAAAAAATTGTAACGATGAATACAACGACCTAGTTAATTTTCGATATAGACTTCTTTTTTTCAAGGGCCAAATTGCCGCGGGTGAACGAAAGGTAGCCCACCCCCCTCTCGCATCGTTTAAATAAAGGTCATTAAACCTAACGCAACTTTCTGTTTTATTTTTCTAGGCCTTACTATAACGGTATACACTAATTTTTACAATTTTCAATTCTAGTTAAGATCGTAAACCACGCACCTCTCACCGTGATAAAAAGCATCTCCAAGAGACACGAACCATGGATGCTTTACAGGTAAAAGAAACAAGGTGGAGGGTGCACCCATTAAACAATGCGCCATGAACGAAACATTCAAGGAAATTGATAAAATATCATTATTCCTTTGTGGAAATAAATAACTAAGTGAATTTTCATAGATTTTATTCTTTGTTTTATAAAACTTATTGAGACTCGTAAGCTTCAGTAGGCTCATATTTACATTTTTATAAGTAATAAAAGTAATAAAAAATGCTTTTATTGGAGCAAACCTTTAAGAGGTTCAAGTCTTATTTACAAAGTAGCATCATAAGTTTGTCACTGTTTACTGAGAGCCTGTCATGAAGTGACGTAGGTGAAACGTCATAGATTCTCGTAGAGCGACGCCAAGTGAGGCGCTGTCAAAGGCTTAGTACAGACTAAATAGTAAGATGGACTGCAAAACTAACCGAGTGTAGTCAATTCTCGCGTCGTTCTGGAACTAGCCCTCAGTAAGTCCCTAGCATTACGAAGTATAGGTATGGAATACATCTTATAGACTTATGGTATCATTATATAAACATCTAGCTCGAGAAATTCTCGTGCAAACGTAATTCAAGACATTGACCGGGTATCGTTAGCTATGTTCGCACAATTTGATAAGAATATTGTTAAGTTAAAGAACTTCGTTAGAGTTTGGGACTTAAAATTGTATTTTAAAATTTGAATTGAGTGCGAACCAAGCAGCTAATAATCCAAAGTTGCTCATACCATATCTTGAGCTTGATATTTCTGTAAAATTGTAAATTTCTCTAATAATTTATAACTTTAGGTACTCTATATCTGGGCATGAAACGGCTCACAACTACACCAATCAATATACCATAAAACCTTTCAAAATGTTCATCTTTAAAAGACAGCCCTAAAAAACGCTTTTTTTTTTCTTTTTTGTTGCTACAGATAAGTTTCTGTCCGAAGCCCTAGATGCGCAGTCAGGTATGGAGAAGGAGTATAAAAACCATGTCATGAAAATTACGTGGATAGAAAGCCTTAATTTTTTCCCTGTCATTGACACTGCGACGGCGACGGAGATTTCTTTTTTTTTCTTGTACCTTCTTATTTAAGTTCTTTCTTAAAGTTGGGTAAGAAGAAAGCTTGACTAAACGGAGGAGAAAATTGTACCGCGGGGTACAAAAAAGAGAGAGAGAGAAAACCGTGTCTATTGGGAGAGGGAAACAAAAGCTACTTTACGCTATATACTCTGACTTTTTAATTAAAGTAATCACAAAAAAGTACGCTGTACATCTTTTACTTACTCTTATACTATTTTTTTTTCTTTTTTGTTTTTATTCCTTATGGAGATTCGCTTTATTTTTACGGTCATTGTTACAAGATACTTTGAAAGAGAAAGTTTTTTTTACGCTTCTTAATTGCATAACGAAAATTTTGACGCCTTTTAAGAGAGTTTCGTAAATAATTTGGTTCATGACTACCCCCATTACGTAATCATATGACTTCACATGACGAGATAGAATACACTCGTAAGAAACTTCAGTATCTTTTAAAGTTTTAGGAAAAGTTTAATGTATAAACTAGCGTTTAACACCATTGTCTTATAATTTAAAATTCAACTTGAAAACAGTGGACCGGACGACAAACTGTCTTCGACTTAAAATCGCCTAAAGAACATCCCCCTTAATTTATGGCAGACTTATCACAAACACCATGTTTTGAAAAGAACTTTTAACGACAACTGTAAAACGACGTCAGTTATGTCGTCATATTCCAACATCTAAACAAAAACATTTTTAATTTTAAAATTAACGACACTGGCATCAAAGTGCAATAAGCTGTTTTGTTTACTTCAACCTTTAATTAGGGTTAGATTAATTGAGTTAACAAACCGGAATGCCGCCAACTCGACCTTCAAATTAAAATCAATATTTTAAATGTGATTTAAAACGATAAGGATTAATGATCAGAATTACAGCCTTGTTGATTTGAAAACGATAAATTTGATAATTAATTGTGATTCTCAATATACCGGTACAAGCTCAGAAAACGACTTAAAGTGAAAGGCATAATAAAAGATAATTCGGTAGAAAAATATTGTAATAAAATTTCCCTAAATCCGGAATGGTTTCTAAGAATTTTAAGTTGATACAACTTTTAAAGAGGATTAAAGGAAATGACGTTGTAAAGAGGGAATCTGACATCACTTCCGTTAAAGCGGCTTTTTTTAATGCGTAAGTTAATAATTATACCGCTAATTTTAGAGTTATGCTATAATTTTGCGAGGGATTTATAAAATTATGTCAGCTTCATATAACTTTGTTTTTAATTTTTGATCTGACAGGATATGGTTATAGTTTTATTTAAAAATCCGTTAAAACGAGTCTGTTTTGATGTAAAAGTTCAAGTTCAACTATAAAGGAATTGACGGATGTCCATATTTGCTCTGACTGGACATTCAAGTTTTCAGGCGTTCAAAGGTCAAGGTTTGGAGAAATAGATACTAAACGCTCAGTGTTGGTCCAAATTTGAGCTCAAATGCCCAAGGATGTTCAAAATATAAACTCAAATGCCCAAGGATGTTCAAAATATAAACTCAAATGCCCAAGGATGTTCAAAATATAAACTCAAATGCCCAAGGATGTTCAAAATATAAACTCAAATGCCCAAGGATGTTCAAAATATAAACTCAAATGCCCAAGGATGTTCAAAATATAAACTCAAATGCCCAAGGATGTTCAAAATATAAACTCAAATGCCCAAGGATGTTCAAAATATAAACTCAAATGCCCAAGGATGTTCAAAATATAAACTCAAATGCCCAAGGATGTTCAAAATATAAACTCAAATGCCCAAGGATGTTCAAAATATAAACTCAAATGCCCAAGGATGTTCAAAATATAAACTCAAATGCCCAAGGATGTTCAAAATATAAACTCAAATGCCCAAGGATGTTCAAAATATAAACTCAAATGCCCAAGGATGTTCAAAATATGAACTGATATACCCAATATGTTCAAAATAGTTATTCAAAAGAATAAGGATGTTCAAAATAGTTATTCAAAAGACCAAGGATCTTCAAAATAGCTATTCAAATGACAAAGGATCTTCGATATAGAAATTAAAATGACCAAACATGATCAAAATAAACATTCAAACGACCAAGTATGTTCAAAATAGATATTCAAACGGCCATGGATGTTCAAAATAGATACTTAAACAAATGAAGATGGTCAACAGAGCAGAGATACTGAAACACCTAAAGCGGATCAAGCCCCCCAAGTTGGTTAACACAGATTCTTCAAACACCATAAGTTGGTCAAAACAGATGTGCACTCAAATGGCCGACGTTATTCAAAATGGATACTCAAACGACGAAGTTGGTCAAATCATATAGAAAAACACCTTAAGTTGGTCAAAAAAGATACACAAAATTGATAATCATAATTTATAAACATATAATAAACTCAAACAACTAACGATGGTCAAAATGCATTCTCAAATCGATCGACCATTATTATCAGTCAAAACAAATAGTTCATCGCTTTAATCAAATACTTCATTCAATTCCTTCCATTTACGGTTGTCGCAATACACGCATTCCATAATTACTGTCCTGTGACGATCAAAACATCTCGCAGTCAAAGCCCTTAAGAGTCTTGTATTTAAAATAAATCCAGACTTTTTCCTGCAAGTCAGTAAAGGGTAAGCACCCAAAAACATTTCACTTTCCACAGTTACACGACCGAGAGAAGTTTAATTTCTTTTTCCTCTTTGGTAACAAAAAGGAAGGCTGATTAGCGACACAATCAAGGAACTGGTCTCTTATTACCTCCCTACCCTTCAAGAATATACAAAAGCTATAATCCTTCCTCTACAATTAACTTAATAAGAAAGAATCAACAAATCTCTTGCGACGACGGTAAAAAAAATAAGTTTAACTGTAGCTTATTTAAAAGGTCAGAATATAGAGGCTAACGAAATGAGAGAGGATCATCCTGGTTCCAGGCGAATATTAAGGAACAAAATTGGATCCGATTTTACGCTCCATTAGAACTTAAAGAAAATATGTTAGGAGGTTTATCTTTCAAGCGGCTTCTTGAAGAAAGTGTACTACGCCGGTTATTAACCTCATATAGTCATTTTAGTCCGAGGTATTGTGAGGATTATATCATTGGACTTTGGCTAAAATACTGAATACTCTTAGGGAGGAATTGTAGACTAATTCTCAGGGAGGAATCCCATACTAATTCTCAGGGAGGAATCCCACGCAAATTCTTAGGGAGGAATCCTACGCAAATTCTCAGGGAGGAATCCTACGCAAATTCTCAGGGAGGAATCCTACGCAAATTCTTAGGGAGGAATCCTACGCAAATTCTTAGGGAGGAATCCTACGCAAATTCTTAGGGAGGAATCCTACGCAAATTCTTAGGGAGGAATCCCACGCAAATTCTTAGGGAGGAATCCTACGCAAATTCTTAAGGAGGAATCCTACGCAAATTCTTAGGGAGGAATCCTACGCAAATTCTTAAGGAGGAATCCTACGCAAATTCTTAGGGAGGAATCCTACGCAAATTCTTAGGGAGGAATCCTACGCAAATTCTTAGGGAGGAATCCTACGCAAATTCTTAGGGAGGAATCCTACGCAAATTCTTAGGGAGGAATCCTACGCCAATTCTTAGGGAGGAGTCCCACGCCAATTCTTTGGGAGGAGTCCCACACCAATTCTTTGGGAGGAATCCTACGCAAATTCTTAGGGAGGAATCCTACGCAAATTCTTAGGGAGGAATCCTACGCCAATTCTTAGGGAGGAGTCCCACACCAATTCTTTTGGAAAGAATCCCACTAATTCTTAGGAAAAAATCCATCATTTCTTGGGAGAAATTTTAACTACAGGGAGAAATATAACTAATACCTAGAATTAATGGGAAGAACAAAGAACAATTATTTTGTCGAATGTGCAGTTAGTTCTGAAAAACGGCTAGCTACTTATCTTAAAACAGAAAGCGCTGTTAATTTTTGAGTTTCCGGTTTCTTTCGTTTCTGATGATTGCAAACTGCCGTTACTTAGTCCAAGGGATTAGAAATACCGTTTGGGGAGAGGTAAGAAATTAAAGGAAAGGGGAGAGGGGAGGGGAGGGTGAATCTAGTTGATTTTGAGAAAACGCTTTCAATAAGGAAGCAGAAAATAAACTTGTTTTCATTTTGAGGAAACCGATTCAGGCCAGTAGGCCCAAATTTTTTTTCTTTTTGATTCTTGTAATCTTTTTTTTTTTTCTTTCTTTCTTTCTTTTCCTCAAATTTAATTTACGGTTTGAAACGGCGATTTGATTTTATTTTTTTTAAACGAGAGTTGTGATTGTAATGTAGTATGAGTTAAAATTGAAAGTTACGACATAAAGGTTAGCCCCGAGTGGATTACTCGGATTTTCCCATATCATACAGGAAAGAATTAAATTAAAGGATCTGTATTATTTTTTTTGGGGTGAATCTATTTCCTATACACGTACATTTATTGGAGGTTAAGTTTAAATGCCAAACAAAACTGCACAATAAAGCTAGAAATTAAATTAGTTTTTTTTCGCAGTTTTATCTGACGAGTATGGCTTTTTTTAATATAATTTAGATGCATCAATATATTTAATTTAGAATAGTGGAGTTTACGTTGATAATTGGTCTTCTCTTACAATATTTTCGGATTCTGATTTCTTTATGACTTTGCTGCCACTCATAGTCAAGAATTATTTCGCTGATTTTTTAATTACAAAATCATTCATTATTTATAAGTAATATCTCAGGGCTGCCAGAATAATTATGGATTTTGTGTATTAAAGAAAACAAGACGATGAATCATATTCAATTCTTAATTTCAGTTACAAGTTCATGATTTTTCCCCGACCTTTTATAACTATTTTCAAAATGAAAAACGTTTCTCGCCTAATTTCAAATTCCTTTAAAATCATTCTGGTCTATTTTCTATTTCGAAAACTTATCACAACCCTTTTAAGCCTAATTTCTATTTCGAAAAATTATCACAACCCTTTTAAGCCTAATTCCAATTTCAATTCGAAAACTTATCACAACCCTTTTAAGCCTAATTCCAATTTCAATTCGAAAACTTATCACAACCCTTTTAAGCCTAATTCCAATTTCTATTTCGAAAACTTATCACAACCCTTTTAAGCCTAATCCCAATTTGTATTTCGAAATTTTTCACAACCCTTTTAAGCCTATTCCAACTTCTATTTCGAAACCTTATCACAACCCTTTTAAGCCTAATTTCTATTTCTATTTCGAAAACTTATCACAACCCTTTTAAGCCTAATTCTAATTTCTATTTCGAAAACTTTACACAAACGTTCCAGGCCTGTTTTCGAATTCAAAAACTTCTCACAAACATTCTTGTCTATTTTCAAATTCCAAATGCATTTGCATACAATAAATAAGTCGACAACGAAACAAGATAATACATTTCAGCTTACTGTTTCTATACGTACATTATCAATCACTCTGTAAAAACCCTATATAGGGTTACATCACCGTTGACCTAGAAACTTTGAATAAACCCTTAATCGTCACCCCCGTCTTGCGTCGAGATATAATAGAGTCGGATTATGATGATATTCATACAGTTCATTCTCTACTCCCGTTAGGAAGTTAGCATACAGCTGATCCTTCTTCTCCCACCCGTTATAGGTCAAACTATTCGAGTAGTCAACAAGGGTTATATTGGTAAACAACCCCCAATATAATAAAATCATAGCACCGAGTTGATAAAACTGAGTATGCCTTTCGGTGTCCTGTCAATACTATCTGTAAAGTGTCGTATCATGGAGCGTTTTGACGTACGCTGCGCAACGATTACCCTATTCCGATTTACAACGTCGCCATAACAAAATTTAGATCATTAAAATATCTATAAACTATTTTATAACAATAAAAAAATTTGTTCTTGGAGTTCAATTGATTTAGATGATGGTTTTAACAGTATATGTATTAAAATTAACTCTTTTAAGTGTTTGAAACTATTTCATACCAACAAAACATTGTTGTACCATAAGTTCATAAGATAAGTTTGCCACTGGTTACTGAGCTTGTCATGAAGTGACGTAGGTGAAGCTTCATAGATTCTCGTAAAGCCACGCCTGGTGAGGCGTTGTCAAAGGTTTAGTACAGCCTGCAAAACTAACCGAGTGTAGTCTGCAATTCTCGCTTTTCGTTCTCGAACTAGCTCGAGCTGTAAGTCTCTCTCTAGCATTAGGAAGTATAGATAGTGTCATACTTATGTAACATACCTTATAAACTTATGGTTGTACCTTATTGAAGGCCATGAACTTCATTCATATTATTAATTTAAACTTACTAAAGCCAAAAGTTCCATCTTCGAAAATGAATTAAAAAATTAAAGTTTTGTTAATCATTTCTCTAATACTAAATTTCGGAATACTCAAGTTTATAAACTATGGCTTTAAGTCGCATCCGCCGGCAGCTGTCTGGATGTCCGATTCCCGCTCTTCACTTGGCGCGTGCGTATAGCCTAACCCGCGCACTACGGACAATTTTTGGTGAAAAACGATTCATTCAATGGTTTGGCATTTTTTTGATGCTTTTCCCTATACAGTTGAATGGAATAGAAATTTTTCTATTTGTCCGTCTACGCTTTTGAAAAAAATCATTTTTTTCGCAACAATAAAGCCGTTATCCGAGGACGGCGCGCGTCCAGATCTTTACAAACAACACTTCCTTCTCCCAAATCCCCTTTTTACCGCAAAAATATGATAAATACCGAGGAAAGGACTCGGAGATATATGGAAAGTTGATGTTTTTTTATTTCTTTCTTATTTTTTTTTATTTTGCTAGTTTAACTTATGAAATTATGGTAATTATGAGGATTTAGTTTATGTATATGTTGTAATCTAACATCTTGTTCAGACTGCAATATTTTTACGCAACGTTTAATTTAAAGATTTACTGAATTTTCAAATTATTTCTTGGTATGACTAAGTGCTAGATTTGTCTCTTGATCAGTCGGTAAAATTAATGCAAATATTTGATGCTGGCTCCTTATGGGTTGATTGAAATTAAATCAAAACGGTCAGATGATTTATTTTAAAATATGCATAAAACTCGAGACCAATTTGAGGTAAAACACTGCTACACGTCGCGCTAAACATATGGTCTTGGAAGCCAGTTTTGGGTAATTGTTTTAGCACAAAATTGGTGAATTTCAACGCATTATACAATTTAAAAAAACTTTACACGTATCTACTGATTTTTGGTGTGATTCAAGCTTACGAATTATTTTAGATTAGAGAGATTACCTACATTTTTCATGAACAGTACTTCACATTACAGGGCATAAAACATCTTCAATGCATATATTTTCATAAAAAATGTATATATACTCATTTTGTGACTATTAAGACAGCAGAACTCCAATATATTCTGGTGTTTTCAAAGATCTAAAACACTATACTTAATTTTTAAACCCAGTTGAACATATTCTACACTTTTCGGTACAATTAAAATAATTTTAATATTATAGTCATTAATATGTCTTGTTTACATTATCGTCTAGGCAAAATATAAATGAACGATATTTCAAGTGGCTCGCATAGACATCCTGGATAAACAACAATTCTAGTTGCTAGACCTAACCTGGAATAATTTGACCGAGGGGCCAGCCACTCAGCGTAATCGGTATACACGCTGTATCTCTGACTGTACTAAAGTATTACACCTAATCGTAATCGGAATACGGGCAATATGAGCGTGATTATCCCCTCGAATTTGGCATAGAGAAATATCTTTATGGAAAACACTCCTGGGGGAAAGAAAAACAAGTTGGGAAACCCAAATAAACCTCTCCGAATCGAGACGCAATTAAGAGGTTTTAATTAAATAACTAAATAAATATAATTGATATTAATTATTTTAATCGTCATTAATTTACCTTAATTCTAGTTATATCGTTTTAAGAAACTTTATTCCTAAAATTATTTTACACATAGCAGCTATTGTTGACATTTGAATTCAAACGTATGCCTTTTTAACAATTTTTGGAAATTTAGAGTATATAAAGCGATTGATTCACAATGAATGATAAGAAAATCCGCAATTGCGTCAAACTTTGGGAGATCAAACGTTTCTCGTAACCCCAGCCGATCAAAGCGCACTTCTTAATCCTAACGATGAGAATAGATGTAAAACATTTGACAACTGGGAACGCGGTGACAGACACACAGACACGTCCAGTGTAATATCTCTCCGTGACGTCATCGTCACTCGGATAGGAAAAAAATAAAACAAGAAAGTTAGGGGTCAGACGAATGGACGTTTGAAAGTTTTTTCTACAATATTATTATAATTTAGTCTGAGTGACATGCGTGGGCAAACCGGGGATTTCAAAAACCGTCAAAACTTTCACCGCAAAAACATCGAATAGGGTTACAATTATGTTGTTAGGGGTCTTAAGAAAGGTCAAATATTTCGTAAAAAATACAAACTAATCAATATGGTTTCTTCAGTAACCTATAAAACATTTCACCTTCGATTTTGTAGGAAAGTCTTCAACAATTTTAGCGACTCAGAAGTTGATTAACTGTAAGTTTTAGAAGTTATCTAAATAATTCTCAGAAAATTCTGACTCACTAACTCAAAATCTCTGAGATGAAATTATAGGGGGACGTTACATTCAAGTAGTACTGTAGTAGGAAATTGTTCATAAGATAAGTTACATAAGTTTGTCACTGGTTACCGAGAGCTTGTCATGTAGTGACGTAAATGGAACGTCATATGTAAAGCAACCATGGTGAGGTACTGTCAAAGGCTTAGTACCGAGGGGTCGGACGTTTAGGAAAAAGTGTACGGGATTTCGAAATCCAATTTGATTTCTTCGGATTTCGTTTGATTTCGTCGGATTTCATTTGATTTCATCGGATTTTGTTTGATTTCAGAATTCGATAAAATCCAATGGATTTCATCGAATTTTGCTATTTTTCCCGTGATTCCGTCGGATTTTGCTATTTTTACCGTTATTTCGACGGATTTTGCGATATTTCCCTTGATTTCGTTGGATTTTGAGAGTTTTCGCGTGATTTCCTCGGATTTTGAGATTTTTCCCCGTGATTTCGTCGGATTTTGTGATTTCTTTTGATTTTGGATTTCGTGAATTTTGTAATGGATTTCACGATTTCTTTACTGACTTTGCTTCTGATTTCGTGATTTCTATGTTGATTTCTTGATTTCTTTGTTGATTTTGTGATTTTTTTTACTGATTTTATGATTTCTTTACTGATTTTGTGATTTCGTTGCTGATTTCGGATTTTTTATTTGATTTCGAAATCAGCAGTGATTTCGGATTTCTTAAATTGGATTTCACGGGTAGCGTACGGGATTTCATGAATGACCGACCCCTCGCTTAGTACAGACTAAATAAGAAGATGGATTCTAGTCAATTCTCGTGTCGTTCTCGAACTAGCTCTCAGTAAGTAGCATTACGAATCATAGGTAGTGTCAAACTTATGGAACATATCTCATAAACTTATGGTACTACCTATGAAAGACTTAAAATCCTCGGCTATCTTCACATATGTAAAAATATTCCTTAGCAAACCATAAAGTGCATTTCATTGATAATGCGGTAAACGGATGGTAACATCTTGTTAATCTACTTCGGTTAGCTTTCATCCTCAATAACCATTTGGCAAATGGGTTAAAAAGAATTAAAATTTAACCCTACATATAGTACTTTTTAAAAATTATTAAATATTTCAAATTTTCATAGAAATCTGAAATATACGACTCGGTAAAAATCACGAAATTCGAATTTTTCCAAAGAGTTGACCTTGCTTGACCTCGTAAAATATTCGGTAGGATAAGAGGCAGACCTCGGGTGTTCATTTAGTATATTTACAAAAAACACGAGATTTATGTTTATTATTTTCGGTATTTGTTTGTTAATAAAAAGCTGACGTCTAAAAAACCTTACGAAATATTTAATAAACTAAATTTAAAAAAAAACCAAACGTTTATTATATTCAAATTGAGGCGAGTAATAAAAATTAGGGAAAATTATGATTTATCGCTAAATCTAGCCAAGATTATTGGGCGCCTTATTAAGTGCTAAGGAAATTATATGCTAATAGGTTAAGTTTTCAAATTAATTAAAAGTAAGATTAGTTGATAATCACAATTATGGTACGAGATGCGAAAACTAATAGTTCTGAACGCTGCCAATCACTTTTTTTAAACCGTGAAAACAATAAATATTAAAATCATTTCCAAGGGTTTAAATATTAACGTTTGATATTTGAGTTTTAGGTCTCCATAAAGCAGGTGAACTGATATTGAATTTTGAGATTAAAAAAAACTATCTATGTTTCGTTGTGTATTCAAAATTGTTTAAATTACGCACTACAAAAATAACAAATGATTGAAAGCGATATTATCATAATTTAATATTGGTTTAACAAAGAAACAACGAACCTGTGTTGGTGTAAAAATCCCTATTATATATATTGAAGGCTTAAATAGTAAAAGTCACCCCTTTTTGTGGTTCAAATAATTTTCCAGTCTTTTTGATTAATTACATATCTTAATGAGGAACATTAAACCAAAAAATAAACTAACAGGCACTCTTCTCAGTCTTCTGTGGTATTTTCCTAGTGCGCCAAATATCATCACAAAACGATTAGGCATGGAAAAACATTCCTCACAAACACAAACCGTTTAATTCATTTTCCATATTAAAATTTTATAGCATATTTTATTGCTATATCGTAGTCTTAATGATTTTATCAGGAAATAATTAATGAAAATAAGCAATTCGAAAAATTATTATTATAGACCTATCATCAATAATTATCGATTGAAACCATTAAGAGGGGATAAGACGGCAACCTGACCCCCCATAGAATTCATGCTGTGTTAAGTCAGGTTAGGTTTAGGCGATATTAAGGCTTGGTTAGGGATGGCTAGGTTTAGGCCAGTTTAAGGTTGAATTCGATTAAGGTTTTGGTTAGGTTTAGGGAAGGTTAGGGATGGGTTAGGTTTAGGCGAGTTTAAGGTTGGATTCGATTAAGGTTTGGTTAGGTTTAGGGAAGGTTAAAGTCAAAAGATGCCTTAGGTTTAGGGAAGGTTAGGGATGGCTTAGGTTTAGGCGAGTTTAAGATTGGATTCGATTAAGGTTTGTTTAGGTTTAGGGAAGGTTAAAGATGGCTTAGGTTTAGGCGAGTTTAAGGTTGGATTCGATTAAGGTTTGGTTAGGTTTAGGGAAGGTTAGGGATGGGTTAGGTTTAGGCGAGTTTAAGGTTGGATTCGATTAAGGTTTGGTTAGGTTTAGGGAAGGTTAGGGATGTGTTAGGTTTAGGCGAGTTTAAGGTTGGATTCGATTAAGGTTTGGTTAGGTTAGGCGAATTTAAGGTTGGATTCGATTAAGGTTTGGTTAGGTTAGGCGAATTTAAGGTTGGATTCCATTAAGGTTTGACTAGGTTTACGCGAGTTTAAGGTTGGATTCCATTGAGGTTTGACTAGGTTTACGCGAGTTTAAGGTTGGATTCCATTAAGGTTTGACTAGGTTTAGGCAAGGTTAGAGGGTTGGATAGGTAAGGTTAGAGGATTGAATAGGCAAGGCTTCCTTAGGTTAGATTAGACTGGGTTCAATGGGGGGTGGGGTTGCCGTCTACTAGCCCATTAGAACAGAACAATGGCGAAACACCTTCAGGAATGTTTAAATGAAAACAGTCATGATACGAAAGCACACATTTTGTTTTCCGCGATATATAGTAAATCAAAGCTTAAAGGGTGCATGCAAGAGCGATAAACGATTAAGGAACACGCGTAAACTTGAAAAAAGCATTAAGCAGTCTCAACACGAAATATGATTCAACGTTAAATCAATTTTTATCGGGAGAAATTCAGAGTTGAGGTGAAATTTACTATCAAGATTGTTTCGCGGTAACAACTTAAGTTTGGCGTAAGATCAAAGGCTGGAGAAAAAAGATCGCCCAGATTTCTAGAGCAATCAAAATGAATGTAAGCCGCTAGGACTCGCTCGCGTCTCGAGATTATTGACCTTTTATAGTTTTTACGTTCTATATTACGTCACATCCGGAAATATGGGAAATTACATGCCCCAAGCGAGCTTCTGGATTTTCTTAAAGTTTTCTCGTGCATAAAAAAAGTAGAACACGATACCGACATCTGGATTAATTTTTAAGAAATTTTAAGAATTTCAAGATCCCGTTCAATATAGAATAAGATATAGAATTCTATAAGATATTGGAATTTTACCAAATTATAGAACTCTAGACAATATTTCGCTGAATATAAGAAATTTATATAGAATATTTTGCTGAATTAAAGAATTCTATACGATATAGGATATGTAATACTTTGCGGAATTAGAGAATTCTATACGATATAGGATATTTCAATAGAATATTTTGCCAAATTGGAGAATTATATAGAATATTTTGCCGAATTAGAGAATTATATAGAATATTTTGCCGAATTAGAGAATTATATAGAATATTTTGCCGAATTAGAGAATTATATAGAATATTTTGCCGAATTAGAGAATTATATAGAATATTTTGCCGAATTAGAGAATTATATAGAATATTTTGCCGAATTAGAGAATTATATAGAATATTTTGCCGAATTAGAGAATTATATAGAATATTTTGCCGAATTAGAGAATTATATAGAATATTTTGCCGAATTAGAGAATTATATAGAATATTTTGCTGAATTAGAGAATTCTATACGATATAGGATATTTCAATAGAATATTTTGCTGAATTAGAGAATTCTATACGATATAGGATATTTCAATAGAATATTTTGCTGAATTAGAGAATTATATAGAATATTTTGCTGAATTAGAGAATTATATAGATTATTTTGCTGAATAAGACAATTCTATACGATATAGGATATTTCGATAGATTATTTTGCCAAATTAGAGAATTATATAGAATATTTGGCCGAATTAGAGAATTATACAGAATATTTGGCCAAATTAGAAAATTTTATAGAATCTTTTGCCAAATTAGAGAATTTTATAGAATATTATGAAGAATTAGAGAATTTTATAGAATATTTTGGCCGAATTAGAGAATTATATTGAATATTTTGCCGAATTAAAGAATTATATTGAATATTTTGCCGAATTATAAAATTCAATACAATATTCTGTGGAATTAGATAATTCTATAGAATACATTACCGAGTTATTGAATTCCGATTATATGATTATATTGAGGACCCGATGAAAATAATCTTAAAAAAAACTAAGGCTTTTTAAAAAATCCCTATCCGCAAAACACCGAAAAAACTACTTTCAAAATTCGTAATAAAAATTTTAAAATTCGTCGCCGAGCACGTAACAAGGTCTTTCAAAAATCTTCGCTTCACAGTAAAGCGAATTGAATGCGGTTATAAATGTGAGGTTGTAGCTTACCCTTTTTGAAGAAAGGCAATAAGAGGCGTCCCTGGTAACTATTATTCTTCTCAAAGCGAAGACCTTTGCGATCCACCACAAGATTTTATCTGCCAAAAGAAAAAATTACCTCGTCACTCTTTTTTTATTAAAATTCGAGTTAGATGTTTTTTAAACAAAATAAAAAACTTTTGTTTTTGAAAAATCCACTTGTTTTTGACTTTAGAAAAGGTGTATTGGTTTACCACGGAGATTGCGATGATATTAAGCATGCGACTTAACTCCCACACTTCGTCTGGGACACGGCGAAACAGATTCGAAACGCAACGTAATGTCTCGTGAAATATACCATACATCTACTCGTAATAACGTGTAATTTTGCGTTTTACGTCCAAGTAAGAGTATAGGAATATAATTCAGGGTTCGCACAAAATCTTTGGAATGAAATTCCCTGACTTTTCCAGGTTTTCCCTGACTAAACTCCAGAAATTTCCCTAGCCGTTTGCAATAACGTACATGGCGAACATATATGAAAAGCAATCTAAAATTTACTTGCATATATATTCCCCTGACATTTCCCTGACCTTTTAGGCCCCATTTTCAATTTCCCTGACCTTTTAGGCCCCATTTTCAATTTCTCTGACCTTTTAGACCCCATTTCAATTTCTCTGACCAAACAGATAAACAACTCAAATATAAAAAGATTTATGATATTGAACTACTGTTTAAAATATAACTAAAATTTCCCTATTAGTATTAGTACCTTGAGAATCGAAGTAGGGTGAGTAAACTGGCTACTACACAATTTCAATTCAAATTAACATAAAATTGAAATAATTCGATGTCAGTTTGGTGTCTATCTTCGCTCTCCAATGTGTCATAAAACTTCCGCGTTCTTTGGGAAACGCGAGATTTCGTAATCAGAAGTAAATAAAAACACGAAAACAAAACAGAAATCCCCAAGCTACAACAACTTTCGCGTTAAATTTCGATCAGCCTCAGGGCAGGTTAAAAACCAAGAAAAAAAGAAGTATTTATTTATTATAAAAAAAATGTATGAAAAAGAAATTGACCTACATCTTGAATAAGATTTAGTTCTGGGAAAATACGCTGCAGAGATGCATCGCGCAACGAAAGAAGGAGAACATTTTTTTAAACAGAACCAAATATAAGCGATATGAATCATACTTACCAGATTAAACGAGTATTAGTATAACCTTTAGTGACATATTAACAAAAAGTAGGATCCTCAATGAAATATTTTGTCAAAATAAAAATATACCCGATTTTTGAAAAGATTCTATTAGCGTTCCACGTTCTTATTTCTAGCTATAAACGCAGTGTCATGGGCCGTCAGTAATACAGAAACATCGTCTGCAAACATGGGAGCAAACCTTATTTAAAGGCCGACTTCCAGCTGAATAGTGTTCTAGCGAACTGAAAACCGAGCATCGAGACTAACAATGAAGCGACCGTGCCGATTTTCGAAGCCCCGCTAGCTGGGTTGGAAGGGTTCTCGCTAACTGAAAGCCGTGCAATGTGGTTCTAGGCTTCTAGCGAACTGAAGATGAACAATAGAGATCCTTTTAAATTTATTTCCTCTCAAATTTTTGCTTTCCCCAGAAGGAAATTCTCTATTGTGTATCTTCAGTTCGCTAGAACCACATTGCACGGCTTTCAGTTAGCGAGAACCCTTCCATCTTTTACCCCAGCGGGGATTCGAAAATCGGCACGGAAGCTCCATTGTTAGTCTCGATGCTTGGTTTTCAGTTCGCTAGAACTCTTTTCGATGGAAGTCGGCCTTGAAATTCAGCATTAAGGCAATTGAAAGTGTTTTACACTTAGTGTTATCATGATACTTATTTTATAATGATTATAAAAATCCCAAGGCAAAGAGAACTTAGTTATGTCTAAAGATTATTCGATAAAATAGGGGCAATGGAATAGCAGCATTAATTGAAAGTAATAAAACTTCCCTATATTTACATCTTCGAGAAGGAACTAATAAATAAAAAAAACATTATTTGTAATTGAATCATGACAATTTACTCGAATATTAAACAAAGACCTTTTAAACCCCGCCAAAGATTAATTAAAACTGTCATACTGTGAAAAACATATCAATAGGCTTTTAATTTGAGAGACGAGT
This sequence comes from Phalangium opilio, assembly GCA_019434445.1. Classification (NCBI taxonomy): domain Eukaryota; kingdom Metazoa; phylum Arthropoda; class Arachnida; order Opiliones; family Phalangiidae; genus Phalangium; species Phalangium opilio. The sequence goes on from JAEQBA010001406.1 coordinate 176,841, forward strand.
GTTAAAATTGTTAATTTCAAAATAGTTGAAACCTATCTAATCTTAACAGCGGCCCCAGCTTTTGAAAATGGTCTATCCAGTATTATTTAAAAGTAAAGAGAAATCAAAGTGGCTTTCAACAATGATCTCATTACAGCTTCTTGAATATGAAAACTGAAGAAAAACTTGCATAGTTTAATTAACGAGCTTTATTTATTTTCTTTCAAATGCGCGTTACGCGAAGCCTCTCCACTAATTATTCTTCTATATAAACTAAAAAGCGTTCGCACTTCTTTCCTTTATAAGGCACGAGTTAAACTACCGAAACAAAGCTAGAAAGATAATCATTTTTCTAATTATAAGCCGAGAAAAAAACACCCGTCAGTGCGGGTTACCCATAATAAGCGTTTCATTTAAGGACTAGTTCCACGAGTTGTTGTTTCGTGCCGCCAAAAATAATAAATTGTTGAATGCTTTAAATTGCTATTAAATTTATAGATATTGACAAAGATCAAGACGCAAATAGGGTGATTAAATTTTCGTGTCCGTCGGTAAAATACGACCAAGAAGCGATATAATTTACTAGGGAAAATGTATAAGATGCCTAAGTATTCGCGCGCCATAGTCCCCGTCCCCCTTTCAAAATACAAGGGGGGACGTAAAAGGACAACGGGCTCTTTCGCCTCTCCTCAGTCGGAAAATACGTAATTTTCCTCATTCGCGTCGTTTTGAGGTGAGTTTTCAAGAACCAACGAGATGCTGGTTGTAATTTAGAGGCAGGGATTAATTCCGGACCTACGTTTGGACCTTCTCTATAGTATATCGCTTCTTGATACGACGCTAGTAATAAATTTGTTTCAGTGGGAAAGTGATATAAAATGACGGAAATAAATTTTCTATTTAGTCTGTTACATCATTTCAGGAGCGTCTCACCACGTTTATCTTCTTCTATCCTAGTAGCAAATGCACCAGGAAGATGAAATTGTGCAGGGACGTTAGTTATAAGTAATACGAAAACCCCAAGAAATACTTTTAGAATCCGCCGCCATATTAAAAATGGCGGCCAGAAATGTAGGGAATAAAACCTTTTGTATCTTTCAACTGTTTTCATTAATACTTCGTATACTGGTTGATATCTTTACCCTATATACGGGGTTTACTATTCTTATGGGGTTGAAATTGCCCTCCACCATCTTTTAAAATGGCGGCTTGAAGAGTAACTAAAATTTTCTGACGTACAACGCTGGGTTTCTTTGCTGCTACTCATCTTTATAGTTTTACAAGGACTATAACCAGTCAGTAACCATAATAAAAATTAACTTATGCTAAAATCTTAAACTTTGCAGCTTTATTTGACCCGTAAGCAACGTCGTAGGCCTACTTCTCATGGGACTTGACCTTAAGCTTTCTTTAGTTTATCCAAAAATTACGAAAACTTTAGCGAGAGAAAACAAAAGAAAACTCGAATTATTATTTTTTTTTTAAGAATCTTATATGGGTTAGTGGCCTTTTACTTTGAGCACAAGACGAGAGAGACGATCCTGACTTAACAACTTGCAAAAACATCACCACGCACGAAAAATAGCCACCCTCCATTCCTCCCCCCTTCCCCCAAACACGCTGCCCGCTGCTTTTAAAGTTATGGTTCCAGTAATAGCATTCCACCGCCCGGGCCCCAAAACTGGGTCAAAGACGAAGGACAGGTATATACGGCATCACCACCACCACCACCACCGCCATTAGATTTTCCAGTAGATTTTTTTATTCTCATTGTTTTTTGTTTTCTTTAACCACGCGTAGATAATATGAGATTCAACACCGCGCGGGGTTGATGATCTGAAGAGTTCGAGTTTTATTATTTGGACGAAATGGGTTTTTAAGAGTTTATAATTGCCGTCAGAAATGCATTAACTCGAACTGTAAAAAAGATTAACAAATCTTTATTTTCTGAGAATGTTGAAAAAACCACCTTATTAAGTCATATCTTTAACTTCATTCGTGAAATTGGGGTAAAATTCTGCAAGCTAATTTTGATCTACTTCGGAATTCGAAATGCTCAATCTAATTCAACTTTTGCATACAAACATAATTCAAATGGCCAAACAGTACTTTCATGTCTTTGACCTGATGTTTTAGTCCGTAAATAAATATATAAATACGTAAAAATATAAATAAGTAGATAAATAAATGCGCAAAAAAATAAATACATAAATACGCAAAAAATAAATAAATAGATAAATAAATGCGCAAGAAATAAATCAGTAAAAAATAAAAAAACATAGGTAAATAATAAATAAATAAATAGGTAAGAAATAAATAAATAAATAGGCAAAAAATAAATAAATAAATAGGCAAAAAATAAATAAATAAATAGGCAAAAAATAAATAAATAAATAGGCAAAAAATAAATAAATAAATAGGCAAAAAATAAATAAATAAATAGGCAAAAAATAAATAAATAAATAGGCAAAAAATAAATAAATAAATAGGCAAAAAATAAATAAATAAATAGGCAAAAAATAAATAAATAAATAGGCAAAAAATAAATAAATAAATAGGCAAGAAATAAATAAATAAATAGGCAAGAAATAAATAAATAAATAGGCAAAAAATAAATAAATAAATAGGTAAGAAATAAATATATAAATAGGTCAGAAATAAATATATAAATAGGCAAAAATAAATAAATAGGCAAAAAATAAATAAATAAATAGGCAAAAATAAATAAATAAATAGGCAAAAAATAAATAAATAAATAGGCAAAAAATAAATAAATAAATAGGCAAAAATAAATAAATAGTCTAAAAATAAATAAATAAATAGGCAAAAATAAATAAATAAATAGGCAAAAAATAAATAAATAAATAGGCAAAAATAAATAAATAGTCAAAAAATAAATAAATAAATAGGCAAAAAATAAATAAATAAATAGGCAAAAAATAAATAAATAAATAGGCAAAAAATAAATAAATAAATAGGCAAAAAATAAATAAATAAATAGGCAAAAATAAATAAATAAATAGGCAAAAAATAAATAAATAAATAGGCAAAAAATAAATAAATAAATAGGCAAAAAATAAATAAATAAATAGGCAAAAAATAAATAAATAAATAGGCAAAAAATAAATAAATAAATAGGCAAAAAATAAATAAATAGGCAAAAAATAAATAAATAGGCAAAAAATAAATAAATAAATAGGCAAAAAATAAATAAATAAATAGGCAAAAAATAAATAAAAAAAGGCAAAAATAAATAAATAAATAAATAGGCAAAAATAAATAAATAAATAGGCAAAAATAAATAAATAGTCAAAAAATAAATAAATAAATAGGCAAAAAATAAATAAATAAATAAATAGATCAGTAGTATATATATGCGTAAAATAAATATATATTTATTATTGCTTATAAATACTCTATTTTATCAAGTGCATAAAATCTGTCACGTTTTACCATGAAACGTTTGAAGCATTTTACTTTCCTGGAGATTTTTACCATAAATTAATAGCAAGAAGTTAATAGTCTTATATGCTACTACGTTACTGAATTTTGATAACTTCGGTTAGCAGAGTTCTGTTCTAAAAAGATGATGAGGTTTGAGGATATGTCCTATTATGGGATTGGATGAAAACCGACCAAGTGCTCCCTAATTAACGATTCATTAATTGGGTAGAATGATTGGTGGTTTGTTTCTTACTTCTTAGGTTTGGGTAATTAGAAATACGATACTCTGAACTTTTCAGAACTAAACTGCGACTAGACTCCGTTAACAGATACGGTTGGTTGATAAATGAACCGTTTGTTTTTTGTTTTTAATTTTCTTAGACTTCTGATGCCATCTGTCGGTACACTTGTTGCTTTACATTATGTCATTTCTGTGTTTTGGTCCGAGAACCTAAAGCCATTAAGACTCTAATGAACTTCCTATTCTAGAGTTTAGACCCTTACCATATTAGCTTTATAATTATACCCTTAATTAGGGTTCGTTTTATTGAATTTTAAAAGTGGTAAAAAATATTTTTTTTTTACCACCAGATCTTTTATAAGAATTGATCCAATTTTCTCTGTCTACAGACACAGGATACGTTCTGAAGTGGAGTTTATTCCACTTTTGAGGGACCTAAGTTTTTTAAGTTAATAATTCAGAAGTTACTCATCATGTTTTGCCACGTTACCAACACACAAATTATTTATTAATTATAATTATAATTAAGCTCAAAAAGTATAAGCTGGCTTCTACGGACATACCTACCAAAAAATAATAAAAATCAAAAGGTAATAATAGAAGAAGGATGACACTCTGTATCCTCTTAAAGGGATACTTTCTTTTAATTTCATTGCAATAAATCCCTATAAGGTTAATTTATTTCGATAGATAGACAAATAAGGATTCTGAAAATATATATGTTTTTATATTTTAGTTTAATTAATGATTTTTAAATTACGATTAAAAGTTCCAAAATGCTATTGTTTTGCGATCATGAGGACACCTGGTGATACAGAGTCGAACCACCGAAAAACGTTACTAGTTTGTCTCTACCAATTTCGACTTCATAAGTCTCTTAGGTTCCGTAGTGTTTTTCCTACTGGTAGGGGGATTCATTCTGTGAGCGCAGTATGATACAGATTGACGGGAGTGACAGAGGCTCGAAATGGTATGACTGCGCACCAAATTCTTCTACTTCAGAAGAACTACCCTCAGATTCGTTTATTATAAATTGTTCCGAATTTTCTGAATCCAAAGAATCAGAGTTCGAACTTTCATCCTCAGATTCAGGACCGGAATGATCAGAAATACTTTCTCGTCTGACATTCTTAAGCATATAAGCAGACGACGATTCACCAGGCAAGCTGACCTAGATTCTCGTTCCTACTACTTTTTACTCCTAAAACGACAGTTTTCATTCCAACTACTAGCAACCAATCAGAGGCCGAACTTTACCTACGTAGGTAATGGGTTGAAAATGGTGGCCGATTTTAAATCTGGCGTTCAAAATTTTAATTTTTATTCACGTTTATTTTAATTAATAAATGTTTCTCGCGATTTCTACTGACTCCCATGTTTTTAGGGGTGGTTAATTTATAGAAAACCAATGTTAGTTTGACCAACTCAGATAAATCCGATTCTATCCCTTTAATAATTTATGTAACGTCACTCTTCCCAGGCCCACCCCTTTTTGTTTGCTCTCCTGCTCATCAAACTTCAGATGGGCATCGCACCGTGCTAGGGTGAATTCTATAACTGTTTACTATACTAAATCCTCAGCAATCAACCCACAAACCTTGACGTTGGGCAAAAATCCAAAAGCGTCAAGCGCACCGTGGCAAATAAATAAGCGCTAATAGAGTAATGATGAGGGAACTATTTATCGCGTATGTGATTCGGTTTAATAACCTTGCTCCAAAGAGTCCAAATGTATTCTGAGAGAGCGGTAGCTCTCTTAGATAAGACTTCATACTGCTCTTAATGTATAAGGAAGGTTTTTTGTTTAGTGATGTTGGGAAGAATCATGTTTGTGGTACACTTCTCTCGAAGAGAAGTATTATATACTTCTGCAAAAATTTATATCAGTTTTAAATCTCGATTTGAAATTTATACACTGTTCCAATCTAGATTCTACTTGATAATTTGTATTTTCATTCGTACAAATTGACCATAACATTCCTGCACGACCAAAATACGAGTTTTTGACCATAGGCCCGTGACCTTTGAAGGTAGTAACACCGATCCGAAACCAAAGTAAAAATATATAAACCATTTAAGGTCTTGTTTACAAGTGATGACGTAAGGAAGGGCATATCAGCAAAAAATATTTTCCTCTAAAAAGCCTATTAAAAGTGGTGCGCTCGGGGCAGAAGGATCGCTCGATTGATATGTTGCTAGTGGTCGGCAGTATTCCGATAATTATCCCACAGAGAGATACGACAAGCTCACCTTTCCTTGACGTCAGTAGCTCGCTATAAATAGCAACCTCGAGTCTATATAGAGAAGCTATGGGGGAAAGACGCCTTTAAAGGGGAAGAACGAGAAGCTATGGAGCCCCTTTAATAGCTTCCCTGTATGGCCAAGAAAATTTAGTTCCACCAACGAAAATATTCCATTTCAACAAACTACTATTCTAAAGACGATGTTGTAGATTTTAAGTGTAAATTTTTAAGTAAAGGTTTTCCAAACGTGCACGAGTTAGTTCTTGTAGATTCTACCTTTTTAATCATACTGGTAAAATAGACATCGTTTTGAGAAATAATATTTGAACTATAAGAGGTAAAAATATGTCTGTATTTACTTCCCCACTGAACATAAAAATTACTTAAATTTGTTGGGTATTTCATAGGATTTCTGTCTTACGATTATTTTCGTTAATGTACGATGTTTACGATTTGGAGAGGAATTTATTTCATAAACGTCGGACGCAACGCAATTTAGAACGGGCGAAGGCAGGGCGTCGTGCGCAAAAGGCAGGATGTTTGGCATTGTTTGCGCACGACGCCCTGCCTTTGCCTGTACTAAATTGCGTTGCGTCCGACGTTTAAGAATTCCGCCTTTGAACGACTACAGCAAAACTTAATTAAATTGCAGCACTATTTGACTGGGAAGTTGAAAAATTGCCACAAAAAGAAATGGCATAACAAGGTGTTAATAGGGTAAATGAGTATTACCATTAATAGGGCAAATTAAATGTTTCAAAAAAGCACATTTAAACAATCTTCTTAACTGAATATATTCGAAAGTATTACAATTATTAGTAAATTTTGGTAGTTTTTTAGAGATTAGTAAAAAATGGTTTCCTTGTGAGTATTCATTCCATTATATTCTAAACAGTAATCGTGAAGCCACTAGCGAGGTAAAGAATTGCAACTGCAACGGGTTTCATATATACAGACGAGGCAGTCTTGTTTTCTCTTACCTCGGGTCTAGGCCTAGTAATGAATTGGAAATTAATCGAGCTCATTGTTAATTCCGAGGATCATATTCAGGAGACTTTTAAAAAATAAAATAGATCGGAAAAGAACTTGATTTTTCTGCTTGTCGTATTAAGCAGGCAGGCTATAATCCGTAAAAACTTCCAAGGTCGGCCCCGATTGCGATTGAAATCGGTTAAAGCCGAAAAAAGCAGCATTTTCCCTTCATATGACGGTGGTACTTGTTGCGTGCGTCTACCGCCAGGCAACGGAGCTTAGCGGAGAAGAGGCAGCCAAGGGGATAAACGTACATAGCGAGGGGCTAGTCATTCGCCAAAATTTTGTACACCTGAATTTTTATGTGAATTCCCATGATTACTGAAGGAATTCCTTGATTTCTGTGATTATTATTATTTTCGGTGATTTCCATAATCTTTACACTGATTTCCCGTTATTGCCGCTGATTACTTGCGATTTCCGTTTGAATTCCAATGAATTCCGGTGCTTTTTTGGGTAATGCTGTGATTACCACTGGATTCTTCGTAAATTTTGATGAATGCAGTGATTATTTCTATTTCAACTGATTATGATTTTAATTTTGGATTTTCAGATTCGTCGATTGATTATGCGTGATTATTTCACGAAAGGTGTGTTTACCGAGGTGATTACAAAATAATACTAGTAAATCATGTGATTATTTCTGATTTTCTCAAGATTTCACGCGATTTCCAGTGATTATCGGAGATTTCTGATTACTTTTGACAAGAAGCGATATCTAGTTTATTAGGGAGAAGGTATAAATTCGGCACATTTCTAGCTTTATCTCCAGTCTAAACGTAGGTCCGGAGTTAATCCCCGCCTCTAAATTACAACCAGCATCTCATTGGTTCTTGAAAACTCACGTCAGCGCGACGCGAATGACGAAAATTACAGTCATATTTTCCGACTGAGGAGAGGCGAAATAGCCCGGCCTCCTTTTACGTCCCCCCTTGTATTTTGAAAGGGGAGCTGGGACTATGGCGCGCGAATACTTAGGCATCTTAAAACTTCTCCCTAATAAACTAGATATCCCTTCTTGCCTTTGATTACCCACAAGAATGATTTTGATTGCTGATGATTTTCTAAGAATTCTAGAAATCAAGTAATCGATTTCTGCGGTTCTGTACAACTGATTACTAGAGTGACTAACCCCTCGGATATGCGTACGTATTCACAACCTACGTCACGAAGGAAGACCTTTTTTTGTTTTTGTCGCGTTTTGAGGGAAATCAGTTAGGGAGGGAGCCTGGAGGGGAGTTGTAGATTAGCATATCTATTTATAGGGCGAGAGAGTTATAAAGGGATCGAGATAAGGTTAATCTTAGTAATCTATTATAAGACTCGTTATTAGGTAGGCTCGCCCTTAGTGGCCAAGAACGATAATAGAATTTTGACCAGCGCGTGACCATACGGAAACGTGATTGAGTGGTCGCCAGGACTCGTGTGACTATAGTTTCTATGTTCATTTATAGAAATCTCGTGCATGCATTGTTATTGACGTATTAACCGTATACATGTCTTGGAAGGACCGCCGGTGTCGCCAATACAATTAAATGACGGGTTATGACTGAGAGAGAACCTGTGGAGTGTGGAGCGCGTGAAATTAAATTAATTTGGAAAACAACACGTGATAATGTTCTTCATAGGTTCTGGTAGGCTTGTTATTCTCCAATATTTTGCTAACGGAATATTATCTACAATTATAATCATATAGATTCGTTTGGATTAAGATTGACTTTACCAAGATACAAGTGCTGTTTTTGTTTACCGAAATGGAGTAATGGGCATCATCTTAGAGTTAGATTTATCGATCACTTGTATAAGATTTAAAATTATGAACAAATTTGTATTATTTAAATTTTGTTTGCTGGAAAAATGTGAATTATCTGTTTAAAGGCACAACAGAAAAATAATATCGTTGAACGTTCTTACGTGGAGTCTAACGCAGCAAATCTCTAGTTCTAACAAAACTTGCAAGTTTCTTATCAGGGACAATTTATGAGTAATGAAACCGAAATATCTTCATATTCATAGAATTCTAACTCTATGCTCACTCGCGCACTACTTTCTTTCCTACGAGTTTAACACTGAGTATTCATGCGCCTCACCATTCCCTATTTTAATATATCAAGTTAGCTCCCACAATAGTAACCAAACAATAGTTCAGAACAATTATTTTAAAAGTTAAACTTTGAAGTAAGTTTTGTTATTTTATTTTATAGTTTAGCTAAAATATGTCCATAAAACAAATTAACATAAAGAGTAGAACGTCCTTTTGCGTGTAACCCCAATCCTTTTAACTTTCCAAGTGACGATGACGGCACACGGAGAGGTATTACACTGGACGTTTCTGTGTTTGTCACCGCATTCGCAGTTGGCAAATCGGAGCAAACTTGTTTGCAGAAAGCAACTTTTGACTTTTACTCCCATCGTTATGATTAAGAAGTACGCGGCGGCGATCGGTTAGGGTTACGAGAAACGTCACGAATCCCAATGCCAGGGCTTCCACCAAAGGTTCACGCAATTGCAGCTTTTCTTATCATTTATTGTGAATAAATCGCCTTATATATCCTAAATTTCCAAAAATTGTTAACAAGGCATACGCTTGAATTCAACTTCAACAATAGCTATGTTTAAAATGATTTAAGGAATAAAGTTTCGTTAAAGGTAAATTTTTGACAATTAAAACATTTAATATCAATTATATTACTTTAATTATTTAAGAAAAACCTCTTAATTGCGTCTCGACTCGGAGAGGTTGATTTTGGTTTCCCAACTTGTTTAAAATAGTTCAGTGCTCACGAGATATGAAAATGGGTAAAGTTAGGAGTAATGACGTGATCTTTTTCTGCCGTTCCCTTGAGAGGATTGACTGTCGCTGTACACGCGTAACTTTACCGAACCCAATTGCGCACCCATTACAGTGGGTGTTGTAGAAATGACATCGTCGCATCACTTAATTTTACACTTACTTTGTTGTATTCAAACACTTAAGATAAAAAAACCCTAGACCCAGTACCAAACCCCTATAACAATGATCACTCTCTCGCAGCAAAATGGTAATAAGATAAACGGAATTCCATCTCCATGATGCCAATCTTTAAGAGTGAGTTCCACATTTTGGAAGAGGCTCAAAATTAGGCCCGCGGGGCTTGTGAATAATGCAGACTATCTCTTCTTAAATTCTTAAACACCACCATCGTTTTCTTCCTAATTATTTCACGCTTCACGGATGTAGCATTTTTTTTTTATTTCTCTTCCTAAACTCTCAATTAAGGGACTCCCCCTAATATCGTCATCTTTAATTACCACAGAAGATAGTGGTAAACGAAAAGTACGAAAAAAATAAATAAAACAAAACGCGGGGGTTGAGATATAATAATAGGTTGGCTGTATCTCTTAATATTTTTTGCGTTGTTTTTATGGGTGCGTATTCTATTACGAAGATACTTATAGTCTGGTGTTTAAATGTCTGTATGTTATGGTGTACGTTTTGTGATGTAGTTCAACTCCAAGATAAGATGCGATGACAAAACTATGATTGTAGATAAAATAGTAGGATCTTGACATTGCAGGAAAATTACATGTTTACTTCGGACATACAATAAGGAAACTAACGCATGTCTCTCAAGGGAATGTAAGGTAAAAAACACACCTGTACGTTCACTTCTGCCTGCTGACCCCACTTTGGCGAGGCAATGTTTATACAGTACATTTTACTTATAAGAATGCACTTTTAATGCATAGTTTACAGACTAGAAGGATTCATACCATTTACACAAGGAGGCCTGGCTTTAGACTCAACTAGTGAGTCAGGTCTCCTTGTGTAACACGTGAAGCCTGGCCTCCCTGTGTAAATGGAATGAATCCTCCTAGTCTGTAAACTATGCATATCCTAAAAATTATTTTGAAGCACCAATTCGTTCAACATTTATACAGAATACAAAACCTTGGTATTTTTCCATATGCATTACGTTATGTTACACGTGTCCCAAAACCGCGTGGTAATTAGGGAATATTGATTAGTCACATCGTAAGCCGCAGGTGCAAAACAATTTCTGATTGCCCTAATTACGGTATTATTGAATAGCTTATTTTAAACTATTCCCAAGTAGTAAAGCTCACAAAATATAGACCTATTTTCTCTACTTAAACAAATTTGCAGTCCATTTTTAAATTAATTATAGTACACGTACCCACTTTAAGAAAGATGAAACAAACCTTTCTTTACTTGTTTTCTAAACACCCCGAATGTCTCTACCATAAATCATTGCTTAGCTTATAATATTTCAAAGCGTCTTTGAGGATAGAGTGTTAACACCCCATTCGGTTCTTCCGTTCGTTTTTAGTTCCCGGGTTGGGAAAAGAAAATCAAGTTTCTGGCATTTAAAACAATTACAACAGTGATAAGAATAAGAATATATATGTATAAAGTATAGCGCGATGCCTGCAGCCTCTTTATTTCTCGGGGTTGTTTCGCCCCAGAAGTAGGCCGAGACGTAACCCCTCCCCCCTTTAATGATCTTTAGGGTTCGTTCCCCGCCTAGGGGAAGAATTAACAACTATTGCAGCGCTGGACTCGAGGGGTCGGTCATTCACGAAATCCCGTACGCTACCCGCGAAATCCAACTTAAGAAATCCATAATCAATGCTGATTTCGAAATCCCATAAAAAAATCCGAAATCAGTAACGAAATCACAAAATCAGTAAAGAAAAGCACAAAATCAGTAAAGAAATCACGAAATCAGTAAAGAAATCACAAAATCAGTAAAGAAATCACGAAATCAGTAAAGAAATCACGAAATCAGTAAAGAAATCACGAAATCAGTAAAGAAATCACGAAATCAGTAAAGAAATCACGAAATCAGTAAAGAAATCGCGAAATCAGTAAAGAAATCGCGAAATCAGTAAAGAAATCGCGAAATCAGTAAAGAAATCGCGAAATCAGTAAAGAAATCACGAAATCAGTAAAGAAATCGCGAAATCAGTAAAGAAATCCCGAAATCACGAAATCAGGAAAGAAATCACGAAATCAGTAAAGAAATCACGAAATCAGGAAAGAAATCACGAAATCAGGAAAGAAATCACGAAATCAGGAAAGAAATCACGAAATCAGTAAAGAAATCGCGAAATCCATTACAAAATTCACGAAATCTAAAATCAAAAGAAATCTCAAAATCCGAGGAAATCACGGGAAAAATCTCAAAATCCGAGGAAATCACGGGAAAAATCTCAAAATCCGAGGAAATCACGGGAAAAATCTCAAAATCCGAGGAAATCACGGGAAATATCTCAAAATCCGAGGAAATCACGGGAAAAATCTCAAAATCCGAGGAAATCACGGGAAAAATCTCAAAATCCGAGGAAATCACGGGAAAAATCTCAAAATCCGAGGAAATCACGGGAAAAAATCTCAAAATCCGAGGAAATCACGGGAAAAAATCTCAAAATCCGAGGAAATCACGGGAAAAATCTCAAAATCCGAGGAAATCACGGGAAAAATCTCAAAATCCGAGGAAATCACGGGAAAAATCTCAAAATCCGAGGAAATCACGGGAAAAATCTCAAAATCCGAGGAAATCACGGGAAAAATCTCAAAATCCGAGGAAATCACGGGAAAAATCTCAAAATCCGTCCAAATCACGGGAAAAATCTCAAAATTCGATGAAATCCATTGGATTTTATCAAATTTTGAAATCAAACAAAACCCGAGGAAATGAATCGAAATCCGTGGAAATCAAAACTAAATCCGACTAAATCCAAACGAAATCCGACGAAATCCAAACGAAACCCGACGAAATCAAATTGGATTTCGAAATCCCGTAGACTTTTTCCAAAACGTCCGACCCCTCGGCTGGACTGCACCCGCACGAGCTAGGGCCGCAGAGAGAAATTCATAAATGAAAAGCGAGACTTAATAGTTTCGCTTCCGTCTCATTATGCCACCCTTCCTTCTACGATATCGTGATCCGGATGACCTTCCTGGAAATCGCGTTAGAATTAAGAGGGAGTATAGGAACAATTATAATGATGCAGGCCTTGGAAATTGTTGGTTTTTAAAATCAAGTGGATTATAATGATCTAAATGAACAGTAGCGCTAAGTAATTAGTTACTTAGCAATTTAAATCTTGTCATGAATTTAAAAAGTACTCGACTCGTATCACGAGGAGCGCCATTTAGAATAGTGAATTGTATTATGTTAATCTTATTGTAAAAAGCTATTTTCATTTAAAGCACATTTGGGTTATGAAAACAATTTTTGATTTACAAGTGGATGTTTCAAAAAATTATAATATTTTCTCGTGTGAACAACTGCAGTTTCAAATTCAAGGAGCTCCTCCAAATAGAAAGAATCCACTCCACAACCACAGACCAGGAATAAGTGTGCTACAAACAAGCCTACAACTGAGATTCTTAAACTAAAAGGGTATTCACATAATGGAAAGGTAAACGGATGGCTATTTTATTCTCCCAATGGAAAGGGAAACCAAAGGATATTTTATTCTACCAATGGAAAGGGAAACCGAAGGATTTTCTCCCAATGGAAAGATAAACCGAAGGATTTTTTATTCTCCCAATGGAAAGGGAAACCGAAGGATATTTTATTCTCCCAATGGAAAGGGAAACCAAAGGATATTTTATTCTCCCAATGGAAAGGGAAACCAAAGGATATTTTATTCTCCCAATGGAAAGGGAAACCAAAGGATATTTTATTCTCCCAATGGAAAGGGAAACCAAAGGATATTTTTCTCCCAATGGAAAGGGAAACCAAAGGATATTTTATTCTCCCAATGGAGTGATAAACCGAAGGATTTTCTTCCAATGGAAAGACAAAACTGAAGGATTTTCTTCCAATGGAAACACAAAACTGAAGGATTTTCTTCCAATGGAAAGACAAAACTGAAGAATTTTCTTCCAATGGAAAGACAAAACTGAAGAATTTTCTTCCAATGGAAAGACAAAACTGAAGGATTTTCTTCCAATGGAAAGACAAAACTGAAGGATTTTCTTCCAATGGAAAGACAAACTGAAGGATTTTCTCCCAAGTAAAAGATAAACCGAAGGATTTTCTCCCAATGAAAAGATAAACCGAAAGATTTTTTCCCAATGGAAAGACAAAACTGAAGGATTTTCTCCCAATGAAAAGAGGATTTTCTTCCAATGGAAATAACCCAAACAACAAAGTTTATCGTCTCAATGGAAAGAACACTATAAGAACTATATATATCTCCCAATGGAAAAAAGACGATGTAGAACAGTAGATCTCACAATGGGAAAAACACGATGGAAAGGATCCAGATAAAACTATAAGAATTTCATCATAAACACTTCGTTAGCGCAGTCAGTATAAAAAAGACTTAATGAGCATTAGCTTACATTATTTCTTTAAAAATCACCGTCTAACGAAAAATTAAAAAACCCTCACGAAAAAGTAAAGAACTTAATGGAAACACACCTAATTCCGAACAGCTGAGCGACAACAGTCGAATCTTTTGACAACGTAAAAAATACGCTACGCAACACTGAGTTGTCGATAAACAAGAGAAGATAGGATCATCCTCATAAAAAAAAAGAATCTAAAAATAAAGTATTACGGCGCACACGACTGAGAGTCGGAATTTCTTGGCACAACCGCTAGAGGTGAATAATCAACACGTTGGTTGGCAAGGGGTTTCTTTCATTCTCTCCCATCTTCTATAAGTTCTCTGTCTTTCTCTCGAGGAATGATGGGAGGCACAAGATAAAGAATTAACGGGGGGGGGACGCCTGTGTTTTGCCTTCCCAAACTTCGATTTCGTAAGTTTGAAGAGAAGGGAAGATTAAAGTCAGAGAAGAGTCGACTCGGAAGAGGAGAGAGATGAGATGGGATGGGATGGGAGAAGGCGAGCCGGGAGGGATGCAAAAATTCCCCAGCTGGGTTTTGGCCCGTAGCCAGACGCGCGCCGCGCTCTACCGACTCATCCCTCGACGAGGAAAAATGAGGATCCAAGGGTCTCTACGCGGAGAGCAGCATCTGGATGCGGACGGAGAAACGAGAAAGAGAGAGAGAGAAAAGGAAAACCAAGAGCAAGCAACCAAGGAGGAAATGAGACGGCGCTTCATGGAAAAGAGACTAATCGAACAATCATGGTCAAGACCCTTTCTTCCCGTTTCACAACAGTTTAAGTGGACCAGTGATTATCCTTAACCTACAGTAAAAGATCCCAGACTAGAAAGGTTCTCCAATTTCTTGAATGTCAAACCCAAATCTTGAGAACAAACTTATTGATATTAATTACAAAGTTTAATTTGAAACCAAAACCAAACTTGAAGTACAAGTACTTGTATTGAATTACATTCATTATAATGTCAGAAAGAGTTCAATAAAAAGAAAATATAAGCAACAGTACGGAGAGGTCGAATACTCAGAAATTAGCTTGAAATTGCAGCAGTGAAAATGTCACATCATTCACACTGCATACTCCTGGGCTTGATTTACATTCTAAGCCAACAAAAACCGGCGTAAAACATAAATTATATATTATATTACATAAAGTCGTCAATAATATAGCGTCGTGTGAAAAATAGATAAGTAAACGGTTATGACGCTCTCGCGTATAGTTTCCAAGTTCCTTTTTTATCAAAAGCATTTATTGTTAATGTTTTTGAAGAATACTTCTTCCCATAAACAAACTAGGTTCCGTCGGTTAGGTTAGGTGCGCCATGTTGGATTTATTTCACAATAGGGACTTGGCAATTCGGGCTTAACTCCGCCCCCAGCGCCATTATGGTATCTTCATTTTACAGAATGAAAGCTATATAAGCCCCTCCTCATGGTATGGTTTTTTTAGCACTAGTGGAATATAGCGTGACGTTGCATGACGCAGTACTGCTAAGTCCCTATTCCATACATTTAAAAAAATGCTGAAACCTTACGATATTATGATTTATCTATCTTAAGACCTTTTCAAACGTCGTGCGACTGAATCACCAAAGAGTTAAAGATAAAAAAATCCATCATGTAGGCCTACCATTTTAATTTTCAATTATCAAGTTGAGTCAAAAAGCTGGCCCATAAGAAGAAAAGTTCAGATTAAACCAAGTAACACTCAATTAATATTTTTACATGAAACCTTACTAAACTGTAATATCGCTTCTTTGGGGCAGCGGGACTAAAAACTTATGTAGCCTAGCAGTTAAAAAAAATGAAGCCGCCAATTCAGTATGAGCAAGGGGAGTATAGAAAGAGGAAGGAAGATAAGATGATGAAGGAGAAGAAAGAACAAAAAAATTCCTTTGGGCGCTCGTCAATCGGGAGGGGGTGGGCGGCCCGGGAATTGGGAGACGTCTTCTAAAGGTTAGGTTATGGAGGCCTATTCGATTTCAGGAGGCGGCACACGTTTGGCACGAGCCACACTTCCAAGGACAGACGCTCATTAAGAACGACTTCCATGCACCCATCTTCCCGAGGGGACCGATATTAGTTCGACTTGTGATACGAATTTATAAATTTACAATACGCCCAAAGGCACCGGGTGTTAACCGTCGGGACATATTTGTTACTTTTCGGGTCGCCATTTTGAAAGATGGCAGAAAGTCTCAGCCCTAGAAAAGCATATAGGGAACTAATGTCTTAAATAAATTCCAGGCCACCATTTTAAAAGATGGCGGATAATCGAATCCCAAAAGAGCATAGAGGTAACCAGTGTATTAAATATTATAGTTAAATAAGTTCCAGGCTGGCATTTTAAAAGATGGCGTTGGATTAGAAAAAGCCTTTTCAGTTCGCACCTACAACTTAGGACGTGTTTAGTCTTCTAGGACTGCGCGTTGATTATTAGCCCTTCAAGAATGCTATTTATAGATTTTACAATATTGTACCTCATTTATGGCTCGAAATTATAAACTTAATTTTTTCAAGCAGATAATTTACTAGCAGCTTCTTAAAGTTAGACTTTTCAATTTCAAAAACTAGGTAAATTATTTTAAGATTTGAAAGTATTGAAACGATTTACCAAAATTTCACAATTTCCTCGAGGAATTTTATGAAAGTCACAAATTTTGAACTAAAAATGTCATCTAAAAATTAGTAGTAATTGAAAAAAAATAGTTAAATTGTATGGCTTAGAAAAATTCAAGATTTTATAATAATAAATGTTGAACCCCTCGCATCTTCCTTTTTTCTCCCTATCGCCTTTTGATAGCCTGGTCCTCATTTATGGAAATACACGCTTCTCGCGTTTTAGAGCGGAACAAGTCGGCAGTCTTTAGAACAACAATACATGATGCGGGGGTGCCATAGACTGACGAAGTGTTATACTCCAATTCAGGCACACTTTACTATACTACAAATAGTACTGCATTGAAAGCGTGCACTACCTCGGCAAATAATAACAGTAATAATAATTCTTCAATGTATACGACAACAATACAAAAGTGTACCTACAGGGTTGTACGCAGTGTCCAAATTAAAGAAAAACACTTCTCCAATTATGGTATTAGTCTGCAGAAAAGGCATTAAATTTATTTAAATCAAAATAAAACGAAGTATTCATTAAGAAAACCTTACAAACAAAGATCTTGAGAGGTAGTTGATACACATGGAGGATTCATACCATTTACACCTGGAGGCCGGGCTACTTGGAGGACAAAAACTCGCCTGCTTTTGTCCTCCAGGTTGCATGGCCATCAGGTGTAAATGGTATATAAATCCTCCATGTGTGTAAAACATCTATATTAATTTTTTCACATGGGTATTTGTGTGATAGTAAACTATTGCAATTATATTTTATTTCCCTTAGTATTAGTTATTTTAACTAATATATTCAAATTAAATATTAACCAAGTTGATTTAGGCTTGAAAATGGTATTTATCCACTCTCTTATAAATGGCCGTTTTATCAAGTGCGCCTGAACAGGAGCGAGGGAGAAAATAAGAGACAGACCGATAATTTTCACGTGCTACGTGTCTGGTATGGTGGGGCGATGTATATGGATAACGGCTGGGGTTCCTAAGTTCAGGTCGGGTTCAATTACACGTATACCTTCAAAAAATTTTAAATATAATAAAGTCTAGCGAAGTTTACTGTTTAAAGTCAAACAGATGTTAAAATTAAAATAAAAGAACAATGTTAATTTATGGTCATATTTGGGGTCCACCTTGAAACACTAGTACCATTTTAAAATTCTTCTGATATAAATGAATTTACAGTAACGCTGCACCACCTACCACCAAAATAAAATTGTCTTATGCCTGCCATCTTCTTTAACAGTGGTTCAGATTGATTAAATTCAATCATTTAACATGAGAATTTAAGGGCTTGAATAACATTTTTGATATTTTATGAATCATAGCTAAGATGACATTTTAACAAACGTATCCAGAGTTTGAAAAAAACCCGGGTTTTATTTATAGGGTTATTTGGTTTTTTATATTTAGCACTTGCGTGATTTGTAGTTACTGTCATTCAAAAGTCACTGCTTAATAAAAATCTTAAAATGTTTCATAAAAAAATAATAAATATTATTAAATAATAGTTTTGAAGAATTATTTATTAAACTATCTTTAAAAATAAAGTAGGCTACTTCAGCATTTAAATTCATCGAAATTTAAGATTTTGGTGATGGGTTTTATTAAGTGGGTTTTTCAACAAGGACATGACTAGTGAAAGGCCATAAGGGTTATTCACGATAAGACCTTTACTCGATTGACTAATGAGCCAAAGTTTGTCTGAACCGCTAAAAACAGTAGAATTCCAATGCTACAAAATAGTCCTAAAAGTTCAGATGGTCTTATATTATTTTCAAGATACAGGATTCAATATTTAGTCAATATGGACGGACGTTTATAATATTTTCATGATGTTTAGTTTAGAAATTAGTAAATAAAATTGTCTAAATGGTTCATACAGTTTCAGAATATGGCAGAAATTTATTTTTCTTCATTTATTTATTTTGAGCAGTTCAGACATTTGGCACTTAAGTTAATCTCCGCGTATGAGTTTTCAACGTGACACAAAAATGGTGCGGTTGTACTCTTCTCTTCAATTTTAGTTTCAATTAATTGGACTTTAATCTTAATTAGGAAAAGGTTAATTTCTTCTTCTAAACCAAGCCTTTTATTTAAGTTTTAAAGCTAGGTACCCTACCCTTTCCTTTAATAAACTACCATCTATTTTTCTATTTCTATCTATTTCATTTATTATTAAATAAATTTAACGTAAAAAAAATGGTTTTAGGTTTGATTTTTGCTCCTTTGAATCCACATCAGAAATTTCCAGCCGAGCACCAATTTGCAAGGAGAAGAATAAACACTGAACAAAGGCGATTTTCCCTAGTGTATGCATCCAGTGTTACAAAACATATTGTGAAAAGAACAGAACAGCTCGATGATGTATACAAACTCCAAATTTTTTATCCCCAAACATTTTTAAACAATTTTGAATAAACTCGATGGAATTTACGAAATAAATTTGTAAAGCTTTAATTTTTTATCTAAGTATGTAAGTGGTAAGTGGAAAAATACAGGGCGCTGATCTCGCTTCTTTATAGATAGCGGCAAAATGGCTATGCTCAATGCATGCGTAGGCTATAAATAGAGTACACCATACCTCCTGTTAGTTCCCAAAAGCTTCGCCAGGGGCCCCCTGCATCATACACCAAGGATAACGCACGCTTAAAGGAATACTCAAATAATCTAACTAATTATTTAAATATTTTACCTTAGTTTTCGCTAATTTCGATGAGCTCTCAAGTGAGAAATATTGATGATAACCAAATAATGAGTATTTTAATTTTGAAGCAACACTTAATCGTGTTTTTGATTAATAAACCACTTCTACTTCCGAATTGTACAATGACTACTTTTCAAAGCCACTGATTTACACCAAATCGCGAAATTCATGAAAAACACTCAAATTTGTTGCGAAATTTTGAAAAACATTCAAATTTGTTGCGAAATTTTGAAAAACATTCAAATTTGTTGCGAAATTTGCAAAAAAATAAAAAATCGTTGCGAAATTTGAGAGAGAAAAAATTAAAAATTGTTAGGAAATTTGCGAAATGCATTTAAATTTGCTGAGAAATTTGCGAAATGCATTTAAATTTGCTGAGAAATTTGCGAAATGCATTTAAATTTGCTGAGAAATTTGCGAAATGCATTTAAATTTGCTGAGAAATTTGAGAAATGCATTTAAATTTGCTGAGAAATTTGCGAAATGCATTTAAATTTGCTGAGAAATTTGCGAAATGCATTTAAATTTGCTGAGAAATTTGCGAAATGCATTTAAATTTGCTGAGAAATTTGCGAAATGCATTTAAATTTGCTGAGAAATTTGCGAAATGCATTTAAATTTGCTGAGAAATTTGCGAAATACATTTAAATTTGCTGAGAAATTTGCGAAATGCATTTAAATTTGCTGAGAAATTTGCGAAATGCATTTAAATTTGCTGAGAAATTTGCGAAATACATTTAAATTTGCTGAGAAATTTGCGAAATACATTTAAATTTGCTGAGAAATTTAAAGGCCGCAAAGTGCATTTAAATTTGCTGAGAAATTTGCGAAATGCATTTAAATTTGCTGAGAAATTTGCGAAATGCATTTAAATTTGCTGAGAAATTTGCGAAATGCATTTAAATTTGCTGAGAAATTTGCGAAATGCATTTAAATTTGCTGAGAAATTTGCGAAATGCATTTAAATTTGCTGAGAAATTTGCGAAATGCATTTAAATTTGCTGAGAAATTCGCGAAATGCATTTAAATTTGCTGAGAAA
Organism: Phalangium opilio; assembly: GCA_019434445.1. NCBI lineage: Eukaryota > Metazoa > Arthropoda > Arachnida > Opiliones > Phalangiidae > Phalangium > Phalangium opilio. The sequence continues at coordinate 197,516 of JAEQBA010001406.1, forward strand.
TTCGCGAAATGCATTTAAATTTGCTGAGAAATTCGCGAAATGCATTTAAATTTGCTGAGAAATTCGCGAAATGCATTTAAATTTGCTGAGAAATTTGCGAAATACATTTAAATTTGCTGAGAAATTTGCGAAATACATTTAAATTTGCTGAGAAATTTGCGAAATACATTTAAATTTGCTGAGAAATTTGCGAAATACATTTAAATTTGCTGAGAAATTTGCGAAATATATTTAAATATGCTGAGAAATTTGCGAAATATTTTTAAATATGCTGAGGAATTTGTGAAAAACATTCAAACTTAACGAGTTTATACTTATTTCCTAGTTTCTTCAATAGTTTACCATTAAATTACCCATAATTTCTAAATTAAATTAATTATTTCTAAAATAAGCCCAATTAGAAATATTGAATTGTTACAATTAGCCAATTTCAGTATATCTTTAAGTATTCGGAAGAGAGAGGCGAATTTGGCCCCGAAAGATTCCACCAGGCTAATAAAGTCTAGAGAGGGTATCACCAGGAAAAGCGGAATAAACGACGACAGCCTCTGAGGGGATGCATTTGTAAGGTTTTGGGATCACAGAGAAAGAAGCTCAAGAGCAGCACGCCTAGAGGGAGAGAGAGAGAGAGAGGAAAGCAACCATCCATTTCCCCATACTCAGAGCCAGCGGAATGATAAAAAGCATGAAAACACAAATTCCAGTTAGTATCTGTTGCAGTACCTCTACATACCTGATACGAACCAAGCTTGGAAATCTGGAATGGATGGGCAATTTAGAAAAATTATCAAAATTCCAACTAAATCTCGAATGACTCATTTTCATTGCATGTGATGGTTCATATAATAAATCCCTGGCATTTGTTTCGGAGATTATATTATCAAATTCACTGAAAAACTTGGTTCATATTGTAAAGGAAGCACATTTAAGCCCTGATCAAACTGCTATACCAAGAATACAGTACTTTGCAGGGAAAAGTACGAAACATTTCTTCAAAGTCGCGAACATCTTGAAAAATGGCGGCTAGAAATGTAGAAAATAAAGTCCGCGCAGTTCAACCAACTTCACTAATACCATAAGTTTATTAGATACGTTCCATAAGTATGATACTACCTATACTTCATAAATAAGAGACTTACTGAGAGCTAGTTCGAGAACGACAAGCGACAATTGACTACACTCGGTTAGTTTTGCAGTCCATCTTCCTATTTAGTCTGTACTAAGCCTTTGACCGCCCCTCACCAGGCGTCGCTTTACCCTGAATCTATGACGTTTCACCTACGTCACTTCATGACAAGCTCTCAGTCATCAGTGACAAACTTATGGAACATATCATATGAACTTGGCTAATATTTAGAGTACTTGTTCATTATATTTTAATAAACAAGGTTTTTCGGGTTCGATTTGCCGCCATCTTTAAAAATGGCGGCCAAAAATGAATAAAAATGTCACGAAACGCTGACGTGCAACGCGGGGTACCTTTGGTATGCTAGTACTGTTTAAAATAGGCAAGTTTTTCTAAGGTTAGTCTACAGTGGATTTTAAACATTTAATGAATATTTATTGAATCACGGAAAATAAATATTTTGTTTGAAAAAATTATATTTTACATTCAATATTATTAACTAAACCACCTTGTTGAAGCACGAGGTCATTTTTAAATAAACTAACGTTAATTTTATTTTAATTTTATTTTAACCTATAAACAGGAAATTCACATATGGTATAGCTATTTATAAGGAAAACAAATGTTCAACTACACTTCAACCTTTCTAGGATATTTATAAATTACAAACTAACGATTAACCATACATAGAGCACGTTAGAATCACAAATGAACAAGCAACTTTCGTGTGCTTATTTAGAACATCATTCTACTTGGGGACCGTAAAATCATATAGTTCAAAGGTGAGAGACAAATTTTACGGTAGCTGTTGGTTGTTCAAAATTCAACGTGGGAATTGCGTTACAGACGCGGTAAACAATATTCAAATAAGCCACAGTCTAGCTAGCTTTACCAAAAAACACCTGCATGTCATTGGTAGGCAGTACACGGTAAGTGGTTTTTGAGTATCAGTATCTACCGGGGTAGTTTGGCAAGTTGGGAACAACAGTCAACGTAACACTCATCTATTATAGACTGTTTTGAGTCCTTGGGTGTTATACATCTACTTCTTTTATCTGTATAATGCTTATAAATGTCACATATTCTTCCTAAATTTTGGTATCATGTTTAAAGGCAATTTACTAATCCAAAATTGAATATCTTCAGTAATTTTCTTCTGTTACTATCAATAAGAAGAAGCGACATCTAGTTAACTAGGGAGAAGATATAAATTCGCCACATTTCTAGCTTTATCTCCAGTCCAGACGTAGGTCCGGAGTTAATTCCCCGCCTCTAAATTACAACCACCATCTCATTGGTTCTCGAAAACTCACGTCAGCGCGACTCAAATGACGAAAATTACGTATTTTCCGACTGAGGAAAAGCGAAATAGCCCATCCTCCTTTTACGTCCCCCCTTGTATTTTGAAAGGGGACTGGGACTATGGCGCGCGAATACTTAGGCATCTTAAACCTTCTCCCTAGTAAACTAGATATCGCTTCTTGCTATGAATAAACGTTTTTACAAAAAAAAAGTGTAACAATCTCGTGAAATTTTAAAATACATAATACCAACACGCAAACTATAGGCTTTTATAAGAATTCTAGAACCTAATTAATAGTGTCCCGTGAAAATCATTTTCATCGAGGTCTGTCAGACTGTCATACCAAATTCAAATCAGGATTTGTGCAAAATTTACTAAATGAATTTCCCAGACTTTCCGAGTTTTCCATGAGCCAGTGACCATATGTCACATATTTCCCAGAGCTCTACGACCAACATATATATTTTGCAACTAACCCCTGCAACAAAAATCAACTGCGGGAACAGTACGAATTTTAACTAGCGGGACGGTTTTTTGGACCGCCTGATTTGTGACTTTAGACCCTACCCTATAGTGCGAAATGTCCGCCCAGATAAGTGTCTTGCTATCCCAACGTTTACTACGGTTGATTGCAAAATGCACTTTATGGATACAAAATCGGTAAGCGAATGGACAAGAAATTTGCAATCAAACGGTCAGAAAATCAGCTGGCGAATGAACTCAAAATTGGTAGTCTAGTGGACACAAAATTGGTTGTCTGGAGTACACGAAATTTGCAAGCAAACGGTCAGAAAATCGGCAAGCGGATGGACACGAAATCAACTGGTAAACGGTTATGAAATCGCAAGGTGAATAAGCGCAAAATCGGTGTGAGGATGGACAACATAACGGCTGGCTAATGGACACGATATCGGCTGGCGAATGGACACGATATCGGCTGGGGAATGGACACGATATCGGCTGGCGAATGGACACGATATCGGCTGGCGAATGGACACGATATCGGCTGGCGAATGGACACGATATCGGCTGGCGAATGGACACGATATCGGATGGGGAATGGACACGATATCGGCTGGCGAATGGACACGATATCGGCTGGCGAATGGACACGATATCGGCTGGCGAATGGACACGATATCGGCTGGCGAATGGACACGATATCGGCTGGCGAAATGGACACGATATCGGCTGGCGAAATGGACACGATATCGGCTGGCGAAATGGACACGATATCGGCTGGCGAATGGACACTATATCGGCTGGCGAATGGACACGATATCGGCTGGCGAATGGACACGATATCGGCTGGGGAAATGGACACGATATAGGCTGGGGAAATAGACACGATGTCGGCTGGCAAAATGGACACGATATCGGCTGGGGAAATGGACACGATATCGGCTGGTAAATGGACGGTTCCAAAACATTCGATCGAAAAATTAATTCGGAGGCCCCTTTCAACCGAACTCCCGCACTTTTGGCGACTTTCGTAAAATGGTAAATAGCTTCAAATGACTGCACTTAACGAAAGTGTTCATTGCTATTTAATCTCCGATAATAACAGAGGAGCAAAGTGATATGTTTTAGAACGATTTGAAGGTTTATCTAAATATAAGGGAAAGATGAAATTAGCCATAATCCGTAACATTTTCTTTGATATTATTGTAAAATCATGCTTATAAAGATAAATTTATATTTAAATCTGGGTAAATTAACATGTTACAGTTAGTTGTTGAGATATAATGGATTTTTAAATAAAGTTTTGCTTGTAGTTCAAATTTACATCAGCAGAACCGTGGAACTTTAGTGGAGAATAGGTTTCGTTATTATTTGGGTTTTCTAAACCTTTATTTCAAGCGAAATCCTACACTTTGGGCCGTTCACGTAGAGTGTGGGAGTCGTGATCACTTGACAAGCATGCCGCTATCCATTGGCATTAAAGGAATCCACACATTTCCTTAAACCTTTATCATTTAAATGAAATAACAGAAGTTTAGAATAAAAAACGGAACAAATTGAAGAAGTCAAACGTTGACATATGATATAGATACAATTCAGATAAATTCCAACAAGCTCGACGACGTTGGAAACTCAAAAATAGAGCAGCCGGCAGATCGTTCCATAACAAGTCTAAATTTAGCACGCGCGAAGCTTAATATATCGTAACTATTGGACTGTCTGATTAGAGTTCTGAAATAAGGAAGTCATAGACTTATTATGGGAGAGCCAGGGGAATGTCTCATTACAAGATAAAGCCAAGGAAGTCAGGGACTGAAGTAGGGAATAAAATAAAAACAAATGACACCTAAAACATCTAATAACAATACTAATAATGGATATCAGATACTGAAATGTAGAGAAGCCGGCTTCTCTATATTAAGTCTCGCATTTTCAGTTTCAGTCTGGTTATGAGACAGTCCGCCGGCTTCTCTATATTAAGTCTCGCACTTTCAGTTTCAGTCTGGTTATGAGACAGTCCGCCGGCTTCTCTATATTAAGTCTCGCACTTTCAGTTTCAGTCTGGCTATGAGACAGTCCGCCGGCTTCTCTATATTAAGTCTCGCACTTTCAGTTTTAGTCTGGTTATGAGACAGTCCGCCGGCTTCTCTATATCAAGTCTCGAACTTTCAGTTTTAGTCTGGTTATGTGACAGTCCGCCGGCTACTTTGTATTAAGTGTGGCGCGTTCAAGTTATACTCTTGCATAGTTAAACGTGCGAGACTTAGAGAAGCCGGCGGACTGTCTCATAAGAAGACTAATACTTGAATGAGCGAGACTTAATATAGAAAAGCTGGCGCACTGTCTCAAAACATGAGTATAACTTGAACGCGCCACTCTTAATACAGAGAAGCCTGCGGACTGTCTCATAACCAGACTAAAACCGAAAATGCGAGACTTGATATAGTAAAACCAGCGGAGTCTCATAAACAAACTAAAACTGAAAATGCGAGGCTTAATATAGAGAAGCCGGCGGACTGTCTCATAACCAGACTAAAACTGAAAATGCGAGACTTAACATAGTCAAGCTGGTGGACTGTCTCATAACCAAACTTAAACTGAAAAGGCGAGATTTGATATAGTAAAACCAGCGGACTCTCTCATAAACAGACTAAAACTGAAAATGCGAGGCTTAATTTAGAGAAGCCGGCGGACTGTCTCATAACCAAGCTTAAGCTGAAAAGGCGAGATTTGATATAGTAAAACCAGCGGACTCTCTCATAAACAGACTAAAATTGAAAATGCGAGGCTTAATTTAGAGAAGCCGGCGGACTGTCTCATAACAAGACTAAAACTGAAAATCGGAGGCTTAATATAGTCAAGTCGGCTGACTGTCACATAACAAGATTAAAACTTGATCGTTCCAGAGTTAAAATGGAGAAGCCAGCGGACTGTCTCATAACCAGACTAAAACTGAAAATGCGAGACTTAACATAGTAAAACCAGCGGACTGTCTCAAAACCAAACTTAAACTGAAAAGGCGAGATTTGATATAGTAAAAACAGCGGACTGTCTCATAAACAGACTAAAACTGAAAATGCGAGGCTTAATTTAGAGAAGCCGGCGGACTGTCTCATAACAAGACTAAAACTGAAAATTGGAGGCTTAATATAGTAGAGTCGGCTGACTGTCACATAACAAGATTAAAACTTGATCGTTCCAGAGTTAAAATGGAGAAGCCAGCGGAGTGTCTCATAACCAGACTAAAAATGAAAATGCAACTCTTAATACAGAGAAGCCAGCGGACTGTCTCAGAACTAGAATAAACCTGAAAATGCGAGACATAATATAGTCAAGCCGGCGGACTGTCCCATATCAAGATTAAAACTTGATCTTGCCAGAGTTAAAATTGAGAAGCCAGCGGACTGTCTCATAACCAGACTAACACTGAAAATCCGAGACTTAATATTAGTAAAGCCGGGGGAATGTTTAAAAAAAAGACTAAAACTTGGTCGCGCCTGATTTAATATAATCTAGAGTAAGCAAAACCGGCTAAATTTAGAGCATTCGGAGGACTGTCAACCGACTTATAAAATTAGTAATAATAATGGACTGTTTACATTATTGCTTTTCGGCTTGTGTTAATTTACGTGTATTATCAGTCCCGAGTTTTTAGGACACCTAGCGAACACACGGACTGTTAAAAGACTGTACTGTGGAGCCCATGTGCTACTGGGGAATTCTTTATTTACAAAAACTTAAAATCTTCAATACCTTACTCAAGATTAAGCATCATATATTTAATAGAACTATTATTCTCAATATTTTTAAAAAGAATAGCAGTACTCCAAGATAAATGATTAAAGACTGTAGGCTACTCCCAAACTAACATTTCGTTCAGTCTGCATGCAACGACATTCCTAAGACGCCTTCCAAGTACCTGCTATGAGATTACTTGCTATATGCTCTATAACGACATAAACTCCGACAGAGGGCGCCAAGATCGTCCAAAGAGTGCTCTGGTAATAAAATAATAATGACAATCTGGGAAATAGCACACTTGATCTGGTCCAAAACCAGTTTATTAATTGCTTGGACCAGTTTTTATATTCAAGAAATGGCGGTTATTGGTCCTCATGACCAGCTTATTAATTGCGAAACTATGGGAAAGCTAAGGGGGCACTAAGTCAAAGGACAAGTTCATTATTTTGGATGCTAGGGGTCACTCATTGGTCACTGGTTCCAAGGACTAGTTCTAGTATTATTGTATATTCTTATTTCCCATATTTCTCATCATATCCGGGGCTACTATAGTGTTGTTCCCCCCCCCCTCGCCAAAATACAGATTTTTGTTATAGCGATCCGTACTGATTGACCTTTTAGTACAGATCAGTTGCATGCGGATCTTAGGCCTTGCCCTCGGTAAATGAAAAACAGATATCCGATCGCGATCTCATCTAGAGCTACAAAAACAAATGGAAAATGCATTTTTCTTTTTTCAGAGTGCCTCAGAGGAGTAATGGAATACTCAATTATAATCAGACTAATTCAAAATATTTTTATTTTGAATAACCCTTTGGAATCCAGATTTTAGTACAGGATGAAAAGAATGAATATTGGTATTGGGGTAAAATAGCTCAGACAGTAGAGTAAAAATGCGATCTTTGGTGCATGTAAAAGAAGTCAGACTGGAGTGTTAAGCAAAACTGCGTGATGACTTTAAAAATAAACCCGGTGCGATGCTCGGGCGTCTCGTGGCCAGTTTTAGCATCGAGTCGAAGGAGAAAAAGTTATCTTCGGCTCCAGGGAGCTTGGGCTATAAACGGGACTTTAAGGGGGGCGACTGAATAAGTAAGTATAGAAAAAAGAAATATATAGGAAAGAAACCGAGAAGTTACTGGCTAGCCGAAATTAGCGGGTCCAAAAACGAAAGCGTCCAAAATTAACAGCAAATCTAAACATTGCCACAAATACTTTTTGCCTTCCTTTTGCCTCGACTCCAAATACAGCATTCGAGACGTTGTCGGCTGTAGAGAAAGTCTCTTCACTTTAACTTAAGAAGTCGAGTCGAAAGAAACCATACTGATCGGTGCATGGACATTTTACGTAGAAATAGTTCGCGATTACCAAGCTTATCTAAGGAACATTGCAACAATTACTATTACCCCCTTATGGATTCAATTGGATTACTTACGCGTTGGAAGTTTTACAATTATCAGTGACGAAAATATATTTTACAGACTTTTGGAATACTGTGCAACCCACGGAATACCACCTTATCTTGCCAAAAGTGATAGCTACTCAAATATTATCGCAAAAGCTACGTACGACCTAGAATTACCATTGATATATTTGCTTCGCGAAGTGTAATCTTGTATCGAGGAATACCACCTTATCGTGCCAAAAGTGATAGCTACTCAAATATTATCGCAAAAGCTACGTACGACCTAGAATTATCAATGATATATTTGTTTCGCAAAGTGTAATCTTACACTATAACCTGAGGAAAATGGCGACTCGCTACTTCATAAAAGTTTGTCCGTTTCGAACCTGAATTGGATTATTTCATAAAGTGGTTATGACGAATGTATTTTGAAAGATTTTTCACGTCAATATTTAGAAAATATTAGTTTTTAAGATATTTTTAATGTTTAGCTCTTCTTTACACGGGCTAGTAATTATCATTCCAGTATCTGTGTTACTTATATTTATAAATAAAAACAAGAGTCAAATAGAGGGTCTAGTGATGTCGTTCTCTTGTTCAACTTGTTAAAAGTGTGACGGGGAGAGATAAGCCATATTCTCACATTCTTCTTAGCGCGTAAATGGATTTACAAGAGATCCATACTTCTATAAGCATTATTTAAGCACCACCATAAGCGCGCCTTTATGTTAGTGGCGGACATTACATATCGGTACATGCATCGTAACTTAATACTGGCTAGTTCAACAGCAGCGTTTCAAAAGATTTGTTAATTATAATTTTAAGTTACGAGAATTATTATTCTTTATACAAGTTCTTAAGTCCAGGATGTTTTATAGCTCACATTCACTGCAATAGTCTGCAACTACGAACTTCGTCGTAGTAGCAGTGTGACGTCACACCCTCTTATTTCTTACATCGGTTTTGGCGACCATATTGGAAGCCGCCAGCTCAGGCCATACAATTTAGACTACCAATATTGACGTCACGTCCCCGGAGCTCCTCCCCAATCAGTACCACTCTATATGCAAAGCATGCTTTCCTTCCTGCTCTAAAAGCGGTCAATTTGCAGTAACAGAGAAAAAATAAAAATCATTCCAGGCTTTAAAAATCCAAGTTAAAAACAGATTTGGAATTCGGAAGCAATTACATTTCTTCTTTGTATTTCAGAATATTTTATATTTCCTGTGCAAATATACAGTGTGTTCCAAAAATGCGTGGTAAAACCTTAGTACAATAGCCAGACGTTTTGACGTATTTACGTTTTAAACCAACGTTTCCCAAAAATACCAGGGATCCATATAATTTTAGAAGCAGGAATGAAGAACTGAGTGATCTGGGCACGCGTCATAGTCCCGGACCCCCTTCCATGGGACGGAGGGGTATGAAAGAAGAGGCGGGTCATAGCGACAGAGGTAAAAAGGAACTACGTATTTTTCGCAGTCCCGTCAGTATCTTCATCATAACTTAGTTTAAGTGAGCCAGTAAGATAATTTAAACTTTTCGTTACGTGTTGAAGGGAGGGGCTCTATACTGGGCTATGAGTCGGACTGAAGTAAATACTAACCGTTCCAGCATCCCTGTTTCTAAATTACATGGAAAAGACGCAAATCAAAGATAATCTCTGCAACCTAAGCAAGTTACTTTATGCACAGTGATGCCACGATCCAACTAAAACACTTACTATAACAAGCTAAGTGAAATGCATTATTTTAATTACAACATCCTTAATAAAGGAGCATTCGATTTACAAACGTGTTAATTAATGTAGTCTTATTTGTCTGATAGCGAGTTTACATACATTCTTACGAGCATAGTACGATAATGAGCAAGGCCCTGGAAGCAATCCAGGCTTAACGGTAATGTATCTTTCCCTTCCATATCGAATTTACTCGGAAACGAGAAATCAGCGGAAACAGGGGGGAAAAAAACTAAAACTATACGGACACGGATTCCAAGAATCTAGGAACAGCGTCTTTCCCGAGAACTCGGAGAGTGCACTTCATAACACGTGCATTAGTCAGGCAAGGATAAAAGGTGTAGTGAATTATGTGTAGATTCAATTTGCATGCAGGCAAAGGCTTACAATAACGGATTACAATGGGAGTCGATATCAAATCAATAAACATAATTTAAATACATAATACAGTTGTAAAAATCCTAATTGACTAAGTGATAATGAACGCCCATGGCCAAACCGCTTTATCTACAAGGCTGAAATTTTGCAGGGACGTTACTCCTAAGTAGTTTAAAGGTACACAGTAAGAAAGATTTTCCAATCTGCGCCCATCTTGAAAAAATGGCGGCCAGAAATGTAAATAAATCTTCTTCAGGGAATAATGTCCACGCGTTTCAACTGACTTCGCTGATATTTAGTATAATAGTTCACTATATATTATAGACGGACTTTATGGCTTTTGGGGTTCAACATTAAAATATGGCGACCCGATAAGTAATAAAAATCGTCCCGACGGGCAACGCCGGGTCCATTTGATATTTCCATGAGTCGAAATCCAGACACTTTGTCATTGCTATGAAAATTGCTTTCACAAAAATTTACGCTAGATATACAAATAAAGACTATTTGGCTGTACAATGGATGGACGCCATTGATATGGTGAATCTTTCCCGGGGAATTAGTAAAGGTGACGCTGCATGACGTCGTACCTTAGACACTTTTACAGAGAAACCTTTCCTCACCTTCCCCGCCAACTACAAATTCTATGGAAAATTCCAGGTAGTGCTCTGCAATTGTCACATTCGTTGATTAATGGTTTAGTCACAAGACTTGGGGTACAATCATGACAAGGAAGAACTGTGAAAATGCCAAAAGGACCTAAGACCCTGAACAAACTGCATAGAAGGACACGGAAAATAGACCGGCAAAATACGCCCTCTAGTGACAGACTATTAATTTGGGAATTAACGTTCTAAGTTGATTTTTTCTGGAGTATTTTCTCAGTCTTCCATTTTTAAGCTTACATTTATTATATCTTGGAACAATACTGCCAAATTTTGTCCTTCTACGCAGTTTATTGTTAGCGCATGCAGAGACCCAACAGAAGCTCGTATTCAACCCTGACCTAACAAATGGCTATCCTCCGTCTCCATCTCGACTCGAGGGAAGCTCAAGATGAAGGTTTCACCAGGTTAGATGCAAGTACAAGAATCAGCTTTTTGGAACTAGTCTATCAAGACATCCTCGAGCCCGTAAACAAGAATTTGTTCGAGGAAACTCTTATCGAATCTGATTTTATACTCGAAAGTGTCTGAATGGAACGATGAAAAACGTTTTCAGGTCGTTTTTTTATTATTTGGATGAAAAACTATTTCTTTGGTGGGTATTCTCAAAGGGACTTTCTTATCACCAGAGAGCGAGGGAATAGAAACTGGAAAACATATTTATCTTTGACTTTTATATTTGCTATATCAATAAGCAATTTAGCGGTATTTGGGCAGTTTTTAAATTGGGAATAGGTCATATGACCCTGAAACACTTGAAAAAATCTTATATAGGTATATTTGAGAAAACGGTTTGTTTGCTTTTTATGCACAGTTTCAATTCGTAACGGAATTTGACCAAACTGCATGGCTGATATCAGTGACACTACTGAAATGTTCATTAGAAGTGGTTAGGTTGAGTTCGTTAATGTTGGTGCACGAGAAAATCTAGCCATTAAGAAAGTATTGTTTTAAAACCGTAAGATTGTGCTGCTTTATGATTAAGCCCAGATTTAGTTAGCATCGCTTTAATTAATTCGAAAAATTATAAAAAAAATAAAAATAAATTTTATCATGTAGATATTTCTTACGGGTGTGCATGAAGATTATTTTTTGTCTAGTTTCTACATGGACAGTAAGCTCATCCCGGTATCCACCCACTTGAAACAACTGGGCAAGGCCTGGTAGCTTACCCGGCGCATTACAGTCAATTAATAGCAAAAAACCGGCTACCTTCAAAACTTGAAAACGCTAATCTCTTATTATAAAATTCTAACCCAGACCCATAAACTCGTACAAATGAACCGAACTTCAAATGGCTCTCTCAAATGCACATGGACAGGCAAGTTAATTGTGGCTACATCTTTGCAGGCCATATTCCGATAACGTGTCCCTATAGCTAAGTATTATTTTCTATAAAATTTTCTTGACCATAATTTTACAGTAAAAATAACCGTTGGCAGTGTGGGTCCCCAAAATAAACACTCGTGGAATAGCTAAGAACATGCAGAATTAAAAACAAGTATAATTATCTCACCTATGAAGTGACCACGTAAGACCAGCAGCAAACAGGATCGAGGGAACACACAAGAGCGCCAAAAGTCAAAACAAGTTTAAACAAACACGGTCCTATATTGACAGACACACACGTGTCTATGTCAAAGCGTTGGCAAACAAAAAGAACACGCCAATAGTAAATTTATTTTGTTCGCCGTGATCTTGATTGCTTGTCTTATTCTCTTGTCTAGTCCCCAAGAGAGTCGACGCGTTACTGATCAATCTAAACCCGTTAAGCCGTTAGCTACGGCTGCTTCTAGATTCTCCTCCTGATTTCCGGGTCACGGTCAAAACTTTTACTGAAATCATTTGGCCTTTTATTAATGAAAAAAAAGTGTAGTTGCAATAAGTTTTTTTACCCCTAAAGAATTTTTTGCCTACAATGAGCGGGGGAGGTGTAGGTATCAGTGGCGCGTGTTCAGAACCCAGAAAGTTCACCGAAGCGATTCCGAATGGGGACAAAAAACGTTTTAGACTTAGAGGACAAACGCGATAGAGCGGTAAGGTCTATGTAGAGCCCGTAAAAAGTACTTTTCAGAAGCTAAAATTTAACTGGAGTCTCTCCTAGCTAACTTTCAACTTTTAATTATAATTAAATATTTTTAATTATCAAATATGATATTCAATGTAAAGTGGTATATCCAATATGAGACAATGCGTTTCTCTCTTTTGATGTATGTCTTCCCATATTTGTTTTGTAGGATGTTAGTTTAAGCACTTGATATCTCTTAAATATCCGGCTTTGTGCTTTAACAAAACGAATATTTAAGCTTGCTATGTACCCTTGAATTTTGTTGAAAAACTGAATGAGTATGTCTAGTTTTATAATTGATGACATACAAATCTTTAACATTGTCTATATGGTAAGTAACATTGTCTATATGGTAAGTAACATTGTCTATATGGTAAGTAACATTGTCTATATGGTAAGTAACATTGTCTATATGGTAAGTAACATTGTCTATATGGTAAGTAACATTGTCTATATGGTAAGTAACATTGTCTATATGGTAAGTAACATTGTCTATATGGTAAGTAACATTGTCTATATGGTAAGTAACATTGTCTATATGGTAAGTAACATTGTCTATATGGTAAGTAACATTGTCTATATGGTAAGTAACATTGTCTATATGGTAAGTAACATTGTCTATATGGTAAGTAACATTGTCTATATGGTAAGTAACATTGTCTATATGGTAAGTAACATTGTCTATATGGTAAGTAACATTGTCTATATGGTAAGCTTACACATAAAAATCAATGCACCTAGATAATAATAATCTTAACCAGAGGATTAAATTTTCATTTTTAAATTCCGTTTAGTTAATCTTTTACTGTAATTATGGTTAAATTGACATAAATTAGTGTATTATCCCCAGTAAATTGAAACTCAACCAGGGGGACATAGGTTCATCTTCATCCTCTGATAGATTTGACTTTTAAATTTAAACTGTCCATAAATTATCAATTAATAATGTAATAAAATATTTATGACCTATGTTTTAAAAAGGATTCGCTAATTAGTTGAAAGTGCTACTTTTAATCTATATCGATGTAAGCTACTTTAAAATTAAGCCTATTTTAGTATTTTGAGGATTGGATATCGATTTTTTTTCTTTTGTTCATGGTTGTGCGGGTGCTTTTAGGTATGTATGTAAACCCAACGTTTCCCAAATTGAAAGCGCTAAATAAAATTTAAACAAAGGTTTTCAAGGTGCTTTGACAGTAATGCAGCTGTTGATTTAAAATTATCATACATGGCACTTATTCGTTAAAAGAAACAAACAAAATGATCTTCCAAAAATCATTCTAAACAACTTTCGAAAAATGAAAGAATTACTACAGAAATAAAGAACAATTAAGTAAAGAGGCGTTGAATTTTATCATAAACTATGAATTTGATTGGAATAATAGACCCATTTCTAAAGTTTGGGATATGGCTACAAAAAAACAAGACTTTGGTGGACTGTTAACTTTCAAGTCCTATCTAGCGTCTTTGGATCCACAGACCGGATGTTCCGTCCTAACCCTATATATCAAGCAGACGATAATGAAAGTGGTTTATTTATGACTTCATTTTGAATTGCTTTTGAAAGTAGGTATATTTCCAAGTGACTTTTCTAATAATACATACTTATATTTCTTGTGTTACTTGCAAGGTAAAATGGCCACACATATACACATCAAACCTTTGCATCTTTCTTAAAAACATATTAGGTGTAAAATTATATAAAAAATAACCCCTTTCAAAATGAAGACTTTGCTAAAGGTTTAAACTCAACCTTACAACAACGCTATAGTTGGCAAGTAAATTGCGCGCAATCTCAATATCTAACCCCGAATAAGAAGCACGAGCCTTCCTTCTTATCAAGACAAATCAAAGCGTGACTTAAAAACTAGGAAGAGAATGGGGAATCACTAGAAAAAAAACAAAAGAAATTTTCTTCTATCCCGTTTAAAAAACCCACCAAATCCACCCCCGATTTGGACAAGACGCCGTGTAAACGGACGTACAATATACTATAGAATGGTTCGGTCACGATTCTCGAAGCCCAAATTTAAGCAGCTCAGTTTCAAACCCTAAATTGTATACGCGTATGCAAAAAAGAAATAACGTAAAGAAAAACAAGAGGAACAAGTTGGTCAAGGCCAAGAAGAAACGAGGCTAATGCGAAAATTTCAACAACAATAAAGTACTCCATCACCAAACCGAAATTATCGCACTTTAAGACGCGTGAAAACATTTACGAATGGAGTAAATAAATTGCAATTGTAATTGCCTATGTCAAAACGAACACACTAACAGTGTTTCGCAAAGTTTTCCAAGTTGCCAGATTTTAAATATATGACACATCTTTCCATGTTTTTTTTTGGTGGGGGGGGGATTAACGGAACTATATATTGAACTATTTCACTATACGACTTTGCTATAAAATGATTGGGGGGTGATAGCCTGCGTTACACCAGGGAGGCGTAGTGAAGGAAATGAATTTTACGTTCTTTTCTAGACTGACAACCGTATCCCACAACAGTAGAAAGGTGAAATTTTTTATCGCTATCACGTGACAAGCGGCATCAGAGTTGAATAAACGCAAAATCACACTACGAACTGCCCTCTCGTAACAATCATGATACGGAAAAAAAGCGTCCGTGGGCTGTAGTGTAGCTTCGTAATCAGTACGAGAAGTTTTTGAAATTTGAACATTTAGTGTTAAAGAGAGGGCGCTAAATAGTGGCTCAATATACAAGCAGAAGCCACGTGACAAAGGACCAGTTTAACCCCTTTTCCCCCACTTTGAGAGTCTAGGCTTGCGGTGTAGCATAGTAGTTCATCCCACAATGTCTCCTTCCCAACTCCTCCCTGATTAAACAAGGTCACTAGACTAGACTCATAAAGACAGTGAGGTTATTTGTAGGCCAAATATAATGACTTAAACGTACGACGTGAATACAAGTTTTTAGTAGATATATTATGTTAGTTTTGTCGATGAATCATGTTTACGATTTTGTAACTCCAATTTTAAATACTTGATACGAAAATTTCTGGACACAGCGCGTCTCAGCGTTTGGGAAATACTGCGTTTATGTAATGAGCATTCAATCACCATATAAGTCAGAGTTAAGTATAAATGATACGTTAACCGGACAATTTAACTGTACCATAAAAGTCTTGCTTAGCAAGTTTTAGCAACATAATTGCTTAACAGCATCTACGTGGAAAAATATACGCCTATTATGAAACGAGAAGTAAAGGTAACATGGCGCGCTTGTTGTAAAGGTTGTACTTTCGCACTGTTGGGAACTTAATTTGAACAACCCTCAGTTAAATTTTATAAATAGACTAATTACAATTCTGTAATTAGAACCGCGGGGAAGCACACACTACTGTATATCTTCTCATGAGGAGGGGGTGGTCAAGATAACGGAAAATAATGCCACCGGAAGTTGCCAAGCCAAAATGGGTGCAAATAGCCTTTAGGAAGTACTTTAGCTGCGGGCGTGAAATGGTCGGAAGTGGCTAAAAAGGAAACTTAATGAGCTGCAGAGTACTTTTTAATATGGCCATCGAGTTGCCTATCGAATAACGATGGTGTGTGAATATGCCTTATCAGAAGGCTGTAACTTAAAAGTTACCTCTACAATTTCCTTGTCAAGGACCGGTTACTGCGTACGAACTGTTTCGTTCCTCAGCACCACTACTGAAATCTGAACTGAACCGAACCCATCGTGCACAAAAGCGGCCACACCGTGCCGTTTAACAGCATTACAGGCACTCGGGCGATGCATTACTGTAAGTACACAGGGGCCCCATATACAAATAAATATAACAATGGCCATATATTTCGTGTCGTGGGGTCCTTGAGAAAGTGGTCATATGGCCCAATGGTTAAAACGGCATTGCGCCCACTACGGCTAGTATGATAGCTAGTTTCAATTTCTCTCCATAGTTTTGCAATTATCAATAGTTGTCCAAAACATTTCTTTAGGTTTATCATTGGCCCTAGATAGCGAAACTGTAGTAAAGATGGTTCATGCTAGTATTGCCATTAAGATAGCAGACCTTTAGACAGACGATTGTAACCCCTAGCGTCGTGTTGATACTTGTCCCTTTGCAAACATGGATACCTTACATCAAGTAATATACCTTTAGTGTGTCTCACAACCCCGCTATAGCCCTTATTACGACCAATTAAGAATAGGCCTAAACGCTTCATTAATCCCGAGAGAGAAATCTGCATGTCGGAAGAAAAAGAAGCCGTTACAAGGTGCAGCCTCCTCTCCCAACTTTGGAAGTTCCGGATTACCGGCTTTTCCGCCGAGCTTGTAATCTCGATAAATGGAGCGAATACCAAACAAGTAGCCCAGGATTTTCTCTTCTTGTTGATTAGGAAGGAAGTGGTTTGGAGGAAAAGGGGTTTTGTATGTACACGATGATACGGTGGTGGTTTCTGCGGCAAACTGTTCTGTAAGAGTAAAAAGTGCCCGTTAAAGACGCGGGGTAATTAACTTCTCGGGACTTGTTACAAGGACTGCGTGGTGATATCGTGTGGTGGGGAAGTTTCTTTTGCAACTCTTTCAGTGCATTATCAATCAGAACACTGAAGGTTTGGGGTTGGGCTCTGTTATGATTACGTTGTCACAATTTAGTAGATCATTGTAAATAAGCTACGTTTTCAAATAATTGTTGTTTTATAATAAAATCTTTAAACTGAAAAAATTCAATATCTGGACTTCAGTGATTCAGTTTCGTTCATTTATTTCTTCAAGTCTTTGTCCATAAAGAATTATTATTAACTTATACTCAGTCGTCAACCGTAATGTCCCTTCATATTTCTTTGCATCGTGTGATGGGTAGCTTTGCAGTATTCGACGACATATTTGATGCATCATCTTTCTCACGAGATTTAAATGTCTCACACCGTTGTGAGTAACATCAGAAGGATTTAATAAAAGGATACTGTCGGGAATAGATTGAGAAGCCAGTGCGAACGTGTCCTCTAGTTTCCTAAATTGCCCTCGGCATACGAGGAGGGTATAAAAGGCCGCTTCGCCCTGGCTTGAGGGAAGCATTAGCTGATAGCTAGCAGAGGGATAAGACCTAAGGTCCAGCCCCTGCTATACTCTCTAGCTTCTCCGCTCTTAGTAGAGGGATAAGGCCCAAGGCTCAGCCCCTACTAAGAGAACATCTCCCCGCGTCAAGTACGACTTACAGCCAGTACTTACATACCTACGTTTAAAGATTGAATAAAGTTATTTTTACTTATAAATATTTGCTTCGTACTTTCACTGACGTGACAAGTGGTGGAGGCGCGGTCCGTATCCGCCCGTCCTTATATCGGCATTTTTGGCCTATGAGCTCTAGCTCCGTCACCGATTCTTCGGACACTGAAATTTATTGGTATCCGGACAACACTTCGCTTTTAAGCTTACCGTTAACCGCCGATTTCGAAGCTAAATTCGCGGACAATATTTCAACGGTAACTCTCGGGAATCTCCGGCCGACTGATCCAGTTCCCCGCAGCTCACGGAGGTGCCGAAAATTGGTACCCGAATTCTACGGTTACACTAAACCGCCACGCGCTCGTCGTTCAACCTCAGCACCGGCGCAAAAGATACATTTGCCGTTGCGATCAACCCCTGCTGCAGAAACGATACTTTCCAGTATGGCGACTTCCGCCGATATCGCTCAAGCCGTAGCCGCTGCCGTTGCTGCCATCAATCTCGCTCGGGATGCCCCGAAATTCGATCCCGCTATTCACGATGTTCACGATTGGTTGACCATTTTTAAACAAGTGCTGGCGGGCAAAAATGATGATGAAAAAATAGCCATTTTGCCAACTGTTCTTCAGGGAAAAGCGATTTCCTGGTATTCTGCGAGAATACGCCTTCAGAGCGCCGCTTCATCTCAAGGCGCTCTCACCTGGCCCGACTGGGAAGCCGCCTTAAAGGCTGAATTTGGCCAAAATTCACTAGCCACGTTCAACGAACTCCTGTCTCGCAAACAAATGCCCGGTGAATCTCCGGTCACGTATTATCGAAATGTCATCGATCTCTGTTCGAGGGTGAACCCCTCTATGTCCGAGACGGAGAAACTCCACCATCTTTTGCGAGGTATTTTACCTCATTTACGTGAGAAAATTGTTCTCATGCAACCCGCATCGACTGCTGACTTTCTCGGCAATATACAACTCCTATCATCGTCCATGGACAGCCTGTCTCATGGTGACCACAAAATAATCGACGTCCTTGCAACGGCCCTAGCTGGCAACGTCCCTGGTTCATCGGCCGCTACGACTGCATTTCCCTATAATTCCGCTGACCAGCAGGAGCTGGCCCAATTACGTAGGGAAGTACGTCAACTAACAAACGAGAATGAACAGCTACGTGACGAAATTCTCGAAATTAACCAAGAAAAACGTAGATTGCGAGATGAAAATCGGCATCTTAATACAGATATAGAAAAGATGCAGAAAAGCCTCAATTGTTCACAGTGTGGACGTAATGACCACAGGGCTTCTTATTGCCAAGACCAACGCCAAACCACGCACCGCTCGTGGCGAGATCCATCCCCAGCACGCGATATTCGGGGTAGCGGACCTTCGTTCCAACAAAGAAAGGACTTTAATAGAACAAGTAGTCAAGTGTTTAATAGAGGTCGTAGCCCCTCGCCCTATAATAACAGAAATAACAGCCGACAATTTAATAGGGGCCGTAGCCCCTCGCCGTACAACGCGAGCCAGCGATCAGCTTCCCCAAACCCCGGAAACAGAAATCGCTCGGACTCACCCTATCGCAGTGAACCGGGACATCAAACCCAAAACGCGAATAACGGTTCGGGAAACGACCGCCGGCGGAGGATGTAGGGAAGTACCCTTTGTCGACCCCAGAAGAATTCCCACTTTTTATTCAATCATCACATCAGTTAGTTCAACTTTCAGCATCATTAGACATTTCTCATCACCCGGTCAACATTATTTTCGATACGGGAAGCGTTAAAAACATAATAAGTCGAGAAAAAGCCGCGTCCCTGGGGCTGACCGTCAGCCCTGCAACCGATATCGTGTTCCGAGTCGCCAATGGTCAGAACATTAAACCTCTCGGGAAAACTCAAACATCTGTCCAGCTCGGGCAGTCCACACAAATGATTGACGTTTACGTAATTGAAGACTTCGCGTATGACCTACTACTCGGGCTAGAATTTTGCATAAACAATAAAATCGTAATAGACTTTGGAGAATCTACGGTTCAAATTCAGGACGAACTCCTCTCCTTTGCAACTACACCCACTATTGAAGGTCCAGTACAAATAAGACTGGCACAGGATACTGTGATACCACCTGAATCAGAAATAGTATTGGACGTTACGTGCAAGCACGACGACTTAACACTACTCGTAGAACAAGCCCGCGACACCGCTGACCGATATAAACTTTTAGTTTGTAAAACCTTAACCGCTTTCAACGAGGGTAAAGGCGTTCTGCGAGTCGCAAATCTCGGTAAACAACCGATTATTCTCCCTGAAAAAACACTTGTGGGTGAAGGCTACCCGGTTCTTGACATTAACTACCTTGACGAGACCTTTAGCCCGGATGAAACCCTGCCTGATAACTTGGATTTCGGAGACCACCTTAACGAGTCGCAATTATCATCCTTAAAAAGCATGCTTCAAAAATACCACACGGTTTTCTCCCGTCATAACGGAGATCTCGGACGTACGTCATTGGTCCGTCACCGAATCAACACGGGGGACGCATCACCAGTCAGATCCCAACCTTATCGTAAGTCTATCACGGAACGAGATACTATCAAAAAGGAAGTAGACAAAATGCTCCACAACAACATCATCAGGGAATCTTGTTCGCCCTGGGCCGCTCCAGTAATAATGGTCAAAAAGAAGGACGGGGGTATAAGATTCTGCGTAGACTGGCGGAAATTAAACTCCGTAACCAAGAAAGATGTCCATCCCTTGCCACGCATTGACGATACGCTGGATCGCCTTTCCGGATCAAACCTGTTCACAACGCTTGATTTGGCTCAAGGCTATTTTCAAGTCGAGTTACACGAGGATGACAAAGAAAAAACCGCTTTCGTCACCCCCGATGGCCAATATGAGTTTAACGTACTGGGAATGGGCCTATGCAACGCTCCCAGTACTTTCCAACGTCTCATGCACAAAGTACTTGGTGCTCTCATGTGGAAAGTAGCCCTCGCTTATTTAGACGACATCATTATATTTTCCCGTACTTTCGAGGAACACTTACACCATTTGGAAAACGTCTTTAAATGTCTCCAAACGACAGGACTAAAAATAAAACCAGAGAAATGCTCCTTCGCTAAAACCCGAATTCGCTACCTGGGTCACGTGATCGACGGAGAGGGGGTTTATCCCGACCCACGATTAATCGAAGCTGTTGAGAAATTTCCCAAACCAAACAACGTCAAGGAAATACAACGCTTTTTGGGACTCGCTGGGTATTATCGTCGATTCATCCATAACTTTTCATCCATCGCAAAACCTCTCTCAGACCTTACCACAAAAGACTCACTTTTTGAATGGACCCCCGAAGCAGAAGAAGCGTTTCAAACGCTAAGAGAACGTCTAATTTCATCGCCGATTCTCTCTCATCCCGTATTTGAAGAACCATTCGAATTACATAGCGACGCTTCCGCATACGGCATCGGTGCCATCTTGAAACAAAGACGAGATGGGCGTGAGCATGTAATTGGATACACTAGCCGCCTATTAAACAAAGCTGAACAAAACTACAGCCCTACACAGAAAAAACAACGTTTACGTTTTGAGCACATCCATTTGATTTAAACATGTTGAAAATCTAAACCCCTAGATTTGACGTGCGAAAACTATACACCAACTAGTACCAATGGGTGTAATAGCTAAACATATAAAAACTAAACACAACAGCGCATTGAAAGCCTTTAAAAACACGTTTAAAATCTAAACTTATCGTAAAGTGGGCATAAACCGAAACGCCAGGGTTTAAACGTGTTCAAAACCTACTCTAGGTGTAAAGGATTTAAGCATATTGACGTCATGTAGTTAACTCGAGCATCTGAGGAAGAATAATTAATATTTTATTTGGTGAATCGGTTTTAACCCCTTCTCATGCCGAGAGGCCAAGGTTCAGAAATTTGGGAATGGGGTACATTCATTCGCTGGTGCTTGACACGTCAAAAGTCAGAATTTACTCACAAAAAAGCCATATTAGAACTTCGCCCGTATTTAGTAAATAAATAAAATTTTATTTTTATATTAGTTTGGTTTATAATATAACTGGGTTTAATTTTGAGTTATGAATTTTAGAAAAGTGTTGCTCATTAAACGGTTTGACTCACGCTAAAATTGCCTTCAAAAATGTTTCAGTGGCCATTTTTGTTGTGAACTGTAAGTTTAGATCAGAGGTTTAGTAATTATAACCGATCGAAATATATTATTTGTTATCTTGGCGTACCAACGTAAAAACATCAAAATGGGGTTTTCTATTAAAAATCAAGATGATTCTAAACTTGCAAATGAGTGTATAGAATATGTTTACACTTGTTAAGCCTTTATAGGCACCTGGGATCGGTCAGTTCGGGGACGACCACGTTGACTGTTTTACCATTACCAGGGTACTTATATTTGTACGCGGCGATCGGCTAGGGTTACGAGAAACGTCTAGCCTTCCAATGGCGGGGTCTTCCTCCAAAGGTTCACGCAATTGCGATGTTCTTATCTACAGCTGCGATTCGAATCCTTTATATACTACCTATTTGAGTATGGCGAAGCAACAGGCGTATGCTTCATTTCAAACGTCAATATTAGTCAAGTCTTTCAAGAATGTTTAATTGTTCTTTTTTAAAACGATGTAAAGCTCAATAAGGCGAATAACTAACGAAGAAAATATCAAATATTAATTATATATTTATTTTAATATTTAAGATAATCTTGTTTCTCAATTCAAAATTAATACGGAAAGAGTTAAAAAGCAGTCTATGTTTTTGTCTGTGTGTGTCGGTCCGTTGTTACACTAGCGCGCTGCGTTAGCAGTTCGCTTTGCTTTGATGTGTAAAGAAATCCTACAGAACCTTAATATTCACTTTTTCCATAATATAAAGTGAATATGTGGTAATATTTTTCGTAACTACGATGCATTTAGTACTTTTCTAGCTTTAAAGCTCTGTTTCATTTTGATATTCCAAGGATATTTTTTAATATTATTATTTGAAATTGCTGTTTATATATTCCTTAAGCTATACTACATCTGTATATAGAATAATCCTTGGTTTAGTGATTTCAAGAAGGAAGCTTAGGCCTGGACTCAATCGGGTAAATCAAGTATTATCTGCAATAGGCTTAGTGAACCAAAGAGTAAATAATTGAGACTTTAGGTGAACTAAACTGTGGGTTTTTGTTTTCGTATCTGTAATGAAGGGACATTAACGGTTCAGAGTGAGCCGAAAGTTAATTACACGTTTAAATAATCAGGTTTAGATTTAATAATAGAAGAAAAGATCATATTGGCATTTAGACCAGAGAAAAGCCTAATGGTAAACGGGTATTAGCTACGGAATGCATCATGGTGGCAATTAGATCAGTGAAAGGGCTAATCGTTATCGGGTTATAGCTTAGAAGTTTTCATTCTTATTATGGCGCGTATTGACTTTCAGTGCGTCCAACCACAAGTCAGCTTTGGTGATATTTAACGTTAACACTCATGTTGGCAAACTGAGAAAATCGTTGAGGTGAAACGAGTCAGTATTGTTTATGAGACAGTAGTGTTTATACTGCTAACCAGTTGTGAATGTAGCTATAAGAATATAAGGTTAACAGTTGAGGCGTAGACAATTGGGGCTTTTCAAAAACACAAAGGTCATATCTCTCCAAAATCTATACACTTCATTTCCTGTTTTTTTCCCATTTACTTACTAAATGTGTCCAAGACGTATCTTTATTGGATGTAAATGTCGTCTGCTTTACTGTATATTCGCTATGCTTGGAATACTGGTTTAAAAATTCGTAGATTTTTACTTCAAAAAAGAGAAATAATTCTATATCTAGGTTAATAAGTTTGCAGTAGTAGTCCTCCTCTTGACTCGGAGAGGTAATATTTTGGTTTTTAGAACTTGTTACACTAGTGCAACGCGTTAGCAGTTCGCCTCGTGTAAAGAAATCCTACAAAACCTTAATATTTTCTTTTTTCATGAATTAAAAGTAATATATAGATTTATTTTTCGTAATTTCGATGCCTTTGGTAGTTTTGTAGCTATAAAGATCCGTTTTATTTTGATATTCCAAGAATAATTTTTATATTATAATTTGAAATAGTTGTTTATATATTACTTAAGCTATACCACATCTGTACATTAACGTTGGAAAACTACATGCGGGTTAGACATAAACGTTTTGAATCTGAACGCGTTTGAAATATAAACGTTTTCGATCTAAACGTGTTTGAAACATAATCGTTTTCAATCTAAATGCGTTTGAGACCTAAACGTTTTCAAAACAAACGCGTTTGAAACATAAACGTTTTCAATCTAAACGCGTTTCAAACATAAACGTTTTCAATCTAAACGCGTTTGAAACAGATACTTTTTCAATCTATGCGCGTTTGAAACGTAAACATTTTCAAACTATACGCGTTTGAAAAATAAAAATTTCAGAACTAAACGCGTATAGGCTGGGCTCGTGTTTAAAAAGGCGTTGCATTTTCCCGTTTAGGAAAACGTTTAGAATCTAAACGTCGTTTTTTCTGTGTACTGACAGAGAATGCCTTGCGATCATATACGGCACCCAGAAATTTCGACCATACCTTTATGGACGACCCTTCAAAGTCGTAACAGACCATCACGCCCTCTGCTATTTAAAATCGGTAAAGAACCCAAATGGGAGGCTGGCCCGTTGGGCCCTGCAATTACAAGAATTCGATGTTCTGATAACCCATAAGAATGGACGTAAACATATGGATGCTGACGCACTGTCACGAGCTCCCCTCGATCCAGCCCCCAAGGAAGAAATACCTATCCTGCTTGCCGCAGTAAACCAAGCCGAAACACTCAAGCGTTTCCGAAATTTCAATATCCGTAACCTTCAACAAAAGGACCCCGTTTTTTCAAAGATAATAAATTGCCTAGAGAGCCCCGATTCTTCGCCTTCTAAAGACGTTAAGAAAATGGCAAAATGCTACGAGATCCTAGGTAACATTCTTCATCGCCGCGTAAAAACCGAAGACGGGTTCAAACTTGTAATGGTTGCCCCTAAAGAAATCAGAAAAGAAATCCTACACGCACTACACGATGACGTCACCGCAGGCCACTTAGGCTTCCGCCGCACATGGGAAAAAATTAGACAACGCTTCTTTTGGCCTAAAATGCTCAATCAGATATCAAACTACGTTAGTTCCTGCATACCATGCAACTCTCAAAAAATATATCCATTTCGCCCAGCGGGATTCCTTCAATCAATCCCGCCAACGACCAAACCCTTTGAAAGATGCGGAATAGATAAGCTTGGCCCCTTTCCCGAGTCTACTAGTGGGAACAAGCACATATTCGTCTGCACGGACTATTGTACGAAGACGGTAGTAGCGGCCGCGGTCCCAAGGGGAACGGCGGAGGAGGCAGCATCTTTTCTAATGAAAAACGTATTTTTAAAATTCGGAACCCCAAAAGAACTCATTACAGACAGAGGAAAAGAATTCTTAAACAACCTATTGAAAGAAATCACTCTCCTTTTTAGCGTGAAACATCAAACAACTACAGCGTACCATCCTCGAACTAATGGCCTCACGGAACGTTTTAACAAAACTCTCGCTGACATGATGTCTCAATATGTGTCGGAAAAACACAACGACTGGGACCAATTTTTACCCCACCTGGTCTTCGCCTATAATACCTCCATACACAGCGTTACGGGATACTCTCCCTTCTTTCTCTTGCACGGCTACGAAGCCGATCTACACGTGGATGCCGCCCTCGAACTACCTGCGGCAAAGTTAAACACTCCATTCGGCTTCCATAACATCCTTTATGCCCAGCGGGCTCGAAATATCGCCGCCGAACGACAACAATTAGCCCAGTCAAAGGACAAGGAACGCTTTGACAAACACCGCCGAGAAGTCACTTTTACTGAAGGGGACCTGGTGTTTCTGCGCACCCCCCGACGGATTCCGGGTCGCTCTGAAAAACTGCTTCATCAATACAGCGGACCCTACCGTATCTTACGCCGTACCGCGCCCAATAACTTTGAGATAATGGATTCCACCGGCACGAAAACCGATCTCGTATCTGCCGAAAGACTGAAACCATACCATCCGCGAGAAGAATTGCCAACTTCAATGCCAAAACCGACAAAGAGGGTGCACTTTGACGATTCGCCAGTCACCCACTTCTATTGTACAGAGGGTTCGCCAGCTTCTCCAATTACGGTAAATGACGCTCCTGCAATTGAACCATCTTCAATACCATACAGTTGTCCCACGACCGGCACCAGCTCCATTTCTCCAACCATCACTTCTTCACCGACACTTCGCCGATCGACTCGCTTCCGCACATCTCCTGACCGATACGGTACAAGTAGTTACTATTAAAATGAGATACGCCAAACGCCAACGAAAACAACTAATTCGACGAATCATGAAAATCAACCCGGTATTACCATCATCTTCTGCAATTCATCTGGACCTTAAATTTCTACGACCTATCAATCATCAAAACTGTGCCAACATTAACGATCACTGCCTCACGCCGGAAATTATTGACCAATACTTCCAGTTGCTCCGTTCACACTCGCCTAGACCATCCTACTTCTTCCCGTCCAGTTTCTACTCCGTTCTCCATCAACATGGCATCAACAAAGCTTCACTATGCGTGTCACACGTGGAAGATTTATTCGGTGTCTCTATGCTCTTTATCCCGGTACGACGCTTCAACCATTGGAGTCTCATTTTTATCGACATCGACAGACAACAATTCCTTCATTTAGATTCCTTTCCCCCCAACCACAAACTACTTAACGAACTTTCGTCGTTCCTCCGGGTCGAATCTTCCAAACGCGGGATTCTCGGCCTCAATTTTGAGGACTTCGATACCATTCCGCCGACTTTACCGCGACAGATGAACGGCGTCGACAGCGGTGTTTTTTGCATCGAATTTGCGCGACACGCGATCACTGACCGCGACTTCTCCTTCTCCGCTAACGACATGCTGACCATTCGCCAACGTATTCGCGACGAACTTACAGTGCTGAGTCTTCGCTCAACAACCATGTAAATAAATACCATAAAACTGCAAAACTATAAACAATACTGAGTAACTATTTTAATCATTCTCATTTTAAATTAATAATATCGCGTAATTAAATACATTTAATCATTCCCATTTTAAATTTTGTGTTCGCATGCTCATATTGTATCTTTGTATTTTCCATGTATATTTGTATTTTTACTGTTTTTATGTTGATCGCCGGGCCGGCGCTCTTTTATATGGGGAGCTGTCGGGAATAGATTGAGAAGCCAGTGCGAACGTGTCCTCTAGTTTCCTAAATTGCCCTCGGCATACGAGGAGGGTATAAAAGGCCGCTTCGCCCTGGCTTGAGGGAAGCATTAGCTGATAGCTAGCAGAGGGATAAGACCTAAGGTCCAGCCCCTGCTATACTCTCTAGCTTCTCCGCTCTTAGTAGAGGGATAAGGCCCAAGGCTCAGCCCCTACTAAGAGAACATCTCCCCGCGTCAAGTACGACTTACAGCCAGTACTTACATACCTACGTTTAAAGATTGAATAAAGTTATTTTTACTTATAAATATTTGCTTCGTACTTTCACTGACGTGACAATACTCTTAGTACTTTAATTATGTAACATAATTCATCCGAGGCTCTCCTGCTCATCAAATTTCAGATGGGCATTGCACCATGGGATGATTTCTATAACTGTTTGGTACTAAATCCTCAGCAATCAACCAACAAACCTTGATTGTCTTGACGTGGGACAAAAATCCACAAGCGCGCCTTGCCAAATAGTTAATCGCTAATAGAGTAATGATGAGGGAACTATTTATCGCGTATATGATTCGGTTTAGTAACCTTGCTCCAAAATGTTCTGATGTTGTGAAGATGTTACAATTACTCCACTTTGTGGTACACTTCTCTCGAAGAGAAGTATAATATGTATACTTCTGGTAACATTGTAAGCAATACATTGGATTGACTTTTAACAAGCTTTCTTAAAGCTCTTTTGGATTGTGTTCAACAGCATCTTTCAAGACAATTCTGGCTAATGGTTTTTTGACCGTTGTGTTCGGTTCTACAGGATCTTTCGTAATCTTTAATGGAATTTTCTTTAACAGAATCTTGCTAAAGATTTCAAAGGAAAATCTGCGCATCATTTCAACAGCCATTTAAGTTCGAGCAGCATCAAACTTCACTCTATAACGTTTCATGGACATTTCAGTAGAGATTAAATTTAAACGTCTGAATTATTATACGTATAATTATCCAAAATTTCACAGGCTCCCAGCATATTCAAAATTCAAGCAACACATTTTGATGCAAAATAACATATGGGGCGTGTAAAAAAATAAATTTACCAAAAATGAACTAAATAACAGACAACCGAAATAATCTACAACCCTATCAATACGGTACATAATCAGTTGATGTATTTGGCACAAATTGAAACGTTACAAATGTTACGTCATTCAGATACTAACCCCAAAAACGAAGCCGATAGATAGATTGTAATATATTTTTCCACTTTACCATCGAATCAACTATAGGAACGTGCGTGTCAATCTCTTAAAGAAAGTTCATTTCCTTTTGATAGGCAACTTAGTAATTAAAGGAAAGGCGACTTTTCCTTTTCCTTCCATGTCCTCAATGCCACCCCCGCATAAAAGACAATGACGTTTTATATCGAAAGGGCCGAGAAGCATTGACAACATCACTAAAGACCAGTGTTTAACAAATTTTCCGAAATTGCGATAATTCTATCGCTCGATTATCAATATACGACACAAATTTAAAATTCAGTGTGGAATTTTTTGATTTCAGATAATTATAATACGAACAATTTCAAATAGCACACCGATTTATCTACTTGGAATATTTTAGAAGACACAGACCCCATACTAATATCTGATTGAAGATAGAGGGAAGGGCTTAAAACATTGTTAAGCCGCTCGCTCGAGTCCTTCCTCGCTTTTCATTGGCTATGATAATCGTCCATACTAGGTTTAATTGTTCAGAACTTTAAACATTCGGGTTCGGCACTAATAGGTCCCGGAAATTTCTGAACAGGTCGCTAGGTACGTCAATTTCACGAGGTATATAAGCTCAAATACATTATGCATGACGTCAGTAGTGACGTTTTTGCACGTCCTCCCCTTTAATTCAAGCAGAAAGGTCCAGAAAATTACCTGTTAAAGATTACAAGTAGAAGAAATCTACGTTTTCCTGACAATTTGACCTAGTCCTATACGTCCAAAATGTTTGGTGAAAAAATTATTTTAAACAATGTCACTAGACTAGAGCCCCAAAAGTCAATGAGATTATTTGTAGGTCAATAATAGACTAAAAACTACATAGTACCACACTTTTTTTCGGTAAATTTGGTCTAAAAATGTTTCGCGATACAATGTTTGGGAAACACTGCTTTATCGGATCGCGTACTGAAACAAATACATTCTTAAGTCGTCCTTTCGAAGATGCAGGGTCCATGTTAAAAGTGGCTGGCGGCACTCTCCTTCAGAGTTCTTTTGATTACGGCGAGGCGACGTTGGGCGCTCAAGGCGTGGACACTGTTACCGCCCACCCGACGTCAGTCTCTACGTGAAAAACTCTTTCGATAGACTTAATCTCGAGAAACTACCGTTATCAAAGTTATCTTACGTATATTCTCAAGCCGAACAAAAACATACGGTCCTGCCCTTAACAATGGTTCGTTCTCAGACTAGAATTAAGACGAAATTTCTTCTTCACTCTTTTCCACCCTCGCTTAATGACGGGCGTACACACAGAAACATTTTTCACTCTTTTACCTTGAAGTTTAGAAGTTAAAGGGCAAGTATGTTAGTAGGATTGGTAAAAGTAAGTCTGCTCATAGGATTGGAAAAAGCAAAAATCCAGCCATAAATACTACTACATTGCAACTGACCGAACCTTAGGAGTTTCGGTATTCAGCCCTGAACAAACAGTGTAGGCTGTTACATAAGTAAATTCAGCTCTGATTATCTGCTTTCCACAAAATGAAAGAACGTATCCCTATTTGGAAGTAACCCGCACTAAGAGTGGATATCTCAATGTCGAACTCTATTTGTGAGTGTCCCGCTTAACAGCAACGTATTTGCGACAGTTTTAGTTCGTAACGAAGTACTCACGCATTTACTGTCGACTTTCTAAAGAAACGCACTCAATCAACTGCGATTCAGCTACGACTAAATTTCGAAAGCTGTTCAATTAAATTCATTTTAATATCGAATGTGATTCACAACAGTTGTAATCTCCACCATGGGAAAATCAAAATTCAGCTTTTTGCAACAAGTTTCATAAAACTTTGAATTTTTTGAAATTCGTGTCTATAATATCCTTTAGCTTAGCTATTAGTAAGGTCCACTCAATTACGTAACTAACGACTGAAAATTGACGTCTCGGTAACTGTTCCTTTAAGGTGGGGGAGGTGGTAATCTAGTGGGGCGAAATGTCTGCCATTGGAGTGTTTTTGCGATGCTTTAACGGCGGGTCAGACCATCACGGAACTTCGTTAAAATCTTATCCTACTTTCACTTTTTTTTCCTCCTTAATTTCTTCGGAGGTTTCTATCTTGACTTTTCACCTTCTTCGGTAATCGAAGAAGCGGAACAAATCTGACTTGAAGAAGCGTGACCGCGTCCTAATGCTAAATGTTGAAACCTCTTTCAACATAAATCTTACCACATTATACTATTACTATAGCCCCGCCAGACGCGAGGGTAGAAAGAAGACGATGTGGTAGGTGGTAAAAATATTAATTTTAAAAAATGTCCTTTAGGCCTATATTTTATAATGCCATTACGAAAAATGTTTGTTTTAATTTTAGAAAATAATTTTGGGGTAACTTTGGACAGCTTTTTCTTTGTATGTCTGTCCTTTATGCTCGGCTCAGGGACAATTCGTTACCAAATCTTACCAAACTACGTGGTAGATATCAGTAACACTTTGATAATTAAGAGTTTAGTCGTTGTTTGGTTGAGTTGCACAAGGTTGGGTCTGCGAACTCCTACCTCTTAAAGCCTGTTAAGACTCATAAAATTAAACCTTTATTAAATAATTCCCAATTAGGTGTCGATTAAATTGAATTTGAATTTGAAAGTTGTCAAAAAGATTTAGTCTCTTCAGAGATAGATTTAATTTTAGAAGTAGGAATGGAGAACAGAGTAATCTGGGCGCGCGACATAGTCCCGGACCCCCTTCCATGGGACGGAGGGGTATGAAAGAAGAGACGGGTCATACCGACAGAGGTAAAAAGAGATTGCGTATTTTTCGCCGTCCCCGTCAGCAACGTCATCAAAACGTAGTTTAAGTGAGCCAATAAGATAATTTAAACTTTTAGTTACCTGTTGGAGGGAGGAGCTCTACACTGGGCTATGAGTAGGACTGAAGTAAATACTAACCGTTCTCTATTCCTACTTCTAAAATTAAATCTATCCCTGGTCTCTCAAATATCATTACGCGTATATGATTGTTTTAGCAATAATTGAGAGTTGGTAACCCTATCCTCTTGAAAGTCTGTGGTTCTCATTGGATTCTGCTTTAACGTTTGCATTTAAGAGTTGCTAACCCTCGCCTCTGGGAAGTCTGTGGTTCTCATTGGCTTCTGCTATAAAGTTTGCGTTTAATAACAGTTTGTCACTTGGTCTGTTCTGAGTATTTATGTATATAAAAAGCGCCTACTGGGTTCGTTAGTCACTCTAGTAATAATTTGAACTAATTAAATCAGCCTTTTAAAATAATTAATATGCCATCAATAACCCTTTTTATCAAGGGGAAAAAAATCGGGTCGTAACTGAAGCTACCTTATACTCTACCACAATCATAAATCTTTATTTCTTCAACAAAGTTACCAGCAGGACGTTATATACGCCAAAGAGATTTAATTAAAACAAAAAGAGCTGGACAGTACCTAGGCTGCGAGCCACGCAGTTAAACGGTCCGCAGAGAAAAAATAAAAAACAAGAAGAAAAATCAATAGCCATCCAGGTACTTTAATCTGCAACAACGTAGTATAGAAGACATAGGAGTATAGGGAGGAGTCCATCAAGGTCGCTTCATGACCTCATAACTAAAGGCAATCGATGCCGCCGAACAAGAATAAGGCATTAAAAACAAATCAAAACCCCTTCCCAGAAGCGCGGGCTTTTTTGCCTTAAAGGGACATTGCAAAGGCTTTTCGAGGAACAAAACAAGAAGGTTGAAGGCAGCGCTTCAAATTGTTTAACTTAAATAAGAAGTTGGTGAATTCCATCCTGGAAAGTATGAGACTCGGAGCCTGTTCGAAACTCTTGGCTTCTTAAGTCCGATTAACAAGTCACCTACGGCGTTTTGAGCTAAGGACTGATTTGGGCGCCAGCAGTGGGGATATAATAAAAACGGGTCAGGCGTTATGTGTAATTGAGTTTGGGAATGAGAAACAATCCAAGAACAGCTGTTTCCATAGAGTCTGCTATAAGACATTCTGATCAAACAGAGGTGATGCGGGATAGTGCTGTGTAATGGGCGCCAATCTACTTCTTGACTTGAACAGAAACAATTCCTACAGCGTGTAAGGGCCTTGGAGGTTTTTGAACATGACCCTTGGTTCGAGAGCTATCTCTTACAGCTGCGTAGTTTTTTCAAGAGCTTGTAGGAACGTTTCATTAGTGGGGAGCGAAATTCTTGCCCACTTTTACGAAAACCGAAGGAAATTTTGGCTTTAGAAAGTGAAAGTCTTTTTATGTGTTATACTTCCCGGTATAAAAGTCATAAACTTCTACTTAAATTTATTTAAGCTTTACGTTGTAAATACTTATTCTTTGCATTGTGAAACCATATTGTCGCTTCATTTAGAGTTCAGTCGACAATCCCAAACATTGTTGTTAAATTTTTCTCTGCGTTTCAAAGAAACTTAACAGCTGTATTGGTAAGCAAAATTCAAAGATACTTAATGCATTCGTGGAACCATAACCTTAAGGTGATATACCATAATTTCACTAAAGAATAATTCTACCAAATATTTTAATCTCAAACCATTCAAATTAACATTAATCTGACGTTATAGGGAGTAGGCAAAGGGTTGAAAATCTCCTCCCCCAACCAAATGTCAGATCCTGCATAACCAATAAGAAGCATTCCCCCAAGGACCCCAACCAACCTTCCACTCTGTTAAATTCGCCGCCATTTTGGTGGAAAGCGGAGGAACAATCTTAAGTCACACCTATCTGACCTCTCCCAATTCAAATCATCTTTTAAAAGTTCATAGAAGGTAAGAGGACAAGTCTGGCACCATTTTGCATCTACTTAATTGGGGGCTATCCAAATTCAATAAAATTAGTTAACGATTAGTGCATAATATATTTTTAAGTGGATTCGGAAATGATTTTATAAAAATAAATAAATATTACATGAAAATATAGAAAACCTTTCAAAATTCAACAAATTAAATGAGGATTTGGAAGTAATTTTCCTAATTAAAAGGAAAATCACATTAGAATTAAGACATGATGTAGCGATTCAAATCGGCGCTGTCTAATATCTAAATGCAATTTAGACATCAGCATTTAAATAATCATCCAGTTTAGAAATAAATATATTTTCACTACACGAGAACCTTTCGACGACAATTTATTCTCAATTTAAGAATTCACAACTGGTTTTCAATAAAATTGTCATTACTTACGCGCGGGGCTACTACATCATTTGACAAATGAAGTAATTTCCATAGTTTTACCAAAAAGATTTTAGTGACCTATCCTGGTAGGTCCCAGGGCACGTTTGGTGGACACGCCTGAAGACAAGACGCACTGACAAGGGCGGCTCCCCCGCAACATACACTCGACTCTCTAGGCGGAAGAGTGCTGAGCGCCAAAGTCAGTTCAACCCCTTTAAAATTCAAATCCATTCCCGGCTAGCTCTCCTTCCCTTAAACATCTCACGATCAAACCAGCAAAAAAATGTAATCCGCGAAAACTATCTCTCTTTTCTGTCAGATCGTGTCTCTTCTCCGAAGTTCCCCTTGCCTATAGTTGGCCCTCCCACACTCCACAGCCATTAACCTATATATTATGATCCCTTTTTATTTTTTAAGAGTACAAGTTGGAGGTTCCGTCCGATTTGATAGGTACGGCCAAGAGTTGATAATTGAGTATGATGATCCAAGAAACTAAATGAACTGACATCGAAATTAGTTAAAGGTTCCATACTAACTAGTCAGCATGAAACTCGTTACTAATACCAGAGAGAAGTGTACCACAGAGCGGGGTAATTGTAAGATGATTCTTCGGACCATCAAATTAACTTTTGGATCAAGGTTACTAAACCGAATCACATACGCGATAAATAGTTTAGTCATCATTATTCTAGAGCTTAACTATTTGCCAAGGTGCGCTAGTGGATTTTAGTCCCTTACACGTCAAGACAATCAAGGTTTGTGCAGGGTTGATTGCTGGGGATTTAGTACCAAACAGTAATAGAATTCACCCCACATTGCAATGCAATGCCCATCTGAAGTTTGATGAGCAGGATAGCAAACAAAAAGGGTCAGACTGGGAACAATCATCTTTCATAACTAAAGCATGAAGTGGATAAAGAGTGTCATCCTTCTTCTATTATCCCCTTCTGCTAATACAAACGAAAGTACAGATGTATAATACCAAACGCAACCTTTGGGGAAATTGTTACGCTGATAAGGAAAAGTACTTAATTATTGATTTCAGGCGACTTCAAATGCCAGAATCGGTTAAGCGCCCCATCTTACCTAGCTAGTCATCACGAAATTAATTACTAACGAAAGTACAACTAACAGCAAAAGAGTAACGCAATCACAAGGGGCAGATCGTTACACTGCTCATAAGCACAAAAACTAAATTTACGATTTCAGGCGACTTTAAATTTCTATAAATTAATAGAGCTAATTTTTTTACGATGCACTTCGGTAAATCCTACATGTGCATATATACGTTAGCAGATGAACCTTGATCACCTTATCATTTAATTCAATTAAAATTTCCACATAATCGTTTGAAGACATCAAAATCCCATCTTATTCTTTACGCTACCCAATTAAGTTGAAGCACACTTGATTAACACTACCCTTATTCGAATCAAACGCAAACGGTTCTAAGACTTCTAAAATAATGATTAAATATTACAAAATAAAATTATCCACAAACATCCTATTTCGAAATAAATTAAGACATATACTTAAGATTATCAACTCTTGGAATGGTCAATGAATAAGAAATTGCCCTATAACAACTACTAAAGGAAGCCAGTCAGCTACCGGGAACTCTTGTCTATTTTACATAAAAACATCATGAATTTTGGGTTTAAGAAAAGAAAAGGAACTAGCTAGGGTGTTATGAGAGAACATCGTTTATAAAGGGAGAATGAAAATATTAGCTGAATAAAGAAGGAGACGTTCATATTCTCGTCTTTCAACTTTGACTTCACTGTCCCTTAAAAACTTAAGTTGCAATATATAAAATAAGGAATTAGAATATTTTTAGGGCGATAGATCTCTTTCAGTGATACGCAAGACGAGAGGTAAATGTACAAAGATGAGAACTGATGATGGTTGCCGACCTAAAACGAGTTCATATTTATATTCCGAGATGGTGTCTGGTTAGACTACTTCATTTTAAAATAATATTAGTATCGCCATCTAACGCTTCTACCACGAATTAAAATTGTTTTAACGGAAAAGTTAATACATTATACCTTAAAAGAACGGCCTTTTTCTAAATATAAAAGGAAAGAAATAAAAATAAATATATAAATGATCTCTTATTCCAAAATAATTAGCATTTAATTAGTCTTAAAAACAATCAAGGACTACTGCCTCGCCATTGGTGTAGTGGCGTCTGCTAAATCGAACCTCTTACCCCTTACCTCTCTCAGCCTATGAGAATTCAACCAATACCGTCTGGGGTAAGTGGTTCGATTTAGCAGACGAGCAATGGCGGATGGCGCAGTAGTCCTTAATCGCTTTTAAGACTAATTAAATGCTAATTACTATGAAATAAGAGATCATTTATTAGAAAAAAGGCTAATCTTTTAAGGTATAATGTTTTGTTTACTAAAACTTTTCCTTTAACTTTTGGACGTAAAGGGTTATGATTTTCACACGATCCGTCATAATTATGTCTCAAGTATTAAAGATATCATAGACGCACGACCACGTGTAATCTGTCAATCACTAACAAACAATCCCGTATATTTGTAAAAAATTTGTAGTACAGCGGTAAAATATATTTCAATGAGTAATTCAAATACCGTTTATCACAGCAAGCTAAAACGTATTCCAAACCACACACGCAATATAGCAATCAACGAAGAATTGAATTTTTTTTTTTTTTTTTTTTTTGGCATTTAAAGTTGGCAATCTGTGAAATTTTGTGGCTATCGCCATGAATACGGAAGAAACTGTATTTCGATTTCAATAAAAATTGCTTCTTAGTTTCTATAATTTAGGTGCGTAAAAACTTTCTAAATAATTCTTTATAATTGAAAACGCAGCGTGAACGAGAAAACCATTGAAGGTTATTGAGAATTAGTGCCGGCAGACTCGCGACGGAGTTAAACCGAAGAAATTCAAAATGGCCATACGAAGTTTTCATAATATAAAAGGCAAGTTATTTTAAATGAAATGAAAGTATTTCAAGGCGTAAAACTTGTAATTGTCGTCGAATTAATTGACAATACAAAGATAAGGTTACACAAATTGAGGATTAAATTTGAATTAGTAAAAGTATATCTGAATATATTTTTACTTCAATTTCATTATAATTCATTGTCGCATATAGGAAATTAAATATTTCAATTGCTGCGTCGTGGTTTGCACTACACATGGTTTAATAGTATACAAATGGCTCATCGAACTTTATAGTTGTAGGCTATTAATTCTATGGCGTGTCCGCACAAATTCCATAAAAAGCTTACTTAAATAGTTACTTTGTTTGTGAGAATGACAATACTCGATATAAATAATAATAAACCCACAAAATAATTTTGTTTAAGCTTAGATTTCAAATTGATCCCGATTTACCTTATGGATCAAATTGGACAGGATTCTGTCGGTGAAAAGTCAAACTTAAAGTGAGTTTCAATTTGTTTGAAAAACCCACACGATACACGCATTAGTAAGCAAATGACATTAAACTACAATTAACCTAATATTAGAACAATTAAATAATGAACAACTAAACACCAAAACAATAGACTAAAAATACAAAAGAAAATCAAAACATAGAAAATTCGCTCACCAAACTTAAAAACTTCGGATCATGTAAACAAAACGGTACGAAGTATCACCAGCAATTGAAGTAAGTAAATGTTCCTCACCAACCGAGATCACACTAAAAATAAGATAAAAAACAAATAATAAACATTAAAATTCCAGCACCAACAAAGTACGTTAAATTTGGGAAATTTCGAAAAACAACTAATTTTAAACTGAATAAACCAATGACCGTGAATATTAAAGTCTTTCAATAACTCAGAAATGTTACAATAAGTCCCAAAATACCTAAGAAGCGGTTAAATTTAAACTTCAAGTAAACAATACCATTTAAAGATAAACTATTATGGTGCAATTTCAGTAATAAAAAAAATAAATAGGGTTTGAAAAAAATAACCCCTTCGATTTGGATCAAGGAGATATCGATTAAAATGGAAAGGTTACAAATCCATAAACGACACTTTTAACTTAACATAATTATCAGTCTAGAAGACTTATATTCTCTACGTTATACAACAATGGGTTTGCAATGCTACTGTCGATTTGACCTTCGTCCTTCATGCTTGAATGATTTCCTTTAATAGATTCTTAACCACGATGATATTAGGACCGATTTAGTGACTAGGCTGATTTTCTAAAACCCTTTAAACTCAAATTTACACATTAGAGAGAAACGAATTTTGAAAAAAAAAAAAAAAAAAAAATAACAATTTGGCGCCGCGATTGTCAACAGTGTCAGGGTCTAATCTACATATTATTTGGATTGTATACGAAAATACTTTCGCAGCTACTGATCGCGTGGTTTAGGATATTCAATATGATGGTTGTATAACCCGAGGTATTGAAATGTGTAAATTTTAAAGGTGTGAGTGAAATATTTTAACCCGTATTATGTTTATGTTATTGTAATGAATGAAAATTAGTTGGCTCACAAATTCACGGCAGAAAAAGTGTAGTTAACAGATTATTAACAGAAAAAGTACAAAAACTCCAAATTAATAGTTTGCTCGAAAATAAGAACTGGTTAAAGAAGCATGATCTAGAGAATCAAGTTGGTACTCAAGTTATGATTTACTAAAGAAATTATTACTCGAGTTGGTACTATTGGTAACAGGTTACTGACCGTAGATAACAATTTACTAAAGAAATTAGTGCCACAGATAACATTTTACTGAAGAAATTAGAGATGGAGTTGGTAAAATATAAAAAAAAATTACTAAAGGAATTAGTACTAGATCTGGTGCCATAGTTACGCTATACCAAAGAAATTAGTACTAGATCTGGTGCCATAGTTACGCTATACTCAAGAAATCAGTACAAGGGTTTGGTGCCATAGTTAAATGTTTAGTAAACAATTTGTACAAGAGTTGGTTCAGCAATAGTTAACAATTTTCTGGAATAAAAGTACTAGTTTGAGATCTGAAATACCCGCGATTTAAAAAAAAAACACTATAATCTAGCTAGTAAATTTCGGCTATGGTTTATGTTTTCTTGAAGAAGTACTACTGAATATCAGTTGTTTGAAGAAAAATTTATAAAAAAAATTCTTGAAGATTATGTATACAATTGAAAAATATAATTGGAACAAAAATGTACATAAATAAAAAACATAGTTGAAGAAAATGTACACAAATAAAAAACATAGTTGAAGAAAATGTACACAAATAAAAAACATAGTTGAAGAAAATGTACACAAATAACAAACATAGTTGAAGAAAATGTACACAAATAACAAACATAGTTGAAGAAAATGTACACAAATAACAAACATAGTTGAAGAAAATGTACACAAATAACAAACATAGTTGAAGAAAATGTACACAAATAACAAACATAGTTGAAGAAAATGTACACAAATAAAAAACATAGTTGAAGAAAATGTACACAAATAAAAAACATAGTTGAAGAAAATGTACACAAATAAAAAACATAGTTGAAGAAAATGTACACAAATAAAAAACATAGTTGAAGAAAATGTACACAAATAAAAAACATAGTTGAAGAAAATGTACACAAATAACAAACATAGTTGAAGAAAATGTACACAAATAACAAACATAGTTGAAGAAAATGTACACAAATAAAAAACATAGTTGAAGAAAATGTACACAAATAAAAAACATAGTTGAAGAAAATGTACACAAATAACAAACATAGTTGAAGAAAATGTACACAAATAAAAAACATAGTTGAAGAAAATGTACACAAATAAAAAACATAGTTGAAGAAAATGTACACAAATAAAAAACATAGTTGAAGAAAATGTACACAAATAAAAAACATAGTTGAAGAAAATGTACACAAATAAAAAACATAGTTGAAGAAAATGTACACAAATAAAAAACATAGTTGAAGAAAATGTACACAAATAAAAAACATAGTTGAAGAAAATGTACACAAATAAAAAACATAGTTGAAGAAAATGTACACAAATAAAAAACATAGTTGAAGAAAATGTACACAAATAAAAAACATAGTTGAAGAAAATGTACACAAATAAAAAACATAGTTGAAGAAAATGTACACAAATAAAAAACATAGTTGAAGAAAATGTACACAAATAAAAAACATAGTTGAAGAAAATGTACACAAATAAAAAACATAGTTGAAGAAAATGTACACAAATAAAAAACATAGTTGAAGAAAATGTACACAAATAAAAAACATAGTTGAAGAAAATGTACACAAATAAAAAACATAGTTGAAGAAAATGTACACAAATAAAAAACATAGTTGAAGAAAATGTACACAAATAAAAAACATAGTTGAAGAAAATGTACACAAATAAAAAACATAGTTGAAGAAAATGTACACAAATAAAAAACATAGTTGAAGAAAATGTACACAAATAAAAAACATAGTTGAAGAAAATGTACACAAATAAAAAACATAGTTGAAGAAAATGTACACAAATAAAAAACATAGTTGAAGAAAATGTACACAAATAAAAAACATAGTTGAAGAAAATGTACACAAATAAAAAACATAGTTGAACAAAATGTACACAAATAAAAAACATAGTTGAACAAAATGTACACAAATAAAAAACATAGTTGAACAAAATGTACACAAATAAAAAACATAGTTGAACAAAATGTACACAAATAAAAAACATAGTTGAAGAAAATGTACACAAATAAAAAACATTGTTGAAGAAAACGAATGATGAAAAAGTTTGCATTTTGATCCTCTCTTTAGAGTTTAATTTTAATCATATGGGCATTAACCTTTTTAGAGGCACATAGACTTGTTTTGTTACATACTCAGTAGGTTTGGTATGAAACTAGTGTGGCGATAATTCATTAATTAAAGAAAATGGGAATCTGCTATCATATTAGAAAGGAGAAAGGCCGACCCGAAACGTCTCCCTCTTGACCGCGGGCTTTTAAGAAAAAAATTAAATTTGATCGGAATTTTACTCTTTAAAATTAAACCCTTTCGCCCTTCCATTGAGTAAGCCGGGCTAAGGAATTTCGCTTAGAGGGAGCATTTATGTAAATTTCATAAAGATAAGTCGGGGTAAATTGGATTCAGGGTTCGTACGAAATTTTTACATTGAAAATCCCTGACTTTTCCAGGTTATCCCTGACCAAATTTTAGCAATATCCCTGACCATTTTAAGGTGTTTACCAGAGCCCACTTCATCACACCTGGCTCATATTAATTATTGCTCGAAGCATGGTTTGACATACCAAACAAAATCCCTGACTTTTTAGGAAAAAAATTTTAAATCCTTGACTTATCTCTGACTTTTTCCCCTATTTTCCGTATCCCTGACTTATCCAGTCTTTCCAGGTTCCGTACGAACCCTGGGACTCGAAGAGGAGTCTTGTTTTTTTTTCTTGTAAATTTCCAAGCATTTTCACGAGAAATTTAATGATATGACGAACATCGGCAAAAAACAGTCGCAAAATTTGAATAAATATTCATCTATAACCGTGGTATAATATTAGTAGAACTACTGGATAATTAGGATAAAAACGTTTATGAACTGAGATGTTATTGGAAAATAAACTTATTTCAATTCCGATCACATTTTTATCAAATCAGAAATCACTTAAAAAGTATGGATGAAACAAAACTGGATCAAGCTTATTTGAATATAAAAATTGAAGTCAAAACATTTTAATTATTTATACGGAGTGTTTCTCATAAGTTTTCCATGAGTTAAGGAGAATGTTCTTTGGGTGATTTTGAGTCGCAAAAGTTCTATGACATTTTGCCTTCCGGGCCACTGTTTTCGAGTTATGTTTTGAGTGTTTTAGGGATGACCCCTTAATTAAATTAGAAATCATTGTCTTGTCAGTTTCTTAGTTAAATTTAAGGGGTCATCCGTAAAATACTCCTATTTTAATTTGAAAACAGTGGCCTGGACGGCATAATTTCATAGAACATTTTCGACTCAAAATCGCCCAAAGAACATACCACTTAATTTATGGCAGACTTATCAAAACACCTGTATATTCGATCACGTTTGATAAGCCTTGATCAAATTAAGATCCAATTTCGAGCTCGTGTTTTAGCAACTTTTGTGTTAGAAAATACAAAGTAGCCTAGTAAATAACTTTCACCCTATAACTAGCTAAGCTGCAACCAGGCGTTGCACGTAGAGTATGAAAACCACAAAGAGTTTCCTGTCTATGAAGACAATTAAACACTAAACAATCTTAGGACATGATGTCTTTTAAAAAACTAAGGTTTTTTTTATAATCTTCAATTACAATAAAAAGATGCTTGATTAGGGGTTAATCATAAAACTAAAATGTTACCTAGATCTTTAATAGAACGTTGAAACTCTAGCTTAATGGCTAGGGTATCGCAGATCCAATTAACCTTGAGCAACTGAACGAAACCACTTCTTAAAGCTTTCCCTTTAGCGTTACCAGGGATAGATTTAATTTTAGAAGTAGGAATGGAGAACAGAGTAATGTGGGCGCGAGTCAAAGTCCCGGACCCCCTTCCACGGGACGGAGGGGGGGGGGTATGAAAGAAGAGGCGGGTCATAGCGACAGAGGTAAAAAGGAATTACGTATTTTTCGCCTTCCCCGTCAACAACGTCATCAAAACGTAGTTTAAATGAGTCAATAAGATAATTTAAATTTTTCGTAACGTGTTGGAGGGAGGGGCTCTATACTGGGCTATGAGTCAGACTGAAGTAAATACTAACCGTTCTCCATTCCTACTTCTAAAATTAAATCTATCCTTGGCGTTACTGATAGAAACCAAGCAAGGCAGTTTGGTCAAATTCGGAAATTAACTAATTGTGAATGTGCGTAAAGAACATACATACAAACATTCAAACAAACTAACCACTTTCTCAAATATACTGAGTTGAAATAGAACGATATAAAATAGCGAGAATAATTAAATTTAATAACGGAATTAAATTCCTGGTAAATTAAATATTTAAATGTGCATGGGCAAAAAGAAATATCATTACCAACACTCAGTATTTGAAATTTCCTGAGAATTACGATCTAAATAAAGACGTAGGCTTTTAAATCCGAGAACAAAATGCTACCGCGCACGAAAATAAAATCCGAAACGTATTTCCAAATTCATTCTAT
Source organism: Phalangium opilio (assembly GCA_019434445.1). Taxonomy (NCBI): domain Eukaryota; kingdom Metazoa; phylum Arthropoda; class Arachnida; order Opiliones; family Phalangiidae; genus Phalangium; species Phalangium opilio. The sequence goes on from JAEQBA010001406.1 coordinate 240,401, forward strand.
TTTCAAGCTCATTGCTGATCATTCAAAACCCGAGTTTTCCCAGCAGAATTGTTTTAAGACGAACCGGATATATAAATCCCAATTAAAATAACTCGGGATAATGGATCAAAATGTCCCTAATGGGAGAACAATTCCTAAAGAAGAAATAGTTTCCGGAAATACCTCGAGTTACAATTATAAAGAGGAAGATTTCGACGTAGAAATTCACGAGGTCAACGAGAATTTTGAAAATTATACCAAAAAACATTAGAATTAACCAGGAATACATACAACTACTAGGAGACATTGTGTTACATCCATTTTCATTCAACGTATCTAGGTGGATTTTGGGGGAAGAGCTAGCTAGACTAATCATTACTAATAACGAATTTTACCTTCTTATTAATTTTTCTCGCTGTGCATGGAATCTAGCCTTGCTATCAGCCAATCAAAGTACAGTTAGAAAGACGTCAGAATTATGAGGATTGACGGATAGCACTGAAGCTCGGCCCACAAAACCCGCATAGAAATCAGCGTTGGAGATATAGGGGCACAGTGATTCCTATTAACTGTATGCATTCCTGAATTCCATATCTATATACATCAAAGTCCTGATTGACTGATAATCAACGACCAGCCCAAACCGCTTGCCCTAGAAGGCTGAAAATTTGAAGGAACGTTACTCATAAGTAGTAGGCGCCTACTAAGAAAGATTTTTCCAATCCGCCACCATCTTAAAAAATGGCGCCGAGAAATGTAAAAAAATCTTCTCTATGCAACAAAGTCCGCAACACACAATATTTAGAACACTGGTTTAACCTATAGACGGGCTGAATGGTCTTTCGGGTTCGATCTGTTGCCATCTTTTTAAATGGCGGCCAGAAATTTAAAAACCCTTCTTTTTAACATAATGTCCGCATGAAAAGTAGTAAAAAATGTTTTGAGGGGCTGACGGGCAACGCCGAGTGCCTTCGCACCTAGGGTGCAACAAAAATATTAGTCATCTGTAAAATCTACCCATCCTTTATATCATTTTGATGGAAGTTCTTATTACACGCGAGCGACGCCGCGGGTAAGAGCTAGTTAACGTATAAGGATGGTTGTTTTCTCTAAATTATAAATAGAATGTAAGACGATAATTAATATTGTTGAGTGTCTTTGAATAGCTGACTTTTTTAATTACTGAAATTTACAAATATCTCGCTTACATCCAAAATCATAAAAACCAAAGACTTAATTTTCATAAGGCCATCCAAGAACAAACAAACTTGCTAAAGAAATTACCATTATATCAATGTGAAGCGTCATACTTCTTGTTTTTGTTACTTATGCTACAAGAAATATTAATTTAATAATATTTTAAAATGCGATAACACTGCCATCTTTAAGTGAAACTGAGTATATTCTAAAATGCTTTACAATTTCAAAACAACACCGGCGCTAATGGCTTGTTCACAAAAGATAGATACGATTATCTTTTGGCATTCATTTAAATGGTATTATCAAAGTTGGGTTCGCCAACTGGCCTTCGTATCCTTCAAGGGCCCACAGTTGGCTATAATGAAGCTAAACAAACAAGATTTGACGTTATTGTTTTACAGGGTTAGATAAGGTTCGAGCAAAGGGATAAAACTCGGAAAACTTATTTTGGAATGATTCCAAAAGAGCCTAGTAAAATAAAAGCGAGTCCCGGCTTAGCAAATATCAAAGGCCAACACACCAAAGCCATATCAAATTTTGCTTGTCCAAAACGATGCGATTTAAATTTTGCAGAGATAATAGTATTTGAGATATTATTCGAGCCAAATTAAATCGGGAAGCCCTCAGATGAGCGGTTCCCGTATGAGCGGATTCCATAATAGCGGTCCTCATATCAGCAGTTCCCTAAATAGCGGTTTCCCGAAATGGCAGTTTACCCGTTACAACAGTTACCGATACAGCGGTTCTCGTAAACGCGGCGTACCATTACAGCGGTTCTTGTAAACGCGGCGTACCATTACAGCAGTTCTCAAAAGAGCAGAAAAACAGGAATGCGAAAAACGACTGTTGTTTGTTATGAAGTACGCTGTGTAAAATGAACTTAAATAGAACTAGGCCAGATATGGTTTGCTTCAAGTTGATTATTTGAACCCCAATAGTGTTAGGTTAGGTCAGGTTAGGTTAGGTTAGGTTTGGTTAGGTTAGGTTAGGTTAGGTTTGGATTGGTTTGGTTAGGTTAGGTTAGGTTTGGTTAGGTTTGGTTAGGTTTGGTTAGGTTAGGTTTGGTTTTTGGTTTGGTGTGGTGTGGTTTGGTAAGGTTTGGTTAGGTTAGGTTAGGTTGGGTTGGGTTGGGTTGGGTTGGGTTGGGTTCGGTTCGGTTGGGTTTTTTAGGTTTTGTTTTGATTGGTTAGACTTAGGTTAATAATATTTTGGAAATGGTGTAACAATGTTACGCCTTTTCCAAAATATTGTTGTTTATCTTCTTTCACTTCCCAAATAATAATATGCCTTTTCCAAAAAAATACTGTTTACAATTATCTACTTCCGAAATAAAATAAGCTTTCTTGAAATATTTTCTATTCTGGTATTAGAATTGTAAACTGATACAGCCTGAAGAATAGTGTAATATTTAAGTGTACTTTAAAAACACGATCCGTTAGTAGGTCACATTACTGACTAAATGATCACAGAATAAGGTAGTTTTCGAAAACAACGAATATAACTGTATTGTTAAGAAATACTCGAAACTGAAGACAAACACTGCTATTTCCCAAAATAGCAGCCGCTATTTCTAAAACAGCGGCCGCTATTTCTAAAACAGCAGCCGCTATTTCTAAAACAGCAGTTTTGAAGAACGCCGCTGTTTTTTTGGAATCGCGGCTGCTATTTCGAGAACTGCTCTACCGGGAACTGCTCATACGAGGTACACCCATTAAATCTACCCCGTTTACACTAAATATTTTAACAGGTATCTTTTAAGGGGGTATCTTATTTATAAGGAATTTTGATGTTAAGTGTAAAGATATTTGAAGAAAATTCACAGAATATTTTTGCTATCAAAAACGGTACGCTTATTTTAAATTAATTTCTTATGTTTTAACAAATTTTATAAATAAATTTCTGTAAAACGCTTAATTTTTGTAAAAACTTTCATTCTAACAAATAAAGTGATTTATTTTATTTTAAACACAAGTATCATTTCACTAATTTACCAAGTATCTCGCTTACGAAGGAATTATAGGATTTGATAGGTAAAAAAATAACTTTATAGGAAGTTATAGGACTAAAAATGCTCATCTGGGAGCACGGCAGTGCTCCCCAGCCAAGTCGAGCACTGACACCCTTTTCTCGAAGCAACTCACGACACTTTTAAGCCCACTGTAACTTCGTGAAGGGTATAGGTAAAAGTCTGAAATTTTGCTTGCCGCGAGGACTGTCAATCCTAGCTATAGTTTCCAAATTTCAAGTTCCTACCCTATATACTTTTCGAAATATCGAAGGTGAAATTTACCTTATTTTGTCACTCACTCACTCACTCACCGATCATCAAAATTCTAAGGTACTTCTAGGGTAGATAGAAACTTAAAATTCAGGATTTGGTTTTCATTTATTTTATAAAGCACAGAAAAATTAAAACATCCCGAAATTTTTATAAAATTGTTCTTTAGTTCTTTATTTTAAAACTAGATGGCGCTGCCGTCTTTTCAACAGAAATAGTGTGTTCTTGATGAAAGGACGTAATGGTCCAAAGTTAACCGAAAGTTAAATATATATTAAAGCTAATAAGAGTAGTAGTTTAAAAGAAATGTGTCGTAACTGATGCTACATTCTTATATTAGGATATCGCGTACAATCTTTATTACATATTCTCTGCGGGTCGAAAGGGGTAATTCAGCGTAAATAAGGACAAACGTTAGCGATTATATTGGCAAACGAAGTACCACGAGAGGGTCTTGTTTTAATATAACTACCGAAGTATAACGAGAGGGTCTACAAAAAGAAGTGAGATCCTATGAAAAACATTAACATGTACAAAAATGGGCCAAGCCTCGCCTCGTGCCCTTTCCGCCGTAAAACGTTCTGAGATCCCATGTAGAGCCAAGTCTGCCTTTTGTTCTCATTCAATCGCCAATTGAACAATTATGTTATAAATTAAGTCCTTTTCCTAATTAATAACCAATATTCTTTGACTCTATCATAATTATACATCTTTGTTCGTATCAAAAATATCGTGACTTGGCAATCGCAGGTAAGTAATATTAAAAGGAAGTCGAGGGGATATTCACTAAATCGTTGCTGATTTTAAAATAATCGAAGGGATATTCACTAAATCGTTGCCGATTTTAAAATAATCGAAGCGGATGACCTGCGCTTGCCAAGTCACGATATTTTTGATACGAACAAAGATGTTTAATTATGATAGAGTCAAAGAATATTGGTTATTAATTAGGAAAAGGACTTAATTTATAACATAATTGTTCAATTGGCGATTGAATGAGAACAAAAGGCAGACTTGGCTCTACATGGGATCTCAGAACGTTTTACGGCGGAAAGGGCACGAGGCGAGGCTTGGCCTATTTTTGTACATGTTAATGTTTTTCATAGGATATATAATACTAGTTAGGCTTAAACTATGTAGAAAAAATCTCGAAAAAAAAGTAAGAATTTGGATTTTACTTTGAAAAGAGGAACTTAATAAAAAAAATAAAAAATCCTGAGCAAGCGAAGAGAGGTTCGCAATTTCGGTGCCTATAGTCAAATCTGATCTCGATAAAAGAGCTAAATTTGATGCTAAACTATACGAAAGCTTCGACTAAGGACAGGTACAAAAAATATGACTTTATAGGAATTACAGGACTGCTGGGCTCCTTGGATCATATTCCTTTGTCTTTGAAAAATGTAGAAGCTTGATGCTCCTAGCTAAACTATAAGCGACAATCGTCGGCGCTACAACCATATCGGTCGTTGAATCTCGCCCTCGTTGGAATTTAAACCTAGCATCTCATTCTCACCACAATAATAATAATTGAACGTTGAGATAAAAATGCAGGCGAATGATACCGCGAAGATCTTCTGTTTTATCCAGGATAATCGCTACGATTCTAAGACAGAATCAAATGACAAGAAATACGTATATAAATATATCTTTGTGAGTGACATTTTACTGTTGTTGTACCAGCGAGAATCGGAGAATGACTGAAAAGCAACGCCATATGTGCAGGAAATACCAAAAGAGACAGAGTAGGGATGTTAGGAAGATCACTCGGATCTCCGACCGCATCCCGAACGAAAGACTCTCTCTCTCTCCTCTCTTTATTTCACCCCTCTGTCGTTCCAATGACCTCAAAATTACTATCCGAAATCACCCTATGTAGCCTTCAATCAGTTTTATGTTTAAAGGGGCAATATCACAAAAGGACATCCAAATATACTTTCTCAGATGACGCAGAGGTTGACGATTGGTAAATTGCAGGTTGGAAATCTCTTTCACTTTTAGAGAAATTTTCAGGCATACTCGAGTATCAATATAAACTTTAAATGTGGACTGTCCTATGCTAGGCTATGCGTTATTTGAGACGGTGCGAAATCCCTTGCAGTATATTTCATATTATTTTTGCTCCGAGATCGCTCGTGATTTTCTCTAATACGTCATGCAGTCCAGTCAGAGAGCGACAGAACTGATCTGACATTAGTATTTTCTCGCCAAAACTTCTACAAAGATTTACCGAGCAGACCAAGTCCGAGCTCAGTAAATGGAAAACGGAAATCCGAACTGATCTAGATCTAGTACTGGAACACAGAAACGTTTTCAGAGTGGTCCGAGATCGCCTCAGAGCAATAAATGCATGGAATCACACAATACGTTGAACCACCAACGTGTGTATTTATTATCAGCTCTAGAACTTCTGCGTAAAGGGAACTAATTTTCAAATTTGATAATTCGTACTCCACGACTATTTAAGAGAATCTTAACACTCTAGAAGGGGCCAGTAAAATGACCTTAAGACGCGCTATTCTACCATTGAAAAAACACGTGAGAGAGTGAAGATACTACTATCGAATAGCTGCCAATGTTACGAGATGACAGTACGGTACACCTTTAATTGGGAGAAATGGCCGGTGTAAGTGGATTTCTTTGCTAGATTATACGAAAAAAAAAAAAGCGAAAGGTGTAAAGGTAGACTAACGTTTGTGGGTGTGGTTCATTGCAGGTAGAGTGTCTAAGGTAATGTAAGGGAAAAAAATGTAAAAAACTTAGTTAACGTTTTCAGTCACGACAAAATAGACCACCAATCTGACTTGGCCATAAAATCAAACCATTAAATTGCTCAGAAGCATGGAGTCATTCGAGATTGCAACTAAAATTATTATGGTTTCGATACATTATGAATGATATCGTAAAACCGAGAGAGTTAATTATTTTATTAATTTATTTATAAAAGTTGCCTATTCAATTCCCAATTAAGAAATTTTATTTTGTCGTCGTAGTACCGTTTGTGCTAATCTTTTATTTGACCCTTTCCAAAAGTCGGGGTTAAAATAAAAGTCTGGTGTTTCACCACCTTATTTTCTAAAGACAGAAGATCCTTAGATGTACCTTCATACAAAAGGACTTTGGTGGACTGGTAACTTTGAAGCCCTAACTAACGTTTTTGGGTCCACATACATACGGTGTCTTCTTAACAGACAATGCTAAGCGGGGCCCCCCTTTTGAAAAGGGTCTATTACCTCAGAGGTAACATCATAAGTTTAAAAGAAATGTTCCCTAAGTATAACACTTCCTACGTTGGAGATATTGAGGCTTCGTAATAATAGAGACTTACTGAGAGCTCGTGAGAGCTAGTTCGAGAACGGCAAGCGAAAATTTACTACACTCAGTTAATTTTGCAGTCCATCTTTCTATTTAGTCTGTACTAATCCTTTGACAGCGCCTCACCAGGCGTCGTTTTACCAGAATCTATGACCTACGTCACTTCATGACAAGCTCTCAGTAACCAGTGACAAACTTAGGGAACATTAATAAAGATTAAGGTATTAAAGAATGATTTGTACATCAAGTTAGTTTTTTAATTAATCATTAAGAAAACGATTTACCAATTGAGTTAAATTGATATTTATAATTAGTCATTAATTTGCATTTAATCTTTCAATTCCTATAGCGACCTTCATATCAATTAACACCTTTTAAAAACGGGTTAGCGCGACACCTATCCGACGACATTGATGAATAACAGAATGTTCTCTTGTCGTATGTCAAGAGGACAGTGCACAAAAACGTTTATCACTCGCCCTCGTCTGGACTTAAAATGTCATAACAAGATAAACGGAACGGCATATTGAGAATTCACAAGTTCACGATAATGTGAATTCCCTCGTGTTACCGATTACATTAATTCAAGTCACTACTCGTTCGGAATTTAATGTAAAAAAGGTTGTAAATGACTTAAAGAGGAAAAACTAGTCGAGCAGAAGAGAGAGATAGAACAACCAGCGTGGGGAAAATATGTTATTTAGCTACCGGCTTGCCCCAAAACTAGGCGGAAAACTCGACGCGTCCTTGGCAACTTTTCAAATAATAAGATGAAAAAAAAAATGCGAATCGTCGTCGAAACCGAAATCATATTTCATTAGAAGCAAATCGCTTAAAAGTAGAGGTAGAGTAGCGGACAAATTAACCTGAAAGCGTTTGGTTAACAAGACCGTGACTGGCCTGCGCCACAGCTATAATAACACACCACCCAACCGCCCCTCTTCATTTTTCTTAATTAATCCGATTTCCGACGCTTTTATTACCCCCCCCCCCAACCCTTTGGAAGGTTCTAATGTTTTATTATACAAATTAACAAGATGGTATTAATCTAGTTCGTAATTTTATTGCACTTTTACTATTATTGAATCGTTAATTAGCTAATAATGATTGAAGGTTATTTTCACAACAATTAGGCCTATTCCAATTGTGAAAATGGTGCTAAAGTTATCTCTATAAATTAATTTCATAAACTCCTAAATTGGCTCTGTTCGTGAATATTGAAAATTTCAAAAGTTCATTCCAAAACTATATTAGTTACCGAGACCCAAATTTCTTGGCAATTCGGGCTTAACTCCACCCCCAGCGCCATTATGGTATGTTTTTTACAGAATGAAAGCTACAAAAGCCTCTCATCTTGGTATGTTTTTTAGCACTAGTGGATGGTACCGTGACGTTGCATGACATAGTACTTCCAAGACCCAATTGGCTCAGACCAATTTGAGGATAAAATGTTTTTGAGTCTAAAAGGTTATTTCTAGTACTTATTTCAGCTAATTAAAGCATTAAACATGATTAAATCCGCATTTGGGACAAATTAACAAAAATAAATGATTTAAAATATTAAAATGAAATTGTTTTTTCAAGATTTAGAATAAGAAAAACAAAACCCGTATCAGCAATTGCTTACAAGCAATATCAAAATGAGCATAGATTTTTCCAAAGCCCAATACCTTGGAACTACGCTCTTATTCGCAATTTCATCGTTACTATTACATTAGTTTCCTTGCGGCGCGACTAAATTCTAGTTAAAGGGAAGCATCTAGCCTCGGGGTCTCCATCTATCGCACGAAATCGAAAACCGCAAAATTACAGAGCGCAAAAAAGCAGTTTTCGTCGGAGGCCTGTGGGCGTATCAGGAGTTGTCTGATGATGCCAGAATGAAGTCAGACGGTATGACGTCACTACTCCACCACCATCCATAACTCTTTTCAAACCCACAAAAAATATTAAAAAATAAAATAATAATAAAAAAAAAAAAACAAGAATTTGTTTGTGTACGACTAATATCCTACGCCAAGTAATTACCTAATTTTTCACATCCGCGTTTGAACATTTACACTGCCACACAGAACAACATCGTTCGTACGTAGATAGCTCAATAAAAATTCCACTAAAATCAAATTTAGTCACGAATTCTTGAGGGTGGATTTGCTTCAAAAGATAATTTATATTATGCTATTATTTTAAAGTATAGTCAAGATTCTATTCAATTCATGCAGAAAATATTTAAGGTTCCATAGAGGTTTATTATTATTATTGTTAACTGTCTTAGCTCAATGTGGGTAAAAAGGAATTTTGGTTATTAAAAGTCATAAATATAAACCAAATTTGATAACAATGTGCGAACGAGTCGTTGTAACTTTAGCAAACTGCTCAGTTTAACCTTTTTGCATTTCAGTTTGCAGCACGTAATAATTAATAGTTCACGAAGGAATCGTGTTTTCAATCAAGATTTTCTTGATCAAAATTTTAAAAGCTTTTGCGTCAAAACTAGCACCCAAAATACTAAACACAAACTATATGTGGTTTTCAAACACGCGCCTCATAGTCAACGCAAACGCCCTCTTTAGTCAATTTTATTCATTTGAAACTAGTTTGAAAATGATCGGAGTTTCAGCTTTTCTATTTTCATTTCTTGGAAGAATTTTCGTGTTTAAAAGCGCATGCAGAAGCTTTGAAAAATTTGGTTGAAAACGGGACTTTCACTTTACTCTCGGTACAATGAATAAACTTTCACCCTTAACGGCTTTCCTGCCTTAAAGCGTAAGATTTATTTATGGTAGGTGTTTTAACGCGTGGGTGCCTGTGAAGAATTGAAATTAAGTTTGAAGTTCATAATCTTGCCTTTTAAACGGCATTCTAATTATTTTTTACAAACACCAGAGCCGATTTAGCGTTAGTTAAATTGACTGGATTGTATTAGAAACATTACTTAACGCCTAATATATAATTTGATTAAATTAAATGAGTTTCAGGAAAGAAATTACATAGCTGCAAAGGGTATTACATTTGAATTCCAATTAAAAGGAATGGTTTTAACTTGAAGACATAGAACTGGGGTAGTAGTTTCATATCAAAATCCTACTAAACCTTTCCATAAATGTCTCAGGAGCTATGTCAATTGTAAATAAGTAAGCATGGTTAAGAGCAGATGCAACGACTGTCTCTTGTTTGGACTTATTGGCTTTTCCAGCAGGTCATTCAAATCATTCTAATTTAGTATTATCAGGGATAGATTTAATTTTAGAAGTAGGAATGGAGAACGGTTAGTATTTACTTCAGTTCGACTCACAGCCCAGTATAGAGCCCATCCCTCCGCTCCAACCCGTAACGAAAATTTTAAATTATCTTATAGACTCACTTAAACTACGTTTTGATGACGTTGCTGACGGGGACGGCGAAAAATACGTAATTCCTTTTTACCTCTGTCGCTATGACCCGCCTCTTCTTTCATACCCCTCCGTCCCGTGGAAGGGGGTCTAGGACTTTGACGCGCGCCCAGATTACTCTGTTCTCCATTCCTACTTCTAAAATTAAATATATCCCTGGTATTATCAAAAACTGTTTCTCAAAACCTCACTACACTTTCATAATTTCCTCTAATTTCATTTAAAATATAAAATAATTACATACTTCTCAAACCCCCAATAGTAAATTAATGTACTTAAATAAAATGTTTATATCAGAAAAATTAACCGACATTTCAACCTGATTCCATTTCGATTACCATTGTAGTGTAAAATTAACTTTTACACTTAAATGAAAATATTATTATTTATACCTTTTGAGACAATATTATTCGAATGTTTATAAAATTCACCATAAATTGCGCAAACACATAAAGGTAAATTTCAGTTGATAGACAAACGATGTAGAGTCATATAGACCGAAGAGTAAAGGTTGAGCAGCCGTTAGACGCCCTTCCTTGCCTATCACGGTTGGTGTAAGGCAGTAAAAGGGTACTTCTACGGCTCGGCTCACAGGAGGCGCGGGAATCGAAGCAAGGTAGGAAAGCATCTTGAGCGAAAATCAATATAAATCGATGGTGTCGGCATTTCGCGAAAAAGATACTTCGTCTGGAATTAATTACGTCTATCTAACCGAGACATTTCTAACAAGTACAAGTCTAAAACCAATCGCAAACAATGTCAATAGGTAGGCACTTTAAACTACATTTTGATCAAATCTGTAAATTCCCAGCGTTACAGTAAACATTTTAGTTCAATGATGATTTAGCTGTAAGAGAGTGCAATAGATTCATTGGGGTAGGATTGTGGTAGTCTTGCAGTTAGCTCGACTTCATAATTGCCCGACGCTTTGCGATCTCGAAACGATAATCCTATCTACCGACATCTTGTGATCTCACAACAATAATCCCTATCGACCGCCACCTGGCAATCTCAAAACGACAATCACAATCAACCAACATCTTGCGATCTCAAAACGACAATCACAATCGACCGACATCTTGCGATCTCAAAACGACAATCACAATCAACCGACATCTTGCGATCTCAAAACGACAATCACAATCGACCGACATCTTGCGATCTCAAAACGACAATCACAATCGACCGACATCTTGCGATCTCAAAAACGATAATCACAATCAACCGACATCTTGCGATCTCAAAAACGATAATCACAATCAACCGACATCTTGCGATCTCAAAAACGATAATCACAATCAACCTACATCTTACGACCTCAAAACGATAATCACAATCGACCGACACCATGCGATTTCAAAACGATAATCCCAATCGACCGACACCATGCCATCTCAAAACGATAATCCTAATCGACCGACACGATTCAGTGTAAGTCGATTGGGACGGGGTCGAATGGGAAACAAGCCAATTCAAATACTGTATAATCCCATTACTTCAATCAAAAGCGCATAGATAACCAGAAAGTGAAGAACGAGAAGCCTGAACCGCAACGTGAAAAATGAGTTCTCCCATAGTCGATTCAAGATTTCTGTCCCCCTTACAGAGCGACGGGAAAAGTTGGTCTTATGCCGCGGCGGAGAGTTACTTTCGCGTAGTTTTACACAAGGTACATGCGTAAGTTGGCTCGAAAAAATAGTTCACTTATTTCCTTATCTTCATGTCGTCTGCTATAGTTTAATTCCAAGGCTTAATATAATCAAGTCATTTAGGTAGTCAGGAATCGGCACAGTTGTCAAAATGTCAGATTTGAATTTAGCAAACATTTTAGAAAGCTACGAAAAGGATGACTTTTTCCTGATTGATAAAGACGGGAAATAGAAGAAGGGGCAATAGAATGCATGAAAAACAATGACAGTTTAAAAGAAATATTCGAAGATATGTGTAGCCAGTATGATTTGTTGAAATCAAAATATAAAATAGAACAATGTGGGTATTCCTAGTTTTTGTTCGCTTGGAACAACTGGGTACATAATATATTGTTCCAAAATGATAAACCTCACCCAGTTATTGTGTGCCACGAAGAATTTAAATCAGAACTTTCCAAGGTAATCCATTGTGTTTGCCTGGAAAGTTGTAGATGCCAAAGCTAGGGTTTCTAGAGAAACTGATATTGAAATGAGCCTAAAAGTTGATAATCTGCTAAATCTCAGCTTTTGCTGAACACTCTGTTCTGGTGTTTTATTTCGAGGCAGTTCAATAATAAAAGCAAAAACAAAGTCTCGGAAACAATATCAAAATTCAACTTAGCGAAACTTGAAAATTCCACGACGATTGAACCGAAAGAGCGCTAAAGAACAACCGGTCCGTTAAGCCTAGTTAAGCAGCCGATTTCTCAATAGTATTCCCCACTATCGCCAGGAGTCGCTACCATCGCGAACTACTTTCCACTTGTCACGTGACATTAACGATGACCTAATATATCTCTGATTCGATTGGTAGTTGAAAACGAGGCTCACCAACCACCCATTTGTGTCCCCCCCTTGCTTCTCATATTACACGAATACCGTTGCTAAAGGCTGGAAAGGTTTAATGTTCTTCACTTTCTGATCTATGCGCTTTTGCTTCAATCAAACGTAGAGTGTGAGCACCGATTACGCAAAGTCAACATAACGCGGTAAGGGGACCCCACTATTCTTTGTAAAAACAGGGTGTTCCAAAATGATAGCAGGACAAAAGTACAGAGGGCGATTTAGAGTTGAAAATGTTCTAAGACATTTTGCCTTAAGGGCCACCGTTTAAAAGATATGGTTAGAGTGTCTTACGGATAACCCCTTAAATATAAGTAATTAATCTATCATCCGTACAACAATTTTATCATAACTTAATATAAAATATTGAACATTTTCGACTCTAAATGGTCCATAGAATCCATTGTACTTTGGTCCTACCAACCTTTTTTAGAGCACCCTGTATAATACTACCAATTATAGTAACTGAATTTGGTTTGCTAATACTTGAAAACATGTAGGTTTATAGGCTCCTTCTACTAATCTTGAGGCAGAATTAAATTATCGTGAAATGATTCTAATGAGTTTCTTTTTCATATAACAAGAAATTAAAGAAATGGACACTAAATTAAATACATATGATTAAGCAATTACTTCACATACGCCTTCAAGAACAACTTCAGGCTAATTTACTTATCGCATTGGGACATTATGATGAATTATAGTCCCATAAGCAAATAACCGGGCAGCCACATGAACTTATCTCGCAATCTACATATTCAAATTAGAGTCGGCAAGATTATTTTCTTTGACAATGAAAGCATGAAGCACTTAGACTAATTATTCAGGATTGGGTTAATTTGCTTACTACTTCCTGGTTCTTATTGAAAATTTCAAGGCTTCCGGGGCCCACAAACTTCGAGATCCTATCGACGCTGTGAAGGACACGTTATATATGCGCCTGCAGATAATGCTTTTTAAAGGAACACTGAAGCTATCAGAGATGTTTGATCATTTACAAGCTTGGAATATAACCTGATGTATTATAAACCAATTCCATCTCCACCCTATTCCGTGGGGACTTTTTTTAGTTTTATGGGCGCCATTTTAAAAATGGCGGCAAGTCGAACCTCAAAATTCATAAATACCGTCTATAGCTTTATCTCCAGTCCAAACGTATGTCCGAAGTTAATCCCCGCCTCTAAATTACAACCAGCATCTCATTGGTTCTTGAAAACTCACGTCAGCGCGATGCGAATGACGAAAATTACAGTCATATTTTCCGACTGAGGAGAGGCGAAATAGCCCGGCCTCCTTTTACGTCCCCCCTTGTATTTTGAAAGGGAACTGGGACTATGGCGCGCGAATACTTAGGCATCTTATACCTTCTCCCTAGTAAACTAGATATCGCTTCTTGTTATTATAGTATAAATTTTTCAAATCTGGTAATAACGCTTGAAACTAAAAAAAAATATGTGTTGCTGAGTTTAAGTATATCTTTAATTAACGTTTTTGTTAACTGTAGTATGATATAATAGTCCATAGGTTGTTATCCCCCCCCCCCTAAATTTCGCCTCTAGGCATTGAAAATTTTCATTAGAGAGGCAAGGCGTTCGTGGCCACGCATTTAATTATAGTCCGTCGTTACTGACCCAGTAGCCTTCCCCAAAATAGATCAATTAGTTAAGCCTAAATTTCGCTTAACAAATTTTGTAATGCGAATCAGTGTCATGAGGATATTCGATCTGTCTCCCTGTGCAGCCGGAGGCGAATTCCGGAAGTATAGAGTTGCCCCGGAAATGACGCCCGATACCTTCTTTCCCGCGTATGGCACAAGAATTTAGTGCTATAATGAGTTGGCGGCCTTTTCTAACGCGTAATTTTAGAACTTAATTTTAATTAGATCGCCACCGAAATTCAAGACCAAATAAATTATTCATAAAAGACAAAATATAGTCAGTCAGTCGAGGGGTTCGACATTAATTGGAAATCCCCTACGTTTCTCGCGAAATTTTAGTCAGCAAATTCATAATCAAAGAGGAAATCGTGAAATCAATTTGAAATCTCTTTGCTAAAAATAACCGATATCTCTCTTTGCTAAAAATAACCGATATCTCTCTTTGCTAAAAATAACCGATATCTCTCTTTGCTAAAAATAACCGATATCTCTCTTTGCTAAAAATAACCGATATCTCTCTTTGCTAAAAATAACCGATATCTCTCTTTGCTAAAAATAACCGATATCTCTCTTTGCTAAAAATAACCGATATCTCTCTTTGCTAAAAATAACCGATATCTCTCTTTGCTAAAAATAACCGATATCTCTCTTTGCTAAAAATAACCGATATCTCTCTTTGCTAAAAATAACCGATATCTCTCTTTGCTAAAAATAACCGATATCTCTCTTTGCTAAAAATAACCGATATCTCTCTTTGCTAAAAATAACCGATATCTCTCTTTGCTAAAAATAACCGATATCTCTCTTTGCTAAAAATAACCGATATCTCTCTTTGCTAAAAATAACCGATATCTCTCTTTGCTAAAAATAACCGATATCTCTCTTTGCTAAAAATAACCGATATCTCTCTTTGCTAAAAATAACCGATATCTCTCTTTGCTAAAAATAACCGATATCTCTCTTTGCTAAAAATAACCGATATCTCTCTTTGCTAAAAATAACCGATATCTCTCTTTGCTAAAAATAACCGATATCTCTCTTTGCTAAAAATAACCGATATCTCTCTTTGCTAAAAATAACCGATATCTCTCTTTGCTAAAAATAACCGATATCTCTCTTTGCTAAAAATAACCGATATCTCTCTTTGCTAAAAATAACCGATATCTCTCTTTGCTAAAAATAACCGATATCTCTCTTTGCTAAAAATAACCGATATCTCTCTTTGCTAAAAATAACCGATATCTCTCTTTGCTAAAAATAACCGATATCTCTCTTTGCTAAAAATAACCGATATCTCTCTTTGCTAAAAATAACCGATATCTCTCTTTGCTAAAAATAACCGATATCTCTCTTTGCTAAAAATAACCGTTATCTCTCTTTGCTAAAAATAGCCTATATCTCTTTGCTAAAAATAACCTAAATCTTTTTGCTAAAAATAACCGACGTCTTTTTGCTATAATAACCGAATTTTTTTGTTAGAGAGTATATAAATTTTTTCACCCCTTCCCATTAAGTTCGACCAGGTGAGTAGAAAACACAAACTAAATATTCCCAAGTAAAACAGGTGAGTAGAAAACACAAACTAAATATTCCCAAGTAAAACAGCTATGAATCCCTGTGATTGGTGTAAAGAATCAAAATGCAACTAATGAAGTGGAGAATAGCACCGACGATTTCCGATAAAACATCTGGCAGACTTTTGTAAATATTCACGTTGCCTAAAACTCCATTTTTTTTTAACTGCTACTTTTATTAAAAAAAAACAAAAAAAAAACAGACAATATTTTCATTTTTACAAGCCTGGCTGGTATATTAATGTCAATCGCTCGCATTTCATTAAAAATGCACAGTTTGTTATTTTTACCCCTTCTGTTTCGCGCAAAATTAACATTCGCTACCAGAGCAACAACATACCCTACCTTTACGGCAGAGGAAACTTGTTAAAAATTTATGATATCATATAAGTAATCCTAAAATTCATATTCCAAAGAAACGTGAATAGGTGACAATTTTACAGAATTTACTTTCTTCTTTGGAAACAGGTCTGTATTTGTTCTAAATTATGAAGCTTATGACGCAGTCACACTCGAAGAGTCGTTGAAGGTCCAATTTTTCTTTAACTCGATATTAATTAACTTTAAACAACCCATTTTTACATAAAATGTTTTTCATTAATTGCGAGAGTACACTGTATTCTAGGACTGAATTGTAAAAACCATAAAATATTCGTATATTGTTCATGATAATTTAAAAAAGAGTTTAAACATAATTTTTACACGAGTAAAATAATAAACTTCATTGATCCTAAAGCCAGATAAATAAAGATCGAATAAATTCGAATTAAAATCATATACATCTACAGTGTCGAAACCTTTGCCGTCAACCAGTCTATATACACGGAACTTCAAACGCTTTCGTGTGATGCAGTGCTAATTTGAGCAGCATTTACAGGGGTTGTTAGAGAAATTAAATGAGTAACTAGTCACAGGTAGGAGTAAAAATTAGAACAATTGTACGCGCTTTTTAGACTGACAACGGTAAATCTTCACTCCCATAACGGGAGAAAGGCGGATGTTGGAAAAGTTGGTTATCGTTTAACACACGACAAGCACTGCAGCAGCATCAGAGTTCCCGTTAACACCCAGTACGAGCTGCCTTCTCGTGAGAATCTTGATAAGGAAAATAAGCGTGCGTTGGACCCTGTAGGTGCGTAATCACTACAGTCTTTTTGAAATTAGTACATTTTGTGTTGAAGAGAGGGCGCAAAATAGTTGCTCAATATACTAACAGTAAGCCACGTGACAAAGGACCATATTAACCCCCTTCTACCCTCTTTTTCCTCAATGTGGTTCTTTCCTTTCCTACTCCCTGAGAGCTAGTTTCAGAACGAACGACGCAAGAATTGACTACACAAAGTTTTGCAGTCGGACTTCCTAATTAGTCTGTACTAAGCATTTGACAGTGCCTCACCAGGCGTCGCTTTACGAGAATCATGACAAGCTCTCAGTAACTAGTGACAAACTTATGAAGCATACCTTATGAACTTATGCTTATGTATATATAAAAATTACTATCGAAAACCAACACTTGAGTTGAACCTCTACCCGATTAAATTAAATATAGAATACATAAAAATATCTCGAAACACGTTAACTATTAATATTAAAGAAATAAATTCTCAAGGAAAACATTCTCGACCCTATCACAGAAGGTTCTAAAGTATCCCATAGCTAGTTACTTAAAGTTAGCTATGACAAATAATATAATATAAAACCCTTCCTCCAGTGTTACTGATATCTGAAACCTGGATATTATTGACTTTGAACGGAAGTATGTGCCATTTAATTCATCACGGAATTCATATTTTGAAAACTACGGCATAATATACCGAAAATTCAACAGAATGACCTATTCATTCACCCTCCTACTTGGTCAAATAAGGAATATAAGGTAGCGGTCCCCCTCTATCATGTACTGCACTCCACACAACTTCAAAAACATGTGATGATCCTTTTCAATACATTTACGCGTCCCTGAACCCTTTATGACACCCTAGCTATAGAAGAGACCGAGATAAAGACGTTGGAGGACACGAAAAAAGAAATGAAAATCAAGTACCAGAAAGTATAAGTTGAAATTGAAAATCAATTTTATATATATATATATATATTTAATAGATGTGGGAATTTCAACAGTGACAATAACGTTACCGTAGGAAATAAACTAGGTTCCTTATGTTTATCTAAATGGCATTTTCATGGAACTGAGAGGGAAAGACTCGGGGATAATCATAAAACTGCCTTCTATCAAAGAGAATATACCAAGAGGAGCAGAAAATTTGTAAATAGGGACCGGCTCTGAATTTGGAGAAACTAGATCCGGTTGTTCACGTGACCATGTCGTCTACTTTAAAATTACCTTTTGTACGTCAACGGTCAATCCAGAGATCAACCCTTTGCCACCCCACCACCAAAAATAAGCAGCCGACATAATTTAACCAATAAAAGGCGACACTGCTTAGCCAATCAACAAAAACCGGATCTAGTTACTCCAAAACCGTGGCCGGGCTTTTCAAAAGCATTATGAAAGGCTAGACTTTCTGCTCCTCTTGGTGTATTCTCTTTGTTTCTATCTCACTATTGGCGCTGTGGGCTTTTAGTGTCACGAAACTGCTCAGAGAAGGCGATGTATCAACCCTTTTGTAGGGTCCGAAAGCTAGGGTTGCCTAACATTACCTTTTTGAGTAGTCAATATGGTCTATGTAATTATGAACATTTACTATCTCTAGTTTACCAAAGACATTTAAATGTGACTTAATTACTTTAATTCTGATATTAAAATAAGCGAATATATTCTCATTTATGGCAACATGTTTGGCTCTTAGCCAATGGATAACTGATAAGTGGTGACGTTAACAATTGTTATTTTATTTAAAGGTAATAGCGTCTGCCATATCAGGGAGCAGCCTCTGTCCGACGCGCAGGGTGCTGATGAAAACACATGTTGTGTTTCCATCATATTATGGCGACTTCCCCGAAAAACTTGATGGCGCTGCATGTGTACCTAACTTTCTGGCGGAAAGTCGGATATTCTAGATATTCTTAATCCTCAACTACCTAATGTAAGGAACCTTAAGTTCATAAAATACGTTCCATAAGTTTGTCACTGGTTACTGAGAGCTTGTTATGAAGTGACGTAGGGCATACGTCATGCATTCTCGTGAAGTGACGCCTGGTGAGGCGCTGAATAGGAAGATGAACGGCAAAATTAACCTAGTGTAGTCAATTCTCGCTGGTCGTTCTTGAACTAGCTCTTAGTAAGTCTCAAGCATTACGAAGTATATGTAGTGTCATAATTATGGAACATATGAAGGAACATGTTTAGAAAAGAACGAGACTTTCTCGAAAAACTGGATGGCGCTACTTGAGTTTTTTTTAGCAGAAAGAGAGATATTCTCGCATTCTTCCAGCCATTGAGATGATCGTGTTTCGAATAGAAGCTGGATCTAGAACCATCTACATAAAAGGACTATGTTGAACAATGGTACAAGGCTAAAATGGTTTGTCGAAGAATGGAGCTAGTCCTTAGGTGATTTGTTCAAGTTAAAACTTCTAACAGATATCAAACAATTAAACAAAACGCTATACTTAATACTATTTATTTCCATTATACCTGTAAATGATACGGTAAATTTATTATTTACGTTCATTATGCAAATCATTTCAGTTTTTAATACACGCGCCGCGCATTAACCATTACTCCAAAGAACACTGTCTCAAACGAATTGAGACTGTTATATCCATCCATAGAAGAGTTTGGTCCAACTAACCACCCACTAAATTGCATCGGAATTGGACCCCACGGATTTGATTAACTACCGGTTTTTGTAGCTGCATCGAGAATAGAATATCGTTTCTAATAAAAGGCAAAGGGATCTCCCGCGGGTCGAATGTAATTCAAACTCATTGGAACTAAGGTAGCGAAAACGAACGAGGGATTAATGCGGTGGCACGAAATAAAAGTAAAAGCACGTGGATAACGCGCGCCACGTGAAACAGATACGTCTCTCTATGGGAAATTAGGCGGAGTCATTACTAGGCCTAGGGGGAAAAGCATTAACTTAGCATTCAATACAGCGTACCCAAGCGATACAAAGGCAACGCTGCCACTATAGCCGCCAAAAACTGATGCGTTTGACGTTTACTTGATGAATAAAGCTAGGTACTCGTTTTCACGTTTGCTTTTGATTACAAAACTAATTTGACTAATGAATTAAGCGAAATAAATTTAATTGAAAATAAAGTAAGACTTAAGGCTCTTTCAGACGATTAAACTTTTTGACTCAGCTCGAAGGGTCAAAAAGTTGTATCAACTTGCCCAACTTTTGAAGGGAAAAGTGAAATAAATCCTTCCTTTTCACACGACTAAACTTTTACCGCGAAATGGAACTTTTTAAGCGCCACCTTCCTTGGCACTTACGAAATAACCCGCGAAAAAGGTTTTTTTGTAATTCATTTTGATTGGTTGGAGAAATGAAATTAAAAAATTGAGTCAGCAAAAATTGGATCACTGATCCTATTTTTCCTAGCCAACTTTTTTGGTGACTCAACTCATCCAGCGTCTATTCACATGATCCAACTCGAGTTGACCCATCAAGCTGAGTCAAAAAGTTGGATCGTCTGAAATCCCAAATCCTTCGTGTACACAGCGGTTGTATGAAATAGAAAAAAAATTCATTTTCAGTGTCAAGTAACATTTGCAACGAAAATACAAATCTCAATGCTAAGGATGATCACCTTCGTTTGAAACTTGCCAACTATGTTCTTAAGAGCGCAAAGCAATTTTACAAAAGATTTTGTAGAGTAAATCAAAATTGTACTTAAGAAAAAGCTTTGTTATATAATGATAATTACAACAAAATCGGTATGTGTTTGTAATGAACCTGCAAATTCGTTATCATTGACGTTTTGCATCTCATGAGTCAGAGAAATTAAGGAATTAAATACATGGGTCACGTGACACATGAGGTTTTTTTCTTCGCATCCCCTATATACCGTAAAAATTCCGTTTCTTTTATTAAAATCATAAAAAAATATTATAAGCAGTTGAGTTCACTATCTAATTAGACCTTTAACATAATTTTATTGTTACCTAATTTGATTTTGCCTTTATTATAATTTTAATGATACACCTAAGGTGCGTTTTCCTTCAATGAGAGAGGAAAGAGTTGTAATATACCAAGTAGTAAAGATGTTTTTGTGCACTGCATATAACAATTTACAATAACCTCTAGACATCGTGTGTTCAGTATCTCTGAGGAATGACTCAAATTAGCAACGAAACTGCACTTCCTCGTTTTAGCTTTAGTTGCTGAGGGCAGTGGTGAACCTATACAATAGAGGCATTAGAGTTCCGAGAGACAAAAAACAGCAGAATGTTTTCATCCCTTAGTAGATTTTTCACTCGCAACTTTTACTTGAAAAACAATAAATTTTTACCTTCGATTATAACCGATAAAAAAATTTGGATAAAATTTATCTGTAAAAGCTCAAGTAAAGGGAAATTAATTTTATCTTTATGTTGTATTGGTAGCACAGCATCTCTCCAAAACTGACAATAAAAGATGGTTCCTCCTTCCCATTGACGTAAGCGAAATCGTTTCGAAACCAGCGGGTGGAATTGTTTCACATTTTTCAGACTATACTTTTCGTATATTTTTTAATCGCCTTGATGGTTATCTCTTTTCCAGGTTGGTCTACATAAAAATCAGATTGTTATATACGAAGGGTGATGCACTTCGTCTGTTCATTGGCGAGACGGGTTCTACCCCGCATATGCACTACACGGAAAGTTACTTACCCCTTTTCTACCCTGCTCTACATTATCTATCGCATCTATCATAAAAGATATTTGATGGTAATGCCTAGTTCGAAAGAGGTTCGGTAATTCATTCTATAGACTAATATCAAGTACTGGCTAAGCTAGACGGCGTTGGCCGTTGTGTTTTAAGAGGGTAGGCCTAAACCGGGGAAGAGTTTCCGGTCTATGTAGGCAGTAAACACTCGAGAGTCTTAGAAATATCTGCATGATGTTGTATTTTTTAAGAAACCACACTTTTTTTCACAACATTCAATTTCAACAAAAAGATGCTTAATTAGGAGGTTAATCATGAAGCAAAAAGGTTACTTTATAAAATAGGACGTTCTTAACAGGCTTAATTGCTAGAGGCTGGCCTCCGTTCCAACGCTGAGGAACTCGAGTATCAGAAGTATAATACTTCTCTTCGAGAGAGGTGTACACAAAGCGGGGTAGTTGTAACATGCTTCTTCCCAACATTTGGAGCAAGGTTACCAAAACGAATCACATACGCGATAAATAGTTCCCTCATCATTACTTTATTAGTGTTTAACTATTTGCCAATGCGTGCTTTTGGCTTTTTGTCCCATGTCAAGAAAATCAAGGTTTGTGGGTTGATTGCTGAGGATTTAGACCAAACAGTCTGAGTTACAGAATTCACCCCACGGTGCGATTCCCATCTGAACTTAGTTTGATGAGCAGGAAAGCAAACAAAAATAAACGATGCAGCTTGTTAAAATTCGGTAACGAATTGTGACTGTCCATAAAGAAGAAACATGCAAATAAAGAAACTACTTTCTCAAATAATAATAATAATAATGAGTTTTGAGATCACCTCTCCAGGCTCTAATCCATCACCTAAGTCAATCCACGCCTATACTTCTCAATAACTGGAATCACAAACCTATATTTATCAATTCAATTGATTAATCAATTAACTTAAGGGTAATCTTTGTCCCAAACCATTTAATTTGAAACTAATCAGATCTAGGTAGCCGTCATAAAATCTGAGAGAATGTTCAAAGTTAGAATGGGCTGTACTGCGTAACCTCAGTTGATACTATCCCCCACTATTCCCGTTTCCTTCAAATCTTCGCCTAAGATTCATACATTCTCAGGACTTTTATGGGTTCTTTAAGCACACCTATAACGGTAAACCGTAACCTAATTAATGCTTCCAGACTGAGTCTACAATTAAAGAGCTCTTCATCTGTCATCTGCTTAGTGCTTAGTTCGACCGTCGATTAGCTTCGATTTACTATCAACTATCGCTGTGGTTCAGCTTGGGAAACGACGAAAATACAGTCAAGTAAAGATTATACAGGGTGTTTCTGATAAATCTGCCACAAATTAAAGGGTGTGTTCCTAGGATCAAACTGAATGGAAAGTGTCAACTAACATGCGGTTTTTCACATTTAGTTACGTAGATATGGGCTTTCAAACATTGGTCCCCAAGGCCTAACACAAGGAAAGAGCCAAGCATGTGTAGTAAGACATCAGTTTTCAATCTAAGAACATTATTGAACCTTATCTATCGGAAGTGTAATATTAAATGGGTAGAAATGTGCGTACGCTGGTAAAGTAAAGCCAAGAAGAGATACCTAGTTTATATCTCCAGTCTAAACGTTGGTCCGGAGTTAATCCCCGCCTCTAAATTACAACCAGCATCTCATTGGTTCTGGAAAACTCACGTCAGCGCGACGCGAATGACGAAAATTATGTATTTTCCGACTGAGCAGAGGCGAAATAGCCCGGCCTCCTTTTACGTCCCCTCTTGTATTTTGAAAGGGTTACTGGGACTATGTCGCACGAATACTTAGGCATCTTATACCTTAATAAACTAGATATCACTTCTTGGTAAAGCTAATTACTCCCCCTGCTTTATGGACCAATCAAATGTTTGGATTTCATGTCTCCGTAACTAAATGTTGCAGACCCATGTTATTTGATGCACTTTCCACTCAGTTTGACCCAAAGTGCACAACCTTTAATTTAGTGCCGACGTATCAGAAACACACTGTATATTCTTGACCAAGTTTGTTCCACTACAAATGAACGAACTCGAAAGTCATTACTTATTTGAAACATGATTTTATGTTGGTGGCTTCCCATCCATCAGTGGTCGTAAGCCTTTGAAAGCCTCTTAAGGAAGGAGTATAAACCCTAATCTTAAACTGCATTGAAAACAAAACACAGTTGCTCGATTAAAATTTCCCTGCACGCTTTATTATGAAAGACGAAAATTTGGGTAAAATTAACTCTTCTAAGGTTTCACGAGCTTTCAAGCCTTATTTTGTAACACGACGCTCTTATTACAAAATAGATTAAGCATATAAAGGTTTACAACTTTACATTAAATAGTTTAAACCTTAAAAGGGAGCTATTCTTCAATTACATTTAATTAAATAGAGAAATATTCAAATGATGTTGAAACGGTAGCTTGAAACTTAGTAAAATCACAACAAAGATGCCCATTTAATTAATTCCGCTATTATGCTAAATACAAAGTATATTTTAGTTACAATTGTAATGCTCACAAACAACACGGGATGGGTACCAAATTAGAAATTTCAAACGCGTAAAACAACAACTATTAAAGCGGTATGACTATAAAGTAAAAGGTCGTCCTTACAAAAATTTATAATGGAAAGCCATTGGCCATTTGAAGTTCATATTATAAAGTTGGTCGCTAACGATGTGAGCGATGTTTGCGTGATAACTTTGTAATTTTAGAGTCACGTCTCCTCTGTGTATTGTAAAATAGTCCTTTATCAAAAGGGGGCCACAGAATTGTATGCTTGATATGTGGGTCCATCCGGCATGTCCATCCAAAGACGTTACATGTGGTTTTAAAGTTGCCAGTCCACCCAGTGCCGCATGCACTTTGCACTGCAAGTACCTGCCTATGGGCCCTGCAGCTGAGGGGGGCCCCGATGATCAGCCTTAAGCTCTCAGCTGTCATATCACAGTGGGCCCCCGAACGCCAAGTGCCTTGGGGACCCCGAGGGTCAGCCTTAAGCTCTCAGCTGTCATATCACAGTGGGCCCCCGAACGCCAAGTGCCTTGGGGACCCCGAGGGTGTTGATAAGGCACTAAGTCCACCTAATTCCTTTGGTTTGAAGCCTAAGGGTTAGGGAGCTCAGGGGGCCCCCGATGATCAGCCTTAAGCTCTCAGCTGTCATATCACAGTGGGCCCCCGAGCGCTAGTGCTTTGAGTTTCCCGAGGGTGTTGATCAGGCACTAAGTCCACCTAATTCCTTTGGTTTGAAGCCATTTTTAAAGACTTTAGATTCACATACCGTTTCGTCTTAGGAAAACAAAGTGGTTAAGCACCAGACTGATTTTACACAGACTTAGAAAATTTTATATTATGAAAAAAATAGGTAACAAAACGTATTTGAATGACTTCCATGAACGCATAAGTCAGTGGAGGTTGAACTTCTATTACGCATTCAATAATAAAAGATTATATTGCGCGATTTTTGTTACTTATTTAGTTTCAGTCAACCCTCCCCCTTACAAATCACATTTTGCACATTTGACTGAAACGGATATATAATAACGTATCCCATCCGCTGTAGATAATTCAAAAAGAAATTAAACTGTATTGCGTTCCATTATCCTTAACTGATTGCGTTAGCTAAAATTTCACTATAATTTATTAACTTCTAACCGTTCGTTAACCGGTAACGGCGGTACACAACTTCTGTTTATGACATTTCATTTAAAGTTGTACTGGGATCGTTTAGAAAATCTTTGTTATGGGTGTCCGTGGATCGAGAGAAAATGTTCGCGACGCATGCATTATGATTTTTGGAGGACTAGCCGCGCGCAATAGATGTCCTCCTTTCACAATAATATTCCCTTGGCCATCTATCTTCATTACATTCGGAAAATTATCCATATGGAAAAGGGGCGAGAACTAACAATGTATAGGCCAGAATTTTGTACGGACTGTACAACAGAAATATGAAAAATCATATTTTATTGTGGTCATATGAATATGTTCTTTCCGAAGCAAAAGTAAAACGAAAAAAAAAGTGTTTTTCACTACATCCCTCCTGCATGGTTTCCGGAAACTATTTTCGAGGAGAAATATCTAAGTTGTATTTCTATATTTTATAACTCTCCCGCACCCTGATATAACTTATTCTTTGAAACTCTTACGATTTTCCGAGATTTCGATATGATTCGCTATAATATTTGAAAATCTTTCGGTTTTCAAATGAATTAAATTCCTTGCATTTCATTGAATTTTTTTAAAGTTCTAAATTACGTTCTAAATCATATTTAGAACACCCAAAATATCTTCAGAATTATTTATCGACAAAATTACGATATATTTTCTATAGTAAGATGAATTTCAAATTATTCTCTCATTCAAATGTTTTAAATTTTTCATTTAAAATTATCCGTTCTTTCAAAAATGAAGTTTTTTTCATTTAAAACTGTAAAAAAATTATATTAGTTAAATTTGGTTTTTAAATTAAATAAATACCTTGGACTTTAAATGAATTTTTTTGAAGTTCTAAATCACATTCTAAATCATTATTTCAACAAAAATATATTAGTTTTATTTATTATGGTTCGAACCATGTTCGGCATAATTCCAATATATATTTTTAAGTATGATGAATTATTTTATAATTCAAATATATAAATTTTTGATTAAAATTATTAGTTCTTTCAAATATTTAAATTTTTCATTAAACATTTTATAAAGAAAATAATTAAATTACTTTATCATTCTTTCATCACAGTTGCTATGTAGATTTAAATTATAATTCTTTAAAGAAAAAGTTCAGGTAACATACCATTATACCTTAAAAGATAAAATATTTAAAAAAATAAATGACCATTTATTACATAATAATTAGTGTTTAATTAGTCTTAAAAAAGTAGCTTTAGGCCTACGGAATTGGTTAAATTCTGACAGGCTGAGAGAGGCACAGGTTAAGAGGTTCGATTTAGCAGACGCCACTTAACCAAAGGCGGATGGAACAGTAGTCCTCGTTTTTAAGACTAATTACACTCTAATTATTTTGTAATAAGAAAAAATTTATTTTTCTAATATTTTTCCTTTTATATTTAGAAAAAGGCCGTTCTTTTAAGGTATAATGTTATTTTACCTGAACTTCACCTTTAAAAACAACAACAATTCATCAACTTAAATCGTCTTTTGCAAACCCAAACCCAAACAAAAAACAAAAAAAATTAAACGCTGTAAAATATCTTAATTAAAATATAGCCTTCACCAAAGGGGCGTGTTGTTAGTCATGTGATCTGAATCTTAAATGCCTTCAAGACACGTTTTACGATAATCAATAACATTCTTCCTTCAAAATGGTTATAATAAAGAAAAAAACTTTCTTAATAACGTGAAACTTTAAACACTATGGCTCAATTCCAAGAAACCATTTAAAATTTAATGAAAATAAATTTTAAAACCCCGCAAATGATCATGCACCATATATATATTAGCTTTTAAAATCTAATTACAGGTTATAATAGTAAAAACACCCAACTTAACATAACAGAAGGAAATAAATATAAAAATATAATTTTCATATTACGGTCCAGACCTAAAATATTATTTTTCATTTACTTTCCTTACTAAACGTAATTTTGATTTGATAAAAAAAAATAAAAAAATAAAAAATAACTTTACATCATTTCACGGCCATGGGAACGTTTTAAAATCTATGGTTCAAAAATGATGGGGTTCTTCTTATAATACTGCTTTTTATAAAGAGGGTCTGGCAAAGAGTGCATGTTTGGAGTGTTAGCTATAGCTTGGTCCGAACACATGGCCAAAGGTAAGAAGCCTTGTCCGAACAATGATTGCCATGAGAAATTTATACCAAGGGGCCGATATATATATATTGGTCATATGGGGAGTCGCTACTGAGAGGTATAAGGGAGGAGATTTTAAAGGAGAAGTTTCATACCAAGCCAATTGGTTTGTACCAATAGTAGTCTATCCAACTTTTATACAGAACCATTTCGAAAATGTTTTAAATGCCCCAATTTTTAATGAATATTGATTTCTTAACTGTTACAAAAAATATTTCAAAATCTGCAATTTTTCATCAACGTCTCCAATTTTGGGATTTAGGCTAGTTTCTCAATTTACATAAGTTTCTTTAGATTTTTCCTTCGTCTATAAACTTCCTTATTTGTGGATTGATTTTTCATCACAACGTTTTCAACTTTATTTAAAATTTTTAAATTCTTAAGGCCCCTTTTCAATTAATTTTTTTCAAGCTTTTGGCTGTGGCTTTTTTCGCGCGATTTCGAAGACAAAAAATCCTCCAAAAAATTAAAACAGAAAATCAGAAACTCTGATCGTTTTCAAGCAAGCTTTAAATGAATAAAATTTACTAAAGAGGACGTAACTCAATTGCTTTTACTTTGAGCGGAAAACGCTTGAAGAAAATGAGAAGTAGGCCTACTCAAATATCAAATTCATTGATATTTATGCTCCTCGAAGGTTTAAAGCCTGAAAAGTCGAAAAGCTGAGTTTGAAAACACCTAGATTTTTTGCTTCGACTTTTGACTACTTCATTTTTGATCAGGAAAATATTGAGTGAAAACGCGCCTTAAATAATATTTTTTGACTTGTAAAAAATTTAAATCATCTCGTTTTTTACCATCAATGTTTAATAATTACGTTTTAAATTACCCTTTTTATCCCTTTAACACGTGTGAAATCAAACATTATCCAATCACTACATTTGAACCTTTTAACTATATATAATATACAACTGCATATTTGCATAATGTGCATTTTCATCTTTCAGCACAATTTAGGCTAATTTCATGAAACTTATCCTTTAAAATTTTTTTGTCAGTTGGCCATCGTTTCACGAAGGTATGATTTCACGAAGGAGAAAGGGAGAGATCCGTGTACAGGTGACCCACTGCGCTCTCGGCAACGAAAAATTTCCTTATTCCACATAAAAAAAATCCAGCTAGTCTCTATAAAAGATCATTTTGAAATCCCCCCGTCATAATCCCCTTACATTTTTTCTCTCTATAGGTATAATAAGAGTTTTTAGACATGCATTATCCAAGGGATCTTGCATTAAGGTTTATAACGAAAATGTTTTTATACTAACGATGAAACGTTAGTATAAAACAAAAGAGAATTTTATAATTAAATCAAGCGGTTGCGTAACATTCGTCTCAAAATTAATTTGTCTTATAAGCAGTTGTTCGTTAATGCAAAAATTATACCATAACGAATAAATAAAGATGTCGATTAATTTGCGTAGATGTAAAGAGCGTGCAAACAAGTGTTGCCAGTCATTTCTGCGTGCAGTTCTGTTCGATTCAGATCATGCAGTTCCAAACTTGAGATGCTCTCACAAATTACTGTATGTGCAGGTATAATCATCGTCTATGGGCACTGTATTGCCGTAAAGCTTAAAATCAAGGATGATTAAGCAAAAATTTATAAATTTGATAATTCGACGTAGATTTCGATAAGGAGTTTTGGGTGATCTATTGTGTGTGTGTAAGTTTGTTTGCTTATTTACGAAGATAGGTTACACGAGGAACTACTTCAGGATAGATCCACTCGCTAAGAGCTACTAGTTCGAATTAGGAAATAAATAATTACAGCGTTCACAGCGGCTTATGTCTCTGTGACGATACCTTACGTAAGCTGGTTAACATCTCTAAGCACAGATAGTGTGTACTTAACGGATGGAGAAATTTCAACCTTCATTTCTTAACTTTAACCGCGAGTCAGAGCTGGCAGTAATTTCAGAGAGCATCTGAGGTTTGGAACTAAATTATTTGAATCGAACCAAATTTGAATGGGACTCAAAAATGACTGACAAAACTTGTATGCACACTTCATATCGGCTCTTGTAACGGCGTTTAATTCTAGGCTAATTCCATACTTTTATCCCTGTCAGTTCGAATAGAGAAAGAGTGAACTGTTTAAAAAGTATATCGCGACAACTTCGTCTAATTCATATTCTAATTCCTATTAGCGTTGACATGGTGGTGCTTTAACTTATGTTCAATTCGAAATTTCATCAAAATCTCGCTGTAGTGTTTACTAATTATTTTCAAGTGTTACGATAAATTACTCAATCTTACTATGCCTATTTCTTGCGTAAATGTTGTCTAATAAGAAATCAAAGTACTAACACTTAATATCTACTGAATTATCTGTAAATTTTGTTTTTACAAAACTCTGACTTTAACAATTTAGGCCTACAAGGAAAATTAATTTAGACATAAAAAGCAAAACATTTTTAGTAGTAAAATATCATAATGTTACAGGTGGGTAGATTTTCAGAAGTAATTTAAATCCTTCTTAATAGTTAAGAGTGCAGAGGCAGTTGAAATTTGAAATTCTGCGTTAATACGTGAATGCCGAGAAAATCACGAGGTTCAGTGGAACAGTTCGACTTATTTGAAGTTTGTAAAGCTTTGGGCTAAACAACGAAGATACGAGATTTGGCGAGTTAGTTAGTCGCTCTAAAATTAATAGTCACGGGTGGTGATCCAGAAATGGAGAACCCACCTTTGATTTTTTCATACGTCTGAGACCCCTTCCTATGTAGCGCCTTATCCACTTAACCACTTCCCTCATCAAAGTTGAAGGTCTCGACTGATTGAAAACCAAGATAAAACTTAAAAGGGGTTGTGGAGTTTCTCCTCCCGTTTTTCTTTGAAAATGGAGTAAACAAGTCTCGTGCCATTGGAATATAAATGATTTCAAGCCTTGCGTCATTTAACATACTAAATGAAGATATCGCCAGAACGATTTTAAGATTCCATTCGATACGAGATTTTCATCCAGACAGATATCGATGTAATTAAACCTGATTGTTGTACTGATATCATGAAAAATTCTGGTCAATAATATTTCCCTGATTTCTCTAAATTTTACCAAAAATGTCCCTGCATTTTATTGAAAATTATTAAATTAAGTATCCAAGAAACGTCTATGTAACTTTAGGCAACAGTTTCCCAGATATTTTCAGGTGCTACAGGCTCAACAACGAGTCAGGTTGATTTTCGGATCTCAATACCAAGTTAATTTCAAGTTGGTCTTTGAACCTCAAATATCAATATATTGAACTACAAATCCAAAATTTCGACTACTACAGGTCGATTGTTGTACTAAATTATCAACTAAATATCAGATCGATATCGTACTCCAATATTGGGACACTTTCAAGTCAGTTCAATTTGAAGAAAGCAACTAAAATACCGCTTCAACATCCAAGACAATTTCAAGTCAGTTCAATTTGAAGAAAGCAACTAAAATACCGCTTCAACATCCAAGACAATTTCAAGTCAGTTCAATTTGAAGAAAGCAACTAAAATACCACTTCAACATCCAAGACAATTTCAAGTCAGTTCAATTTGAAGAAAGCAACTAAAATACCACTTCAACATCCAAGACAATTTAAAGTCAGTTCAATTTGAAGAAAGCAACTAAAATATCACTTCAACATCAAGACAATTTCAAGTCAGTTCAATTTGAAAAAAACAACTAAAATAACACTTCAACGTCAAGACAATTTCAAGTCAGTTCAATTTGAAGAGAGAAACTAAAATATCACCTCAACATCCAAGACGATTTTATATAGCTTCAATCTGAAGAAAGTTTCAGCTATTCTTTCAATA
The DNA here is from genome assembly GCA_019434445.1 of Phalangium opilio. Taxonomy (NCBI): domain Eukaryota; kingdom Metazoa; phylum Arthropoda; class Arachnida; order Opiliones; family Phalangiidae; genus Phalangium; species Phalangium opilio. Next base: position 271,754 of record JAEQBA010001406.1, read on the forward strand.
ACAAACCAAGGTAATATCACAACAGGTTGATTATCAAGAAGATTTTAACTCTATTGTCACTCACAGTCTCACGTATTAAAACAATGTGTGGTCGAATCTCACTCAAACGTCGAGGATTTTGGAGCTAATCTTAAGAGGATTTCGATGGTAATATCACCTCAAAGGCGATTTCAGTACAGTTTAAGGGCAATATTGGTAAAAATCTAATCTCAGTTTCTGATTTTCGATCCTATTTTTAACAACTACTGAAGTTCCATTATTTCAAACTAAAAACTGCAATATCAAAGCACAAAACTTATATTAGCATCAAAAGAAATTCAATACGATTCTCATGAAGCGAACCCTAATTTCATCTATACTTTGCTCCAGGTGCCAACTAAAAATAAGCCCAATAACTCAAAGTTTTTTACACTCTTGTAACTAAGGGTATGGTCGTTTGGTTATCATTCTGTTATTACGTAAGTAACTCGGGGTATAGTCCCTGAAAAAAAAAAAAAAATAGATCACAGTATACCATAAACGTCGTAGCTTTTACTTTCTCACCAACATAACCCTCTTTTTTATAACAGAAGGAGGGCCAGTGTGGGGTTAGAATCGACCCCACAGATCCTGTGGACTCTAAAAATAGGCCCACCACCAAGACCCCCTCTCTCCAAGAAGAATGGGTAGGTAGATATAGGGGTTAGTGAAAAAAAAGGGGGTAGAAAATGGTTTCAAGGCTTTTTCAGACTCGTTCAGGGGCAAGGCCAACGAGGATTCAGTTTACAATCCATTATAAAAGGAACTGCTTGAACGAGAAAGGAAATTCAAAAACTCGGTCGCCTCGTCTACCAGCCTATAAGAACTATTTTTTACCAATGGTACCCCCCATGGTAAAAAAATACTTCAAAGTGCTCTCACCCTTCCTGCTTAAAACTGGGCTTTTTTAAACAGCGGTACGTTTTTTACCGTCAAAATAGTAAAAGCCTCGAATACAACAGCGTAATTTCAATGTTACTTTACAGTGCAATAATGCCAACGTTGACGATAGATAACTAATAGCTTATGAGAATGGAGAAAACTAAATGGAAATCATGTCGGAATCTTGAGAAGTTGCAGGTTGCGTTGATGATTTTATAAAAATTGTACAGTTTTGTAAATTATTTTAAAACATTTATCAATATATTATTTTATGTAAAACAGACTTAAGGAAGTCATGAAAATGAACTATCGTAAACAGTGAAATTCATTCAATCAATCAACGCTAGTGTAATTTTTGACTTAGAATTGAAGGATTATCACAAATTTTTAATTTTAAAATTCCCTGGTTTTTCCCTAACATTTTGATGTAATTTTTCCTGACCTAGGCCTAGTTCCTCAGTTTAATAATTCATTTAAATAAACGTTAATTTTGTATTTAAAAATGACTAGTACTATCAACATAAAAATATGCTAATACTACAATAAAAGAATTACGGCACCAATATAAATTTTCCGGGAATTTACAATTTCTTGACTTTTCCCTGACACCTATTTCCAAAATCCCTGACTTAGCAACTTTCCCAGGTTCAACTGGTACTACGTAACCATGCTGGAACATATGGGCCTTCAGACACCCCCCAAAAATAGGTTACAATACCTCCAAATATTATTAACTGCAATAAATAACAAAACCAAAACATGGTACCCCACTCTGAATTACTGTTGGAGCCACTTATTTCCAAAAATTCCTAACTTAGTGACTTTCCCAGAATCAAATGGTACTACGTAACCATGCTGAAACGTATGGGTATTCAGACACCCCCCAAAAAAGGTCAAAATATCTCCAAATACTATTAACTGCAACAAAAAAACAAAACCAAACTATAGTACCACACTTTGAATTACTTTCGGAGCCACCTATTTCCAAAAATCCCTGACTAGGTGCCTTTCCCTGGTTCAACTGGTACTCGTAACCATGCTTAAACGTATGGGCATTCAGAAAACCCTCCAAAAGTGGTTAAAATATCTCCAAATACTGCAATGTGAAACAAAAACAAAATCTGGTACCACTCTGAATTATTTTGGAACCTCTGCAAAATAAGTTAAAAATATAGCATTAACACTAGCCGGACCTTAACACACAATTACAACGTAAGCTCTGTACCCACTGTAAACTGACGTTGTAATGTCTTCCAGAAAAAAAACTGAACTTTCTGAAGCTACCCCCTTTAGCTTTTTTCTGTGAGGGTTTATGGGGGCAGGGGGGCTACTGGCTATGGTCTATAACTGTAGACCTCTAGTCAGTGTATGGGGGCTCGCAACCATCTACCCCAGGATCTCTCTGAGAGCGTCCCTTTTTTTGGGGGGTTTGGTGGTACAATTCCCAAGGGTACAATGGAGGCCACATTACGACGGGCCAAGGTCTTCCTTTGTGTGACCAATTTGGTCATCTCCTTATTTCTAGCCAAGGAAGGGGCTATTGGTAAGAAGAAGGGGTTTTGGCTATGTACGTCCTGCCCTAGTCCCTGCCTGGGAAGGCCAAGGTGCGAAAAGACGATTAGGCGTCTGGTACCACCAACCCTATTGGAACAGACGGAGCCCGTCACCCCCGGGACTACCCCTTTCACAATATGTTATTGTGTACAACAAATATTCTATACTACAACATCATATGGCCTCAAAGACCTCAATAGTTTTTCACACGAATCTGAAGCTTTCTTAACTTTAGTGTCTTGATAATTAGTAATAACAGCGTTCAATTATGTCGAGCTTTGAGTACTTAAGAGTTCGTTAAGGTTTTCTAAAAGTAAAGTACAGATACCCTAACTTCATTACAGTATCGTGATTTTCAGATTTATTTTAAAATTTAGGGTTAAAAATTCAAAACAGAGTTCAGAGACGAATTGGACTATTATGTTTTATAGAAAAAGGGATATGCCACGAGCACGGGGTAGTTTTAATTGCTTCATTATTGACCTCTAATTAATTAAATGTCAATGACTGTAGGAGTCTTAATTGCTCAGTGGCCCTGTTTAACATACGCAATAAAATCATTTTTACCAAAAATGTTGGTCACATAGAGCAAAGCTAAATATTGAAATTGTTCAGGCACAAAATGTGTCACAACTTTCAATTAAAACTTAGGGAAACCCTACCCAAACATAATGTGGTACACAGGACATAATTCTTCAAATTTTTAGGCCCCAATTCACTAACTATTTGAGAATTATATTAGGCGATTTTTAAAAGTATCCGACCCCTAGAGTACAAGTACTAAAACTTTAAATTTCTATCTCATATCAGAAGCCCACAAAGAATGCATGCGGTTCAATGTTTTTTGTCAAGTATTGATAAGGGAAAAGGAGACTCCTTAGTTTTATACCAAACACACACGAGGCACGAAGTGGTGGCGGACGAATTAGCAATATTTTATCATTATAGTCATTTCCAAGTCAGCCATGCGATCGAAATTGTACCGAAACAAATCTGTAGTCGTAGTGTACATTTACAATGATTCAGCCTGTAGATAATTTGGTATATTTTCAAGAGCAAAGGGGTGAATTTTACACCCAATATTTTTCGAGTGTTAGACGAAATAAATTGTACGAAACCAACAAAATACTGAAAGACAAGACAGTTTTCTTTTTTTCCAGCTTTTTCTTAATATTTCAGAAATATTGTTGCTATATTTTTTGGCAATATTCAAATATCTAAACTTTCGCGCCAATTAAAATTTTAAATTGCAGAAACATCTAAATCAATATAATTGTTTATGTAATGTCCATCTCCGTAGCTCAAATGAGCATATAGGAAAGGACACTGTGACTTGTGTCCATAATTTAATTAGTGTATATTCAAGATGTAGCTTTGATTTGATTATTTTGTGTACATTTAAATTGACAGTGGTTACTCCCTCGGGTACGGGAACGAGACTCATATTTTATACCTAAGCCTAACTTCAAAATTACGAGAGAAAAAAATGTAGAGCATAGTGGGCGAGTTAAATAATTATGATAATAACAATAACAATAAATAATGCGAACATGCAAAAAAACAAAATTTTACATGTACGTTTACGATCATCTAACCACAATTTCGTTCAAAACATTCGTGGGGCAAATCACTACGACAGTTGGAAGGAAACGCACCATCCATTTGAATTGTTAAAAATCATTAATGCACCTTACAGATTACTTGTATTTAATTAATTAATTAATAAATAATCAAATCACATTAAACGAACACGACAATCTGGGTCACGTAGATTAAAACAAGTGATTAGTCCCACAAACAGAATTTAACTTTAGTATATTAGATTAAATGATTTAAGTTAAAAATATAAATTTCGCGGGATATAAATCAAAAATATGAAATGCGAAATTATCGTAAATAATCAAGTGTATAGCGCTGCTATATAGATTTACCGGTACACACAATAAAACGATCAGGATTTAGGCTAGTGGGCCTCGGACTACGGAAAAATTCTCGCGGCCCTCGAAGAAAAAGCTAGCAAACTCCCCCGTTTTATAGACGGGAGAAGATTCTACGCAGCGAAAAAATCTTATCCCTGAAACGTTTTAACTCGAAAATATTGTTACGATATTTATTAGCGAGTAATATCAGGATAAAAAGCCTTTAGATGGCCTGGTAGACCGCTTTAAACGGGGGAAAATTAGTTCGACGAACGCGAAAAAGGGGAAAATCTATTTTTAGTTATCCGAGTTTAAATATAGAAATCGAGCACCTACCTTCGGCAGCGCTCGTCGTGACGATGGGCTATTTTTGGTACGAAGGACTAGGCCTACCGCCAAATACCGAGACAACTCTCACTGCACTCGTTCGCTTGTCGGAAATATGGGAAGGAAAAGTAGTTTCAAGGCGATAGCGGCAGCTTACCACGGACAAGGCTAATAACTATTTATGGGGAGGGTAGTGCTATTCAGAATTACTGTTATTGTTCAGTTTTAGAACACCGAAATTTTACTCAATTACTCCACCATCAATAGTTTGCTAGACATTCTACAAAAATCAATATTTACATCCATTAAACTGTCTTAATATCCGCATTTACTTAACCTGTTAATTGGTTTAGTAGTTACTGAGAAAAACGCGTTTGGATTTTTGACGAAGTCAGATAGCAACTTTCCACATTTTTACTGTTTTTATGGAACTCGTCTTATTACAGGGAATTTATTACACTTTCGCGTATTTAAATTAACAAACGTTTATGGCCACCAACGCGATTTTGCATTTAAAAATCTTTCGGAGCATTTCGGAAACGATCACTCAATGAAATCGTTACCCTTCCCTTTGATATCTATTAACCGTGCGGCGGCTGGCCATAGACGGGGAAAGCGGGAAAAGCTCCGCCCTGCTAGTGGTGGAAAGAGACTGGGAGCGACTCGTCCGCGCAGCGCGTATAAACAGGAAGAGAATTCGCGGCTGTGAAACGCCGGAAAAGTGATGGGGGGAGACAAGAAATAATCCTAATGTTTGTAAACCATTTGTAAGTTCCAGAATTCAAAAATAAATATATAGACTATTAAAATTAATGAAAATTCTGTATTTGATTGTTAAAATCAAATTTAGGGATCTGAGGCAGATGTTTATGAGATGCATTGAACATGCGCGCGTCACAGCAGCTTTCTGACGTCAAGAACTCAGCCACCATACTCCTCTCACGCTCCCGCCACTTGGAATGTGGGGATTATTTTCAGCCCCTTTTCGCGTGCACATTGCGCGGTGTTTTACGGGAAGTTGAGGAGTATAAGTTGGAGGAGAGTGCGAAGCAAGTGCCAGGATTATTAGGATTGGAAGGTTAATATGATTGGAAGCTTGCCAAGGAAACAAACCGTTATTGCTTACGGATCACCCTTCTCAACTGATCTAAATTTTTTTTTGCTTTTGTATTTTTAATATTTAAATGGCACCTGCAGGGATAATTTAATGAGAAAAATTAAATTGCGGCGCTTTAAATTAGATCGAAGATTGACTGGTTAATCGATTTTCATATCATGCGATTGAACATTTAATTTTTGTATGGAAAGTTGAATATAAAGTTAGCCTAAAAGAATACTAAGATTAAGCTAAGAATTATCTGAGCTTCATTTCGGTTTATAAAAATGCATTGGACCCACGTGAGGAAAAATGTTGTCCAAAACTAGCTATGCATTTTCACGGTTTTTTAAGGGACCAGGAACTGCCAAGAGTTTGGTGTCTATATAGTATCTGGACCCACCTCTATGGAATATCTAGACGGGAATTTTTTTAAGAAACTAATTTGTTTTACAACTTTCAAATTCAATAAAACGATCCTTAATTAGGGCTTAATCATAAAGGTAAAATGTACGTCTTCCAGAATATGACATTCTTAAAGGGGTTCATGGAGCATTGCTACAAGAAAGACCCTTGCGGCCTTTGTTCTACTTATTTTAGCGTTTAAATTCATTAAAATTTAAGATTTTATAATGATGAGTTTTATTAAAAACGTTCTATGGTTTTACATACGGGTTTTGTTGGTAATATTCATGAATTTGCATTTACCATGCAAAGAGAGAGGAAAACCATTAGGATACTGGAGAATAATACTAAATCAGTATAACGAAATTCATGCGGTGGTATATTAATATTTACTTTATCTTTAATTTATAATAATTTCAGAAGTGCATTAACTCTTCTATAGGAGGACGTGTATATCTGCTAGTCTAGCCCACCTATGTGTGAAACTATTCGTGAAAATCCATTTGTCCCCTCGTGATAATGTTTCTTTGATATTAATTTGGTTTAGGCGCGACTCTCACGCCAAAATTTGCCCTGCTGCGAGAATCCTAATAGGCCTGTTAATTTCTAGGCGGGCTTGAATTGTCTCCGCCACGCGCGTCATAGTTCTGACGTCATTCTAACTGTGATTTTATTGGTTGGTCGTCTGCTTATATTCCTAGCGCATGCTCAATAAAATCGCGAGGCCATATGACTATGACGTAACAACGCGAACGGGCGCACTGTTCAACGTGCATCGAGATAAATTATTCGTGACGCAAAATATAATATATAATGATTAGTTTAGCTCCTCCCTCAAAGCTCGCCAAGGTGAAAAAGAGATTTTCCTCCAGCAGAGTCATAACAAACATATACTTCTCAGGATTGGTTAATTAACTTCTGTAAATATGAATCAATAAGAATTTGAAAATTTGATAACACGATCCACAATTTCGAATCTAATCTAATCTTTATTAAAAGATTATTATTATTCGAAAATTCTTACCGAAATGTTAAAATGTTTCCGTAAAATAGGGAAAATTATAAAATAATAAAATGTTAATTTATTTACGTTGCGTTATTTTGAATTAAACAGTTTTCATAATCTTGGAGTATAGTTTATTTCATAATATCCTTGCATTCATGTTAGGCTATACTAGAGGGACAGTAGCAAAAGGACCGTTTGGATAGTTTTAAATACTCGAAAATCTTAAAATTAAGCTCAATATGTTATTTTTGTTATACATTTAAATAGAAAACGTTTTCGAAAACGGAAATTGAAATAAACATTTTGACTGGACAATGACTTCAAAACTGTGTCCCTTTCGGTGAAAAATATTTCTAGTTCACGACTGGCGTTTGCTCCATGACCCATGGCCGCACGTGGCACCCAACAAAACCCCTAACGGGTTTAAGGACTAGGGGTTCGCGAACCCAGTCTTGACCTTGAGGAGCTGAACCATACCAGATCTTAAAAACCTTCCTCTTGTGTTACTGATATCAACAATACAGTTTGGTCAAATTCGGCAAAGACTTTCGACTGTTCTTAAAGAAAAAACATCCAAATAAACAAATAACTTTCTGAAATACATGTAAGATTTGAAAATAAATATTTCAATCCAAAATTAATTACGATTTATACGCTACTATCTCTTTAAATTATGAAATAATTAAGTTTTCCGCCTTCATCAACTAGTTTTAATTCAAGTTCAATATGTAAATTTAAAATTTTACTTCATGACTGCCTTGATTTTTGGTTCATGACATAATCTACTATTACGTTTTCCGCCTTCATCAAATAGTTTTAATTCATGTTCAATATGTAAATTTTACCCACGACTGCCTTGATTTTTGGTTCATTACATAATCTACTAAAAACTTCTGTATATTTAGGAAGAAGGAAGGCTGAAATTCAAATACCTCCGTTTTGAAATAAAACGATGTCACTGATCAACAAGATCAATGAGATATAAACAGTTTCCCAATTTTCTCTAACTAGGCCTACACTGATACCAACGGAATATATACTCGACCCCCCAGGCAACGGACATACACGTTCAAAAACATTACATAAGATATAACAATTTCCAACTTCAAAACACCGTTTTAAACAATGGCTAGTATCAAGAATACAAACAGTTAAAAAGAATCATTGTGTCCCCATCAATCCAACATAAATTTATATGCGGGTTCTCTGGGCCGGGCTTGAGAACTTACTATCCGTCACGCCTCATAATTCTGACGACTGTGATTTTATTGGTTGGTAGCAACGCGTGCTCAGGGGCACTAGAGGCAGCTAGGTAGATAATTCGTGAGGTAAAATTCGTCATGCATAATGATTAGTCAAGCTCTTCCCATAAAATTCGCCTAGATAAGTTGAGAAATTGCCTACTCAATGATTCCAATTATCTGTATTCATTCCAGCTCTACCTTCGAAGCAAACCATTACGGGAATGAGAGAGATAGACTCTTACTAATATCATAAGTTTATTAGATATGTTCCATAAGTATGACACTACACTTCGTAATGCTGAAGACTTACAGCTCGAGCTAGTTCGAGAACGACAAGCGAGAATTGACTATACACTCGTTTAAATTGCAGGACTTCCATCTTCCTATTTAGTCTGTACTAAGCCTTTGACAGCGCCTCAACAGGCGTCGCTTTACCCAGAATCTATGACCTACGTCACTTCATGACAAGCTCCAGTTTGTAACCAGTGTCAAACTTATGGATGAACATAACTTATGAACTTATGCTAAATAGTACAGTATTAAAAAATGCACCTTCGACAAAGAGAATAATTTCGCTGGGAATTTGAAAATTACCAACTAAAAGTACCTAGTCACGACTACCTTAGCCCATTTGGGAATTTAAAACAAAAACAGTAGATACCAACTGTGTCTACACGAGATCGTAATTAGTGTGAATTCCAATTGGTGTTAATTGAAAAGTCGTTTTTAGACCAGCCCAGGATGATAATCGTCTTCATCTTCCATCAGTCAACTTTCTTACAACAAACTTAAACTATATACACCCTTTTCAATAAACACCCTCATAAGGGTTGAACCGAAAAATTACAAGGCGAAATATTTAGCTTAATTAAAAACATCTTTTGACAAAAAAAAGAAAACAATCAAAATGTAGACCAAATTTAGCAACTACCTACTATTCGACTTTCAGACAGAAGAAAGGAAGAAGAGTAATTTTTTAATGGTATAATGTAGATGTTTTGATTAAAAACTAGTAGCAAAGGCACCTAGACGAGGGCCCGTCAGCCTGCCCTATAGGGACAATGTTATTACTTATTGGGTAGCCATTTTTAAAGATGCCATAAAATCTAAGCGTAAAAGCCGGATGGCCCGTCCATAGGATATTGAACAAGTTGGGAAACCAAAATAAACCTCTCCGAGTCGAGACGCAATTAAGAGGTTTTTCTTAAATAATTAAATAAATAATATCGATATTAATTATTTTAATCGTCATTAATTTACCTTAATTCTAGTTAAATCGTTTTGAGAAACTTTATTCCTAAAATCGTTTTGAACATAGCTATTGTTGACGTTTGAATTCAAGCGTACGCTTCTTTAATAATTTTTGGAAATTTAGGGTATATAAGGCGACTGATTCACAATAAATGATAAGAAAACCCGCAATTGCGTGAACCTTTGGTGGAAGCCCTGCCATTGGGAGGTTAGACGTTTCTCGTAACCCTAGCAGATCTTCTTAATCCTTACGATAGGAGTCGAAGCAAAAAATGGTTTGCCAACTGCGAACGCGGCGACAGACTCACAAACAGACACGTTCAGTGTAATACCTCTCCATGATGTCATCGTTACTCGGAGAGGTAAAATTCCGCAATTGCCAACTGTGAACACGGTGACAGACACACAGACACGTCCAATGTAATACCTCTGCGAAGAGTCCGTAACGTTATGTATTTAATGGAGTGGTCTATACTGTAATACTGTCTCTATTAGCTTGCAAGGTAAATCTGTCTGGGTTGGGCATTAGCCAGTCTGGACAATAAAGTCATGCATTTTTCAAAACATGTACCCTAAATCCTTGCAACTAACAGACCAGATCTAGTTATAGTTTTTGATGTTTAAACCAAATTTGAACTTTTAATCTTCTAGAAATCGAATTCGTGATATCTTACCGAATTTCATTTCGTTATAAATTTCCAAGATAGAAAAAATCCGAATAGGAAAAAACGTATAAAAAAACATCAAACATATATCCCCCCGCGGTACAAACTATTACCCGAGCATACAAATGAATTCTTTTCATCACATTTAACCCTGTAGTCTGTCTACCTGCATGCACGGTTCAGCGATAATAGAGAAAAACGTGGACAGAAAGAGAATAGCAGCTGTAACTTCATTACGGTTATCTCCGTTTCGTTGCCTTTCCACTATACTGGCTATGAATTGGTGAACAAACGTTTAGACTAGTAAACTAAGTGGTAATAGGTCTAGGTATTTTTTTTTAAAAAATTTTTGAAATTGGCAATTTTGGCTCGTCTCCCGACAAAAACTCTTCAGACCATTATAAAATAAATTAAGCTTTGATATGAAAAAATAAAACCTGTTTAGAGTAGTTTAATTTTAAATTTATGTTAATCGCGCCAATTCATTGTAGACTGTGCGCTCTGTCATTAAACTGGTGGTAACTGAATACAACCTACGACTGACTGAGAAATTCATACAGTGCTTATGATAATTTTAACTTTAAGTTAAGTTTCATAATAAGTAGATCGTTTTAGTACAAAAAAAAACTAACTCATCTATAACATTTCGTTTCGATATTTTTAACTCAACATTTTTAAATACAGATTCTCGGATTCATCATTTCCAATTAAATATTCTCAGATTTTACATTTTTACCTCTCTGAGTGAGGATGACGTCACGGAGAGGTATTACACTGGACGTGTCTGTCTGTCTACGCGTTCGCATAAAGCAAATTTTGGTTTCTACTCCCACCGTTAGGATTAAGAAGTACGCGGTGTCGCGGTGATCGGCTAGGGTTACGAGAAACGTCTAGCCTCCCAATGGCAGGGCTTCCAACCAAAGGTTCACGCAATTGCGGCTTTTCTTATCAATCATTGTGAACCAATCGCCTTATATACCCTAAATTTCCAAAAAAATGTTACGCTAGAATTCTAACGTTAACAATAGCTATGCTTAAAATGATTTTATGAATAACGGTTCTTAAAACGACTTAAGTAGAATTAAGGTAAATTATTGACGATTAAAATAATTAATATCAATTATATTTATTTAATTATTTAAGAAAAACCTCTCCCACCTTGATTAATTAGGTATTGAATAGCAGAGTAAATACTTTTCAATCCGGAAAAAAAGTTCTAATCTTGTAATTTAAAAAAGAAGCAAAATCATGGGCTAGGTGTATATTTGCACAATCCCGTTTTAGTATTTCAAAATTCTCTGAATCGAAAGACATTTCCATAACTGAAAATTTGAAAAAGATTAATAGTACTTAATTACTTAACTTGTGACTGGAGGCTATTTAGAAATTATCTCACATATGATATTCAGTGCCAAACAAATACCTAAATTTTCAAGGTTTTATATTAAATGAATATAATTTAATCTACTCATTTCCTTCTTTCCTGATTACTTAAACTTGAAAAAAGAAGACTAAAATCATAAGTATCACGACAAACCAAAGTTATCTCATCATATGCACAGTTTTCAGACTAGGAGAATCTATACCATTTACCCAGGGAGGCCAGATTATACTTGGAAGTCAAAGTAGTAGCCTGCTCTAATTGTGTAAATGGTATGATTCCTCCAAGTCTAAAAACTAGGCGTTGCTCATATAGCTCGGCAATAGCTATACATTATCTGCAAATAAGAAAACGTTCAGGTACGATACAAATAGATCTTCTGTGGGTAATTTTAGAATCCGGATAAATAAACAACAAATTGTGAAACGAAAATAAACCTCTCCGAGTCGAGACGCAATTAAGAGGTTCTTCTTAAATAATTAAATAAATAAATATAAGAGATATTAATTATTTTAATCGTCATTAATTTACCTTAATTCTAGTTAAATAGTTTTAAGAAACTTTATTCCTAAATTTATATTAAACACGGCTATTGTTGACGTTTGAATTTAAGCATATTCCTCGTTAACAATTTTTGGAAATAAGGTGATTGATTCACAATTAGTGATGAGAAAACCAGCAATTGGATGAACCGTTGGTGGAAGCCCTGCCAATGGGAGGCTAGACGTTTTTCGTAACCCTAGCCGATCACCGCGTACTTCTTATTAATCCTAACGATGGGAGTAAAAGCCAAAAAATTGTTTCTGCAAACATGTTTGCTCCGATTTGCCAACTGCGAACGCGGTGACAGACAGACACACACAAACACGTCCTGTGTAATACCTCTCCGTGACCTCATCGTCATTCGGAGAGGTAATGACGTAATAATGGATGGAAAACTCTGAACTATAAATTTGCTCCAGTACTGTAGAACAGCATTTCTTAACATAGTGGATCTCAATACTTAATCGGGCTCAAAGAAATGGATATCTTATAAATTATTACATCACTTAGATTTTAATCCGAATTGTTTTTGAACCAGTTTCTCTTTCTTCACTATCTCTACTTAAAGTACACCTCAATATAGGCAGAAACTGGACCCATTTGGAGGTGCAAGATGCCGGTTAAAATTCTAAATTCTCCTCATCGTGGGAGTGCCATTTTATAACCAGTAGCGTCGCTAGGGTTTAAAATTTGGGGGGGCTAAATCTGGGCAAACTAGTTATTATAAGAACTTAATAAAAAAAAATTGCATAATGGGTTCATTGGATAATGTGTAGACCTTTAAAACTACGTAATTTTGTGTCAACGTGAAATTTTTCGTATTTTAAAGATATACAGTCTTTTATTGATGAAAACGGAACCGATTATGAAGGATTTTCACTCGTCTTAAGTTTATTTTCAGTTTTGGTTAGCTTTTAGTCCACACTATTGGGACTCCCTTCGAAAGAACATGATACATTTTACTTGTCTCTATCTGTTCTTTTCTTCAAAATTGTACTGTTTGATATTGAAATTCATCTCTTCAGAGATGAAACTTAACGAATCTATCATTATAATTTTTTATATATTGCTACAGAATTTTAGGATGCTAACAGCAATTTTTTGGTAGGGTTTACGGATTTTTTTGGGGGGGCTAACTTTGGAATTTGGGGGGCTATAGCCCCCCCAAAAAAGGCCTAGCGACGCCACTGTTTATAACAAGCTCCATTAAGTGCCCATCCGCCACTTTTTTTTAGACAGTACACTTGCTTGCTGGAGATAGAGCCGTACTGAGATCTTAATTTCATTAATTGATCCACAAATTGAATAATTATTTAAAAATATGCATGGCCATCCTTCAAATTAGGTTCTATTGTATATGCGAATGTCCTATCAGCACTTTTAAAATTATTAAAAGTTGAATATTCCAATTATCAACTGGTCCATAAGACATTACAGAAAAATACCTGTCCACCTTGAGAAGCTCTGCTTTAGGAATTCTTCTTTAACCATAAAAATAGATTAAATACTTTGATCTCTTTCGATAGGTAAAAAATTTAGTGCTAATGTTGTTGCCCGGTTTCATCGGCAGCTAGGCCCACTTCATGAAAAAGCTGAATTTAGAATTATCTAAGCACATACAATTTAAGGTAGAAGTTAACTACTTTTAACCTATCCTGTTAGTCAAAAATAGACATAAAAGGGGGCGAAAATCCCCCCACAACGCCAGAATATAGCTTTCTATCAAAGGCCCATTGGCTCTATAGGAATTAGTAGAAAATGTAAGACTGCAGTCAGTAATTTATCAAATTACTTTATAAATTACTGATTTACAACATACCGCGGTAAATTTTTAAGTAAATTGGGACTCAATACAAAAATTACTGTTGTCAGCAAAATGTTTTCCTAAAAAACTAATCGAAAAGCTGTTCATTAATTCACTTTTTTTAAACATACTTAAATATGACACAACATTTTATCAAGGGATAGATTCGATAAAATATTAACATTTAATTTTACTTCGAAAGTAAAGTGTATACATATTTCTGTTATATTATTTTTGCTTTAGTGAAAGGTCAGATATATTTACCATAATAACTAGGATTGGAAAATAATAGCACTTGTCAATTAAATATCGACCTTGAAAATTGAATAGCTCTTAACTATTCAAAAATATTAATAAAATTATAATAATCTTAAAATAATGAATGTTAATTTCATTTTAAACGGATAGGGTAAAATAAAAAGATAACCAGGTGACACGTGAGATACGTTTGCTTGAATTGTTTATAAACTGATTGTGGTAATTAAAAATCGGCCTTGAAAATTAAATAGATCTTAGCAATTAATTAATAATTATAAACTACAAAATAAATGGTGGCCTATAATGAATCCACTGAAATCTCAATAACTATCCAAAACCGCTTCAAAAATCAAAAGCCATCATAGGTATAATTCCGTTCGTCTAGACTTAACCTGATTTTGATTTCGGACCGAAAAAATGGATTATAGAATACCAGTCATTAAGAATAATAAACATTGCACGAAGTTATTGATTTTAATATTGACTTTTGGAAGAACATGATGAAGCCAATTAGCAAGATATTTAATGTCAAAGGTCACGTTGTGGTAAATTCATTAGAAATTAAAAGGTTTCGAGTGCAAAGTAAATAATTAATATAATTATGTAAGGCTCATTTTTCACATTTTACTTGTTGCCTGAATTAATGTCATTTGAATTCACTGATAAAATTCTTCGTATGTTTTAGAAACATTCTCCATTTTGGCCCTGCTTTTACAAGGCTCCTATAATATTAGAAATATAATCCAAATCTACAAACAAAATTCAATCTGACATAATTAAACTCATATTTATCCTCCGCAACAGAATTTTATTAATTTACAATCTTATAAACTCCCGTTTATCAAAATCGAAGACAAGCTAGTCGATAGAAAAGTTTCAGAACCTCTTTGGCGCCATTTTCACAATTTATCGATGAATTACAAAGTTAGTATGATTGTTTTTATCAGAATGTCCGCTCGCCATACAGCGAAAATCATGAGATACACAGCAGCAAATAGCGAATGTGTGGCACTGCCTTAAAAGGTAACTAAAGATGTGACTTCTACGATATACACAAAACAGGGTGTACGACACTTGGGTTCACGAGGCCTAACTTACATAACCTAACCGAGAGGTTAATCACTCATAGACGGATTACGTGCGATGATTTTAGCATTGTTAGGGGCTTTTAAAGATTACGGATAATCACTTTAATACAGTCAAACGTGCAGAGTGACTGGCCCCTCGAACCTAACTCTCCTGTATCTAGCCATTCCTAAAACGTTCCCTAAATCAATCAAAAGAAGCCTATTGGCTTAATGCCTAATGAAGGGGGGTTGACAGTTTTGATGCATTTATTCTTGACATTAAATCGGGACCTAAATTAACATTGGAAATTCCTCTATTCTATGGTAAATTTGCTTTCTTTATAAACAACCCTACCCGCAACGTTTACTAATTGATCACGCGTAAGGGGGTCTATGCTAGGTCTGTACAAAGTATTTAATAGTATTCGTTTCAACCAAATAGTTTTACCAAATAGTGGGCTAACGAATTCAAAATTTCAAATATATGTTTTCATTATTCCAGAATACCAAATAATGACTTGATTTTAATGGCTGGGGACGTTTTTGGGGGTCTCCATAGGAAAATTAGGACCAAATTATTTGGTTTTTGGCCAGTTCTGCCGTTGTAGGTGGGCGTGAACTGCCGTTAAGTCCATTCTTACGATTTTATGAACTAGATGGAGTTGCTTTCCACTCCGATAATTTGGTATTTAGTAGAATAATTTGGTCCGAACCGGTATTTGGTCCAAAGTTTCAAACCTACCACTATTTGGTCACTTTCAAAATTCGCACCGATAGATGTTCGATGAATACTGAAAAAGTAATATTCGTTGCACATCCCTAGACTCTATGCACCATAAATTAAAAGTACCCAGAGAAGTGATTAAAATTATTATCAATTACATATCAGTATATTGAAAGAAATAAAAACTGAAAATATTTACAAAAATTTCTTGGAAGTAGCGTGGTGTTTATGACTGTGTAATCTAAAAGATACGCATTGTTTTAGTATCAGTTATTAGGCCCTCTAGAAGCGCGCGAAACAAGTGTCGCCATATCTTATCTCGGATGATTTCGTAATTTCGAAAAACGCGCGATATTAGTACTACGCACCCTACGACTAAGGTTTAGGGGATGGGTTTTTGATTCAATTTACAAAAACATTAAATATAATTGGAGAGTAATTTGCGACCAGGTATTTAAGTAGGACAAGAAAGGATGGTATAGACAGAGGGTTGACCACCCAGTAACAAAGCGTGGGACTTCAATCATTTCAAGAAGTCCAAAGAAAAGACAAATTACAGTGTCAAAACGTAGTAACTGTATTATTAATTTAATTTTTAAATCCGATTCATCCTCCGATTACCAATGAATATCGAACTAATGTGCACTGACAAAAATACCTCCCCACACTCTCGAGCACCTTTGTCGTACCAGGGTAGATTTAATTTTAGAAGTAGGAATGGAGAACGGTTAGTATTTACTTCAGTCCGACTCATAGCCCAGTATAGAGGCCCTCCAACACGTAACGAAAATTTTAAATTATCTTATTGGCTCACTTAAATTACGTTTTGACCATGTTGCTGACGGGGACGGGGAAAAATACGCAATTCATTTTTACCTCTGTAGCTTTGGCCCGCTTCTTCTTTCATACACCTCCCCCGTCCCGTGGAAGAGGGTCCGGGACTTTGACGCGCGCCCAGACTACTCTGTTCTCCATTCCTACTTCTAAAATTAAATCTATCCCTGTCGTAACTCAATCTTTCATCTCCAATATCAGTGTGTATTATCCCTGACAGGCGCTAGCGAAATTGATTAAGTATGAATTAAAGAATCAAACTTACGACCATCTAACACAACCACAAAATGTCCGTCATGTGATAAAGTAAATAAGACAGGGACGTCAAGAAACAACAAAGCTACGGACACGTGACGAATTGATGACGCAACGACCAAGTCAAAAAACAATGAAGATCTCAAAGATGAAGCGAAAAAGCGAGAATGACAAAATGGACGTCACATGATCAAAGCGACAGTCACTTAAAGAGGCGACAAAGCTACAGTCTTTTGATAAAGGAATAAAGATACGACAAGGTCAAGGAACATCAAAGGTCACATGATGAAGCGTGCATACTTCACGCTTCAAACTTAGAGGAGGAAAGTTTGATATTTCATAGTTGGTTGTTCGAAAATTGCTGCATGATTTTCAAGGTTAGCCCATCATTTAGTGCAGTGGTGGAAATATTTTACTAGCTTAGTCACGTGTCCATGCTTCCAATGTAGCAATACCAAAATCGAGGGAATTTACAGTTACGACAATGGGAAAGCGATACTTCGTGGAATTCGAGTGTAAAGAGATCGAAGGATCTTAACGGGCGCTTGCCTTTAGATTATCCATTACATTTTGGCAGCCAACACCCATTAATAGTAGGCGTAGACCCCACCCGTATTGGCAGCGCCCCTGGTATCAAAATCCCACTCACCCTTTATACCCTTCGCCAATCAGACTATAACGACTATACCTTTCCCTGCAGCTCTTAAGGATAGAGTCAATTTGCCAAGCCACCCAGCAAAGCACTCGGATAAAAACTTAATTTCGGGTAGGCGAGCCGAGACCATTGTGATTAATTGTTTTAAATCTAGATATTCACGCTTTTCCGATTCTGTTATGAATTTTTTATTCCTTTTCATACGAGCTCTATGGGTGCAGCCGTCAATCATGCCACTATAATACGTCTACTTCGAATTAAACGGACCTTTAAAGGGAATTTAGCTAATAAAGGGGATTAAAACAATGACCTTTTAACTTTGGGGGAAAAGTCGTGTCATGTTGCAGAAATGCATTATACCAAAAAAGATTATTTCGCAATGATTTCAATTTTGTTTAATCTTCATTCTGTATAGAAGAAAACATACTGCGCTAGAATCCAACCAAAGAAACAGTCACTCTTTTAGAATAGAGCTATCTCAGTTGTGACGTCAGTACCTAGGTAAAACGTCATGCGCTTAGCTTTGTTAGTGGGCGGCCATGTTTGGTACCGCTTTGGATCCATTGGTAAAAAGAATGGGTGACGTCACACTAAAGCTTCTGAGATAGCTCTATAGTACCGGCTTTCTTCTTTTGAAAAACTGTCCCCAAGGTGGGAGTGGGACATACTGTAACGATGGATAGCATAAGTTTACAAGATATGTTCCATAAGTATGGCACTATCTATACTTCGTAATGCTGGAGACTTACTGAGAGCTGGTTCGAGAACGGCAATCAAGAATTGACTACACTCGGTTAATTTTGCAGTCCATCTTCTTATTTAGTCTGTACTAAGCCTTGGACATCACCTCACCAAACGTCATTTTAGGAGAATCTATGACGTTTCGCCTACGTCAATTCATGACAAGCTCTCTCAGTAACCAGTGACAAACTTATGGAACATATCTTATGAACTTATGTTGATAGCTTAACACGGATTTGTGCAAATAGGGAAGCTAACTCGTATTAACACGCATATCGGAAAACTGTGAAAGAGACCAGGTATACTTTACAGGAAGAGGCAAACACATTTCACGACAAAACTATATTATACTGACTGTACTAATTGTGGATTGTCGCAACCTCCAATAATGTTTCGATGCCCCAGAAACTCATTAGTAAAGAACCCGAGAAAAGTGGCTTACATTGCTTTATTTTAACATTTTACATGCGTATAATAAATTTTAAATATTTGCGTAGAAATATTTCGACATAACCAATTCTTTATAATACACACCAAATTGAAAATTGATAAGAAAAAAACGGGAGCTTTTAACATCCAATAAAAGTAATAATGCAGGATTTTTAAACTTTTTCAGTAACTAGGGGCCTTTATTCCGCTATTACAACAGTAGCCTCTTTGTCTTAATAAAAACAATACTGGTTTTCCACTTTCCTTGAACCCCGACGGGGAGCGACCGTCCACTTTGATCTTTAATCATTAATTAGGTTTCCCTGGGAGCTATGACGTAACCATCATCGTCATCCCCTATTGGACGGTAATGCCTCTATGACGTCGTGGAACGATGCCTGACATTTAACGTTTCCTGAATGTTGTTTACTATCGTGGCCGGACGCGCTCTATACCTTCGAACCTTCCTGAATATTTAATTTCCAAAGCCCGAAATAAATTTCCATTTTAAGAATAAAACACTATAAAAAATCTATAAGGGAGTTAGTATATGAAACAAAAGATTTATAAATAGCATTTTAATATAAGAAAGAATGATTCGTAGATTTACGTCATGCTTGTTTAATAGTAGTTTTTTTTTCGATAAGTAACTATTCAGTAGCCAGTATCATTATTGGTTGCTCTACTATTTGATCAAATTTTTCAAAATACGTCAGAAGCCGATCGTTATATTAAGTCAATATTAAATAAGGATTATACCGATATTAAAATTCCAAATGCGTTCGCAAAACAAACTTTATATAATTTGCAATTGCAATATTTAAGCAAGATGAAAATTTAAAGATGATCCGTATTATGGTTATTGCATATATCTCATTAAAATTGCTTAACTATATGCATTTTATTATGAGTGCATTATGATTTGTTCATATAGGTTTATTAAGTGTTCTTGTGTTGAAATTAACTTACTATATGTATTTTGAAAACTTCAACGATGCAAAAAAATTAATTTATCTTCTGTAACATGATGGTCGAGCTTTGTGAATTGAATTGTGGTGGTTGGGTTATGCATTGCGAATTGGATGTGGTGGTAGGGGATATGCATTGCGAATTTGATTGTGGTGGTAGAGTTAAGCAGTGTGAATTCCAAAGGTTAATGATTGGAAAACTTCGAAAGAAAGGTTAAGTAGAGGCTTCTGTTTTTTAAATAAAAACCGAAAGTTGAGACTGAATATATATATAAGAAAATAAGCATTGAAAGGACTTGGTGAAAATTATGATTGATGTGAAATAAGCCTTATTTCACACCAATAATTATTATTAATTTTTCACAAGGTTCCTCTTAAAAAAAATTGAATATTTCCTCAATTAGACCAGTTATACAATAAGGTTGTCCCCTTCCCAGAATGAATGACCAAAATTTAATTAGTTTGGTTTTTTTCGATAATAACAAACGCGTAGTAAAAAGCATATAGGTCAATATTTAGTATTAACTGTCAAGACCATTACGTCAGAAGTTATACCTTTTCCTCGAGGTAGTGGGTGTTTTGAGGAGCAACCATATAATTGTCAGAACGATCCCGTCTCCGCGACGCGTCAATATATTTGATTAAAAATAAAAACATCCAGTAGAATCATCTTAATTAAACTTGTAGACCGAAGTATCCATTTCCAATTTACATTTCGTTGTTTACCAAGGGCAACCAGTGTGCTAGTCATTCTATATAGTTGCGTATCACCATAAGTTCGTAAGATATGTTCCATAAGTTTGTCACTGGTGACATAGGTCATAGATTCTCGTAAAGCGACGCCTGGTGAGGCGCTGTCAAAGGCTTAGTACAGACCAAATAGGAAGATGAACTGTAAAATAGAGTGTAGTCAATTCTCGCGTCGTTCTCGAACTAGCTGGAGCTGTAAGTCTCTAGCATTACGAAGTATAGGTAGAGTCATACCAAGAAGCGACATCTAGTTTACTAGGGAGAAGTTCTAAGATGCCAAAGTATCCCCTTTCAAAATACAAGGGGGGACGAAAAAGGAGGCCGGGCTATTTCGCCTCTCCTCAGTTGGAAAATACGTAATTTTCTTCATTCGTGTCGCGCTGACGTGAGTTTTCAAGAACCTATGAGATGCTGGTTGTAATTTAGAGGCGGGGATTAACTCCGGACCTATACGTTTGGACTGGAGATAGGGCTAGAAATGTGGCGAATCTATACATTCTCCCTAGTAAACTAGATATCGCTTCTTGGTCATACTTATGGAAGGAACATATCTTATAAACTTATGGTATCACGTCTTCTGATTTCATAATCCTTCGTCCCGGGCTTTAAGGGTATCGGCGTGGGCGATCCACTTTTTTGGCCGATCGGAACGGCGGCACCCCCGAAGCGGTTTTTCTTACGTACAGTTATAGGGGTTTAACTCTTATATAGCTAGTCTGGTTTACAATACCGAAAGATATACGTAAGATGATCAAGCTAATTCTGTCTATGACATCATTTTTAGGCCTTCGGGCTGTTTCTATGCTCTTTTTCACATACCTTCATTTCGTTCACCCTCTCTACCCTATAAAATTACAAAGGCCCGTGTCAAATCGGAACGAATTCCTTCAATAGCTTGCAGGTTCCAGTATTTTCTGACATAAACCAGAGAGAATATACCAAAAGGAATGGAAGCTTAAGTTTGAGAAGGTTTCGATTTGTCATAAATAGTTTTATCAGAAGGGAATAAGGGAAGAAGGATGACACTCTGTATCCTCTTAATACTTAAGTTATGTAACATGATTCTTCCCAGGCTTAGGTACCCTTTTTCGTTGCACTCCTGCTCATCAAACTTCAGATGGGCATCGCACCGTGGGGTGAAATTTATAACTGTTTGGTACCAAATCCTCAGCAATCACCTACAAACCTCGTCTTGACGTATGACAAATGCACAAGCGCGAGGGAACTATTTATCGCATATGTGATTCGGTTTAGTAACCTTGCTCCAAATGTAAAATGACGTTGGGAAGAATCATGTTACTATTACCACGCTTTGTGGTACACTTCTCTCGAAGAGAAGTTTTATATACTTCTGGTTATATTAAATATTTATTTTCTATCCATTGTTTTCTCGAAAATGTATTAATTTAGATAATACAATATACATAAGCAGACAACTCAATAAACCAATTAAAGGCATCGCGGATAAGCCAAAAATTAAAATTATTAAGGTGTATTTCAATAAAGTTTTGGTAAAGTTGACTGTTGACAAAGGCTAACTTTCTATTCCCTATGTATATTCTCTCCGCATAAACCGACTTTTACGTTTATGTTAAAGGAAAAGTCCCATTAAATGACAAAAGAGTGCGTTAAGGAATAATTTAGTATTACTGTTCTTTCAAACGTCCCATCTGTTTCTTCCTTTTAAAAGTATTCAACAAAAGATTATAACGATTGGCCAGATTTTGCTCCTAAAATTACGCAATTTATTGAAATGCCTGTTAGATATCTCGGTATACAATGCCCCCTTTTTTGTGTCAACTCCGCTACCAGACTTTGAAAGTAAGAAAAAATCAATAGTTTCCTTTGAAAGGACAAGACAAAAGTTCTATCAAGAGCTCAAGTAGGTGGTGGAAACGATAAAAGAGTATACAGTCGAAAATCACACATTTTGAGAAAAACATAAAGAATCGGAAATCTTTGGTAAATAAAGGTCAATGAAGTTCTTATCTAATATTTTCTTAAAGTAGAAATGTAACAAAAAATTACTATACTGGCCAATAACATCGAGGAATGCAAAAGTAAAGCATTGCTAAATTAATCATCTTTGTTTTCAATTTTTGGTATTTAAATTTGTTAAATATTAAAGATTTAAATTGACAGAGGCCTAAATTTTCCAAAAATTGTTAAAGAGGCATAGGCTTGAATTCGAACGTCAACAATAGGTATGTTTAAATTGATTTTAGGAACAAAGTTTCTTAAAACGATTTAATTAGAATTAAACTAAATTAATGACGATTAAAATAATTAATATCAATTATATTTATCTAATTATTTAAGAAAAACCTCTGAATTGCGTCTCGACTCGGAGAGGTTTATTTTGGTTTCCCCAACTTGTTATTTGTATAAGTGCTGGAGTACACCTACATTTTAAAATTATTAAATGCTTAAGAAATTTATTATAATGGGAAAATAGTAATTCATTCAGTCAATGAAAAGTTAGTATCACATTTCTACTTTAAGCTAAACATGTCGATATTTTCAAGGCAAGGTTAAATCTTGAATGTAATTCCAGAATCTTGAATGTAATTCCAGAATTTTATTTTTGGCTACAAAATAGATACATTGTATGTAAGAAGGAGGGAGGGTGAACCTAGAACTTAATGATTGGTTTCGATCGAACATAAGACCAAATGATCTAGACCCAGATAACCAAACGGGATTGCGAATGAAAAATAGTGAAACGAAAGTTGAAACGTTTCAAAAACTACAAGCTCATACACAGGGTGCTTTTGAAAGGCCGTAAAAAATTTAGCTCGTTTAAGTCGAAAATGTGCTTTGACATTTTGCTGCCCGGGAAACCGTTTTCAAGTTGTGATTGGAGTTTTTTCGGATGATACCTCTTAATTATCATTGTCCTTTAGTTTCATAATTAAATTCAAGGGGTCATCGGTAAAAAACTACAATAATAACTTGAAATAGTTGGCAAAGACGGCTTTGTACTAAAATTATTATTTTAGTACAATTATAACTTATTATTATTATTTACTTGTCTTATACAGCATCTATCTTTAAATCCCAAAATATCAGAGAATAAGGCCGATAGATGGCGAGCACCACTTTTGAAATTATAAACCACTCCCATCAAACCAATTAAAGTAGTCGAGGATGGGTAGGGAATTTGCTATGTTCAACGTTCGTCTTACATAAATCTGTTTTTGGTAACACTACCAGAAGGTTTGGTTCAGTTTCAGATAGATGTCTTTGCGGACCGGACCTGCAGTGGACCACTAGACATTAATAGACCCAACCAACAAATCTTTTGAATTTTTATAACGGCTCAGATCACCATGCTATTTGCCCATAGAAACAAAGTGGTACCAAACATGGCCGGCCACTGCCAAAGCTAAGCCCGTGACGTTTTACCAAGGCACTGACGTCACAAATGAGATAGCTCTATTAGTTAATAACGTCCTATTCTAGAACTGTAACATTTGCATCATTTTATTGATTTTGATGATATCTAACATGGATATTTTTCACTAATTTGTGATTAATGTCAGCAAAAACAGGAAACTCCTTGCAAGTTTTTTATTATTAGAAACAGATTTAATATTTAAATTGCAACTGTTTAATAAATGTACTACAAATAAACTACGCCCATTGTAGCAGCTATACGCCTATAATAAAATGTGTCTGTTTAACTGACGGCTTACATCTGAAACGCAATCGAAAAACCAAACACACACACACACACCCCAAATCAATTGCGCGACAAATTTCTATAACGCGAGTCTACTACATATAAACCGTACGCTCTGATAGACAGCGAGCGATCTCGAGGGAAAGCTAATATCTAAATTAATACGATTGAGGGTAAAAAGCGTATACCCAATTGCTGTTTAACATTACGTCACGGAGCTGAGAGAGCTAAAGGTCTTATGAATTATGCAAAGCCAATATAGGGTCAAATGAGGGAGGCTACGAAAACATCTCCGGTTACTAAGTGGCGATAGAATACTCCACCCTCGTACCACTATCGTTTTGTGCAACCGCAATTTGATAAAATAATGAAAGCTTAGGCGCCTGAATACGCAATGTTAAACCTGATGAGAAAGAAAGTAGTGTTGATGAGTGCTTGAACATGAGAAAGGCCCATAATTTTAAAACCTGCGTTTAACTCTTCCAGTCGGTTTGACATAATAACAAGATGAGCCAAACATATTAAGGGTTTTTGAAAAAGATGTAAAATCCAACAGTGCTACCGAAACTGATAAGGCGATTGGTGCCTTTCAGCTACACAGTATCTACTGAATTCTTAATGAAGAACTTTGTCCATATATTCACTTATTATTCAACTTCAGATTTCTAACAATTCAATACTATTACTATATTCTATTACACTCATATGGCAGTCATGCTCCTGATTTGATTCGGAAATTTGCAAAATTTAATAAGAAATTTATCATGATAATATTAAAATATTTTGACTATTTAGGCTACCTAAATTATACAGACTTTGGTTCTATAAAAAGTTATTAAGTTACACTAGTTTCGAAAGGATGACACTGTATTCCATAGCTATCGCTTATTTTATTTGATCGAGAAGCGACATCTAGTTCACTAGGGAGACGATTAAGATTCCTAAGCATTCGCGCGCCATAGTCCCAGTCCCCCTTTCAAAATACAAGGGGGGGGGGACGTAAAAGGAGGCCAGGCTATTTCGTCTCTCCTCAGTAGGAAAATACGTAGTTTTCGTCATCAGCGTCGCGCCGACGTGAGTTTTCAAGAACCAATGAGATGCTGGTTGTAATTTAGAGGCGGGGATTAACTACGGACCTACATTAGGACTGGAGATAAAGCTAGGAATGTGGCCAATTTATACCTTCTCCCTAGTAAACTATATATCGCTTCTCGATTTTATCTAAATCACTTACTGGTCAGCAGTAAGGTTTTAAGAAAAACTATATTAGCAGACCGCAGTCTTGAATATTAAAAAATTAGTGACAAGAGAAGTTGATGAAGGCGTGCCCCAAGCAAAGAATTTATCCCGCCAGCCACCCAGGATATGTCAAACCAAACATTTCGCGTAATAAGGTATAGACGTTGCTTAAAAATGTTTTTGCAAAAATGTTGTTCTTTATACGTAACGCGTGTCGGTTGCGGTAACCCTTTTCGCGGACACTTTAGCAATTAGAGTTAATGCAAATCGCTTGACGTTACCAATTTATAATCAGCCTTCTAGCCTTCCAGACCCCCATGGGCACATTTGAAGCTTCCATAGCTAGCTAGAATTTCGTTCGTTGGAATAAAATTAATAGAAGGGGCGGAGTACTTCATTTTGGGGCCCCGAAAAGTGGACTCTCGTCCTACGGTTGCATTCCACACTCGTATTTCAAACAGCTTTCATTGGCATAGTGCAATTGTTCAAGGGTTTAAAAAACTCTTATATTACCTCCTTCTGTTCCAAATCGCAAGAGAATCATAATGAAATGAGAACGTTTAGAGATTGGAGTTTGAAGTCTAAATATTGAGAAAACATTGCTTCTGTTCAACTGATACGTTTCATTTAAGGTGTTTTTGCATTTATCATGAGACAATTTGAAATTTTGTATCATTCTTGGTTATATCATAGACAAGTAACATTTTAGACTATAGAAAACATTGTAGCAGAACAGGAGTTTGATTCTGATGTTTGAAGTCTTATTTAGAGAAAATTTGCGTCGGTTCACATTCTAAATTTCTTCTAAGGAGTCACCTTTGACATCAAACAGTTTGAAAAATTCGAATTAATATCGGTCATACCACAGACATTTTAGGGTATACAAACATTGCAATTGAACTTTATAAAGCAAAGTTTTTGCATTTAGTTTTTGAGTGTAATAAAAGAAGAATTTTCGCTAGCGTCCTGAAATGGACACACCAGCATGAATATTCTACTTTAGCCTTCCAAATGAATTTTGGAAAGAAAACGTTCAATAGTTATTAGCCAACAGAAGATTAGGTGGTGCTCCGTATTTGAACTATAAACAAATTTATGAATAAATAAACAATTATGCACAAATTTAGGGATAATTAACCCAATTATCCATAAATTTGTTGAAAATCCAGAGGTGTAATTTAGGACTTATAATTGCTTCATGGTACGTCGAAGTGCAGAGTTTTGCTTAAGTTCAGCTTTCGCTAAATCACTAGTATGGTGTCGCACGTGGAAAACATCTTTAAAGTGAGGGCGAAATCGTAAATGAAGCTATTTTTATTTTATGATAAACAAGGTGGTCAAACGCCATCTGGACTATTTTATCCAAGACTTTTGAAAACGGTCTATACTCATGTCGCTTCGCATTTGAGTGCCGCCGTTACGAGAAAAGTCCTTTTTCGAATCTGAAAATGTTATATACTTGGAGTAGGATCAAATATAAATCACTTTTATGATTTTTCCTTTTCACCATCCCTTTAAAGGCGGGTTAAAGATTCGTGGTAGATGCTTCAATACCAAGGCTTTATCTTCACATTATCTGTAGAGTTTCCATTGGATTGAGAAGCGCGCATTAAAACAAGGGTATTGGGTGGGGGTGGACAGTATATTGATAAAAAGAGGCTCGTCAGTTCCTATCGGAAGACTTCTTAATCTTCTCTCTTGATGGTATGATTCTTTTTTGTTTTTATCTGTTTACAACAAGAGGAAAAAAACCTTGGGAACGGGAACCGCCGTAACACGTTCAAGGACGCTTGCAATTCTAGTTTTCGTCTCTTCAAGCTAAAAGAGTTGCCAACGATACAATATTGAAATATATTTTATCATAAGTTCATAAGATATGTTCTATAAGTTTGGCACTCTTTACAAACTGGAGCTTGTCATGAAGTGACGAAGGCGAAACGAATAATACATTCTCGTAAAGCGACGGCTGGTGAGGCGCTGTCAAAGCCTTAGTACAGACTAAATAGGAAGATGGACTGCAAAACCGCTTGTAGTCAATTATTGCTTGTCGTTCTCGAACTATAGCTCCGAGCTCGAGCTGTAAGTCTCTAGCATTACGAAGTCATACTTATGGAACATATCTTATGATTTTAGACATACACAATCAAGGATGATCTAGATTTTGATGAGGCAACCAAAGCAATTAGTCTTTAAATGTTCATGTTAAAATGCATTTGAGAGAAGTAAGAGTGTGTTTTAAATTATTTTAATAATAATATAAAATTAAATTACTGTTTTATCAGAATAAAACAGTAATTTAATTTTTAAGGCCATTGTTGTAGAACATCTTTGGTACCATTTTGAGACAATCATATATCTTGCGTAACTTATTAATTTATATGTTACGGGATCCCAAAATTTTAACAAAGTTACAAATTAACAATTACTCTAATTTCATCATATACAATAATGCACTTGACTTTGCTAAATATCTTAGTTTTGTACGAAATTAGTTCCGAAGGTTTGCCGCCAAAACATTACAGATAACGATAGAATGACTCTCACAAGTTCGTCGCTTAATTGAGTGGGAGTGTCAGGAATATACATGACGTCAGAGGGAGTTGAATTTCAGTTCAGCTGTGTATAATGGAACGATCAGAGAACCGGGTTCAAATATTATCGAAGGGTTAAAGATTAGAAAATTGAAATAATCATGAATTTTTTTACAGCATTGCAAAACTAAGAGATAATTTCATAAAGATAAATAATGACATATATATTATTGAAATATTAAAGCAACATTCTGCTTGAAATGTATGTTTTGAACTTAAAATTAGTCTCAACTACTTCAATCACGAGGGTAAACGAGGATGGGGTCAAAGTTTCCAAATATGAATATGGGTGCCAGTTTTAGACAAAATTTTCAAACTGGCAATCTGTCCAAAAAAAGCCCCTTCCTTTGGAATTAAACCGGATGTAAGTTCTAAAACCTTCCCCTAGTGTTACCAGAAGTATATAATACTTCTCATCGAGAGAATTGTACCACAAAGCGTGGTAAGTGTAACGTCATTCTTCCCAACATCAGAACATTTGGGGCAAGGTTACTAAACCGAATCACATACGCGATAAATAGTTCCCTCATTATTACTCTATTAGCGTTTAACTATTTGGCAAGACAGGCTTGTGGATTTTTGTCCCACCAAAAGACGAGGTTTGTGGGTTGATTGCTGGGGATTTAGTGCCATACAATTGCAGAATTCTCCTTACGGTGCGATGCCAATTTGAAGTTTGATGAGCGGGAAAGCAAACAAAAAGGGTGAGCCTTGGAAGAATGACGTTACATAACTAAAGTATTAAGAGGATACAGAGTGGCATCCTTCCATTATCCCATTCTGGTGTTACTGATAGCAACAATGGAGTTTGGTCAAATTCGTTAACGAATTTAGACCGTTCATGTAGAAATAACAAAGATCTCTTAAAAAAACAAGGTGCTCAAAACACCAGACTCCATTTTTACCCCCGACTTTTGGAAAGGTCTATCATTGGCATATGAACTTAGACGCCTATGTTGGCTTTGGCATGATAGCTTGCTGGAACATTTCTGCAGAACCATTTAAAAAGAAAACCATTATCTGGCTAACCCTATGTTGAATTTCTTGTGTACACCGCAGCTTATTTCAATTTTTTTCCTCGTATTTCGGATGCAATTGCCAGTACTAAGTTTAACAACCACCATAAAAAGCAAAATTACGGTGCAATACAATATCTAATCGTACATATTTCCGAGAACAAGGCATGAACTTTAGGGTGGAAGCCTCGTTTTGTATTCGCAGAGCATAAGGAAAAAGAAAGCTGATCCGAAGCTGCTGGCCATTGTCCAGTACAGGCCAGGCTAGGATAAGGTAGAAATGCGCGTGGCGTTTAAGAGAAATCGCCTTTGGAATCACTAATTTCAATTAAGGCATTCTTCTAACCCTCCCTGCTAAATAGGTTTTCGGATCCTCGCATTTTCCCAGTGCCCATTTGGCAAAGACCCCCTAGCGCACGTATGTACAACGCGAGTCATAGCAGGGCGACGATGAAAGATGTAAAAGGGGTTCGAAATCGAGTTACTAAGCCTAGGGACCCTGGACGGCAAAACTGACAAAGTTCAAGGGTGAGAGGGACGGGGG
Organism: Phalangium opilio; assembly: GCA_019434445.1. NCBI lineage: Eukaryota > Metazoa > Arthropoda > Arachnida > Opiliones > Phalangiidae > Phalangium > Phalangium opilio. Next base: position 301,602 of record JAEQBA010001406.1, read on the forward strand.
TGAATTGGAAAAAGTAACTTCAGGAGATTCGTTGGTAATTTTACAGTAACATTTTTGCAATTTCTTTGATCTTTGTTACAATTTATTATATTTGAAAGTAACACTAAAACTGCACGAAAATAGACCAAATCACACTAAAACTGCACCAAAATAGACCAAATCACAAAAAACTTCACGAAAATTGACGTTATCACACTGAAACTGTATTTAACTGATAAAAGTTGACCTTGTTACACTAAAGGCTCTTTCAGACGATCCAACTTTTTGATTCAGCTCGATGGGTCAAAAAGTTGTATCAACTTGCCCAACTTTTGAAGGGAAAAGTGAAATTCCTATTCACACGACTAAACATTTACCGCCAAATAGAACTTTTTAAGCGCCACCTACCTTGGCACTTACGAAATAACCCGCGAAAAAGGCTTTTTTTTTTGCGTAATTCATTTTGATTGACTGGAGAAATGAAATCAAAGAGTTGAGCCAGCAAAAATTGGATCACTGATCCAATTTTTCCTATCCAACTTTTTTGGTGACTCAACTCATCCAGCGTCTATTCACACGATCCAACTAGTTGATTCAACTCGAGTTGACCCATCAAGCTGAGTCAAAAAGTTGGATCGTCTGAAAGAGCCTTAAAACTGCTAAAAAATAGACCTTATAGAGACTAAAAATGCACGAAAATAGACCATATCACACTAAAACTGCATGAAAATAGGCCTAATCACACTGAACCTGCACAAAAAAACCTTCTCACACAGAAACAGCACGAAAATAGACCAAATTTCAAAATAGACACTAAACAGTTTCAACTAACCAAAATTGGGAATATACTATCTTTGAAATTTCTACTCTAATGAAAAATGAGGATCAAATTGCAAGCTGCTCTTTAACTTTGACTGAAAAATAAATATGGCAAAAATTTATTTGCGTAAACCTATTTCAACCTTTATCAAAGCTGAACACAGACCACAGGTCCGTTATTAATTCATCCAAGAAGGAGGTTCTGAAGGAAATTCAATCGCCGAGAGAGCATTTTGCAAAATGAATAAGCAGAGTCAGAGTTGGCTATCCGTACAAGCTGTGCATTCGCGCCTTGCGTTGGCGAGCGTTGAGTAGCGTTCTATATCAACGATATTAGGCTAGCAGCTAGCGCACCTACCAGGCCTAAATGATCATCGGGTACTCCTCTCACGTTTCCCCCCCCCCTGGTACGATTTTATTAACTACAAGCCTTAATATGCTCGATAGCTTCTTTATGGCTTCTTTTAATAATTAGATCGAAAGTAATTAAGAGGTAGTTGAATCGAAATTCGAACTATTTCAATTTAACGTAACACCCTTCTCTCCTTACCTCCCCCCGCCTCTCGAGCGCTTGACGTTCAACTATCACCCCAAAAATACGTGACGTCAATGGCCTAAAGACTTATAATTACACAGAATCAAGGGATACAGTATATCTATCCTATGATTTCGCTTTGATTTATAATTTAATTTGATCAAACTAGTTATGAATATCAATTTTTAAAACACCAAATTATACATACGCAGTAATCACAATTATAAATTTTCATGTTTTCTGTAAGGCTATAAAAATAATTACACATTTTGATCAAAACGTGTTTTTGTGGCATCTTGGCAAACTGATCTTGAATGAAATCAGGGACAGATTTAATTTTAGAAGTAGGAATGGAGAACGGTTAGTATTTACTTCAGTCCGACTCACAGCCCAGTATAGAGCCCCTCCCTCCAACACGTAATGAAAAGTTTAAATTATCTTATTGGTTCACTTAAACTAAGTTTTGATGACGTTGCTGACGGGGACGGTGAAAAATAAGAAATTTTCCTTTTTACCTCTGTCGCTATGACCCCCCTCTTTTTTCATACCCCTCCGTCCCGTGGATGGGGGTCCGGGACTTCGACGCGCTCCCACATTACTCTGTTCTCCATTCCTACTTCTAAAATTAAATCTATCGCTGATAAAAATCGAGAGGTCACCTAAATGCTACTCAGTAATTAAACCATTCTGTTTGTTGAGGAGATGAACAATGTTAAAGTTGGAAGAACCCCAAACCCCATGGATTCAAATGATAGTTGAAAGGTAGAGGAGGTCATCCAGTTCAAACTTTCGAGATGAAAACTAATCTGAAGGATAGAAAGTTTATCCAGTTCAACCTTCAGGGTTTGAAAAGATAGTTCAAATGTGGATTATTTCGTCCAGTAGAAACTTGGGTTCATGGGGCAGTTCAGACTTCAGGGGTTGAAAAGATAGTTCAAATGTGGATTATTTCGTCCAGTAGAAACTTGGGTTCATGGGGCAGTTCAGACTTCAGGGGTTGAAAAGATTGTTCGAGGGCAGAACCACACTACATGTGTTCAAATTATAGTTGAAAGGTGAAGGAGGTCATCCAGTTCAAATTTGAAGGATGAGACCTGGTTTGAAGGGTCGAAGAAGTTCACCAGTTCAGGAGTTGAAAATAAGTTCAAGGATACAAAACATTCTGAAAGTGAAGGTCAAAGAGGTCACATAATACAACATCAGGGTTAGAAAAACGTCCTCTGTTGCAGAAAAGGTTGGTTATGTGTATAGGAATTCACGGTTGGTGATGATGTGTAGAAAACATCGATGTTTTGTCAATGATATATCGCGATGTCGACTTTTATCAAGAATCCAAACCAGTTTTTTGAGTATTTAAAATGATATCACACCAATGACTCTTTTCGAAATTTCTTTGAAAATATTTTCGGGACTTTCCATGCGGTCTCCATACTTGATTAGTAGCTTCCTATACCTTAAATCAGGTTATTTACTTTTGTGTTCAGGTGACTTCAAAAAGGGTGAAATCAGGAATATTTTATATATACATTGATATTTTTTAACAATATAACTAATTACTATTGCGATAATTTGAAAACTTGGATATATCGAAATAACGATCATGCAACATACCATGTCACAATTTCGATACTTTTTAAAGATCTATAATACACGCCACTGGCAGCGTGTTCACAAGATCAGCCACAGTAAATATTTACCAATAATAAGATTTGCCAATTATTTCAAATCTCGCACGCCATAAAATGATTAGAGACAGCATGGAGATAGTCCCCTTGAAATTAACAACCCTTATCTTTAAAGCGGATTGCCTGGCTCCATCTACAAAGGTTTTGCTCAACTAATAAAAGTTAAAATTTAACGTATTCAAAATATAAGGGTATATTGATGTGAAACAACGTTTGCTTTAAATGTTCCTAATGTTCAGTTAAATGTAAATTAAACTTTCACATACGAGGCGCTCTCAAAGGCTTAGTACAGACTAAACAAGATGGACTGCAAAATTAACAGAGTGTAGTCAATTCTCGCTTCCGTCGTTCTCGAACTAGCTCGAGCTGTAAGTCTCTAACATTACGAAGTATGGGTAGTGTCATACTTAAGGTAGATATTATAAACTTATGGTAGACAATAAATAATAAATAGTCTTTCCCCAAACCCGTATGAAATATCTGCATGATGCAATTTTAAGAAACTTATTTTTTGCAACTTTTAAATTCAATAAAACAATGCTTATTTAGGTATCAATCATAAAGATAAAATGTTTCTGGTCTGGAATAGGACGTTCTTAAAATGCGTATGGGTCCGCGGCGGCAGACCCAACCTGGGAAACTAAACCAAGCCACTATCAGTAACCTACCCTAGTGTTACTGATAGCAACTATGAAGTTTGGTCAAATTTACTAACGAATTATGACTCTGCATTAAGGCAAACATACAAACAAACAAACCCCTTTCTCAGATACACATTTGAAGATATTATAGAGTTTTCCATTTGAAATCGTTTGACCCCATAATGCAATTTTCACGAACAATACACAGGTGGTAAACGGTTTGAATATTTTCTGCGAACGAGGTTTTCGAATAGGTTTTAGCCTATTTTCTCCATTTGCCTAAAATACAGTTCATCTTTCGATAAAGAGTACGTACACCTATTAAGCATTTAGGGTTTTATATTCGGTTCCGAAGTAGTCCAAGCGAGAAGGTTACTTTTATACCCTTAAACAAGAATTATTTTTTAATTGATGTATAACACCTTTGTATTCACTCAAATCTTCGTTAAAAACTGTTTTTCAAGATAATTAAAATTCAAATTACTTCTAGAAGGTTATTAGTATTAGCGACGAAGCCGGAGTTTTTATCTGCAGTCCGCAATAAAACAATTATGGTAAAGGAAATTGGCGTAATGTGAATGACAGAGATCTAAATTACGCCATCAGATCTCCTAAGTTTATTTGAAATATAGACTAGTTTGTTGAACTAGCAATGTCAAAGGGCACGTAACGTTAATAGAGCTATTACAGGCGATCTTGTGTGTATGTCTCCAAATGCCCATGACGTTAGGCCTAGGCGCTGACGTCACAAACAAAATACCTCCGGTTTCTCTAGTCCCGAAGAAAAAGAAAGAAAGTTAAAGAAAATGTTTTATGTCATCCCAAAGATTCACTTCCATTTAGCATTTAAAAACAGCTAACGAATTGATATAACGCGGCATATTTTCAAAACTACAGTGCCATCTATACAAATATTTCGCAAACTGAAAAATTATGGCTATTAAAACAAGTTTAAAATAATTCATTATATTTAAAAATTTTAAACTGCAATTAAAATTGCTAAGCAGCATAAAAACATGAAGTTCTAATTTTTGCCGCCTGAGTGCGATACATGCCGATATTTTTTTTGAAATCGTGCGCGTCTTTTGTACTTCGCCGAGGGGCTAGTCATTCGCCAAGATTTTGTTTTGTAGCTAAGAGGGAAAGACACGGGGGTAAAACTCGTTTTCGGCGCCTGCGCAATAGGTATTCTGGGTCCAGACTCTAGAGGGTGCGCAGAGACGGCTATGGGTCAGCCCATTTTGCTGAGGGTTGCCTAACCTCTTTTTTACAGATCTGAGACTAAACTGTTGTTCATTGATTTACTACTCTAAAGTGGTGTAGCGCTAACTGTTGTCTGTAGATGTGCTGCACTAAAGTTGTGTTGCACTAAAGTTGTGTAGCGCTACTTCGGTTCCAAATAGGAATACCTATAAAATAGCGATATCGCAGCCGCATTGGCAAAAATGGGCCCGTATTTCTTCTTAGAAATCTTGATTTCTCTCGGAGAGCGTGCTAACCTTCTATATAAACTTACAGCATGCAATAAAGGGGCGGTGGTGGTCCCAGACCCGATTTCGGAAAAAAACCGTAGAAGTACTACTGATCTATTACGTGGCTTGCTTAGGAGGGCATCTAACCATTTCCGAAATAAATGTACATATACCCCGGGGGAAAACCATCAAGTAGTCTGCTTTTAGCGGAAGAACCAATGAAAAAGTTCCGCAAAAAAAAAAAAAATAATATTTCACCTTGAAAATCTAATGGTATCAAAGGCTAGTAGAACGTGGAAGTAATGATATTATTCCTGCCTTCAGCCTCAATACGCTTTAAAGGAAATTCGATGACCAGCGAAGTTATAATACAAATTCAGTAAGAGAAAGGACCTAATAGCTTAAGTTTGTATCCACGTTGAGGTTGTGAAACTGTAACTGTTTCAAAACTGAGATTTTTTGTTTATGGGGTTGACCAAGTCTTAAGACCAGCTGTCAGTACATGCAATGCGTCGGGCCGGGCTTGGTTAATGCGTGTAACGGGCCGGGCCGGAAAACCAACTATGTACTCGGACCCGGGGCGTGTTTCGGACATTTTCAAAATGCTCAATCCCGGGCCAGGCTCGCATCGGGCCTGAAAAACTCGGCCCGTGTAGGTCTCTGATTAGTATATTGTTCGTCCATGTCTGCTCACTTCAATGATCCCCCAAGCCCACAGCCAAAACGCGAGATGAAACTCCGTGTGTTTACCTATTAGCAGGGATTTTAAAACGTGTTTAAAGCATATAATATCCCTGGTTTTAGTAACATTAAAGTAGCTTATACGTCTCACCAGAAGTGAGATGAGACCAGAAGTACTGAGCTAACCAAATTCTTCACTCGGCGAAAGTGAATATTCTTGATAACACAAGAACGGTTGGCCCTCTAGTAGCGGTTTCTGAATTTTCCCTCCAAAACGTGAGACGCTCGCGGTGGTAGACGGCCGAACTAGATTCAAGGAGCCGCGTCCATGTTCGGCCGCTTTAGGTTGAGGGGAAGGGGGTAGGAAATGTTTTTGGAACTCGACCAATTTTTTTCTCGGTAGTGAAGGCGCGATGGAAGCGGCATAAAATCCTCAAATTTGTTCACTAGTGCCAGGATCTACTATCAATGCTAGAGCCCTTCACTTCTAGTCTCATCTCACTTCTGGTCTCACATGAAGGAAGTGGTAAGGGAGAGATTCTATGCTTTTCTCGGAACCGATCGAGCCAGGCCTAATGCTTCTGCACGCAATATGTCTTCAAGGGAATAAAGGCCCTTTTTATTACAACATTAAAACGGAAGAGGCGGAGCTATAGAATAAATGTATACTTTTCTTTGGGTTCAATCTGATATAATATTATAATATATTTTGTTATTAGTCTGAAAAATCGCAAAACGATATTTAATAAACTGAATTTTAAGTAAACTAGCTAGAAATTTGAGTTGAAGGTCGGGAAGATTAAACAAAAACTTGATAGAACAGTTCCTAAAGGTAATGGTTTGAGAATTTCTCTGAAAAATATGTTGGAACTTGTTGTAAAACGTAATTACACCTACAGATTCTTAGACCTTAGTGCACGATTTGACCGATAGGGGCGTGTAAGGTGATCTCTACAGAGATCTGAGAGAGAACACTGATGTAACTGACGTGGGCTAGATAGTTTGAGTATTAATGCTTTAATGGATTTTAGCTAATAAAGTATTTAATTATATTGGTATTACCAGAAGTGAGATGAGACCAGAAGTACTGAGCTAACCAAATTCTTCACTCGGCGAAAGTGAATATTCTTGATAACACAAGAACGGTTGGCCCTCTAGTAGCGGTTTCTGAATTTTCCCTACAAAACGTGAGACGCTCGCGGTGGTAGACGGCCGAACTAGATTCAAGGAGCCGCTTTAGGTTGAGGGAAAGGGGGTAGGAAATGTTTTTGGAACTCCACCAATTTTTTTCACAGTAGTGTAGGCGCGTGGGAAGCGGTATAAAAGATTGTCTACCATTGGGTCGAATCCCATTGGATCGAATGTCTCGTTCGACCGAATCCCATTAGACCGAATACCGCAATTTGGGCGGTTTTCCAATCATGAATTTTCCTTTCAATCCTATTTTTCTATTGATTTTCCTATTAAACTTCTTGTTATTGCAGAAAATACTAAACCAAACGTAACCTAATATAACAGTAATGTTTTGGAAAAGGCATATTTTTGGAGAAGTCAATGAAGCTAAATTTCAATATTTTGGAAAAGGCGTAACATTGTTAAATGATTTATAAATTATTACTAACCTAATTTAACCAAACCTAACCTAACATAGAAGTAATATTTTGGAAAAGGCATATTATTTGAGAAGTCAATGAAGCTAAACATCAATATTTTGGAAAAGGCGTAACATTGTTAAATGAATTATAAAATATTACTAACCTAACCTAACCAAACCAAACCAAACCTAACCTAACATAACAGTAATGTTTTGGAAAAGGCATATTATTTGAGAAGTCAATGAAGCTAAATTTCAATATTTTGGAAAAGGCGTAACATTGTTAAATGATTTATAAAATATTACTAACCTAACCTAACCTAACCTAACCAAACCTAACCTAACCTAACCAAACCTAACCAAACCTAACCAAACCTAACCAAACCAAACCTAACCTAACCTAACCAAACCAAACCAAACCTAACCTAACCAAACCAAACCAAACCAAACCTAACCTAACCAAACCAAACCAAACCAAACCTAACCAAACCTAACCAAACCTAACCAAACCAAACCAAACCTAACCTAACCAAACCAAACCAAACCAAACCTAACCAAACCTAACCTAACCTAAAAATAAAATTGATTTTCTTATTAAACTTCTTGATACTGCAGCAAATAATATGTGTTCACCAATAACATTCTTCAATAAATTTCAGAAAATAACTTCCATTTTTGGAAATTGTCTAACCCTAACCTAACCATACCTAACGTAATCTAACCTTACCATTAAGAGATCTCCCTCCCAAGTACTGACGGCGCTCGATGCTGCTTAACTTCTTCGATCATCCAAATCACTTTATCCATTGCGCCACTGGAGCCCGGCAACTCAAGGAAAACGCTATGATTTTATATTTGTAAACCCATCCCATTCAGTCGAAAGCTCTTCCATTTAAATATTCCCATTCAGTAGAAAATCGCTCTTTGGGCTATAAATTGTTTTAAATTTGGCTACAATTTTAGAAATTTGAATTCGATCCAACGGGATTCTATCCAATAGGATATTACCGTATAGAATCCTCAAATTTGTTCACTAGTGCCAGGATCTACTATCAATGCTAGAGCCCTTCACTTCTAGTCTCATCTCACTTCTGGTATACCTATGCTTAGTTAGTCCCTCCCTCCAACACGTAACGAAAAGTTTAAATTTTCTGATTGGCTCACTTAAAGTACGTTTAGATGACGTTGCTGACGGCGACGGCGAAAAATACTGTGCAAAGGTAGCATAATCATTTGGTCCTTAATTGGGATCTTGTATGAAGGGGTTAACGAAAATTAGCTGCCTTAAAAAAATATTTTGAATTTTAATTTTTTGTAATAATGCAAAAATTTATTTAAGGGACTTTATACTTCTGTCGCTATAACCCGCCTCTTCTTTCATACCCCTCCGTCCCGTGGAAGGGGGTCCGGGACTTTGACGCGCGCCTAGATTACTCTGTTCTCCATTCCTACTTCTAAAATTACATCTATCCCTGATAGAACTAAAAGTCATCTGACAGGAAGTGCCACTCTACGCTTATGCACGAAATTAAAAATATACTAAAACATTATTATGCAGAACTCGCCTACAGTATTTTTACGACGCGTGGACCACTTTGCCTATACTAGAGACACGTTTCAATAATGACCCAAAATTCCTGACAAGAGAAAGGGCATATTTCCGTAATCAAGTGATTTATAACAGTAATTTAGCTATGCTAGATTTCTTTAAGTATTTTATGACTTCATTTATGTTTACCTAAGTTTATATACGATAATTTTTATGTTTTATTGAAATATATGAATAGCGTCATAAACAAAGTTCTGTTGTACAAAACGTCAAATGTTTATGTTTTTAGCACACACAGTTATTTGTAATAAATGGCGTTTAACGCAAATGTACGAAAACATTTTGAGTTTTTGACTCACTTAAAAACCCTATGCAGATAAAACGCTCAAATTGATTTTGAAAACTAATTTCCATAAATCTAATAACCTAAATAATGAAAGTTATTAACGTTTTCTTAAATAATGGATGCATATACCCCTACTTTAGAATATAAAAAATTAATATGAGTTAATATAGAGTTGGAAAGGCCGTGCAATTGCAGTTTCATGCCCTTCAAAACCTTTCACCATAAAGAGCTCGCGATTCTACTGGAAAACTGAATCTCAAAGGGATGTCATAATTTGACATTTCTATTCAATGGGTTCAATAGTCACGTAGCACCTTGGTATTACATGAAATGTGTTTCATCTTTAGATTGGTTTTCATTGGGCATTCTAGGTCCTAGCAAAGCTAACCCTAAAATTACAAAACACGTGACGGCTACTGAGAGTCTAGAGAGTAGAGAGAAACAATATTTCGAACATTTCCAGCTGCCATAGCGTCGTATATTGGGAAAAAAGATTGTATTTTTGAACATGGGCCGTATAAGTGATTTACCAGATGCAATTACATGGAATCCACCAATCCACCATAGGTTATCGGCACCCCTATGACCGTGGCTAGCTGATATTTCATAAATTTGTATTGCGCTTGGCAGCCTTGACAGACCAAGTTTGCGAAAATGGGTAGTAACCTCCTATGTTAACACACATTTTGACTTGATCTATATATCTGGAATTCTTTCAGAAATCCGTATTATCTACAAGACTAAAAACATTTGGGTGTTTTCCAAGGTGCTAATGGTTTAGAATTGGGGATTTTGTTAAAAACAATAAATGAAATACCAAAACTGAGCAGAAAGAAAGAAAAATTCGTGGAACCCGCCAAGGATTGAATGGGATTAAGGCCTCGACCTCGCGGATCCGAAATCCTTAATAAGGCAGGGGCTTCCTACTAAATCTTTCATTCCCATTTATATATCCTCGCGATGGGTTCGACTTAAACCATAGATATAAGAAACAAAAGCAAAATATTTCGGAGTACATGTTGGAAAATCAGTTTTGTTTGATTCATTTTTATATTTCATTTATCTATGGTGTGTTAGCCCATATTTTAATAACTGTCTTCCATTCTGTCGTCGACTATAACATCAGCGGCCTTCCAGTTCGATGTCACCATTTCAGCCTTCCTGTGGGCAACGGGGGTCCATCGAAAACACTTTAGAAGGGTAGCCTCCATCCAATATCTTATGAATTCTTAACGCGTACGATGCGCTTTATGACTTTGTGGTTATAGCATATTTGGATATTCTTTGTAACACTCATCTTCAAGACTTAAGATCAACCAGAATGAATTCTAGGCATAAAGAGAGAAGCTATTTAGTGAAGTTTTAATTCCAGAATCTCAAATATAAACATTGCATGGATTTAGGTTTATAATTAGCGAAGGAAAGTGTGGCGATAAAAGCATAAAATAAAACTTTTCGCAATACGATGTAGAAATATTGCAACTTCAACCTTCTTGTGTTTTTCATTGAAAACAATATGAAAATGAAGTGTGATGCTTTCCTTTTATACTCAATAAATTTTAGAAGATACCAAGAGCAAAATAACCCGGAGTTGTTCTTCAGTCCATTGGAGGTTTTTGTTACTACCGATTTTAACAGATGGCGACGTGTTTACCCCAATACTAGCAGAAGTATATAATGCTTATCTTTGAGAGAAGTGTACCGCAAAGCTGGGTAATTGTCACATGATTCCTCCCAACATAATTTTACATTTGGAGCAAGGTTACTAAAGCGAATAGAAATTTCCCTCTTTATTACTCTATAGTAACGCTTCGTGGCTTAACTACTTGCCAAGGCGCATGCGCTTGTGCATATTTTGTCCCACGTTAAGACGAGGTTTGTGGGTTGAATGCTAGAGGTTTAGTAGTACCAAACAGTTAAAGAATTCAACCGACGGTGCGATGCCCATCTGTAGTTTGATTATAATAAGGAAAGCAAACAAGAAGGGTGATTCAGGGAAGAATCATGTTACATAACCTCAACCTCAAGCGGATACAGAATGTCACCCTTCCATTATCCCCTTTTGATACTAGTAAAATTAGGCGTTATTCCGTAAAACGTTTTTTGTTCGCCATTTTTCAAGGTGACCTCGGAATACAAACTATTCTTTAATGTGTACCTAGTTGAAATGACAGTACGTCCTTGCAAAATTTCAACTACCCAGGTAAAGCGGTTTGGGCAGGGCGTTGATTATCAGTAAGTCAGTCAGGGCTTTTACTTGCTCGTATGAATTTAAAGATAGTAAATTTAAATGTGTTTATGTTAATTGCGATTCATTCCTAATCATCTGATTTAAACTATTCGTGATATTAAATAGTTCCTGTTACGAATGTCGTGCCGTAAATTTTTTCGCGTCCCCTTCCACGTAACTAATGAAATAATTAATTTTTTGGACCTGAGTTAGGGTAGTCTTCTCATCCACGGAGGTTCGAAACTGTGACCAGAATCCGTCCCATTCGGTTATGTCACCATGCAGCAAACTTCGGTAGTGCAAGTTCCGGTAGTTTGGACTCCTGAACCTTGCAGGTCGACTCCACTATTGTTAACGGTGACGAAGAGGCTCCACTCTGAGTTCGGTATTTCCTGAGCCACCTTTCCGCAGATCTACGACTCATAGGTATACGGTCTTGATAGTCCATCGCGGTCTCGGTTTCTTTTTGCCAAGTCTTTTCCCGCGACCGAATAGCGCACTACTTCCGAATCTAATTTAATTAAGATTTCCTCTTTATTTAAAAGAAGCGCGAGCTGGTCCTCCACATCATCTTCATTGGAATTGGGACCCTTTGATAAGACATTCAAAGTGTTCATTAATCGCGAAACACTGGATCCCGTTGTGGTTCTACGCGATTTGGCTTTTGCTAATTCATCTAGGCGCATTTTCATCTTCTTGTTGCGCGGCAGTTAGAGACATCTTGGTTCTTGGTAAATTGGCTTGAAATTTGTTTAATATTTACTTCAGTTTATGCACTGTTGGATTGGTTGGTCTTTAGTTGGTCCGTCTTTTAAATTTTGTCCCGGGTTTCGGCACCATGTTGCGAATATCTTCGTTCGTTGAATTTGGGTTGTAGGGAGAACTAATATTTTTTGAAAGAACTAATTAACCGACTGAAAAATTAACTAGCCTTAATGTATATTTTTGGTAATTTTGGTAAAATAAGCATTGCTTTCGGCACAATAAACTCTGCAACTTTATTGGCAGGTAATAGTTTATTTTAGCAAGGTTAATTTTATCGAAATTCTCGCGTTGGAGGTATTGTCTTCGAGAGTGAGCACTCAAAGCCCATATTAGGAAGAGACGCGATACCCTTTTGGTCACGGGTCCATTTTTTGTAAATTTCCATTATCTGATTTATCTTAAAACAGCAAAGGTTTTTTAGCTGTTATCTATTTTAAGTGGCATATATTTTTTTACATTGGTATATTTTGTTAATTTTAGACCTATACAATAAATTTATTTTTTAGGATATTTGATTTTTATTTTACATAGAATTTCTAAAATGAATTTAAAACTTAAAATTTCCGGCGCAACATTCGTAACAGTTCCCGATAGCCCATAAAAAAACCTTTGAAAATCATTCTAAAAACGATTTTAACATTCTAGTTTCTAGATCACTGTAAAAGCAAGGGTAAAGGTTAGATTTTCACACCTTCCCGATCCCCGGATTCGCGTTTCAATCTCTCATTCCCAGCATCTTCCACTTCACATCCCATTTAAAAACGTCGAAGCAAGTTCTCCATCGCTTACAACTCGGGATCCGAGATGAAGTATGGGAAGATGAGAGAGGATGCTGGAACTTCAAGGTCTCGCTCCCAATCCTAATGCTGAGCTAATTCCTTTTGCCCCTTAATTCGTTAAGTCCCTAGGTGCAGCTCACGTACATTGACAACCAAATGCCAGAATCCCTGTAAGGGTTTGCCAAAATCTTACAGTATTTTAAATTTCAATATAATGAACCTTTTTGATCAGTGAGAGCCCCCTTAATGTTTATTTGCCTAAACTGTTGCCCAAAAAAATTCAGATTCTATTCCTAAACTTTGTTGAAAACATCCTACATAACTTTAAGTAATAAAAAATAAAAAAATAAAAATCATTTGTGCTGTGATTGATATCATAAGTGGATCATATTACAGCTTATATCTATTGATTTTTCAGGCAAAATTGTGCCTCTTGTAAAGTTTATATCTCCCTATGAAATTTTCACCACTAATATATAAAGTAATATAAATAGAAGAGAACTTTGAATTTAATTTTAACGATATCATTTTCCAGGATGGTGACGTCATTTACAGAAATAGTGTGGCTATAAACCAATAAAACCAAATTGAATATCATATCTCACTGTTACCTTATGACTAAGATAATTTCCAATTTGTTAGTTTTAAATACCATAAAACAAAATATCATTAAATTTATAGCTTTGCATAATTTTTTAGGCTTATTTTAAATCCACTTATTTTCTACTAATATTTGTTGGGCGTATTTTTGGTACAAGATTTTACATTTTTCCCTGATATAGTTCAAGCTAGCTAATTGGACCAAGTCATCTTGCGACTTATTGCCACTTATCTAACGCCTTTACAATGCATAGAGGGGTGGTGGCTAGCCCCTTTGCCACAGCTAACCGACAGCGCCCTATACTAACTATTACCGTTAACCTCTGCAAGTTTTGATGGAAAGGAGATATATGTCAGCTATGTCTATAGATTTAACTTTGGTATATCTTATTTAATTTAAAAGTAGAAATTAGACCTAGGTATTGAACACCGTCATCTCTGGAGTGACCAACATCTTGGTGACAGTTACCAAATATTTTATATCTAGGTGTGAAGTTCAAAGACTGGAATCTCTAAAAATTGCAATCACAGGGTTATATTTTACTCTATAATAATCCGCAAAGTCTAAAAGATTGTGAAGTCAGCAAAGAGACAATGGTGATCAGCCCTTAGAAAGCCGAATTGAAATAGTATTGTCTATAGGAAAATATGAAGGTTTTCCAACTATTCTAGAGACTTGACATTTTTGAAATTCCCGAGTTCATGCGCTGCTACACCAAATTGCGGTTCCGTTCCAAGCAAAAATGAGATAGACTTTGTGATTCTAACAGTTTTTATATGAAAGGTTTAGAGATATGTTTAGGTACTTCTACCCAACTTGCGCTATAGGTAATGAAATAAATAAGTTTTCACGTAAATTAGATTCATCATTTTCAAGCTACAGGAACCCGAAAAATTGTACATCAAATTAGGTTAAGAAATTTTCAACCCAAATCGAACTGGTTCAAAGATTATGTCGAAAAGTGATGTAGTGGATGATTTTGAACGACATAACAAGGTAGTAAGTACACTGTACTGTCAAACTAGTAAATAAAGCCGGTTTTACAGAAAAAAAAGCAGTAAATATCCTTAGCTCATCTATTTACCCCCCCCCCTCTAAAAAACTAGATATTATTATAATTATAGTTCCGTGTGGTTGTGACCTTAACCCTACAGCATAGCTCAAAGTCGACAACAAAATGCAGTCAAAGTAACATATCTAAAATTTATAAATTAATTCGACTTTCAGTTGGTCTAACCAGAGTTGTTACTTAGAAGAGATGTTGATAAACATCTTCAAGTTGCTCCTCCCCCTTTTTCCAGTAAGTAACAATGTATCACAGCCGTACAAACAGATTTTAGACCGTACCGTACGGTAGTACTAAAAATCTCGGACTTACCCAATAGATGAAGAAGTGTTTTGCGCTGAAATTGCAGCCAGATTTAATATTCGACCTTGAACGGTCTAATGTAGAAGGACGACTGAGCTTGAGCAGGCAAGTGTAGCCATCAGCCACACGAGACGCAGGTAAAGGTGCACGGACGATCTCCCGAACACCCTCCTCCCTCCCTCTCTTCGATATCAGGCAAATCGATCCGACAGCTCTGCCTCGCGCCAGCCTGAGCCTGGAGAACCAGGGGCTTAGTTCTGGGAGCGAAGGAAAAGGCGTCGCTATGGTAACCCCGGCGGCTCAAGGCTTCCGCTCTCTCTCTCGCTCTGGTTTTGGTAACTGGTGCTTCAAATGCCTTTAGAAATTATTATTCCAACTCAAATAGCATCTTTTCAATGAAGTTCCCCTATAGATGTCGCCCGCTCCATACTTACTGATAATTTTTCTTACGAGAATTATTTTAATAGGCACCTAGACTTAGATATGTTGAAAACTCCTGTCAATTCAAATTTGAGTAGATCTGACCGAAAACAGAGCCCCCCCCTTACTACTTCTAAAGTTTATAATCGCGTTTTGTAAGCTGAACGATTTCAGAGCGTTACTAACAGACAGATTAAAGCGAGGGTAAAGTGGAAAAACAAGTGATATTTTATCGATTCTTCTTCTACTAATTATAAGACCATTCTGCATAGTGAAACATGCAGAAAATATCTCCGAATGATTATAAAATTCAAATTAGGTTCAGATTTTATGGATAATTTGAAATAAGGACCTCTGACCAATCGCGTAATGCCCTGCCTTTTTGTTAACAAAATTCTCGTGGCACGCTAGTTGCCGAATGAAATTTAGCGCGAGATTTGATAAATGTTGCTTGCAATGTGACAATCGTGGCGCGAGATGTAGAGCGTGCAACGGAAATTTCGTTAAGAGGAAGGCAGGGCGTTACGCGATTGGTCGGAGGTCCTAATCTCAAATTATTCATAACATCTGAACCTAATTTTAATTTTAAAATCATTCGGATATATTTCCTGGATGTTTCACTATGCAGAATGATCTTATAATTAGTAGACGAATCGATAAAAATCACTTGATTTTCCTCTTCACCCTCCCTTTAAGCTGGGTTTTCTAATTATAATGATGGTAATATTACACTTTTGTTAAATCACGAATAATCCAGTGAAACAGAATTGAAAAATAAATTAGGTTTCGTGGTTGGACTCGTTTATAGAGGTCAGTTTGAGGTCATCTGCTGCTGGGATCGATATCCAAACTTCGTTCTTTGTGTTGAATCAAGAGTTAGACCAAACCAAATGATACATTTTTTTTTGTGTGTTTAAGGTATAGCCTAGAGATATAGGGAAGCTTAAGTGAGAAACTAAGCACTATTTTTGAAATGAAACATTAAGTGAACTTGGGTGTTTAATATCTTGCGATGAAAAACCAGCGTGTGTGAAATGTTTTGGCTAATAATAAATAATACGACTTCGTCACGACACGAAATGTTGTTAGTTCTAACTTTAACCGCGGTAAAAGTCTCATTGGAATTGGATCAGTGAGGAGTAGAAAAGGAGACCCGAGCCTAACCTAACACAGTGGGAGAAAGAGGGCCGAGCCTGGCCGGGCCGGGCCAAGCTTGGTCATTGCATGTCGGGCCGGAACTCGGACCCGGGTCGGATTTCGGACTTTTTTAAATGCTAAATCATGGGCCGGCCTGGAACGGTCCTGAAAAATTCTGAAAGAGGGCCCCTGAAGAACATTACATTGGTTCCAACTTGCCACGTGCACGGGTAATTATTTCTATATAGAATATCTATTTTGCTCCATCACGAACTTATAATTATTATGCTTTTTCTTGTACACCTGACAAGAATATGAATTAATTAACAACACGATTTGCAATCCAGCCAATTTGGAAGCCACGGGTCCTTGAAATTAAAGGCACTATTTCTTTACTAAGGCTTATTAACTTCCATCAAAAAGAAACCTTATTTCAATGTATCTTTCCATAAAGTGGGAATTTGCGTGCGCAAATGCCTCACGCGCTAGCATATAAATGAGAAAAATTATTTATGCAGTGTTTTGAATTTTGATATTGGACGATCCTTAACTACACTAATTCTCGATGGATTTCACATAATCAGATTTTATATTTTTTTCAGAAAGTGAACCACATTCTCACTTCTTTCAAATAGGAATTTTAAAATCAGAAATTCTGATAAAATCTTTTGTAACATAAATATTATCTAGTCATGCTCTCTGTAGCTTAGCGCCAATTAATAATTTTGAAGGCTCAAAACAGACTTTTTGTTACAACTGTTTATAGTTGCTTATCTAATGTATCATTTTTGCAAAGCGCAATTGTGAAAACTAATGGCAGCTGTGTCTAATGTTTTTCAACTTATCTTTTCGACTAATAAAGAATAGGAAATAACCATAACTATTTTCTCCAATATTACAATATTTTGATGTCTGAACGGGTTTTAGAATCAGACGTACTGTTTTAATAATAATAATAATAATAATAATAATAATAATTTTTTAATGTTCCCAAAACAGTACATTGGTAAAAATAGTTATATAGAAACAAATAATTAGAAAAATACAAATTTTTTTGCAATTTATGTACAAGACCCTTTTGTCAGGTTAAAATAAAAATTTGGTAAAATTATTTAAGCTAAATTAAAAAAAAAATATGTTGCATTTCTATTAGGTTTGTGTTTCGCGTCAGTACTTTTCTGTATATTTTGACGGTAATTTGTATTTAGTATTCTTCTGTACAATATTTGCGACAATGCACTCAAATTAATTACGTATAAGATTTTTATGGTGAAAAAGATACTTATATAACATGTCACTTAAAAACTTTATTTCTGGAGTTAATTGGTCGACTTGTTTTTATCTGTCGACAATTAAAACAAATTTGTTCAACTAATGAAATGAAAACTACAATCTTCAACTATAGCTTAAGAAACATTAAATGAACCTCAAGTTAAGAATAAATATTATTTATTGGTTACAACTAAATTGTAAAACTTTTATTAATGCTTTTGCATCTTATACTACATTTGAAAAAATAAAACGCTTTAATCTTGCTTTATAGCACTTTCAATCTAACTCCCTTGAACAATTTTTAAAATCCTGGGGTTTAGCTGTAAATAGACCACGGTATATGTCCTAATGACGCCAAAGAAAGACACAATCAACTTATTAGTAATCACAAAACATGACCCAGCTTTAAGTTCAATTCTTTGAGCTTGAAGTTGCAAATACAACATCAGAATTTCTTCTGTCAATCTCCTCTCCAATCCTTTGTTTAAAATATCGGAAACACATATTCCACACGTATCAAATTGTTCCTTGATTTTTCCTCCTATTAATACTATCAAACACACGTGTGTTGCATCCCAGATTAACAACTCCATAAAGTACGCAATTGCCGAAAACCGATAACTGACGTAATCAAAGTATTCAATTGTCATCGTGACATTCATTGATATGGAAATCAGTGTGCAGACAAAGTAGACGAAAATGACAATGTTGAAATTAGTGTTGATGTTCTCCAGTAACTTGGAGAGCTTAAGAATCTTTTCTCTAACTGACATAAACTGGGATGAAGGGTCTTGAGTTAAATTTATTTCTTTTATGTTAGATTTAAGGTTTTTTATGGTTTGTTCAGTGAGTTTCACGATGGTGATGAATGGTATTGTTATTAATAACAAAATAGATTGAAAAGAGATAGGAAATGCGATAAAGTACGAAAATTTTAGAAAGTCTTCAAAAAACATAATAGACTTCGAAGGTTTAACTTTGCAGCCCAAGCAATATAAAGTAAAATCAGATGTATTAGTAAAAGTAGACGAGTTGAAGGTCGTGATGGTAAAATTGGTAGCTTCAATGGAACCGGTTATAATTTCTAGGGCATAGAAACATAAAATTACAATAAGAAATTTCCGCAATCTTTTCTTCAGTGTAAAGTAGGCTTTTTCGTTTACTGACAAAACTGTTGTCCTCAGTTTCTTGAATATCTTTAAAATAACATGAAACAGAAAAGAGATGAACACACTTTCAAACACACACGGTAAACGTTATTAGCTTATTATATTCATGCACTTCGTCTGTCCGTATTTGCCGTATTTAGTATAGTGCACTCTCAGAAATTCATGTAAAATATTTTAAACAAATTTTTGGGCTCACCAATGTTTTAAAACATCTTGAGCTGACGACAATAATTGTTAAACTTGTGGTAAACGTTCAAAATCAAGGGTGTTCCAAAAGGTGGTAGGACTAAAGTACACTGTTTTTTTTGGGGGAAGCCCTCATATAAGCAGTTCCTGTATGAACGGATCCCATAATAGAGGTCCTCATAACCGCGGTTGCCCTAATAGCCGTTTCCCAAAAACGCAGCTAAACCGTTACGGTAGTTCTGTATACAGTGGTTCTCGTAAACGCGACGTACCCTTACAGCAGTTCCCATGCAAAAGAGCAGTGCAACAAAGAAGTGATAAACGGTAGTCTTTTACGATGGTGTAACCGTGTAGGTTTGGTAAGCTGAACTTAATTAAGTCATGGTTAGGCTAAAACTTGGTTGCTTGTATCAAATAGGTCTTAGATGAGGTTAGGTTTGGATAGGTCGAATTTGGTTATTTGAACCCCAGTAGTATTAGGGTCAGTTTAGATAACCCGAATATAGGTCAGGTAATGTTAGGTTAGGTTGTACTTAATTGGTAAGGTAAACTGTAGAGTTAAGAATTGTTCAAAAATCGGCTAATTCCCAAAACAGCAGTTTTGAACAACGCCGCGGCTTTTATGGCATCGCGGTTGCTATTTCGGGAACTGCTCTTCTGGGACCTGCTCCAACACTATACACTAATTTTTAGCTAGGTCTGGTTACATAACCAGACCTAGTTTTGCGACGGTGTTTTGTCCGATTTTGTGTTTGTAGCCCGGGTATACAAATGTTTTAAAACTAAAACTATAAGCTAATTTGTTTGCGAGGCCCGAAAAATAGAAAATAAATAATTTTGAATAAATATTCAAAAAATATATATGTACCTGCATCATATTTTTCCACTTTGTGACGAAAGTATATACAGCGAAATTTACTTCAAATCCCACCAGCACGTAACCAACGCAACGGCCATAAGTACCATAATCGACGAAAACCGCTCTTGCAAAAACTAAAAAAAAGTAATCCGCAATTACTACGCAACATATAATCCAAGATTTAATTAAAATCACAAGCAATCTTGAAGGAGCTTTCATGTTGAATTGGATGGTAAAATCTACGTATAATGCGAGAATTTCATTATATACAACAAGATCGAGTGCATGATCGTTGATTGCGTGTTCTTGTATATATTCACTGACGCAGGCGCCCAAGAGAAAAATCCATGTGTTTGAGATAAATATATTAGAGCCTTGGTTCATGGGGCTTTATGGATTTTTTCTTTCTTGTATTTCTGACAAGTACAAGGAAATTTATAGATTAGGAATATAAACCCAATGAAAGTCAAGCCTTTCCTAATTAATGACACTGTTCCTTTACTTCTGAAGGTACTTATTGGAAAAATAAAAAAAATACATTGAATAATTTTGTAAGTTTTAAATAAGATTAAAATATGACGTTAGATACAGTTATAAATTCCGGCTAAATCCCGCCTTTAAATTATTTTTTATTGAATTCCCTCTATCCGCGGTAAAACAACGTAAGTCCATGGCGTTCTTCATGGCTGTAATCACGCTAAAACGTTGTAAGTCCAAGAGTATTATATTCAGGATAAAAGATCGTAAGTCGGAGTATGCATTTATAATCATAAAAATCAATACTTAAATTTAATTGTTCTTAATGAAACAATGCAACGGCACTACCCTGAAGTTGTACCTTTCATATAAGATCATTCCCAAACGTAAAAAGCTGCCTCGTAGCGCGTTTTGAAAATAGAAGTCCGACCGAAGGCCTTGAGGTATTTGTCTCTCTCGATAAAACGACCCTCTTCAGATAGAAATATATGGTGTTTCTTATCCCTCTACGCGTACAAGGTCCCTGCAGAGTTAAATTGTCAAATTTTAGTTTGATTAAAAAGGTAAACGAGACAGGAGTTGAACGCTGCTCTGTAGAGTTTTCTCATTGGATCGTTTTGCTCTCAACTTCCGGTTTGCACCCGCTTCTTTCCCTGCCCTCTTAGTTTTTTTTGAAATATGGTAAATGTGATATCGGGAGGGAAATTAAACAAAGAAATTAAAAATAAAATCGAAATTTCCTAAATACCTGTCAAAGCTTTAAGCTTCTACTCCTCTTGCTTTTACCCTCTTCGGTTTGGTAGGTACAAAGATTACGTCACGTGACTAGGCCGGCGATTACTATAAATACTAAATCTTCAAACTTCATTATCATCATTCGAAGTATAATCTTTCTAAACGGTTTTCCAAGTTACAAGATGATTTCACTCCGTCTAGTTCTCTTCATCGTCTTTTGCATTGGAGCAATCCATTATGGTAAGTTATATTTACTTCTTTTAAATTTGGACAACAGGCAAGTCTCATGAATCTTTTAGCGTTTGTGTGCGTTGTCTCGTGCTTTACTAAATTGTATATTTCAAATGTGACTTAACAAACTCAATTTCTTAGATAAGTCGGTTGCGTTACACCAGTTTCTTCCTGATTCCTTGTAATAACAATTGCAACTTGTCTCTTAAATTATTCCTAGCAAGGCCGCCGGTAAAGAATGCCGATGATAATTACAAATGTCCCCGGCCCGAGGGTATGTTCGGGAAAGCGGATAATTGCAAAGTCTTTTACGTATGCTCCGAAAACCATCCTCATTTGCGAAACTGTCCACCTGGACTTTATTTTGATGACGTCAAGAAGCATTGCATGAGTAAAACAAATGACCTTAAGTGCGGACCGGTACCTCTTCGTAAGTTTATAATCTTAATTTGTCGTGTTAACCTATAGACAGTTGGAAAATTTCTAGGGCCTCAGACATGAGACCTTCATGATATCTGACAAAGCTAAAGTGTTAGAATGTGGTCTTGATATTGTGTTCCATTTTCAGCCGAAATTGTTACTACCACTCCCGATCCTTTGGTGGCATCCAGATGCGATGAAATGACTTGTTCTCTCCCGAATTGTTTCTGCACCAAAAGAGGCATTCAAATCCCCAAGAGACTTGAAAAGTCGCAAGTTCCAAGAATCATCACGTTGTCTTTCGACGGAGCACTGAACGATTATAACATGGAAACTTACAACAAAGTTTTGAACTTCACCACCAACAACCCCAACGGTTGTCCCGCTAGTTTCACCTTCTTCATCACTCACAGCTATACCAACTACGCCTTGGTACAAAACATGGCTGCTCGTGGACACGAAATCGCTCTCGGATCCATATAGTGAGTAGTGAATTTACCTCACACCATATGTTCGACGTTAGCCAAATATTTGTCTTTTCTTTTGAATAGCGGCAGGGAACCCGAAGAATGGTGGACAACCGCGACCGTGGAGGAATGGAAAGACCAGATCGGTGGACTGAGAAACATCATTGCCAAGTATGGAAACATCAGTGAGAAAGCCATCGTTGGTATGCGGGCTCCTTTCCTCAAGAACGGAGGAAACGCCACGTTGACTGTCGCCAAGGAATTGGGTCTCACCTACGATTCATCATTGGCCGTCAACACCGCTAGTCCTGTTTGGCCGTACACCTTCGACTTTGGAATGCCTCACCGTTGTATCGGTTCCAAAACGTGCCCAACTCACTCCTTTCCTGATATCTGGGAATATCCCATGAACATGATGTACAGCAAAGATGGTATCGGAGGAAGCTGCGCCTTAGCCGATCAATGCGTTTTCGAGGAAGAGCCGGACCAAATCTACCAATTCTTGATGGAAAATTTTGAACGTCACGGACGCAAGTCGATGGCTCCGTTCGGTATCTACATGACTTCCAACTGGTTCCAAAGCGATGCCAAAATCGAAGCCCTGTTGAGATTCGTCAAGACTGCGCAAGCGTTGAAAGACGTGTATTTTGTTAGCATCAAGAAAGCCCTCGATTGGGTTAAGAATCCATCTACCGGCACCTATCCCGCCTTCGCCTGCGACGAACCCAAGCCGACCCCTTGTGACAGTCCAAACAGCTGCGTCGACAGGTTCCTCTTCGAGGGCGAAGAAGAAACTAGATACATTCAAACGTGCGCCAGTTGTCCCGAGGCGTACCCGTGGGTTGGTAAACCGGAAGGAGTGGTCGAGTCCGAAAATACCGTGCCTGATGGAGAACTGATGGAAGACTTCGAGGAATCCGACGAGTATGATGAAGACCAATATTCATAATAGATCAAGTCAATTTAGACCTATTTTAAGAAACATTTATTTAATTTTGCCGGGCATAATTTCCATATAGTGTGTAAATATTTAATAGAAATTGAATTAAAATTTTATTGGTTTTAAAAATACTTTCTATGTTTTTCAAAAATTTCGGTTGAATTTGTTCATTCAACCTTGCGTACGATAACTTTAGTTTCAGATCGAATTGAACTACCAAACTTATAATATTTACTTACGTAAATTAAAATACTAAAAATCTTTATCTTGCAATTGACAGAGATCACGATGTTTAAATGTAGTGAACTTAAATTAGAAAATATTCTATCCTACTGTATCATCACTATTTATGGCATGGGATTTATCCTTGAACATGGTTATGAAATCAATACCTGGGGTATGTTTTGCCCCATTCTTAAAATGGTTTTGCACTAGCCATAATATACGAACCAGGCAATGGCCCACCTGAACCATTCTATAGCACGAGCTTCAAATTTAAAATTAATGGCGTAGAGATAAGGAACATAACCTCTTTTTTAAGGTGGTTGCGGAACACGAGGGAGAACAGCTTCCCTAATTATTGTGACTTAAAAATGAAAGAAAAATGGATATACAAAGAGGAAAGAGCCCAAAGACCTGCCTTCGCTCGCAACAAACCACCGTCGGTGTCGAGTCCAGCCAGGTGGAGGTCGGTGACAGGGAAGGAGTATGGAAGCATTAGGCCCGAAAGGACGGGGTGTTCTCTCCGAGCACAGCAGTGCCATACGGTCCAGACGTGTATACGCGACCCCCGGAGGGTTGCCAAGGCAACACCTGGGCGAGGGCCAGGCGGTCGAGCATAACGTTCCAAAACGTGTCCAACTCACTCCTTCCTCGGCATCTGGGAACATCCCATGAACATGGAAAGATGGTCTCGAAGAAAGCTGCGCCTTAGCCGATCAGTCTGTTTTCGACGAAGAGCCGGACCAAATCTATTCTTGTTGGAAAATTTCGACGTTCACAGACGCAAATCAATGGCAACCCTCAGAGGGTTGACAGTAGCGGAAAGACGCATGGGTGAAAGCGAGGCCTCCGAGCCTAACTTTCACGGTACGGGGCAAGGAACGGACATAACCAAGGGCGGACCCAAGAAACAATCGAAACGGCACACCAGACTAGAACCCCCTCCATCATGATAATGTTTACTTGGCATGGGTTCAATTTCGTTCGAAGGGATCTCTCCTCTCATACGAACGCAAACTATAAGTAAAAAAACCATAACCATTTTTGGACTTCATTTTCCGAGCTTTTGCATTAGAGCGTTACACTTTTTCATTTTGGCATAAGTGAAAATTGTGGCGTATCGAAATAAGTTTTATCAAAGTTCTATAGAAGTTTCACAATTAATATAGTTTTAACTCTTTTTTTTTCTGCGGAATGGAAATTTTTTCCTAAAGTAGTGCAACTAACAAATCCAAGAACGTTGAAAACAAACAAATTTTTACGTCAACCGCCAGCTCATCCAAGATTATGAAATCTTTCAGATTTTCGGTGTGACTTGAATTGGGAAATTTTCAAATCTATTCCGAACGTTTCTTAAAGGCAATGTATCTTCCAACGTGACTTTTCTTTGCATTTACTATTTAAAGTTACGGTAAAAGTCTTAAAGATTTCCACCTGAATCGTTGCGAGTGTTACAATAGCATTGGTTGTTAAACGCACGATATGTATTAATTTGCAAACACGTTAGCTTTCAACATGTGGAAATATATTTCTTTACATTTACTATTAAAGCTTACTAATTACTATTTACTATAATTATAAAAGCTTCGGCGTGATTTCAAACGCGTACGCTACGGAACGCTTTAAGACGCACTGATGTGCAGTAAGGCAGATGTCTCAAGGTTTCACTCCTTAGGTGGACACATGTTAACCTTCAACGTGTTCACGTATATTTCCACGAAGAGAACGATGAAGGAGGCGGAGAAGCCCAGGATACAGACGCGAAAAATGGCCTTAAAAGCTTTGACATTGATTACAACGAAATCTTCTGGTGCTTCGACTGTCTGACAAGGATGCGATTCCACTTTGAGAGATGGGTTCAAGTCCTCGTAGCAACCACCCTCAGTCAGCTGGCGCAATCTGACAAAAGAAAAATTTAACTGTTTCGTAATTAACGCGAAGCTATAATGTAGAAACTAACCTTTTGTTGACTGTCTCAATCAGGGTTTTCGAAATGTTTCTGTTGAAATGCATCGCCCTGTAGGTGGTCATTAAAGGTTTGCTTAATCTCATTTTACACTTTCCTGTCTTGGCGTATCTGGCTTTGATTAAATTCCATAGAAGAGCGTCAGACGAGATGATGAATTTCTCTCGATTTTCGATTCCCCCATGAATATTGGTATTTTTTATTAAGTTGCTTATTTTTTGATAACACAAATGAGGGTTAGCGTCAGCTCGCTTTGTTACTTCGGCGAAAGCGGAGTTAGTCAATGCGTTTTTCTGAAACGAAAATTTAAAAACAAGGCAAATTCTTTTAAGGGCATTGAAGGAGACCTGTCTTCACAAACCTATTTTTGCAATTGCTGCACGACCAAATTCCTAGTTCCTAGCAATATCTAGCAGGCTAGCAGTGTATCCTACTACAAAGGGTTTAGTTGCCAGGTATTTATGGTGTTTTACGTTTGATATGAAAATTATTGATGTAAATATTGTAAGGGAGAGGATTGTGGAAGGTGAAAATTTTGGTTCTTTCGTTCATTTAATAGAACGTCCAGGTAAATAGACCACTTCAGTAAAAGGCTCCATCCGAGTAGTATACATATATATACCCCATTGCTTTCTAAAATTACCTGAATAAAACTGCAGGTTGCGGATCCTTCTACCAAAAAAGGATCTGCATCCGGAAAGTGAAATATATCGTCTATGTTGTCGAAGGGAAGGGCTTCCGATTTGTACGAAAACTGCGATGTCATTTCCGAAGATACGAAGACCCATACCACGAAAGAAGCCAGGCTCCACACGACAGAAAGAAACCGAGTGACTCCCTCGCACTTATAACTTTGGGGACCTTGAAAGAAGACACGGTTTAAATTTTAAAACAAACGAAGAGTTTCTTGGAAAAGGTTTTACTCGTTCCCAGAAGGCATTGCAACAAAAACATGGGAGGAAGTTCTGATTTCACTTTTCCGTATTTGGAGCTCAGTTTCCCCGCCACGTAAAACAGCAGAGCCAGTCCACAAAGAACCACAACTATCTACATTAATCAAAGATGAATTATAATTTTTCGATACTTTTTTGTTATGGTCACAAATTTCAAGGTAAAATATATATATATTTTTTTTTTCAATTTTATTTAGAAATTAATAAAGTTAATTTACCAACTTGTCAACAACAGAGTAAATATCATTTCCGTTTGATTGATTTGTCCCGAATAATATTTGCGTCCTCTCAACCAAAAACGGGTGCGAGGTAGGGAAGGCATTGTAACGATTCTGGGACAGGGTCAATGGGTTTAAAGTAAATTCTCCTTCCTGCGTTAGGAAGTGTTCATTGCATTAAAATAAGAAAAATCTGGTCGCGTATTTCGAATTACACAACGACTGACATTTCTCTGGAGCATTCCAAGAACCCCATTCCACGAATTGCCAACTTTCACACCCCAAACTTGTTCCGTACTCGGAATTATAGTAACGCTGCCAAAATAGTTTGAGGAATGTGGTTATTGGATTGAAAAAATAACTTGAAAACTGACTTTTATTACTTGATATTGTCACTAGAGAGCTGCAAAATGAAAATATTAACCTCCAACTCCAAGGCGATACACAACAATGACTCCAATTCCTCCCAATGCCATAATCAAAAGTTTCAACTCCGCAGAACTCCGCCAAGCGAAATGTAAAACTCCTCCCAACTCCTTCCATGAAAATTAAAATTTCTTAAACTCCTCCCAACTCCTTCCATGAAAAATAAAATTTCTTAAACACCTCCCAATTCCTTCCATGGAAATTAAAATTTCTTAAACACCTCCCAATTCCTTCCATGGAAATTAAAATTTCTTAAACACCTCCCAATTCCTTCCATGGAAATTAAAATTTCTTAAACACCTCCCAATTCCTTCCATGGAAATTAAAATTTCTTAAACTCCTCCCTACTCCTTCTAACTTCGTCCATTAAAACCTTTCTAGTTTCTAGTCTTTGGAAGATTTCTTTACTCTTTAGAATTGGAAAAATAGAAAGTTCAAGTAAAACGTGTAGCTTATTAGTTTTCTTTCAAACTTGGCCTGAGATTGATATCACGAGTGCTTATAAATTATGATTTTCAAATAAGGAATAATATTTACTCATAAAATTCTTCTAGACATTAAAACTTAAAGCAAAGGGCGGCTCCGTTGATACCCCTGAAAGATGCCTTTTCTGCTACACGTTGGCTAAGCTTGGCAAAGGCTAGTTAAACCAAAGGCAGGAACCAATGGGACCTAGTGCATTAGGTCTGATTGGTTCCTGCCTTTGGCAAGGTAAAATTCGTGTCCAGAAGATTAGCCAGCATGCTAGGGGTGATCATGGAGCCGCCTGTTACTTTAAGATTTGGGGAAAAAGGCGCTACGCGTTGTCGTTGAGTCATATTTTACGCTTAGTTTCTTAAATTAGCTACTTAATTAAAATCGGACTGATTCGCTTCGCAAATGCTATTTTAAAGGACAAGTCCACAAACTTCACGAATCAAGAAATACTAACACTAGAGTTCATTCTGTTATTAGTTGTGCCTGCCAATATGCCTACTGCCTTACTTTAATATGCCTCAAAGCTAGAAAGGAGACGCTTGTCAATGGGTTTAAGAGAAAAGGAAAGCGCCCGCGGCCCCATAGTGTGAGAGACTCACTGAGGGGGCGTGTCACGTGGGGTTAAGGGTGAAAAAAGAATTTCGTACGAAGCTTCAAAAGACAAACAACGCTAAAGTCCGCTTTTAAATTGGAGCCCTACCACTTAGCAGACTTAAGTTTTCCAACTCCGTAGAATTCCATGTTTTAAGATAATTTTCCATTGCCTCCCAACTCCGCAATTATAAATATCACTATTCCCAGTGCCTCCCAACTCCGCACACGAAAACTTCCAATGCCACCCAACTCCAATTTTATCTCAGAAAAACATTTCCAACTCCTGGAGTTCCCATCGCTTAAACGCGGAACCCAGCGGGTTTCGGAGTTCTTCCACGGAGTTGCAGCTCTCTAATTGTCACAGCTATTTAGAACACGGAGGAATTTTATCATATAGCCAACTGTATCTCCTTGGTCATTCACAATAACATATGGTGAAAACTGATAACAAAGAGAATGCGGTGAATTTCTGCCAGGACATGGTCAAAGTAGATTATAAAAGGAAGGAGTTTACCCAAAACCTTCTTAACAATTTCAAAGATCATGGGATTGGCATACAATCGTTGGGAGAGTGGGAAGAGTTTTAAAACTATAAATACTTGAAACTCACGTTACGAAAGACTGCAGTGTAGTATTTTGTAATTTGGGCGTTCATTATGTCTTTGCTTTCTTTAGATTAAATTAGTCCGTACACTCTTGTTGGAATTACTGCTTTCAATTTCTAGGCGCGATGGCTGCAACCTAATGTATGCAAACGGCAAAATTTCGATAGGAAATTTATTTAAGTTTATTTT
Organism: Phalangium opilio; assembly: GCA_019434445.1. Taxonomy (NCBI): domain Eukaryota; kingdom Metazoa; phylum Arthropoda; class Arachnida; order Opiliones; family Phalangiidae; genus Phalangium; species Phalangium opilio. The sequence continues at coordinate 330,610 of JAEQBA010001406.1, forward strand.
CACCTATGTTCGATTTTTCCTGTATTTTGCCTTCAGATATGACCTTTTGAGAAATCGTGTGAAGAATACATTAATTTCCATAACATTTATTTCTTTTCAAGTTTTCACGCATTCCCTTAAAAGCTTTAATATGTCCGCAATTGTGTTTTCTTTTGCATAAAAATCACTATGTAGTAGGGCGCCGCTACATGGATGCCCACTGTACAAAAACGTGACTTTAAATATAGATAATAGCCTTCAGTTACCGATTTTAATCAAAAGTTGGTGTAGCAATTTTCGTGTTCCATATACAGCAATGAAAGTCTCCCAGATTACCTTTAAGTAAATTCTCTCTCTCCTCCAAGATAAAATGACCCTCTTCGACAGAAGATTTTGAATGTAGACAGAAAGATAAAGGTTTCTTATGCCTCTACACATACAAGGTCCCTGCAGAAGCATCAAATTTTAGATTGATTAAAGAGGGTATAAATGAGACAGGAGTTGAACGCTGCTCTGTAGAGTTTTCTCGTTGGATCGTTTTGCTCTCAACTTCCGGTTTGCACTCGCTTCTTTCCCTGCCCTCTTAGTGGTTTGAAATATGGTAAATTGAACAAAGAAATTAAAAATAAAAGGGAAATTCCCTAAACACCTGTTAAAGCTTTAAGCTTCTACTCCTCGTGCTTTTACCCTCTTTGGTTTGGTAGGTACAAAGATTACGTCACGTGACCAGGCCGCCAATACTATAAATACCAAACCTCAGAGCTTTATTATTATCATTCGAAGCATAATCTTCCTAACAGGGTTTTCAAGATTCAAAATGATTTCACTCCGGCTACTTCTCTCCATCGTCTTTTGCATTGGAGCAATCCATTATGGTAAGTTATGTTTACTTTTTATTAAATTTGGAAAACAGGCAAGTTTTTTGAAACTGTTTGGATTTGTTATTTAGGAACTAAGAACACAAGTGTCCTTTCAGTGTGTTGTCTCGTATTAAACTTTGGGCAAACTTAATTGTGTATTTCAAATGTAATCTAACAAACTCAGTTGCGCGACACCAATTTCTTCCAGATTCCATGTAATAACAAGTAACGTGAATAGTATTTGTCTCTTTAATTATTGCTAGCATTGACAAGGCCGCCGGTGAAGGATGACGTTGATAATTACAAATGTCCCCGGCCCGAGGGCATGTTCGGGAAAGCGGGAAATTGCAAAGTCTTTTACCTATGCTCCGAAAACCATCCTTATTTGCAAAACTGTCCACCTGGACTTCATTTTGATGACGTCAAGAAGCATTGCATGAGAAAAACAAATGACCTCAAGTGCGGGCCAGTACCTCTTCGTAAGTTTAATGTTAATTAGTCGTGTTAACTTATAGACAGTTGGTAAAATTCTAGGGCCTCAGACAGGAGCCCTTAAATATTTCCAACGAAACAAAAGTGTGAGAATGTGGTCTTAATATTGCGTTTCATTTTCAGCCGAAATCGTGACTACCACTCCCGATTCTTTGGTGGCGTCCAGATGCGATGAAATGGCTTGTACTCTCCCGAATTGCTTCTGCACCAAAAGAGGCATTCAAATCCCCAAGAAAATTGAAAAGTCGCAAGTCCCAAGAATAATCACGTTGTCTTTCGACGGAGCACTCAACGATTATAACATGGAAACTTACAACAAAGTTTTGAACTTCACCACCACCAACCCCAACGGTTGTCCCTCTAGTTTCACCTTCTTCATCACTCACAGCTATACCAACTATGCCTTGGTACAAAACATGGCTGCTCGTGGACACGAAATCGCTCTTGGATCCATATAGTGAGTAGTGAAAATACCATTACACCATATTTCCGACGTTAGGTTAGGTGCTGTCTCTTCTTTTGAATAGCGGCAGAGAACCCGAGGAATGGTGGACAACCGCGACCGAGGAGGAATGGAAAGACCAGATCGGTGGACTGAGAAACATCATTGCCAAGTATGGAAACATCAGTGAGAAAGCCATCGTTGGTATGCGGGCTCCTTTCCTAAAGAACGGTGGAAACGCCATGTTGACTGTCGCCAAGGGGTTGGGTCTCACCTACGACTCATCATTGGCCGTCAACACCGCCAGTCCTGTTTGGCCGTACACCTTCGACTTCAGGATGCCTCACAGTTGTATCGGTTCCAAAACGTGCCCAACTCACTCCTTTCCCGGTATCTGGGAATATCCCATGAACATGATGTACAGCAAAGATGGTATCGGAGGCAGCTGCGCCTTAGCCGATCAGTGCGTTTTCGAGGAAGAGGCGGACCAAATCTACCAATTCTTGATGGAAAATTTCGAACGTCACGGCCGCAAGTCGATGGCTCCCTTCGGTATCTACATGACTTCCAACTGGTTCCAAAGCGACGCCAAAATCCAAGCCCTGTTGAAATTCGTCAAGACTGCTCAAACATTGAAGGATGTGTATTTTGTTAGCATCAAGAAAGCCCTCGATTGGGTGAAGAACCCATCTACCGGCACCCATCCTGCCTTCGCCTGCGACGAACCCAAGCCCACCCCTTGTGACAGTCCAAATAGCTGCGTCGCCAGGTTCATCTTTGAGGGCGAAGAAGAAACTAGATACATTCAAACGTGCGCCAGTTGTCCCAAGGCCTACCCGTGGGTTGGTAACCCGGAAGGAGTAGACGACCTCGAAAATATCGTGCCTGATGAGGAAACGAATGAAGACTTCGAAGAACCCGACGAGTATGATGAAGACCAAAGTTCAGTGTGGGAGTAAACTTAGACCAATTTTAAGTAAAAATTATTCAATTTTCACTGTGTAAATATCTATTTGAAATTGAATTAAAATTTTATTTGCTTTAAAAACGTTTTTTACTTTTAACAATTGCGGTTTACTCAACCATTCATACGATAAGCGGATCTAAGTTTCAGGCCACATTATAGTACCAAGCTATAATTACTTTGGTGAAATATAAATACGCATTTAGTGAATATTTATTAGGCCTACCGTGCAATTGACATAAATAACTATGTTCAAATGCATTGCACTAATATTAGAAGACAGTGTATCCTACTATTTAATCACTACTTATGACATAGGATTTCACCTTCAACATCGGGATGAAATTAATACGTGGGTAGCTTTTGCCCCTATCCTAAAGTTACCCCTAATAAATGCTACGCCATGGTCTTATTAGCCAAACCAGGCCAAGACCAAGCACAAATCTGAACGACGGAGCTAGGTCTACTCTTTTATTTTTATATCTTTCAATTTAAAGATTTAAAGATTTAACGAATTTTTAAAAATGGTATTCTCATGTAAACCAGTTTTTAGAGGAAGAGGAATATGAAAATTCAAGTAAATTAATAATATCCCCTCTTAAAATTCGACGGAGGGTGTGTGATATAACGCCGAATTAACTAGTTACGGTTGATATTCAGTATAACACCATATTATCCTATTTGGAGGGGGTGATTTACATATATATATATTTGCTTTATAAGGTTGTAGAGAAAAATTTTCGTCGGTTACATGCTGAGTTCCTAAGTGCGAAAGAACTAATGTTAGGTGATTTCTAAAGCTGTAAATATCCAATTAACTAACTACATTGAAGGCACGACGAAATTTCAGAAGCCAATTATTCGTAGTTGATAATATTTATTGCAAATACTGAACTACGTACTATTCTAGATGGTGTGTCAAATATTTAGTGAACTGGAAAAGTGGCTTCTCATTTAGATTAAAAGTATTAATTTATGATTATGAGCCAATTAAAATATGCTATTATTTCTTCAATTCAAAACCCTTGTTAGACTATTTAGCACGCGGAGTTTAGTTCTTTCAAGATCATTTACCATGCTGAAGTTGGTGAACCGTGATGCGTGGCAACATCAAGTAGAGAAACAACTCGTTTCCAGGAGGGAAGACATGGCAGGGGGTGTATCCAAGATCCTATATTAATAAAAATTTAATCCTAAGATAATTTATCTCATGGACCAGCATCAATTGTTTCCAGGTGGAATGTGATGTGCTATCATTTGGGTTCTGTGTTTCTTTAAGCGATTAGAACTACTAGTCTTTTAAAGTTACTAATTTAAATAAATCATTTTCAAATATCTATACCCATGTATTTGTCCTAATCGCATTTAAAAGTGTGTTAAAGGTAAATCATATTATCTTCAATTACGCCATTATTTTAAGAAAAACCTAAGTTAACCTGAAAATCTGTCTGATAGTAACGCTCTCGTCGCGTTTAACCTGTAAAACATGATGAGTATCAGTGTTATTAATGTTAGTACTAGTATAACCATAATTTCGTAAGATATGTTCCATAACTTTGTCACTGGTTACAAACTGGAACTTGTCTAGGTTGAACGTCATAGACTCTCGTAAAGTGACGCCTGGTGAGGCGCTGTCAAAGCCTTAGTGTAGAATAAATAGGAAGATGGACTACAAAGTACAAAACCGAGTGTAGACAATTCTCGCTTGTCGTTCTTGAACTAGCTCTCATTCTCTAGCATTATAAAAATATGCTGAAATAGTGATAAAAAATATACTGAAACCTTGATAAAAATGCAAACTAAAACCTTCACATATTATTATTTTTTCCATATTTCTCAGTTAATTATTGAAATGGAAAATTGATAAATCTTTCGGCTCTTGTCTCCTCGTTTCATTCTGAGAAATTTTACCACCCTTACTGGGATTCTGGGAAACCGATGTCAGATTCGTGACCGTAAGATAAATAATCCTAGCACAGATTCCAAAACATTGCTTTAGGGTATGGATATTCCTTTCTGAATAAACCATAAGAAAATCATCATCGCTGCTGTGCCAGCGGTCTTTGACTTTTGGGCGGTGTTAGGTAGGTTTTTTTTGCGTATTTTTAAAGAGAAACATCTCCGTTTTCCCCCATGAAAGTAAAACTTAAAACTCGATGCTACGGAAGAGTCGCCTCGATCAGAGGACCGTGCAGGTATTTACACACAAGCCCTCGGACGATATGAACCACGCTAAGCTCAGGAACCAACGCTTGAATTACTCATGGTATTTAAAATATTATTCTAGTAAAAATTATTTGTTCGGGATTTAATTATGACTAATCGATTCTATTAATGATAATTAACTTGAAATTACTTTAATAATAGCATGCCCATTAAAAAAAATATTAATTGGTTACATGTGTCATGTGCCATGCACTTGATTAGTGCAATTGTCCATTTTCTTATGTGCATGAGTTTGAAGGGAAACATTCGCGAATTAAACGTACAATACAAGCATGGTGTTTCTGATACGTATGGCATAAATGAAGGGAGATGTTCTTTGAGCGATTTGAGTCGAAAATGTTCTGTGACATTAGTCTGGGCATGAAGTTGTTGGTGGAGCAAAAAATCATTCTTTAATTTTAATTGCGGTGTATTAATTGTGCAGGGAACGCGATCATTTGCCTTGCGCATTTACGCACTACAAGCCCAAAACACCAGTGTTAATTGATTCGTGTCCAATCGTCATAATCCCGTGCGTTTTCGGATGGAGGGACAACTGGAAGCACGTCGCTCAGGAATTGGCTGACAATACTTCATTCGAGGTAAGCTAACATTCTTTCGCGTTGGTTTACATAGTATGACTTTAAAGACAGTTTAAGATTCTTATTTTTTCAACTTCAACTTTTGAATGACAATTACTACGATTCACGCAACCGCTAAATATTAAAACCCCAATAAAACCCTGTGGGTTTGGTTATCGAACGAAACTCAATTGAACAATTCGCGACACCAAGGAATCCCAGCTGTTGCAAATATTGCTCTCTTTACAGGTCTTCGTAGTGGACCCACGTAACCATGGTGAAAGCGCTCACAGCAATAATGGCGACTATTATGACATGGTCGCGGACATTATTCATTTTTTCGAGGAACAAGGGATAACCAAATGTCATTTACTTGGTCACAGTATGGGAGGAAGAACAGCCATGACTATTGCCTTCACAAGGGTAAATAAAAATAGTCATTTTATTTTCCCAAATTCAAATTCAATACTAAGAATATCGACCAGTATATAGTATGGGGAAAATAAAAAGTTAATAACTAGAAGTCCAAAGACAATTTATGGAGTGCCCATGCCACTAGAATACATTTTTGTCCAACCCCTCGAAAATACTCTCATAGCAAGAAAACTAGTTAATGTGCTAAGTTAATAAGTGAGAGGTCAGAGTTCAATACAACATTTCGATGAATCTAAGAGGGAAAGGCACGGGGGTAAAATTATGCGTTCTATCTAGATTTTCGGGCCTGCACTGTAGGCGCTTTGGATCACTTTTTTAAGTCGAAAGGGTCTATAGACCATTTCTGAAACTACAAACAGAGAAACCAACTTACAGGGGTGATGCGCCCATTGGGGTTTTCCTCTTGCCAAGAAACACCGCTAGAGGCTGTGCAAGTTGGCTAGCCTCACCCGTGTAGTGAACTCGGGCTCCGTCTTAATTAATTAAATTTAAATCGAAAATATACTAAACAGTAAAAAAAGAGTCACTCGAAATTCTACTGACGTGAAAACTAGCCTGGCAGAAGATGTATAAACTTCTAAAATTTGTAGCCATCTTTCGTTAAATCCTTGGTGTGCTTGGACATCAGTCCCTTCTCAGAACCACCCGCAATGCCACAGATTGTCCGATTTTTCTGCGACAATTTAAAGGACATCGTTTCCCGATTACCCAAGGGAATGTCGTTGGACAATGCCAAGGACAAAACCTCGAGGGAACTTAAAACTCTGAATGTGGTAAGTTGGAAAATCTTTTATATTTTGGTGTTTGTAGTTTTCAAACGTACCAATTTATTTTGAGTTAAAACCATGATAAGGTATCAATTTCTTTTCTGAATGAGCATCTATAATTAAATAGACAAAAAAGGTATTTGGATAGAATTAAACGTGAAATTATAGGGCAAATTTACGAAACTGGGTAAGGGTTTGAAAATGTAGAAAGAAATATAGGTATCTATCTGGTCAACATGGATCATAGGTCAAGATGTATTTGCTTGCTTGGGTACATTCCTACAGGGTTGGGTCAGCCGTAGAACCTTGTCCTTGTCCAAACATTATTGACTGAATCACATTATTCATGGCTAATATTTAACAAACCTTATCAAATCTCCGAGACTAAAATGTTACGATAGTTTTTCAAAGCCAAGAGTCTCACCAACCTGGCATAAATTTATCACGTTTCCAACATGAAAACGTTTTACTTCAGGTTATGAATATTTAGTTACACTTACAACGTTTATCCAATGTAGATGGTCATTTTGACCTTATTTCAGAGTAAGGAAATTTTGTTAAACTTATTTTTACATATTATAAGAAGTTTCCTCGTCAAAGGTTATTTTGGAATTAGGATGATATGAAAATTAAATTGAGAAAAAACAATTTCTATATATTTTTCGTAAAATTATATACGACACCTTACCTTCATAAATGAGGTAATGAAACAAAATCGTGGGCGGTCTTCCTGCAAAAAGGTACATAGTGAACTTAGGATGTGGATTATTATTATTATTAACAGGAATACATTTAGTTGATAGGAATAATTGTGCCACTATATCTCCATCGTTATTTTTTTTTTTTCAAACGCTGTTTTTGTGGCCCGGGTACTATCAGAAATATATAATAATTCTCTTCGAGAGAAGTGTACCACAAAGCGTGGTGATTGTAACATGATTCTTCCCAACATCAAAAATACATTTGGAGCAGGGTTACTAAACCGAATCACATACGCCATGTAAATAGTTCCCTCATCATTACTCTATTAGCGCTTAACTATTTTGCAAGGCGCATGCTCTTGTGGATTTTTGTCCCACGTCAAGACAATCAAGATTTGTGCAGGGTTGATTGCTGAGGACAGGAATGTATGGAGGGGCTGGAATGGCTAAGGGGGCTCTTGTTGTACCCTTGATGGTGGAAACATAAGGAGAGTCCTTTTTTTTGAAAAGTGTAGCTCCTCCCCCTACGTCTGTTTAGCTGTCTACCGAAAGTGAAAAATGTCATGACTCGTTAAAAAAGTCATGGCAGAAGTGACCTTTTAGATTTTTTAAAGTTAAACGCGCTGATTCGCCGCCGTTGGCGTTCATATTCGATTCTCTCAGCCTAGGCAGAGGACCTAGGGTAGAGGGTGGAGAATTATTAGCAAGCAAGTTTTTTGGCACCCAATGAATGAATGAAAATAATTTAAGTGGTAAATACGTTTTTTACTTCAGGCTATGACGTCACTAGCGTAAATTAAGCCACGCCAGTTGTTTCCAAGATCATTTCACGCCGATTAGGATTTGACCTTAGCCATTCCAACCCCTCCATACATTCCTGCTGAGGATTAAGTACCAAACAGTTGTAGAATTCTCCCTGGCACGGTGCGATAGTTACCCATCTGAAGTTTGATGAGCAGGAGAGCAAACAAAAAGGTTATAAGCCTGGGAAGAATCATGTTACATAACTAAAACATTAAGTGGATAAAGAGTGTCATCCTTCTTCTATTATCCCCTTCCGGTACAATCCGTCACGCCTCATAATTTTGAGGGTGCAACGCGCAACGAGATTATTCGCTAGCTAAAATTCGTCATACTCCCACGAAATTAGTCAAGATACGTTAAGAAAATGGTTACACAAATATTCCTATTAGCCGCGTGTATTCCTGTTATTATTGTACAACATAAGCTATGAGGAAAGTTTGAGGGAAAAAAATTGAACTAAAAACAGTCTCGGTTGAAGAGACGGAACAAAATCTTTAGCTCTCGTTTAGTGTCAGTCATGCTGAAATAACTGCAATGAATTGTTTTTAAACATGACGTTAAAGTTTTTTAAGTATATAATCGTGCGCCGGGAGCATAATCTAAATGAAACACCTGAAAGGTTTTATTATCAAATGGCAGATGGACACCAAGGTTTTCTCTTCAAATAAATTGAAATATCCATACAATCAGAAGTGAGATGAGACCAGAAGTACTGAGCTAACCAAATTCTTCACTCGGCGAAAGTGAATATTCTTGATAACACACCAACGGTTGGCCCTCTGGTGGCGGTTTCAGAATTTCCCCTCCAAAACGTGAGACGCTCGCGGTGGTAGACGGCCGAACTAGATTCAAGCACCCGCGTCCGTGTTCCGCCGCTTTAGGTTGAGGGGAAGGGGGTAAGAAAATTTTTTGTAACTCGACCAATTTTTTTCCCTCTAATGTAGGCGCGATTGAAGCGGCATAAAATCCTCAAATTTGTTCACTAGTGCCAGGATCTATTACCATTGCTCGAGCCCTTCACTTCTAGTCTCATCTTACTTCTGATACAATATATTCAAAATATAATTGACATATCTCATTTAATATTTTTTGGTGATTATCATTACGTTTTAACTCTAATAATAGTACTACAGGAAATAGTCGTTTAAAGAGGGAAAAACGTTAAAATTAGAGACCTTCACATATAAATGATAAATAACAACAATTCCAGTAAAAAAACATTTAAGTTCTAAGTGAATAAATAACAACAAATACAGTCCGCGTTTCCTTAAAAAATTAAGTTTTTTTTTTTTGAGGAAAGTATCTATATAAGTATGCCATATTTTCAAAGAATAATAGAAGTTAAACGAAATCTTGAATATATTTTACTTTTAATTTTTAAAAAGCAGCAAGAGAAAAGGCAAAAATAAATAATACCAGGGATAGATGTAATTTTAGAAGCAGGAATGGTCGTATCACTTTCTAATCTTGAAATTTTAATCAACGGATGCCACGCCTCTATTTAAAGTCAAAGAAAATGATAAGTTATTCGTGTTTAGAAATGTATCATTGCGTGTGTCATTCCTTTGAAAATTGGCGGTTGTTTACTCTACATAAAAGTCTTTACGTTTAGTTAAATTTTTTCAAAAAGAAAAAAAAACTGTGGAAAAATTACACTATTTTTCTCGTAACGGATCAAAGATTTTCTTTCTTAGAATTCCCATCGGATGTAGGCCCTAATTGTATGGTTAACAACTGTGAAGGGTGCTTACCGCGGCACTTACTATATCTTACAAACTTGCAAGAAAAAAAACCCATGAGACCAAATTTTTAAAATTATCCGTGGCATGTTTGGGGTTCAATAACCATTTTCATCATTTTCGCCTAGGGGTTGAAAACCTTCAAAGATTTTCTTTTTAACTGGGCAGCCGTAATTATATAATCTTATATGTTTTGCTTTAAAACCAGTTTAACCGGGCTTATACTAAATATGGGTTGGGTTATAGTTCATTTTCGGGATAAAAACTTTCACTCGGACAGCTTTAATAGTTTCTGTCTCGCATACAGAAAACCTTTCAAAGAGAGAAATAGTCTATCTCATCGCTGGTTTTCCAAAATCACATTCAATTTCAAATCATGGATAGTTTTATGTATTAAATTAATGCGCCCTTTGAAGCAAGTCCGTGAACAGCTGTAGAACTTAGGGTTTTGAAATCCCAATCGAAACCAAATGCTTTAGCACCACTATCAAAGCTATCATTCTAATAATCTAACAGCAAAATTAATAAGCATACACCGTTTTACACGGTAATGTACCTTATATTTAAACTTTATTTGTGGTATAATAAGGAAATTACAGGAGAACATAAATCTTAATTTCACATATTGTGCATTAAAACTTATAATAGTCAATCATTATACCAATTATTACAGATATGCTAACCATCCAAATAGTATAGAGTAATTTCAGTCTTATGTATGACAACGTCATACCTCAGTGTTATTCTCCAGACGGATGGGTTGGATATCTTCTTTTACAAAAGCGCCCCAAAGAAAGCCTGTTATACATGATCTATACATAGTTCCCATGCTAGGAGGATCCATACCATTTTCAATAGGAGGCCTGGCTTTAGCCTCACCTAGTGAGTCAGGCCTACTTGTGTAACACCTGTCCTGATGGTATGGATCCTCATAGCATGGAAACTATGTATAAGATGTTTTCCATAAGTTTGTTACTTTGTAAACTTTGTAACTACTGGGAGGTAGTTCGAGAACGACAAGAGAATTGACTACACTCGGTTTTGCAGTCCACCTTCCTATTTAGTCTGTATTAAGCCTTTGACACCACCTCACTAGGCGTCGCTTTACGAGAATCTATGACGTTTCACCTACGTCACTTCATGACAAGCTCTCAGTAACCAATGACAAACTTATGGAACATATCTTATAAACTTATGACACGACTCTATACATAGTTAATTAACGAAATAGAAATACCACAATTTTGTATTTGGTAACATGAATTTGGAATCTATCTTTACAGGAAAGGTACATGAGGGAAGTTCTAACCTCAAATTTGGTTAAAAACGAGGACGGTTCATTTCGAATTCTGGCTAATTTGGACTTCTTACACGCCCGCTTCGAAATTGATCATTTCATCTACCCTATTATTGACAAAGGCTATCAGGGCCCTGCAAAATTTGTTTACGTTCAAAATTCAGAATACGTCAAGTAATATTAACGCACCACAATAGCTATAAAATAATATTGAACCACAACCAAAACCTTATTTTGTTACAGACCTCAAGATTATTTGAAATTGTACAAGACTTTTCCATCAATAGACATCGTTAATCTGGAGGTTGAATGTGGACACCATATTAACCTTCAAAGACCAAAAGAAATGCTGGAAATAATAACCCAGTTTTATCGTGAACTAAATTAGATCGTGCAAAACTCTCTCGTTTAAAACAAATGCAGAGGCAGAAAGAAAAACGATAAATTTTGAAATAGTATTTTTAATCTTTAATTTTTTTGACAGATTAACTTTTAAGTGCATTTAATTATTTACTATCAATTCAAATAAATGCTTGCTTTCGATTTACTGTATCAAACGAACTCTCAAGTCTCAACTTGGCCTCAGTAGGGGCATGGATAAAGAATGGGCGTGAGGAAATTATTTTCACGCTATATAGCTATATCAGTTGAAGGGGGGAAACGTCACAGTGGGGCCTGCCAATAAACGGAGCCGGTTTTCACCCTCCCTCCGTGCGGGCCGCTGAAGAACTCTATGCTAAATTTCCTGCACAATATGGCGCCTAGGCGGGGACTAGCGAAACCCCGCCTCAAAATCTCTCCTTTCCCCCCGAATTGAAATAGCTCTATAGGATAGGCAGCTCCCTATCTCGAACGACAAATTCTGTATATACTCTGTACCAGCTTTGGTTGTCAGCACGTGCAAACCTAGGTCTCTATGTAACGTAGCCTTGTGTGTGCTGACAAGAGACGAAGAAAATCAGAATTTCCAGTATTTAAAAATGTAGGTGAATTTTTTAGCTCTGTGAATGGGAATATGGTTATAAACATAAAAATTCATGACGTTTTTCTTCAAATCCATTTTATTTCTACATAACAAGTGATAACAAATTAAAATCTATTTTTTAAGCTCCTCTATTTTTACAGGGTAATGATCAGGTCCAATGATGGTATACTTTGACATCAGTTCATTATCCTCATAATTTTTCAACAATTCCCAATACCGCAAATAGAACTTTTCAGTCGATGGTGGGGACCACAAAATAACATCCAGAATAAAGTTACTTTTAACATTAGGGAGGCGAAATGATTCTATACTCTTTAATAGATGAATCAAATTTTCCTTTAATTCTTCGTCTGTCTGAGACAATCTACCAACGACAGTATCGACAAATCCAAAACTCTCATCCAAAGAATCTTTATTCATGACGTACTCTATCCCTGATTTAAATTTATTGACCAAATCAACTGTGTTTATTCCAAAATTTCCGGATTGTTTTGTGGGAAATCGTTTTCTTAATAATCCGCGGATAGTGGCCAATTCGGTAATGATATCAGGGTGTGCTATGATATGGTCATAGTCACTGACTTTAATATCACCGGACTGGTAACCTTTAATGATATCTATTCCTCCAGCCATAGCAGCTCCAGCATCGAGAGCCTTCTTCTGTTCATCTCTGTCCCTAACAATGGCGACTACTCTCTTTTCTTCTCCATACTCAAATTGATTTGGGTAACAAATGGTGCTGTTGAACCTGGGAATAAATTTGGTTTTCTTGTTGGTCTTCAGGCTCAATTCGATAGTGGCGTGTAACAACGCATTGGGCTTATTTAAAGTGGTAGGGTGGTGAGTTTCCCGATGGTTTGCCACAGCTTGCTCAAATGTCCAAGCGTGCTTTTTATGAAATTTTTCAAACCATACGTCATCAGATGGCGGAGATTTAAGCCAAAAACTGAGGTCAATTCTGCGGTTTTTAAGTGTCTGGTCCAAGTTGCCTTTATCCATTTTCAAGAATCCAGGGACTTTACTGGTTTTCTTGGACATCTCTTCCATTTTACGTTGCTTCTGTTCCTTGTGTTCTGCCAATTTTTGGGCACGTTTTCCTTTACGAGATGCAAATCGTTCTTGATTGTAGAATAGCGGACTCAAATAGCGCGATTTTTCGCCGAAAATTAAACATTTTCTTATGGAAAGCGCCATAGAAGCAGCCATGTCTACAATGGGGTTCTTCGCCGTTCACGGGCCCACGTCCACGAGCCCACGGATAGCAGACGACTCGTCAACTCGTTCTCGGGGTGAGAGACGGTCTCTCAGAGACCGGAGACTTAACAAGATGATAACAGATGGCGCAACAAACAGGTGAGATTGTATTGCAAAATCAAAGGCACCAAGAAAATAGGACAAGGAATAGAAATAGCGTGTAAAACACGCCATGGGGAAAAAAGGCGGCAGATCCTTCTTTATAAGTGAAAATGTGAATAAATGTCACTAAATTCAAGGTGTATAGCAATAGCATCAAACATAGTGTGAGTGTGTTTTTTTTTTGTTTTTTCTTTCTTAGAGGCGTGGCTCTAATCTCTAATTTGAACGCGTCTTTGGTCTGCTACCATCTTGAAGGAGAGAGGAATGGAGTGGAAACCCCCATACCTATAGCGTTGCCTGTGTACCCCCACCTACGGCACCGTAGTCCTCCCAGCATCCTCAGCGGTTAGGTAGGGTCGTACGTCACTCGTACTGGATGAAATTGCAAAGGGCGCTCCCTCTAGCTTAAAAATAGAAACTAGCTCTCATACAAATAAAATGGCGCTACGCGGCAGCACTTAGGGGCGTGCGCGAGGTACATTGGGAGAGATACGGTGCCGCAGGTCGCCCATCATCATTTGCAATCCATCTCAACTCCCTTATCCCTGCTACCATGAACTTTCTCGTGGCGTCACGCCCTCCTATCTCTTACCTCGCTTTTGGCGACCATATTGTAACTTGGAAGTCGTCGGCTCAGGTCATACAAATTACGCTAGCATTATTGAATTCACGTCCCCGCTGCTCCTCCCCTCTCGATACCACTTTATTTGAGAGTTTGTCAAGACAAGTTAGAGAATCTTATTCCATTCTTGTATTGTCTTTGATGACTTAGAAACGTAGTCTACGTAGACATTAGCGAATCGGAATCCGTTATTCCTTTGGCTTTTTACTAAAAAGCCCCGAAAATAAAGTGCGGTATATTTTAAATTTATGATATCATTCATGGTACATGGTAATGGTATCAAAGTATACTAATTCTTATACTTTTCACCATAAATCCCGATATTATTTCTTAATAAAACTCGCAAAATAATTTGACGTAATGGCTGTCAAATTGGCTTACACTCTTTATCGCCCGGTTGATAAATTAAAATCAACAGTCCCTGTTATAGTCACTCATGCCCTTTTTGGTCATCGAGGTAATTGGAATCATGTTGGCCAAACACTGGCCGATAAAACTCAATGCGAGGTGATTTCTATTAAACTTACTATAGAAAAAAAACCTTAAATCGTTACGTTACGAAGGTTTACACTGTTGATGCCAGAAATCACGGCGAGAGTCCGCGTGTCATAAATTGCACTTTTATTGACATGGCTGAAGATATGCTGAAATTTCTGGATGATCATTCGATAAAACAGTGTAATTTATTTGGACATAGTATGGGTGGTTTGACATCGATAGCTCTTTCCCTATTACAAGTACTTATTTACACTCTCACTTAACTTAATTTAAATATCAATCGCCAATTAACATTATTATAGCCATCTAGAGTAAAAACCTTAGCAGTAGTTGATGTTTCCCCGATTGCAGCCCCTAAATCGATGCTAGAAGCAAACTCATCATTTGTAAATGCAATGAGAGAGGTTATGAAGAAACTACACCCAGGATTAAGCCTGGAAATGGCGCAAACCATTTGCAATAACGAACTCGAAAGACTTCAAATTGTTCGTAAAGCAACAAGCAATTCTTTCATACGAACTATGACATTAATGCTAATTTATTTGTATGTAAATTAGCATTCGTCTATGAGACCCGTATTAACATCAAACCTCCGTAAAGTCGGTGACAACTTCATTTCTTTGTGCGACTTTGATATTCTGGACGTACGCTTTGCGCCAGACATGCATATTTACCCAAAATTTAACGTATCGAACAATCTTCCAACTATATTTATTCGAGGCGAAAAGCCAACTTATTTGAAGTAAAAATAATGACTGAACTAATTATAACTATAGTGGGTACTAAATTTAATTGGTTTTTTTTTAAGGGTGGAACATGAAGCCGAGATTCAAAAACTTTTCCCAAAAGTTACGTTTCAGTATATTATGGGAGCTAGTCATCAAGTTCAACTAGATCGACCCGATGAACTCATAGAGGTCTACTTAAAGTTCTTTCTGAAAAATAACCTTAATTCGCATTTATAACCAATTAATATTAAAAGATGAAATAAAATTATATTCTTTTGTAAAATGAACTTATGTATATGAATAAATAAAAAGTATATTTTGTAAATTCTAAATTAAGGGAAAATTAATTTTATTTAGTTTCACCCGCGATTTACTTTAAACAAATGCCACTACATGCTCACATAGTCGAGGGGTGGGGTGGCACTCTAAACTTTGAAAAGGCTTATTTTAACTCCACCCTGTGTTAGAAGCCGACCGACATTTGCTTTAAAGAGACTGTAAAGCAGGGCGTCGGCGGGTGGGTAAGAATTATTTGAAATACGTCACAGGCACCGCACCACGTAGCGCCAAGATAGAAAGACTCCTCATGGAGTGGGACTGGACATATAGTCCTTGTTTTTCGCAAGATTGCAGCGCCAATTTTCCTAAGTGGTAGATTTCGAAATAAAACAAACTAAGCTTCTTTGAACCACGCCTCTCCGCGGTCACGTGCCTGTGACGTATTTCAAATAATTTTTACCCACCCGCGGACGCCTTCTTTACAGTCTTAAAGGGGTGGTTCAACTTAATTACTAATTACTTCTACTTTCCACTGTGATAACCTAATAATACCTAAACGTGTCGCTAGTTACCGGGGATTTTTGATATAAGTTCCACTTCAAAAAGATTTGCCTGGCCGTTCTTTTAAGGTATAATGTTATGTTAGGTGTACTTTTCCTTTATAGCTACCATTCACATTTCGCATCTTTCTCTATTGAAATGAACAGGGTTCATACAACTTTTGGAAAAGAAATTTCCCTGAGATTTCCGGGTTTTTCCCCATATACTTCCCTGAATTTTCCAGGTTTTTGGAGCAAATGTTAACGAAGGAGGGAGGAGGGGTAAATTGGACTATAACATACTCAAAGGACACCCCCGTATCACTAATATAACCAGAGTTATGAGCCTCCAAAGTAAAGTGTAATGTTAATCCTATGGAGGAGGTGTTATATTGAACATTTTGCTTAATTACTCGGCCCCTGTTTGACGGAAATTTCCCTGAAGTTTTCGTCAACTATTTATTTCCCTGATTTTTCCAGGTTTTCCCGGTTTTCCAGGTTTGTATGAACCCTGAATGAATGTACCCCCCCCCCCCCCAATTGATTTTCACTCGTTTTTGACGTCATGAATAAATTACCAACTTGGGTCCACCAGATGTGGGATTGCAATTAAATGACCTAATTACTTACCAAAAAAATAAGTTAGTTTCAAGAATATATAAAATTGATTCTCGCATCTCTTTATTCATAAATTTATGGGGTTTTTGACTTTTTTGTTTCTTTATAATTTTATAATAAACAATAAACAACTGTCTGATAAACAAATTTCTTTCCTAAATATATAATTTAACTTCAGACAGAAGTAACAAGAATTTTTTGGTGCAAGTTGTGCAGATGCTGAGCAGCTTTGGTACTCATGTTTAATGCGGGATTAATTTTTTGAATTTCTGGAAAATCCATTAACGATAAACCAGCTATTCCAAAATACGTGTGAAGAGGATCTAATTACATTAAAAGTCAATTAAAGATATTTAAATTTTAAAAAGAGACATAATGTGGTGGGGAAGCTCAATATACCTGGCATATTATCAGGATATTTACTAAGTCCTCCAGTTATAGGATCTTGCGTAGAGAGTAGGAAATTTGTGTTGGAATGGAAATCAACCAAATGATATGTGTCCAATAACTACGGTCAAAATATATACTTTTATAAACTTGGAAACATTATTTACATGTTTCAAATGGGCAAACTAAATTGTCAACCAGAAGTTGTAAACTACTCTTTTTTACACTATGGAAAACATAAGAGAGTATTGAAAGGCTAAAGGGGTGTGACTTAAGATGGCTCCGCCCCTTTACTTGAACTTGACAGAATGGAAGGCTATTGGGGGAATGCTAAGCAGGAACCTGAGGAACATGATGTTTCAAAGGATGCCAGAGGGGTGTGGCTTAAGATGGCTCCTCCCCTTACCATATGTGTCCATTAACTACAATCAAAATATATACTTTACTTTTATAAACTTGGAAACATTATTTACAAGCTTTAAATGGGCAAACTAAATTGTCAACCACATTTTGTAAACTACTCTTTTTTTACACTATGGGAAATGGTGAATATTGAAAGGCTAAAGGGGTGTGACTTAAGATGGCTCCGCCCCTTTACTTGAACTTGACAGAATGGAAGCCTAGTGGGGGAATGCTAAACAGGAACCTGAGGAACTTGATGTTTAGCAAGGGAGATTTTCAAAGGATGCCAGAGGGGTGTGGCTTAAGATGGCTCCTCCCCTTACCATATGTGTCTATTAACTACAATCAAAATATATACTTTTATAAACTTGGAAACAAGCTTTAAATGTGCAAACTAAATTGTCAACCAGATGTTGTAAACTAT
Source organism: Phalangium opilio (assembly GCA_019434445.1). NCBI lineage: Eukaryota > Metazoa > Arthropoda > Arachnida > Opiliones > Phalangiidae > Phalangium > Phalangium opilio. The sequence continues at coordinate 348,714 of JAEQBA010001406.1, forward strand.
TCTTGTTTACACTATGGGAAACATAAGAGAGTATTGAAAGGCTAAAGGGGTGTGGCTTAAGATGGCTCCTCCCTTTTACATGAAATTGACAGAATGGAAGGCTATTGGGGGAATGCTAAGCAGGAACTTTACATTTAACAAGGGAGATTTTCAAACAGGTGACAGAGGGGTGTGGCTTAAGATGGCTCCTCCCCTTACCACCAAAATGGCGTCATACTTTACAAAGTGGAAGACTACTAGGGGAATGCGCCTGATTGCCTAAGTAGGGGCGATTTTCACAATTTTACCAACTCCCTTCACTCTAGAACATATTACCTTGAGCGTAGCTCCCACCCAAAAGGAGTAGCAAGTATCTGGAGGTTTATTAGGTCGTCCTTGAAAGCCACTTTCTTGCTTAAAAAGGCACCAGCGCCTTAACTTATCAAGTTGATCATTAGAGAAGGTAGAGTTTAAACGATTTAAGAGTACTAAAGAGGCAATAGCGCAGTACGTTGAACCTCCATGCGCTTCTAAACCAGGCCCTTGACCTATTCCCCCTTCATACGTCTATGAAAAAAAATAATTAGGCTGAAAACTTTGACAAAATGTTTAACATCTGTGAAAAACTCACAAAACTTTCCCTTATATAATCTACAGTTTTATCGACATCCATTCCTGACCAATCATTCAAGATATAGCAAATCAAGGATGCGCAGTAAACAAATCTCATATCACTTTCGCTATCATCTGATAAAGGCTGAAAACTAAAATTAAACATTGCAGCTCTTATAACATTACGCATAACCGATGATATTCTTATTATCACCTGCCATTTGGATGTTGTAATTCTCGTAGACTTTGCAGAATGGCTTGTCTGTTAACTTTACTCAAATCATCTCCCAGTATGATTAAAGTGGCCAGACCCGTGTACGTCATGGCTATGTGCGAACCGTCATAGTTGTGAATTTGTGATTTCGGCTTAAAAACATCAACTTTTATTGTTTATGAGCTTATAAGCATCATTGGCTACGTTCAATTTTAATCCTACCTCATTATTATACCTAGTAACAAAACCATTTGCCGTTGAACCCCTGAACCCACTTTTTTTGGCTATTTGGTTATCTACAGATTGGATTTGAGGGCAAGAATTTTTTTTTAATTCATTCCTATATTGTTTCCATATAGTCAGGGTTCATACAACTTTTGGAAAACAAATTTTCCTGAGAATTCCAGGTTTTTTCAACATATACTTCCCTGAGTTTTCCAGGTTATTCCCCTATATGCAGTATCCTATAGAGCAAATGTTAACGAGGGAGGGGGGGGGGGGCAAATAGGACTATTACATAATCAAAGGACATCCCCGTATCGCTAATATAACCAGAGTTATGAGCCTCCAAAATTTAGTGTAATGTTAATCCTATGGAGGGTATGTTTATGAACATTTTGCTTAATTACTCGGCCCCTGTTTGTTGTAGCCCTAAGTTTTTAGTATGGTTGGATGGGGGGCAAATTGGACTATAACATACTCAAAGGACATCCCCATATCTCTAATATAACCAGAGTTATGAGCCTCCAAAATTTAGTGTAATGTTAATCCTATGGAGGGTATGTTTATGAACATTTTGCTTAATTACTTGGCCCCAGTTTGACGCAAATTTCCCTGATTTCCCTGAATTTTACTAAAAATTATAAATTTCCCTGAGTTTTCCCTGAGGTTTTTGTCAACTATTTATTTCCCTGATTATTCCAGGTTTTCCAGGTTTGTATGAACCCTGATAGTTAAACCTTAGGTTAAGGGCTAAGATATCTGATTTTTAACTCATGCTGGACTTGGAACAATTGTTTAATTTTAGTTTAAAAGCATGTTAGGTTCATGATGAAACTTTACCAGGATCAGGAAGTACTTGTAAGGAATAAATCCATTCTAGAATCCTTTCTTTTATAGGTTCAATAGTGCTAAGAGCGTCTAGAAGATCCAAGCCAGATATCGCAAAGAACGCAATTGTCAGCCTTCATTTTATAAAATGAACCAAAATAAATTTATATGAGACTGAGAGGGAATTTCATCAATTTCATTACGTCTGATAGTCTAAGCCTTGGCTTAAATAAATACAAGTTGTTTTAAAAATTTTACCTGCTAACTTCTAATGATGCTAGACTTTCTGGTAACACGTCTAAACATCTGCTTAAGTATTTAACGTGTTTTTTCAACCAAAATTCCGTAATTTCTGGTATAATTTCGGAATAATTATTATCTTCCATCAGTCTGTCACTGTCCGTCACCGGACGGCTGTTTGTTCCTTTTTTGCATAGCCCACTCGATCACGCGCTTCAAGTTGGAGGTTTCCCTGAAATGGAAATCTTATGGTGAAAAGTAAAAACGTGCTAGCAAAAATATATAATATTTCATGTATGAAATATTATATATTTTTGGTGCTAGGAAGAAGGTGAAATAAACCCATGAATATTCTTTCCATAAATATATAGGTTTCGCGGATATGTGGTTTTGGGGTGAATTTTCATTTAAGTTTAAAAAAAAATAATCTACAAAACATGTTAATTTTTTCAAATTTTTATATTTACACCCAATTTTCTTTTCTCCTTGACAATTGTATCTATCATGAATCGTTATATAGATTCATGATCTATGTACGATGCCCATTTACACGTCACATTGTGGACTTTGCGGGCAATCATTCATTTCAATAAATAAATAAATAACACGTACAATGTAGCCTCTTAGCAGCTCCGAAGACATAAAATAATCATATATAAAGCAATTATTTATGTACACTTTAGTAGTTTATTGTTTTCAAAGGAGACGAAAAAACTTAGGTTGAAGGTTTTCCTAGAACAGGGTTTCTGACCTTGTCCTTGCGGCGTTGAACCAGTATAGAGGTATCTCATTTGTGACGTCAGTGCCTAGGCAAAAGGTCATGGGCTTAGCTTTGGCAGTCGGCGGCCATTGGTACCGCTTTGGTTCTAAGGGCAAATAGCATGGATGACGTCACACTAAGGCTTCTGAGAGAGCTCTATTAGTACTGTTACCTTTATTATTATTATTGTTGATGAGGCGGGGCTCACGCCCTAGCACCGATGCCAAAGGCATATTGTGCAACCTCAAAATCAGGCCTTGAATAGGCCCGTAGCCGCAGCGTAGCGAAGAATTCGCTCCACCGTAAAAGAGGAGACCCGCGAGGGCTCCACAGTGTGTGAATCAAAATGTTCTAGTCTAAGCGAGGCGAAGAAGTCGCACTCGCAAAGTACGTGAGCGGATGTTTCTTCCTTCTCCTGGCACGACCTGCAGAGGGGGTCGTCAGCAAGACCCATCAGATGGAGGTGCCTATTTAGCCGACAGTGTCCGGTCAGAAGACCGGTGGCCAGCCTAATATCCCATCTGCTGAGCGAAATTAGGTCTCTAGCACGAGACCTGCAGGGACCATTGACTAACTGTTTTGTCTGTCTCTGGCCATCCATGTCATGCCAGAGCTGGTTTTGTATGACAGTCATCCTGTCATGCAGGCTCCGTTTGACATGCCCGTAGGGGATGGGGACGGCCGGCTCCGGCCCCAAGAGCTTGGCCTCCGCGCCCCTTTTCGCAAATCTATCGGCTTGCTCATTGCCATAATAACCGCTATGCCCTGGCACCCAGTACAACAGAACCCTGTTGCAGGACGCCAGTTGCGCCAGCAGATCAAGGCAGCTACGCACCAGTTGAGAGGTAATCTGACACTGGTCCAGCGCATTCAGGGCGGCCTGACTGTCAGAATAGATCCTCACAGTCCGTCCGTTATACCCTTTGTTAATGCAGTAGTCTGCGCAATAACAGATCGCGGCAATTTCCGCTTGGAACACACTAGCAAAGGTGCCCAGGCAAGCAGAAAAACCGACTCTAGTAGTTTGGCAGTAATAGCCGGCGCCAGCGCCGGAATCAGTCTTGGAACCATCGGTGAACCAAATAGTTTCACCCCCAGTGCCAAGAGGCAGCAGGTTAGTCCACTCGGCCCGACTGGGAAAGTGGATGCTGAATGGCTTAGTGAAATCAAAGCTGGTAACGGTTTTGTCAGAGCACATCGTTAACGACGGCTCAAGTGCAGCGTACTCCCGAAAGAGCTTCGTATGGCTGTAATCCCAAAGTCTTGGAACCCAACAGCCATTAATGTGGAGCCTGTAGGCCCCCATGACAGCCTCCTCCTCAATGAAAAGATGAAGAGGTAGCATGTCAAGAAGCACCTCCAGGGAAGCAGTTGGGGTCGATCTCATGGCCCCTGTAACACCAATGCAGGCAAGCCTTTGAAGCTTGCGCAGGGCAGCCTGCACCGTCTTCAGCCGGACCCTTGTCCACCAGACAAGTGCCCCGTAAGATAGTATGGGTCTGATGATCCCAGTATAGAGCCAGTGTACAGCCTTGGGGTTGAGGCCCCAAGTCTGGCCGACTGAGCTCCTGGTCCTCCAGAAAAGCATCTTGGCCTTCTTGATACACCGATCAAGATGCGGCTTCCATGTGAGTCTGCAGTCAAAGGTCACCCCCAGGTATTTTACCTCGGAGGACTTTGTCAGGACCTGGCCAAAGAAGGAGATATCATTGAACAGATCCTTAGTATTCTTCCTCGTAAACGGAACAAGGACAGTTTTATCAGGATTAACGGAAAGGTTAACCGCCTGACACCATTGCTCCACGCTAGAGAGAGCAGATCTCATAAGTGTGGTGACAGTATCCGGGAACTTCCCGGTAAAGACTATTGCTACATCGTCCGCATACCCGAAGCAGCTACAGCCCCCAGCACCCCCGAGTCTCTCCAAGAGTTCGTCCACCACCAGGCACCACAACAGGGGGGAGAGCACTCCACCCTGAGGGCAGCCCCGGCTGGTAGTCACCCCTAGAGAGTCCCCAAGGAGGGACGCCGACACCTCGCGGTCGGTAAGCATGGACTTGATCCAACGGCCAAGAGTGTCGCTGATGCCAAATCTCTTAACAGCTTCAGTAATAACCGAGCTAGAGACCTTGTCAAAGGCCCCCTCAATATCGAGGAAGACGGCCAGTGAAATTTCCTGAAACTCGAATGCCCTGTCCAGGCAATTCGTGAGGCCGTGAAGGGCCGTCTCAGTTGATTTACCTTTTTGGTAAGCAAATTGTGAAGAAGAGAGAGGAGTTACCGAAAGTACCTCGTCTCTAATGTACCTGTCCACCAGCTTTACCGAACATATCTTATAAACTTATGCTTTACTGTTAAAAGTTGAAGATATTGGCTTTTTCAATGGAACCACCGTAGTGCAAAGCCTCCTTGCCGAAAGTGTGACCATAAAGTTAAAGGGAGAATCAAATGGTCAGAAAACTATTTTTAATCTATTTATATTTATAAAATAACATCAAAATCATTAATGAAACTTAGCAAAACCTTTCAGGGCGCGCTTTTAATTACGGAATAAAGCATGTGAGGTGTCAGTTTCTACCTCTGGCTTTATTATAGAAACAAAGTCTTGGCTTACTAATCAACTTTTGAAACTCTGGAAAATTATATAAAATTAACGGAAAGGTTTTGCTAAATTTTATAAATGATTTTGATGGTATTTTATTAATGATTTTGACCAAAAGTAACATCGTCTATTTCGCCACAATAAAAAATTCAGACTTTCAAGTAATGCGCCCATCGAATCGATATAAATGACTTGCATATAAGCTTTTGCTCTTTTTAACAAATTTTAATGGTTTATGTTATTTTAAAATGGTCAATTATCGTTGTCCGTGCAGTGCTTTTCTTGTTTATAATTAGCGGGAATTAAAGCTTAAAATCGGTTTAAAAAAACAATTGCTTAGTTAGGTCTGAAATCAGGTTATAGCTATTTACTTTGCGTGAGTTCGCAAAATTCAACTCCCCCTCTCATTGGGTGACTATCACTTCCCCGAACGTTCGTTTGCCCGAAAAGCCGATCTCATTTCCCCGAATTTAGAGCTCGTTTGCCCGAAAAAAATAGGCGTATTTTGGGGAGGAGCTACCTATAACTCCGAAAAGCTCTCTTTGCGTGGGAAAACTCTCTTTGCCTGGGAAAACTCTCTTTGCCTGGATAAACTCTCTTTGCCTGGGTAAACTCTCTTTACGTGGGAAAAATCTCTTTACGTGGGAAAACTCTCTTTACGTGGGAAAACTCTCTTTGCGTGGGAAAACTCTCTTTGCGTGGGAAAACTCTCTTTGCGTGGGGAAACTCTCTTTTCCTGGAGAAAACTCTCTTTTCCTGGGGAAACTCTCTTTGCCTGGGAAAACTCTCTTTGCCTGGGAAAACTCTCTTTGCGTGGAAAAACGGTCTTTGCGTTGGGAAACTCTTTGCGACTGAGTTTAATGGTTAACCAGCGAACCCTGGTTTTACGTCCAGTAAACACGGCACAGAGTCAATGTCCACGGAATGAACTTCCGGTTCTCGAATCATGTACGCTGTGAACAGGGAGCAGCCTCACTCTTAAATTTAAATTTCTTATAGGAAAGATAGGAATTTTTTTCCGGAATTATAGGATTTTATAGGAGAAAAATGTGTTTTTATAGGAAAATATAGGACTAAAAATGCTCATATATAATACAATTTTGGGGCTTAAACTATGTAGAAAAATCTCAAAAAATAAATAATAACAAATTGGATTTTACTTTGAAAACTCAGAACTTAAAATATAAAAATGCGCGAGCTAAAGTAAAGTTTTTCCATTATATATAAAAAATCCTAAGCGAGCTCGGCAATTTCGGTGTCTATTCAAATGTGATCTCGATAAAAAAAAGCTAAATTTGATGCTAAACTATACGAAAACTTCGACTAAGTCAAAAATATAGGATATTATAGGACCTTTCATTAAATTATAACATAATAAATTGTAGGACAGGTTCAAAAATATAGGAATTATAGGACCGGTGGGCTCCCTGCACTGTGAATTAAACCATTGCCTACGTTAAAAACCGTTAATTAACCGTTAATGTAGGCAACGATTAAACCCGTTGTTAGGGCCTCCTCTTGCTCTGTCGCTTAAGTATAAAAAATTAACCGAAAAGTGAACTCTAATTTGATTAGTACAATCATAGTAAGTATAAAAGATGAAGTACGTTGAAAACGTTTTATTACAAGGTATAAATATATTCTAACGAACCTGGGACCGAATTTTACTTGATGTGTGTAGAAAACTTAAATATAAAACCTTGGATTAATTAACTTATATTGTCGCCCTAAAATTCTGTCTGAACCGCGAAATTTAAAATTTTTTGGAGCTGTAAGGGCTGTTTCAGCCCTAGGCCTAGCATGTCAATTGCATGGAGCAAAAAAAAAAAAAAAAAAAAAAGTCCAAGATAAAACCTATGTTTAGTCAAGGTTTAGTTTAATTTGATTACTACAATCATTGTGAGTATAAAAGATGAATTACATTGAAGAATTAGTTTTTTATTACACTACGCATACGGAGTAAATATATACACGAATCAGTTGGCTCTACACGTCAATATAAATTGATAAGATTAACGCATAGATGTAGATTTACATAGGGGATATTGATATATCATAAGTTACATTCCATATCAAGCATACACCCTTGATATTTATTAAATTTTCTTACCTACCTTTTTCTCCATACAGGGTTCGTACGAAATTTTACATTGAAAATCCCTGACTTTTCCAGGTTATCCCTGACCATTTTAAGGTGTTTACCAGAGCCAACTTCATCACACCTGCATTTCTCGAAGCATGGTTTGATATGCCAAACAAAATCCGACTTTTTAGGAGAACGTTTTAAATCCCTGACTTTTTCCCCTATTTTCCATATCCCTGACTTATCCAGGTGCCGTACGAACCCTGCCATAGAGTTCCAGTCTCCAGATGGAATTATTCTATGAACTTTTAACGTGATTAATGAAGTAAAATATTTTAGAAATGATACTATTTACAGGATGAAGTTTTTAAATTATTTCTAGTCATATTTGGTAATAGCATGGATGAAGGATGCGCGTGAGGAAATTTGTTTTCACTCTACAGGATAGGCAACTCCCTATCTCGAGCGACAGAATATTCTGTATACACTCTGTTACAACGTCGGTTGTCAGCACGCGCAAAGCTATTTCTCTATGTAACGTAGCTTTGTACGTGCTGTCAAGAGACAAAAAACTTCAGGATCTTCAGGATTTAAAATATCCGCGAGTTTTTTAGCTCGAGTGCACGGACCTCTAGGCCTTAGTTTCAAATACGTGTGAAATTACCTACAGCCTACTACGCGTATTTGAAACTAAGGCCTAGAGGTCCGTGCACTCGAGCTAAAAAACTCGCGGATATTTTAAATCCTGAAGATCCTGAAGTTTTTTGTCTCTTGACAGCACGTACAAAGCTACGTTACATAGAGAAATAGCTTTGCGCGTGCTGACAACCGACGTTGTAACAGAGTATATACAGAATATTCTGTCGCTCGAGATAGGGAGTTGCCTATCCTGTAGAGTGAAAACAAATTTCCTCACGCGCATCCTTCATCCATGGTAATAGGCTTGCCAGTGTGGCTAAGGCTCGTTACGGCAAATTTTGGGGATTTAAGTCTCGAGTACTAGGCCTAGTAATAGCCATTATTTAAGATAAAAGTGCATCTTAAGAACTAGGCCATACCTTCATTTATTATTTAGGAGAAAGTTGAATACCATAAGTGTATATCACAACATTATAACATACTTTCTTTACAACATCAAATCTAGGTTAGCATTTTCACCCAGAGATGGTTAAAATGTTTCTAATAAATCTAAAGTTTTGAATAATTGAACTGTAACGAATTTTTTAATATGGGCAGATAACTATCACATCCGGGTGAATTGTATGTAATTTCGAAAACTTAGGTTTGACTCATTATACCCTTTTGCCTTCTTTGTAGCTTTTAGTTAGAGAGAAAATGTACAGGCTTTTATTTAACAATTCATAAACAATGAACCATCCATTGATTATATAGCGTCCAGTCATTGCGTAAAATTTGAAACCTATGGCTCCACTGGCAGTCTGGCACTGTAGATTTGGTAGGGGTAAAAATTTGCACGTGTAAGCATAGAGATTCCTGTAGAGCCCTTAATTAACCATTTTGTATGGTCTCCTCAATCATGGAAGATCTTAATTTTTATCTGCACGTGTACCCTATCTCTAGGATCTTAATTAGAAATTAAGGCCCGCCTTTATGAATCATTAATGGTCGATTTTCAACCTATTCTAGGATGATTATTATTCTAGGAGTAATTAACCATTTTATATGGTATCAATGGCTGTTGAAGATTTGAATTGAACCTGAAAGTATGGACTTATCTCTAGGAAAGTCATGATTATTTAACCTAGCTTTGCAAGATCCATTGAAGCCATGAGAGTTAGCTTCGTAAAGTCCAATGAAGGGTTAAATTGAACCTGAAAGTATGGACTTATCTCTAGGAAAGTCATTATGATTAATTAACCTAGCTTTGCAAGGTCCATTGAAGCCATGAGAGATGGCTTGGTAAAGTCCAATGAAGGGTTAAATTGAACCTGAAAGTATGGACTTATCTCTAGGAAAGTCATGATTATTTAACCTAGCTTTGCAAGGTCCATTGAAGCCATGAGAGTTAGCTTCGTAAAGTCCAATGAAGGGTTAAATTTAACCTGGAAGTATGGACTTATCTCTAGGAAAGTAGTTATGATAAAATAACCTAGCTTTGCAAGGTCCATTGAAGGTTTGAATTTAACCTGAAAGTCTAGACTTATCTCTAGGAAAGTAATTAGGAATTAGTAACCTGCCTTAGCCACCATTTTTGCTCCTTGGTTTATTACGAACTAGGGCTATAAGCCTTACAGTTCAGAATATCACAGTAAAATATTATACATCACATTGTATCATTGTATCACATAATAATAATTATAATAATAATTATAATAATCATAGTAACAGTCAATGACATGGAAAATTTACACGAATAATTACAACATATTTAAGTGAGCGCGAAGTTGAATGATAGTGTTCCAACGTCGATTAAAAAATTTTAATTTTTAACCTGAAAGTATCTTCAGGAAGGTAATTATTAATTACTAACCTGTCTTCGTGAACGCTGAATCAAATGATCCCAATGTCCATTAGTTATTTCTTGAAATAGTTCTTTGTTACCTTCACTTCCCTAGTAAGCACCGCGCCCTAAGCCAAAGCAAGCACAATGGCAATGCGGCAACCGTTGAACCGTCCGTTGCGGTCTCGCTGCTCTCGCAGATTTGAATTTTGACCATACCGAATACTACTACGCTATTGGCTAAATTATAGCTACAGTGCTGCTCCCGGGTGGACGCTTCCTAAAGTGTTGTGAGAAAGAAGGAGCCTGGGTGGTGGGGGCAAGGAGGATTATTCATTCTCCTTGGTGGGGGTTAGGGCAATGGAACATTTTTATTTTGCACACGACATCTAGATGGCGTTTGCAAAATATTACTCTATACGGAAAATTTGACGAGGGAGAAGCCACTCTGTAATAAAGTCTTTCTGAGAGTGTAAGATGGGAAGCGTATTACGCCGTTTAACGCGGAAATACACTCGGGATTACTTTTTACAGTTTTTATTTCAATATTAGAACGGATTAAAGGCATATCTCCCGAATTTGCGGCATTAAAACCACCAAAAAGGTAATACCGGGGGAATACGCCAGTGGCTGATCCCTCGGACGGCGTGCGCTTCTCGTTGACGAGGGGAAAGCCGCTCCGTAATAAAGTCTTTCTGAGGGTGTACAATGGGAAGCGTATTACGCTAGTTGCCTGATCCCTCGAATGCCGAGCGCGGCGTGCTCCCGAGCGCGACGTTGCGCCGAGCGCCACGTGCCGGTTAGTAACCTCGTATTTTAAGCTTAAGATGATACTGAGAATAAACTAAGGGAAGATTGGCGCGGCTCTAGAGACCGCGCGCGTTATCAGGGGTATCGTAAATTATGTACGTAGAAAACCTCGTATTTTTAGCTTAAGATGATACCGAGAATAAACGAAGGATAGATCTCTGGTCTAAACGCGCCAGATTTTACGGTAGATGGTAGACCGGGAGTCCTATATTGCGTACGCGGGAATCTTGCGGACTGCCGACGGCAATGTTTAAGCCTTTGCTTAACTGAATTTTATTTTCTACTTTGATTTAAATATTAATTTGTCAAGCTAAGTATAATTTTTGTGATCTACTGTCTTGTGACACTTGAAGTTCCGATTTAATGTTATAAACAGATTCCCGATTAGTAAAATCAATTGTCGGTAAGTGTATACAAATGGCCAATTGATTTAAGTTCCTATATAGAAACTAGTTCAAATAAAACGAAAATTATCAAATCTTAACTGAATTTCCTACTTAGATTTAAATATCAATTTTTCAAGCTAAGTATAATTTTTGTAAACACTGCGATTAATTGTATTATTTACTAAACATTATGATTAATGTTTAGAGCTCGGCATTATCTATCCATTATCCACAAATTGGTGGATAACCGATTATTTATAAACAAAGTTGTGGATTATAATACGATTCAGCATATGAGTTATGTGGATAATTTTCGAGTATGGATGAAGATAAAATAACTTGGATAATGGATAGATAATGCCGGGCTCTAAACATTGTGATTAATGTAACATTAGTAAATAAATCATTAATAATGATTTATTTACTAAACATTGTTATTAAGGCTTTAGAGCCGAACATAAAATCTTAACTGAATCTCCTACTTAGATTTAAATATCATTTTTTCAAGCTAAGTATAAGCCCTGAAAATTTAATGACAAGTGTGTTACAATCGATTATATCCAAAAATGGTTAAAAATGTTCATAATTAATTAGTTTTATAAATTATGCATTGAAAGAGGAAGTGACGTACATTTGGGTAAGTGTTTCGCGGGAGATTCAAATGTCGATTTGGGTTAAAGAAATAAGAGAATAATTTGAGATGGTGAAATGTTTGGCGGGAGATTCAAATGTCGATTTGGATTTGGGTTATAGCGTTTTCGTTTCGGTCCTCGCGGAGCGCTCCCATGGAGGAATAAAACTAGGAGATCCTATTCTTCAAAAACAGTCTTTAACGAAGCTGGAAACTACTACTACCATTTTTATTGCTCCTTGGGAGCGCTCCGCGAGGACCCAAAGGAAAACGCTATTAAAGAATAGGGTTTTAAGCTCTCTCTCCTTATGGAACCAACCCTAATGTTTACATTTGGATTTGGGTATTTAATCATTGAAATTTTTAGAGAATAGTGTCCCTGGATACATTTCAAGTTTTCTCCTTATTTCCGCTCTCGCAAATTTCCAGGAGGCTCAAAGTATTTCAGTTATTTCCGCCCCAATTCAACCTTTTCTAGCTGTGATTTATTTCGTCGGTTTTATTTTAAGCAGGGACGGAAATAAGATAACTTTGAGACACTTATAGGGGTCACTGCCTCACTGGACCAATGTCCTATAAATTGATTGGGTGTGCAAAATGTTCTGGTAGGTCCACCCGTTTGCTGGACCAGCTTGTTCTTTTTTCCATGTTTTTCCCTGTCTGTCAACCCCCAACCACAGTTCCAAATGCCATGATTTATGTCAACCCTAGTAGTTAGTGAACATATGGGGGTTTGTAATTCTTCTCTGCCTTTGCTAGCACTGTCATAATAAATGTCAACTGAACTTCAGAGGCAAAGAAATAAACATTAGGCAAAATAACATTAGGTGCCAATGCTCGAAATTTGTAAAATTCAAAACCCATTAATCGGCGTTAAAAAATAGTTTAATTAATTTTAATCGCCATTTTTTGGTGCGATATGGTTATTTATTTTGTAAAGTGTAGGATAGAGTTATAATTGTCATTTTTAGACCGTTAGAACGGCTGATATGGTTTTCACATATAAATACTTTAATTAGGCCCATAATAATTAAACCGATATTGATTTTGGGGTAATTTTAACCAAGGAATCGAATGGTGATTTGCAAATTAGTATAAAATTAAGTACGTGTAAAAAAATATCACTGTACCGCTTTGAAATCCTGTTTTTCAAATTCCTGACTCTAAAATTAGTCAGGAAAAATAATTTTCTTCTTTAATTACCTTAATTACGAGCTGTAATTAACGAAAAACGTAAAAAATATTCCATCGAAACTTAACGTTGCAAACGTATGAAGTATAAACTGGTGTCACCCTAGGTTGGAAGCTGAAATCAAAAACCACTTTTATAACATTTAGTTTTTTGGTTATTTTCGGTTTCTGATTATAATTAGCTTAATGATTTAAGAAAGCACATGAACTCTGAATGTTCCGAATCTCCTGATTCCAATGGTGTTAATTTTAGGTCTCCACGACTTACTGTTAATTAATTTTGTAACTAAACGCCCAAAAAGGCAGACGATATTTTTAATTTTCCGTCTTTCAAACATATTTTTGGCATTAAAATAGCAATTAATTCAAATGATATTATGTGATTCTGACGTAAAAACCTGTAAGGAATCGAATGAAAGTGGTCGCAAGACCGTAGGCTTAGCAGTTGATTAGTTGTTCCACTTAAAAACGAAATTATCAAAATTTTAAAAGATCTCAAATGAATGTGTATTAAGAATACAAATTTAATTTAATTGTTTTATTTTATCGACACAGGGACCACTTTGTAAATCAGATTTTTCTGAAAGTGTACTCCTAATAAAAGCCTTTATTATTATTATTAATTACGGCTATCCGCATTTTTAAATACAACCTAACTGGGAAGCGAGAGAAAAGGCTACGATCTCTGGCCTCCCAGTGTATTTTTGGTATCAAGTGATGTTGATGCTCTTTAATCAGAGCAACAACCTTAATTATCCTAAGTTTTGACGGAAATTTTTTATTGGATATTGTCACGTGACCCATTTGTAACGAAACATGATTTTTAATACAGGGCCATACTTTTATTTTATTTGCTTATGATAGAGCCCAAGAAAAATAACGTCACGGAAAAACCCCTTTTCGTATTCGTACCAAGATGTAAAAAGAAGCTAGGTCCTCTTTGATAAAAGGCCTTTGCCCTGTCCTTATCTACCTAGATCAGGGAGGAGAGCCTAGATCTAAGATACCTATTGTAAGCAGCGTGGACACGCGGGGAAATTTTGATGATTCACGCGTTCTTGGTATGAGAGGGGCCCCTTTTTTATTTTAAGATACTGCGCTCCTTACTGATTTCGAAAAAACTGGTTTAAATTGTACTTAAATTCACACTGTTTGATCGATTTCTGATGTCCCAATTTTTTCAAACCATTTAGAGGAACTTGAAAAATCTGATTCTGTCCAACTACTGACTCTATCTTAAGGCGATTAATTGCTTTGAATTCAGTGTTAAAAACTCTACAACTTGGGATCAAGATTTTTTTCAAATTTATTCATATACTTGGCATAATTCGATTTCCAGCTTTCGACAATCGGTGGTCCATAGTTCAGAAACTGCTAGTCCTACGCTCTCGAAAGTGAAATTATCGGATATCTCAAGCTTGAATTAATCTTTTAGTAACGATCTATTGAATTAAATAGAAGGCGAAAGCTGCTATTAAAACGTCTATAACACAAAATCAAAATATTGCAAGAAACAAAACTAACAAACAACTGTAAAAATTAATTTTAAATTACACTGCTGACTGATAACAAAAATCAAAACTAAATTGATTTTACACTTTAAATGATAGACTTTACAAAAAAAATAATGAGTTAATAAATAAATCCGAGCGCCAAACTAGATAGAGCTTGCTCGGTAGAAGTCCACAAACTAAGGTCTACAATGCTTTGAGGGAGGCCAGAGACTGTAGCATTTTCGATTCCTATCATCAATTTTTACGTCGGAATCGGATAGTTTCGTTTAAATTTATTGCTATTTTAAAGCCAAAAGTATGTTTGAGATACGAAAAATTAAAAATGTAAGCTGTCTTTTTGAAGGTTTAATTGCATAATTAACTAACGGTTAATCGTGAAGATCTGAAATTAACACCATTGGAATTATTAGGAGGCTCAAAACATTCAGAGTTGATGCCTTTCCTTAAATAATTAAGCTAATTACAATTAGAAACCGAAAATAACCGAGAAACTAAATTTCTAAAAGTGGTCTTCGATTTCAGCTTTCAACCTAGTGTTACACCCGTAAATACTTCGTACGTTTGCATAAGTTTCGCTGGATTTTAATTACGTCTCGCAATTAATGTAATTTAAGAAGAAATTGGCGTCCAGTTATTTTCATATTTATTCATATAATTTGCATAATTCTATTTCTAGCTTTCTACGTTTGGTAGTCTATAGTTCAGAAACTGCTAGTCCTACGCTCTCGAAAGTGAAATTATTGGATTTCCCATCCCTGAATTAATATATAATAAATGATAAATTAAATTTAATAAAGGCGAAAATTGCGATTAAAGTCTATAACAAAAATCAAAACAATGTAGAATTTAGTTTGTGGACTTCTACCAAGCCAGCTGTAGTTTGGCACTGATTGGTACAGTTTAGTTTATGGTGTGATATTGGGAGGTGAGCAACGTCTTAATTACGTTGGCATTTGTATAACTTTACTTTGAAACAGGCCTGAAATAAAACAGGGTTCGTACACGATCTGCCAAAGTTTATAAATTGATATGTAAATGAGAATGAAGAAAAACAAATTCTTTTCATAGCTAACTTAAGGGACACTCGAGTATTCAACCTATATTGATAGCCAAATGATACAGGAAAAAGTAGCCTCCCCGTTTGTTTTTATGTTTGTAAACTACAATTTATAAGTTATCATAGCTTTCATTTTATCATTATAGGGGCGTGTGTTAAGCAATTTTGTGTCCGGGGTCCAAAATTCACCGATTCTATCCGGTGGAAGAAACGAACATTGCAGGGCTCCCAGCGCTTAGTGCACAAAAATAATAGGTATTATAGGTCTAAAAGGCCAAAATTATAAGATATTTAAAGGTCCAAAAATTATCAATTTATAGGTTCATACTTATGTAAATTTTATACATTTGAAATTACGAATTATTGGAGTTTTACAGGAAGTATATTGTACAGTATATTCGAGAGTGGACTTGAAATTTTAAACATTTGTTAATAGTGTAGCAACTAAATTATTTACCATGAAATTTTTATAGTTAATTACCTTACATTTTTAATTATTTTAAATGTCAGGTACTTTTGACTAGTTCAGGGTTACCACGAAATTTTCAGATTCAAATTCCCTGACTTTTTCAGGTTTTGTCTGACTTTCATTACGATTTTCCCTAACATGTTTAAGCCCAATTGTCATTAATCTAAATAACTAAACAATTGTGTTTAAATCGCCTTTTCCTTTTTGAACATACAACTTAAAAGCGAGCTCCGCGATTTTGGTGTGTGGTCAAACGTTATCTCGCTAAAACGGCGTTTATTTAGAAAAATAATCAAAAATTTTGGATTGTTTTTTGAACTTTCTTAGTGTTTTTAAACAAACATAACCAAAATATAGGTATTATAGGATAGATTTAGGAATTATAGGTTTTTATAGGACCATCTCGGAATTATAAGTTTCTATAGGACCATCTCGGAATTATAGGTTTCTATAGGACCATCTCGGAATTATAGGTTTCTATAGGACCATCTCGGAATTATAGGTTTCTATAGGACCATCTCGGAATTATAGGTTTCTATAGGACCATCTCGGAATTATAGGTTTTTATAGGACCATCTCGGAATTATAGGTTTTTATAGGACCATCTCGGGATTTTAGGTTTTTATAGGACCATCTCGGAATTTTTAGGTATTTATAGGTATTATCAGAAGTACATAATACTTCTCTTCGAGAGAAGTGTACCACAAAGCTGGGCAAGTGTAACGTCCTTCTTCCCAACATCGGAACATTTGGAGTAAGGTTACTAAAAATAATCACCTACGCGATAAATAGTTCCCTCATCATTACTCTATTTGCGTTAAAACTATTTGGCAAGACGCACTTGTGAATTTTTATCTCACCCCAAGACTAGGTTAGGGAGTTGATTGCTGAGGATTTAGTACCAAACAGTTATAGAATTCATCTTACGGTGCAATGCCCATCTGTAGTTTAATTGATGAGCGGAAGAGCAAACAAAAAGGGTGAGCCACGGAAGAATGACGTTACATAACTAATGTATTAAAATAATACAGAGTGGCACCCTTATTCTATTATCACCTTCTGGTATTATAGGTACTCTGGGAGATAACCTTGATAGACCCCGCCCCTACATAACGAATTGTTGATCCCTTTAAGCTTTAGGTCGATCGCTAGAAAGCATCGTTTCATTCAAAAATATTGTATTCTTTTCCCCTTTTTATTTTCCTATTTTGCGTACTTTTTCTGTTTTAACTCATGACAAACGTTTTTCTGTAACCGCTGCTCACGCTTAATCCACCCCGATGGCTCTGTGGGCAATTGTTCAACCAAACCAAATAAATAAA
Source organism: Phalangium opilio (assembly GCA_019434445.1). NCBI lineage: Eukaryota > Metazoa > Arthropoda > Arachnida > Opiliones > Phalangiidae > Phalangium > Phalangium opilio. The sequence continues at coordinate 366,095 of JAEQBA010001406.1, forward strand.
TGAATAAGTTGTAAAAACCCCAACATCATGCGGATATTTGATAGGAGTCGGTACAAATATTATTTAATGTTAACTGTAACCATAAACACTAAAATCAGTGTCAAAATAGAAAACTTCCCGCTACTCACTCCCTTAAAATATTTGGCGTTTAACCCGGGTAGCTTTCACTAACACTAACACTAGTTATAATTACATATTCATAGATGTATATGAAAGGGTACCGATACGAAAAGCCAGTGGAACCGCTGGAGCGCAGAGCGCTTGTTAATTGGCATTTTAAAAATAGCGCCTTAGCGATATTGTTCAAGCTTGAAATAACCGGCTCCATCTATCGCAAATCCATGCGTTAGAATATATTCATTCCTTGCAATAAAACGTTTTCAACGTACTTCATCTTTTATTCTTACTATGATTGTACTAATCAAATTATAGTTTACTTTTCGGTTAAATTTTACATATACAGGCGACAGCACAAGAGGAGGCACCAAAAACGGGTCAAATTCACAGCGTACATGATTCGAGAACCGGAAGTTCGTTCCGTGGACCGTGACTCTGCCGTGTTTACTACAGGTTGAACCAGGGGTCGCTGGTTAGCCGTTAAACTCAGTCGCGAAGAGTTTCCCCAGGCAAAGAGAGTCTTCCCACGTAAAGAGAGTTTTCCCAGGCAAAGAGAGTTTACCCACGCAAAGAGAGTTTTTCCACGCAAAGAGAGTTTTTCCACGCAAAGAGAGTTTTCCCACGCAAAGAGAGTTTTCCCACGCAAAGAGAGTTTTCCCACGCAAAGAGAGTTTTCCCACGCAAAGAGAGTTTTTCCACGCAAAGAGAGTTTCCCACGCAAAGAGAGTTTTCCCACGCAAAGAGAGTTTACCCACGTAAAGAGAGTTTTCCCACGTAAAGAGAGTTTTCCCAGGCAAAGAGAGTTTTAATTAACTCAATCATTCACAGGACCCACCTTAGACAGCCACCCAACAGTTTCATCCAATAAGATTGATTCGGGTAAATGGACACCTCATTTCCCCGAAGAAAGCACCGCCCATTTTGACCCCCTTTTACCCCCATTTTTACCTTCGGGGAAACGAACGTTCGGGGAAATGGACCTGGCCCCTCTCATTCAGCCAAATCGACGCTGGCAAGTTGACCATTCAAAATGGAGGCGAGTGGAGGTGGAGATTACTTTTTAGAATTAGATCCGAGTCCAATTACTTTTGAGCCTGTCAGTAAAATTACCAATGTATTTTTCGACGAAGTTAATCGGCAAGTATTTGTGGTTCGTTCAGGTGGGGCGACAGGTGTGGTTGTTAAAAGCGAAAAAACCACCATAGACTTCCGTATGGAAGACAAGGGGGATGTAATCTCCATGAAATTTTCACCTGATCAAAAAATCTTAGCGATACAAAGGTGTCAAAAATCCGTTGAATTCGTAAATTTTTCGGAGACAATTGATCCTATCGAATACTCGCAATGTTGCAAAGGTAGAAATACCCAAATACTTGGTTTTGTGTGGCCTTCCGTCAATGAAGTGGTATTTGTAACTGATCATGGCGTGGAACTATACCAAGTTTTTCCAGAGAGGCGAAATTTTAAGTCGCTCAAAACACACAAGGTTTCCACGAATTGGTTTACGTACCACCCTGAATCGTCACTCTTAGTCGTATCGTCCGGTGCCCTTGGCAATATATTGCATTCGTTTCAATTCAGGCCTGGCACCATGTATAGTTTACCTAAATTTGAAGTAGACCTCCCTGTAGTCCCCAAACCGGTTAAATTATCACTTTTCGAAAGGGACGTTGTTTTGGGAACAATTTACCGCAAAGAACGAATAATCGTTTTACGGCATCAGGTTCGATCTGGACCATCGGCGGGAGCCGAAATTGTCTTATATACTTTGCAAAAGGAAGGTCCACCCCGAAAAACCAATATATTAAGACTGGATGCTAGTGGCAGATTCGCCATAAACATAGTTGAAGATTTAATAATAGTGCATCATCAGTTCTCCAAAACGTCCTTAATTTTTGACATTAAACTTCCCGGGGAAACGGATGGATTTGTTACTTACCACAAACCAATTATAAATCCTCATCCAATCAAGCCATTCACGCTAAAACTCGCCAGTGTACCATCAACGAGTTGTAGTGATACGGGGGAATACGATTGCGAACTTTATTCACCAAATTGGGTCATATTTCAACCTGATATCATAATTGATGCGAAATTGGGTTGCTTATGGCATATAAAACTACATTTGGACCCCTTAGAAGAATTGATCACCGACAAGTACATGCTAGTTGGTTTCCTGTTGCTTCGAGAGAATTCTAAAGAATCGATTAAACGAGTGTGCCGAAGTGCCCTTATGTCGGAGGACAAATTACCCTTGATGACAATCTCAAAAATATTTGATAAACTTAATGAAGTTTTGAAACAACATTGTTCGTCAAAGGTACCGGAATTAAGTACAGCCGTTACTTCAAGTGGCGGAAAACGATGCGTTGTCATAGATCAATCTGATATATATACTCACGTCTTTTCGACATTCGAAGAGAATAAGAATGTTAGCTATAAATTTATCGTAGTGGTTATGTTAGAATACATCCGTTCTTTATCGCAACACCAGATTCAAGTTGAACATTACTTGTACGAATTAATCATCAATATCATGGTGCAACATCGAAGTTTTTACCAATTGCACCAATTTCTGCAATACCATATTTTCAATGATTCAAAACCTTTAGCTTGTTTAATGCTTAGCCTGCAAAGCTTGTACCCAGCCGCTAATCAGTTAGCCTTAGATATGTTGAAACGTTTAGGGAAAGCTAACGACGAAATTATAGAAGTTTTACTTTCTCAACGGCAAGTTTTACCGGCTTTACGTTTTGTACGTAGTGCGGGATTAGTGGATAACGTGTCAGCCCGCAAATTTCTCGAAGCAGCTCAAAATTGCGACGATGACGACGTATACTTCGCCACTTACAAATTTTTCGAACTTCGAAATTTAAGACTGAGGGGAAACCCAATGTTCCTACCGGGTGATCATTGCGAACTTTATTCGAAACATTTTGAAAGATTGTTCAATAAACCAACGAGCTTGAGCGCTCAACTACTTAGTAAAATCGAAGCTTAAATAAAATAAAATGCAATGCAATGCTGTTTTGTATATTTTTGTTCTTGTTGCCGATAAATTGATATTATAAATGAATTAAATTTGAACTAGTCGAAAAAATTTAAATTACTCCAATGAATAGTTTATTTATCATTTCTCTACATTTTTTAAGCTATATACAAGAGTGAAGATTATTTTATTTGCGATACCACATTTGAACAGCGTTCATGCGTTTTATCTTCTTTTGTAATTGCAAAACTCCATAAAGAAGCGCTTCAGCAGTTGGGGGACATCCTAATTACCGAAAAAAAAGGTTACCTTTTGTAATTAAATGAATGGACCTTAGGGAAACTTTACCTGGAACATATATATCAACCGGGATGATTCGATCGCAGCCTCTAACAACGGAATAGGAATAATGATAATATCCCCCTCCGTTAGCGCAGCTTCCCATGCTGATAACCCATCTAGGTTCAGGCATCTGATCGTAAACCTTCCTCAAGGCTGGCGCCATTTTGTTAGTCAAAGTTCCAGCCACGATAATACAATCAGCTTGACGAGGGCTGGCTCGAAAAACGACACCAAACCTATCCATGTCGTATCTTGGAGCTGCCATGTGCATCATTTCGACAGCGCAACATGCCAAACCAAAGGTCAAGGGCCAGATGGAGCTCTTCAAGATGAAATTATTTAAATTAATAACAAAGGTGACTGGTTTATAATATTACCTTGCGTCCCCAATTCAACAAATCATCAAGTCGAGCCATGACATATTCAGCTTTGTTGTTTGGGCTGACTTGGAAAGGAGAGTACGGTTTCTTAGTGCTTGGAGCCGGAACTCCACCACTCGTTGATTTCTCAGTGGCAGCTGATGTACTCTGGATTCTCGATAATATCATAGATGACGATGAAACCGGGTATTTGGTTAAAAGGGAAGAGATTCCCGGACCAAACTGGCCCATTTTCAACATCACTGAAAAATTAATAATATGACATCGTAAAGGTCATTGCTTATACATTGAGATTACATAAGATGGGGTAGGACACTTGTCAGAACCACATAATGTAAAGCGCGAAAGCCTGAAATCTTAAAACTTAACGAAAAATATTGAAAGCAAATTTCAATACAACTTTCAGTATCTAAAACAATATTAATTCACGTCAAATAATTCCAATAAGCTATGATTATATTTACACTGGCAAGTTACCAACCCCATTAGTCTAGTTGGGAAGTCACACTTAAAAGTTTAATTTCACAATATTACTGCGTGTATTACACAAATGCTTCAATTATAAATACAATCCTGAGGATTTTATTTGATTTAATTCATAAAACTAATTATAAAATAATTTATATTTGTAAAAATAAGGAAAAATAAATCAAAATACACACTTGAAGCTGCAGCCGATGCGGTAGCCATTTTAACAATTTAGTTCAGTTCAGATCTTAATCGTAAATGAAGCGGGGAACACTGAAACCCGCGAAAATTCGAAATTGAAAACATGTAAACCATTTTTCCGGTCTGTTATTTTAAAGTTCCTCACCTTGAAGCGGTTGAAGAACCAATTATGTTTAAGCTCCTTAAAATAACACCCATTCGGCTTTCATTCATTCTCAATTTGTCTTCGGCGCTGGAAAAAAAATAACAAATTTCTGGGCACCTGGTCGCTGTGTTTTGATAAAATATGCCTCTTGAGAAAACTTCTCAAAGTTTTACTCATCCGAAAAAAAAAAGAATTTAAAGACTTCCGAAAGTCATTACTTTCTCGGTTCATCGCCGCGAAGTTGGACGCGCTCCTATTTGACTTGGAATTAGCTAAAATCCGGGAAGAATTAATCCCGTATTATTAAAAAGGGTGAAAAATTAATAAAACGGCGATAAAAATGACACTCGGGTTCGGAATGGACGCTCGAAGCTCTGGAGGAACGCCAGTACGGAAAATGTCCGCGAATAACCACGGTTGTTTACTTCCAGAGGTTAGTGATTGAAATTAAAGAATAGGACCTGTTTATTTCATTACCGTGACCTTTCCAGGTGAATATAGCGCTTGTTGGTCCTCCAGGTCAGTATATAATTAGTATAAAAAATAAGAAAATTTGCGATCTCATGATAGGCGCCCATATAAAAATATTAATTAGAACACTATAAGGTGTGTGCGTCTTCCCGGGGACATGGGTCCATTACGGACTAATAATGTACTTTTTAGACTGCCAGCTCGAATAGCGAAATAGGGGTCAAGAAGTATATCGCTACAACTTTTCCTCACACTAACTGAAGGCCTGAGTTGAAGGACAGGAGCTAGATGGGAAATCATGGGATACAATTTATCAGGAACGGCGTATATGTGTACAGGGTGGAAACTTCGCCGTCGGCCAATCCGCACTGTCTAGATATTTTTCTAAAACTTCTGCCTGTAGGTGTTACCGTGTTCGTAAGGGTAAATATGTACGGGATATATGTATTAACATATACTCGCATAACATCATAAGTTTATAAGATAACATACATAGTACACGCAATACATCTAATCTAATTGATACGGGATCAACTCTTTTCGCTGGAGAAAGTTTCCACCCTGTATATATGTTCTATATAATTTCCATCGTTAGCGATGGAGGATGGGAATACGGGCAGGATTCTATATCTATGTTCAATCATCAAAATATGTGAGGGTTAACATTTTATAATGTTACGATAAAACACGTAGCTAAATTATTACGTAATCGTTATTTTAATTGTATAAAAACGGGTGAAGGGGGTGAAAATTTGAGAAATCAATTTCAAATGACGGCGCAAACATTTGGACGACTATTTCGATTTACAAATGTCGAAATGATTTGGGATTTGATTTCGGCTTCTATCGATGCAAATTAGCGTTATAGGTCCCAGCTTATCTCAATTAAAACGGTTAAAGTTTCCGAAAGTTATTTCGTAAGACAAGAATTTTTCACATTTCTGGGGGCCATTTTTCAATATGGCCTCCAATTAGATAAATCTTGTTTAATTGGTGCTCCAGCAAAATTTCAGCAGTTTATTTTGGGCGTTGAGGAATTTGATTATTATTATTTATTCAAACATTTAAACTAAACTTCGATATTACATTTGGATTATAGGTGTTGGAAAATCTGGTGAGTTACTTCTATACAATTATACACACGTTCAAGCTGTAAAACATGTCTACAATTAAACTATTTCAGCCTTATCTGTGAAATATTTGACGAAGAGGTTCATTACTGAATACGATCCAGATTTAGGTAGGACAACTTTGCCTCAAAAGTTTGAAATATTTTTAACCGTATCACAGATAAAACACAGGCCATGCCGCAACAGACCTTTTCGGGGCTATTTTTAGCCTGAAAGGACTGTAAAAAATGGTTGTTAAAAATTCTTACATAGCAAATTGCTCGGTAGTGGTAACTAGCAGTATATTTAAAATGAAATCCCAACAAACGCTTTTTCGATAGCCCCGCGTATTTATAGACAAATCACCCTTTATTTACTTATAGAAGATGTTTACTGCAGAATTGACAGCGTTGATAACCAGGATGTGGTTGTCAATGTAATGGATACTTGTGATAAGGTAATTATTATTTCGAAGCGCCCGAAAGTTTTCTTCGTATACGCCAATACAGAGTTTATGCTGGCGGGGTTATGACCATGTTACGCGTGTCAGTGTAGTATATTTCAAAAATGTGAACCATGGTTGAAAAGTCCATTTTAAATTGGCCTCCATGTCCGCTTCTAAGTACTAAATTCTATGGGAAGTAACTTAGGCATAGCACTTTCGGTTAGTTTCAATCCATTTTAGCAGTGGATATGGAATTGTACAGAGTTTATTCAACCATGGCCATTGAGTGGTTTAGTTCGATGCCTGGTGTCATTTTTGTCATTCATGTATAGAGGAGGGTTATGGACTTCCGATCTCTGAGAAGAAAGGCGTCCCAACTTTTGTTTTCAAAATGTGCCCCCTAAATTTTAGTCAACCCAGGGAGAAAGTAGTGCCCAGTTTCACTGGTTAACCAGCACGAAGTTTTTTAAGAACACTTTTACATTTACTTCAAGAATTGTTAGCTAAAAATAAGCTTATGCTTCAAATCGGTATTTTTTCCAAGGAATTTAAAAAGCCAGAAAGGTATTTGAAGTGGGCTGATGCATTGGCGGTGGTTTACAGCCTAACTTGTAGAAACAGTTTTGAAACCGCCCGGAAGTATTTGGAAATAATCGCAAAATTCCGAAACCTGGACGAAGGCGACTTCATACTCTACTTGATCGGGAACAAACTAGACTTGGAACGTTACAGGTCATTTTGCCATTGTCCTATCTAAGCCACGATTTCAAACTGCATACCTAAATATACAAAATTTCCAAACAGGCAAATAAGCAGCCACGAAGGTAGTTTGTACGCCACTAGACACGACGCCATGTTTGTGGAAACGTCCGCGGCAGAGGACTACGAAGACGTCACCAAATTCTTCCATGACGCGATCAGAAGTATTGTCCGCGACCAAGAGGTTAAACGGCAATTAAAAACGGTATTGATTGCCGACGAAAGGGGTTCCCTACCAAGGATGTGTACGTCCAATCGAAACGTTATACCCCGAGTGGTGGCCCGAATCCCATCCGACCCAAAAATAAAACGACAAGAAGAAAGGTCGTCAACTTTAGAACGTAACCAGAAGTTTAAGTTGTTCAACAAGGGTTTCAAACTGTTTCAGTAAATGCAAATAAACTAGAAGCTTCCCCAAAAGTACTATGCCTAATCTTAAAAACATAATCAGGAAAATCTATATCTATATAAATCAAAGTCCTGACTGACTGATTGACTGACTGATAATCAACGCCCAGCCCAAACCGCTTGCCCTAGAAGTCTGAAAATTTGAAGGAAGGTTACTCATAAGTAGTAGGCGCGTACTAAGAAAGATTTTTCCAATCCGCCGCCATCTTAAAAAATGGCGCCTAGAAATGTAAAAAAACTCTTCTCTATGCAACAAAGTCCGCGCGTTTCAACCGATTTCACAGATATTAAGTACACGGGTTTCCTTTAACCTATAGACGGGCTGAATGATCTTTTGGATTCGATTTGCTGCCATCTTTTTAAATGGCGGCCAAAAACTAAAAAACCCTTCTTTATGGAATAATGTCCGCGTTAAAAGTAATAAAAAATGTCCCGACGGGCTGACGGGCAACGCCGAGTGAATTCGCTCCTAGGGTGCTACAAAAATTTAAGTCATCAGTAAAATCTACCCATTCTTTGTATAATTTTGATGGCAGTTCTTATTACACGCGAGCGACGCCGCGGGTAACAGCTAGTATTCTATAAAATTGGAAAATATGGCGAACCAATATCCTGTTTTCCAATTTAGCAAAACAACCGAAGCTGGAACAGTTTATATATCGAATAATCCGCCGTCGGAGATAGGGAGTTTCCTATCCTGTAGCATGAAAACAAATTTCCTCAGGCGCATTCTTTATCCATGGCACTATAGTACGTACCTTATCTCCTTGTAATGGGGTAGTCTTTCAGAAGGCACACTGACTGGAACTTCTCAGTTTATTTTTAACCACTTTTATTTATAAATAAAGAACACAAACTACTTAGTCAAACCTTTATTTATGGCTTGTTGAATAATACACTGAATAATAAACATGTTCATGTTTAAAAGACTCAAACGAGTGTTGGTTGTTCTGGTTTTGTTTTTTTTTAATATGCTGAGTTTTAAATGTTTTCACTACCTCCAAAAAAGTTAATATCGTCACAAAATTTTAAAAATGCTTCGCTTAATTAATAATTATTGCAAAAGCTTCTAATTGGTTTGTTTTTGAAGAGGCTTTTTTTTCTTTAAGATAATAATTATTCCATGTATTTGGAATGCAATTTTTTTTTTTACGCTTTCTAATTAAGAATACCCTTTTCTTAAAATTAATTAAACAAAAATATACAAGAAGGGAAAAATGAAGTGCGCTAGGGGGAATTTTTTTTGTATGAACTCTTTCAAAGAGTGATATGAACAAAACAGAGAGGGTATAATGATAGTGTGTGAAGCATCGATACATTAACTACGTGAAAATACATGAAATGTTTAAACATTTTGCTTCCAATCATTTCTTCTCAACTTCGCTTGTTTCCATCTCACCTCCTTCTTCCTTCTTATCTTTCTTACCATCTCCACCTATTTATTGATTTAATTTGTCTTAATACCTTTTGCCTTAATGAGATCTCTTTGGTTTTGTTCGAGCTGGCCTTAGGTCAGTAAAAAAAAAAAAAAAACCAAAATACACCAAATTAGACTTACCTTCAGAATCATTACCCTCTCCAGCACTATTATCGCGTCTTCTTTTACGCGGGAAAGGTCCTCTGGTGAATTTAGGAGGGGGTAAAGGATCCATACCCAGAACCTTGTGAATTTGACGGAATGAGATCAAACGAAGAGCGTACTATAAAAAGACAATGAAATATTCTTATACATTAAAAGATGCTCCGTAAAAACGCCAATGAACAGGGGTACAAATGTTTCTTGACAAGGGCAACTTGCAGATTTCTACACTTTCCCCATTTGTTGGCCCAATGGTTCCCTAGGCTACTGTTCTTGGCCCCAATGGTTCCCTAGGCTACTGTTCTTGGCCCCAATGGTTCCCTAGGCTACTGTTCTTGGCCCCAATGGTTCCCTAGGCTACTGTTCTTGGCCCCAATGGTTCCCTAGGCTACTGTTCTTGGCCCCAATGGTTCCCTAGGCTACTGTTCTTGGCCCCAATGGTTCCCTAGGCTACTGTTCTTGGCCCCAAAGGTTCCCCTACTATTCTTGGCCCAATGGTTCCCCTACTGTTCTTGGCCCCAAAGGTTCCCCTACTGTTCTTGGCCCCAATGGTTCCCCTACTGTTCTTGGCCCCAATGGTTCCCCTACTGTTCTTGGCCCCAATGGTTCCCCTACTGTTCTTGGCCCCAATGGTTCCCCTACTGTTCTTGGCCCCAATGGTTCCCCTACTGTTCTTGGCCCAATGGTTCCCCTACTGTTCTTGGCCCAATGGTTCCCCTACTGTTCTTGGCCCAATGGTTCCCCTACTGTTCTTGGCCCAATGGTTCCCCTACTGTTCTTGGCCCAATGGTTCCCCTACTGTTCTTGGCCCAATGGTTCCCCTACTGTTCTTGGCCCAATGGTTCCCCTACTGTTCTTACCTGGGCACTTGAAGTTATGTCTTCTCTATCTTGATTAGTCAAGCCAAATGAAGCATCAGTTGGCTCCTTTTCGCAAGGATCCATAATTCCTGGTCCAGAAGGAAGCAAAATTCCACCAGCAATGGCTTCAAACACTCTTCGGAGTGCGTCACCCGGGCTCATGTACTGGCCAGAGCTAAAAATAACCTTCTCGACCAACAGTTCCATCGCCTAGTTTGAAAACACGTGTAAGTTAGAAACTCTAACCGCGTCCCAATCGCGGCGAGGGGGCTTAATAAAATACCCAAGTGCTCATTCGTCCCCAAGTTGGTACACGTTGACAGAGATCCCTCATAATTCTGATAATCATGACGCAAGATTGAAGAACACTGGCCCTAGCCTAAGTAAGGATTAAACAAAAACCCAGCGAAGGAGAAAAAAATGTCAGTTAACTTAAGAGTTAAGAAGAATTATTCGAGAAACAACATGCAAAATTCCTAAGAATATTTTACAAGTTTGTTCCTAGACAACACAACAGTCGAAGTTAACGTGAGCATCGAATATTATTTAACAATATGTGTAACCTAATTCCTATTTATATTAGTTTTTTTATTTAAGAGGTTTCTTTCCGATTTCGTAAAAAACATATCGACGATTTATAATAATAAAATGAAAATTTCACCCAGAGTTAACTATCGAATGTTAAAAACAAAATCAACGTATTTTGCTGGATTTTTTTTTTTTGGATTATTCATTAAACAGTGACCCAAAAAGTTAACTATACTTTATCACCCCATAAACTAAATAAAAAGATAATTGCATTTGTGAAATTAAAAGGCTAATACTTAAATATTAGCCCAGCAAAACTTTAACGTAGTTTTATTTTTAACAGAATTGACCCGTTGTGTTGGTCAACTTTCCAGCCTCATGGATATTTTTAAACGTTTCCTTACGGTCAAATTATCTTTGCTTTTCTCTTAGTTCATTCATAAAAAAACGGCATTTAACAATTAACCGTGTCCCTCTGGATACAATGGTGAAACAAATTCAAATTTCATTTCTTATCGGTAATACCCTATTTCTAACGGGGTCACTGTTCATCAGTTTAACGAAATTAACTGTCCCCTTTGGTTGAAACATAATAAACTAGGTGGGTTCGTTTTTCTTTAACCCACTGCTCGAGAATTTGAATTTGCCCTACAACTGTGTGATTTGAAACGTATTTAAATCGAACTGGGACTGAGTGTAAGCGTAAGTTGCGTAAATGCATGAAATAATGTTATAATAAACTAAAAGTAAATTAAAATTTACGGAAATTAAAAAATAAATAATAAATAATAAAAAACTATTTCGGTTATGAATATGAGAAGTAAATAATAATAATAATATGATAGAAGCACAGGGACATAAGGCTGAAAAGTAGATTGAATAACGCCAACCTGGAACCATTTAGCATGACGTAAGGCGGCCAAGGCATCAAGGCATTTCTGCCTGTCCAAGACATCTGGTGGGTCTTTAACAATCTCTAGAGAATCAAGACGGCGACGGTTTGATATTAGCTCGCTTGCAGGGGATGACGATATTTCTTGACTGGGTGTTTGACCCCGAAAAGAGGAAACCTCGAGGGTCCATTCAACGTTTTCTTCCATTTTTGAAAAATTGGCAGCCATTTCAATTTTCCAAGAATAGAAGAAAGTCGCTAATGCGTCGTGACCCTCGAAGGTTTAACCTCATCGTGAATCAAAAATCCTTCTTCCCAGTCACCCCCTACACCACAGCAATTCACTCTCCCCTCGTAACGGAGGGAATTGAATAAAAGAGAGACACTAAACGATAAAACTTGACGAAACGATTAATAACAACCTATCAAAACAAGCTAAAAACTTCAAGGGGAACGCTAAAATTTTGAATAAACGACATGTGATTTCATTTAAACATTCCAATTCACGTCATATCTATTAACAAGGGACTTCGCCTATCTACTAACTAATAACTTAACGATTGTCGTATCAGAGGGGAAAGTGTGGTCTTCAAGAGAAACCACAGGGCCTTATTTTTTTATTTACTGGTGTAACTAACCAGGGTTAAAGTTAAAATTATCAAGGGCTTTTAAAGTTAAATCGTCAGAATAAAAAAAACATTTTTTAACGAAATTAAATTAATATTAATGTCAATTCGGCCCTAGGATTACTCCTCCGTCTGTTTCTTTAACGTTTGTTTTATAGCTACCGATTTCTACGTTTTTATAAAGATGCCGATGTCGCGAATAGACTGAAAATAATCAACCGGAAAGAAAAGAAGTGAACCCAATTTTTTGGGTATAAAATTCATACCGCCAGCTGCTTCAGCTCCTTCTTTCTCGGGACCATCTCTCATGACTGGTGATGTCAGCATAACTGTGATAGATACTTTGGGTTCCGTTGTCGACAACACTTTGATGGCGGCTTCCTCAACGCAACGTTTGACTTCGTACGTTTCATCTGGACAGACAACCTGAAAGATTCCATTGGATATACATTTACTAACAATACTAACAGCGCCTTTTTAATGCCTAGCTTTTCGCCTCGCAATGTTATCAGCGAATCCTAATTTTTAGGTTGCGACGAATTTAAACAACTGTTACTTACGGCAAATTGCTTGGGAAGGTTATCGGCAACACGATCTAATAAAGTTCTGGTGGGTTTTTCAGCGCACATAACAACAAGCTGAACATTGTTATCACCAGTTAATAAAAGGCCTTTGGCCAAAACCCCGACTCTCATAACACCCTTGAGAGTACGATTGGGCATCTGACTGGTTTCGTCCTTATCTTCTTTATTATCTTTATCTTCACTGTAATTCACACTGTTTTTTAAGTTTAGAGAACCCAAGTATTAATAACGAACAGTTTATCTCATATTAAAAAATAAATTATTAGAAATCCCTTCATAGGAAAGTTTTTTTCTCACAGAAATATCAACAGCTAATACATAATGCAATAATCACGAGGGATCGAGATTGAGAGAGAGAAAAAAAGTCTCCTAAGTCCAACTGTAAAAAAAAGTACTCACGCTTCAGCTTCGGTGGCGGCACCACTTTCCGATGGTTCTTTTTTGACCTCGGGTTCCTTAACAACGGGAGCCGCAACTTCTTTCACTTCCTCCAGTGGCGCATCCCTATTTAGATCAATTTAAGTTTTACGTACATATCTCTCCCCAAGTGGATTCAAGCGCAGTTAACGAATACTACTCACGCTTCGGCCAAAAAATCCGAAACTTGTTTCAAAGCTTTCTCAGTGTTGGTGACAATCTTTTGTACAGCTCCAAGTTCTTCTTCCTTGGGATATACCGCGGTATGTTTGGCCATAATGTGTCTATCATCGACAGAGTCAGGTCTTCGTGGGGGCATTGGTGGTCCCTACAATGGTTAACGTTAATGGCTGCTCTTTGTTACAAAAAAGATTACGATCATCAAATTTTAGATGGACATCGCAACATGGGGTGAATTCTATAACTGTTTGGTACAAAATCCTTAGCAACCAACCCACAAACCTTGATTGTCTTGACGTGGGGATAAAAATCCACAAGCGCGTGCGCCTTGACAAATAGTTAAGAGCTAATAGAGTAATGATGAGGGAACTATTTATCGTGTATGTGATTCGGTCTAGTAACCTTGCTACAAATGTTGCGATGTTGGGAAGGTAAAATTGTCCAGGCACTTTGTGGTAACTTCTCTCAGAGTATTATATATTTCTAATACACATAAGCTCAACGTGTTTAAGCTAAGTTTCATAATAATTCGGATACGCGTAATATTGTGGTGTTAAACACCCCAAGTACATCTTGCAGACAGAAACAAATAGACTAGGACTAAAACAGTACATAGATCGAAAAAGTCACTTACCATATTGGGTCCTAAAGGTCCTCTTGGGGGTCCCATGAATCTACCAGGAGGCATCATAGGTGGCAACATATGAGGATCACGGCCATATCGTCTGAACATTTCATAATACTCCATTTCTTCCTCGTAGCGTTTTCTCTCTTCCCAGTACATGCGCTCCTCCTCTTCCATCATCCTTTGGGGATCATCAAAATAGAACCTTTTGGCGCCACCATCCCATTAAAATTAATTAACCACTAACGTTTCTTTTTTCCATGTATTATTATTAAACTTAAGGAATTGTCCAAAAACTGACATCGTTTTTTATTTTTTTAACGGAGATTCGAGAGGAGGAGACAAGAGGAGGAAAAAAGACTCACAAGGGTGTGCGAGTATTTTGTTTTAAAAGCTATCCGCGCCCCCTATGGCCAGTATTTGCGAATTTACCAGCTTCAGGAGATATTTAACTAACTTTACCCTTGAAATAACTTTACAAAGGCTGGCTTCAATAAAAAGACTAGTAACACACGTGAAAGAGAACTTACAACCGATAGAATACATGGGTGTTCAAAAATGGGTGGTAGGGCCGAAGTAAAGTTGGTTCTAGGGGCGATCGAAATTGTTCTAATACATTTTGCACTAAGGGCCAACGTTTACGAGTTACAGGGAGCCCACTCTTAAATTTAAATTCCTTATAGGAAAAATAGGAATTTTTTTCCGGAATTATAGGATTTTATAGGAGAAAAATGTGTTTTTATAGGAAAATATAGGACTAAAAATGCTCATATATATTAAAATTTTGGGGCTTAAACTATGTAGAAAAATCTCAAAAAAAAAATAAAATAAAAAATAACAAATTGGATTTTACTTTGAAAACTCAGAACTTAATTAAAATATAATATAATATATAAAAAATGCTAACCGAGCTCCGCAATTTTGGTGTATATTCAAATGTGATCTCGATAGAAAAAACGCTAAATTTTGATAAATTTGATGCTAAACTATACGAAAACTTCGACTAAGTCAAAAATATAGGATATTATAGGACCTTTCATGAAATTATACGATAATATAGGACTGGTTCAAAAATATGGGAATTTAAGCACCTTAAAGATAATACTAATGCAGGGTTCAGACGAAATTTTTATACTGAAAATCCCGGACCATTTTAAGGTGTTTACCAGAGCCCACCTCATCACACCTGGCCCATATTTAGCAGTGCTTGAAGCATGAATTGATATACCAAACGAGATGAGCCCTGACTTATCAGGAAAAACTTTTAAATCCCTGACTTATCCAGGTTTTCCAGATTCCATACAAACCTGAGAAACACCCTAATCATAACTTGACAACAGTGGAAAAATGTCAGAGAACATTTCAGACAAAATTGTACATAGAACCCACCCAAGACTGCCTTCTTAAATTAATACTCAAAACGGGAATGGATAAACAAATTTAAAATTAGTGTGTATTAAGCCTACATAGAAGCTCGATAAACAAGTAGATCTTATTCTTAACCCTAAAACCTGAAATAAATTCAAGGTTCGCACACCCTTGACACACTACGACCGCATTCTATAATAAAAAGTCCACACAAACCTTATTTCATCGCGCCATCTTTCTTCCTCGCGTCTCTTCCACATTTCGTCCCTCATTTGTTGGCGTCTCATTCTGTCCTCTTGGATTTTACGTTGACGCAAGCTGGGTTTAATGTCAACCACCAAGTCAGGGTTAACCTTTTTCTGTTAATCAGGGACAGAACCGCGTGTTAAAGGCGCTAGAGCAAAACGAGAAACCTCCAAAAGAAGCTATGCAAACCTTGTACTGAAGTCTGTGACGGCGACCTTTCATGTGCATTTCCTTCGCATTAGGGTCGTTGAAACGACATTCGCACAGCTTACATTGGAAACTAATTACTTTCCCATCGTCATTACGAATTTCTTCTATGTAATCTTGACCTGCGAGAGTTTTCATTTCAATTTTTATTATTTTTTGTTCGACAGGTTCAAAGAAGTTCATACAACTTTTGGAAAACAAATTTCCCTGAGTTTTCCAGGTTTTTCCCTTATATGGAGTATCTTATGGATCAAATGTTAACGAAGGAGGGGGGGGGGCAAATTGGACTATAACATACTCAAAGAGCATCCCCGTATCTCTAATATAACCAGAGTTATGAGCCTCCAAAATTTAGTGTAATGATAATCCTATGGAGGGTATGTTTACGGACATTTTGCTTAATTACTCGGCCCCTGTTTGACTCAAATTTCCCTGATTTCCCTGAGTTTTACTAAAAATTCTAAATTTCCCTGAGTTTTCCCTTAATTTTACTAAAAATTCTAAATTTCCCTGAGTTTTCCCTGAATTTTACTAAAAATTCTAAATTTCCCTGAGTTTTCCCTTAATTTTACTAAAAATTCTAAATTTCCCTGAGTTTTCCCTGAATTTTACTAAAAATTCTAAATTTCCCTGAGTTTTCCATGAATTTTACTAAAAATTCTAAATTTCCCTGAGTTTTCCATGAATTTTACTAAAAATTCTAAATTTCCCTGAGTTTTCCCTTGAGGTTTTTGTCAACTATTTATTTCCCTGATTTTTCCAGGTTTTCCAGGTTTGTATGAACCCTGAGTTCATTAGTTTCTCTTACCAACTGGTTGAATATCAGCTTTGTCATCGTAGATCTCGTTCTTGTCTTCATCCATTGATTTATCATCCTCTCCGCTTGTGGTAACGCCAGCTGCGGTGGCGGCGGCGTTCGCTTCGGGCGTAGTAGTGTTTAATTTGGTACCACCGACGAAATTAATCTTAGGAGTTCCCAAAATCTTTTTATCGCCAGCGTTTTTGGCATTGGGTTTAGCTTTAGTTGATGAATTATTAGTCGCTAAGATAACGGGTTCGGTAGAAGGAATTGGTTTGCCTAATTTAGTGTGCAGTTTGACTACCTGAAAGGCAAGACACGAAAATATCACAGAGTTAAGTTCCGCGTTGTCACAATAGAATTTATAATTGTTTTTTGTACTTTTTGATGCTTAGTCCCACGAATATGAGCGGCATAAGCGTCTGAGCCAGTGCAAGTAACATCACAGAGTTCGCAACGTAAGGAAGTACCTCCTCTAGAACTAGGCGGAACAGCACCGGCTTTCGCAGCCGCTTCCTTCTTCTTATGCTTTTGACCTTCTAAATGCTCACGATAAGTCTATGGGAAACAATTTTGTTTGTGTTTTAACTAAATTTAGAAACTATACATTTTTAATCAAGCTAACAACTACAATAGAGCTATCTCAGTTGTGACGTCAGTGCTTAGGTAAAACGTCATGGGCTTAGCTTTGACAGTGGGCAGCCATGTTTGGTACCGCTTTGGTTCTATGGGCAAATAGCTTCTGTGACGTCACACTAAGCCTTCTGAGATAGCTCTATAATGCTTAAAGAAAAAGTTCAGGTAGCGTAACGTAACATTATACCTTAAAAGAACGCCCATGCTTTTAAGGTATAATGTTACGTTACTTGACTTTTTCATATAACCAGGGGTCCAGGGTTTTTACGAGGTGATCTGACAAACATAAAGAGACTTCCCAGGGTTCATACAACTTTTGGAAAAAAATTTCCCTGAGATTTCCAGGTTTTACCCGTATATGGAGTATCCTATGGAGCAAATGTTAACGAAGGAGGGGGGGGGACAAATTGGACTATAACATAGTCAAAGGACATCCCCGTATCCCTAGTAAAACCAGAGTTATAAACCTCCAAAGTATAGTGTAATGTTAATCCTATGGAGGGTATACTAAGTTTCTGAACATTTTGCTTAATTACTCGGCTCCTGTTTGACGTAGCCGCAAGTTTTTAGTATGGTTGGATGGGGGACAAATTGGACTATAACATACTCAAAGAGCATCCCCGTATCTCTAATATAACTAAAGTTATGAGCCTCCAAAGTATAGTGTAATGTTAATACTATGGAGGGGGGTATGTTTACGAACATTTTGCTTAATTACTCGGCCCCTGTTTGACGCAATTTTCCCTGATTTCCCCGAGTTTTGCTAAAAATTCTAAATTTCCCTGAATTTTCCCCGAGCTTTTTGTCAACTATTTATTTCCCTGAATTTTCCCCGAGGTTTTTGTCAACTATTTATTTCCCTGATTTTTCCAGGTTTGTATGAACCCTGCTTCCTTATATTTGTAACTAAAACTGTTCATACCTGTGGGCCAGCGCAACTAATTTTACAAACATCGCAATAGTGCAATTGCTGAGGCTTCGGTGGTTGTTTAGCCTTTTGGTTCTTCATAAATCCACCTTTCTTGAAACCGGTCCAGGAATTATTTTGACCTTTGATTGCGGAAGAAGCTGCGGCGCTGACACTTTGAGCGACGCCAGCGGCGGTTGTGGCTCCAATAGCAGCAGCGGCGGCGGCCGCTTGCTGGGTGGTTCCTACTCCACCTTGAACATACATCGACGCGGGTGAATTGTACGTAGAATAACTGGGAGCTCCGGCTGAATTTGTTGAATAAACGTAGGACGTCGCGGCTCCTTGAGTTGTGGCTGCTTTTGCACCACCTGATCGCGATGAACCATAACCAGTAGCATTAGCCGAATATGTAGATTTGCTAGTCCCTAATCCAGAAGTGCCGTAAGAAAATTTGGGGATGGGGGGGAATTGTGTCTTACTACTTCGTTGTCTAACCTGTTCCAGTTTGATAGTGAGTAGTGTCTGCCGCTGAATAAACTTGCGCAGCTTGAGGGTAGTACGATTGTGTCTTGTCATATGTTGTCTAAAAAGTGACAGTTAGCATTTAAACATTTGTAAACTTTCAAATCAATGGGCAAGTCTCGTGTAAATTTTCTGTTTCACCTCAAACCATTGTCAATTAACGTTATTAAAACAGAGCTCTAATAGAAGGGAATGAAAACTGATAATAAAAATCGGGTAAAATGAAAGTAGGAACCAAAACGGGACCATTTGTAAAACAAAATGATATCAGGGTTCATACAATTTTTGGAAAACAAATTTCCCAGGTTTTTCCCGTATATGGAATATCCTATGGAACAAATGTTAACGAAGGAGGGGGGCTAATTGGACTATTACATAATCAAAGGACTATATTAGGTCCTAGGGACTTGGCAATTCGGGCTTAACTCCGCCCCCAGCGCCATTATGGTATGTTTTTTTAACAGAATGAAAGCTATATAAGCCCCTCCTCCTGGTATGTTTTTTAGCACTAGTGGATGGTAGCCTGACGTTGCATGACGTAGTACTGCCAAGTCCCTATTAGGACATCCCCTTATCTCTAGTAGAACCAGAGTTATGAGCCTCCAAAGTATAGTGTAATGTTAATCCTATGGAGGGGGGTATGTTTATGAACATTTTGCTTAATTACTTGGCTCCTGTTTGACGCAAATTTCCCTGAATTTTCCCTGGGGTTTTTATCAACTATTTATTTCCCTGATTTTTCCAGGTTTGTATGAACCCTGTGATATCTTTAATACAGAAAAATGCTCATTTTTAGGTAATAAGTGAAGTTGAAAACATGATATCACTCTGTTTCCCCCAATTTTAAACAAAATATCAAGTTATTTCGTACTTTTTATGAGTTTTTGTTACTTCTTCACAGAAACTGTTATTCTAGATATCTCCCCTTGATTAAATAATAAATGCTTTTTCTGTCAGTTTTTTTGGAAAAAAGGTGATTTAAGGACCAAATACAGATATCAGGGTAGATAATGGACTTTGCAGGGAAAATAGGGACTTTTAGGGACCTGGTGGAAGCCCTGGGATTATGAAAACTTGAGGGACTTAACTGCAGAATATTTTCTACAGAGAGCTATCAGTTGTAGGAGGAGCTCAGTCTCGTGACATAATTTACACTGCCACATTGGTGGGTTTTAAGCAGGAATGAAGCTGAGACCACCCAATATGGCTACCAGAACAGCGGTAAGACTTGGGATGGTGTGACGTACTACTATCCCATCTGAAAGCTCTCTATAGGGGGTTTCCTCTTGCTTTCTCTCAGCCATTTTCATCCCACAAAATGTTGTAAACCAAATTTTACACCTATATTGCGCATTTGCAATAACATGCATTTTAATGGGCCCGAGCGAACACTTTGCGAAATTCAAACTGTACAGGAAATATAATGTAATAACCGAACATAATGTGAACAACAATCGCCAGTGTGGGTGGCCCTTTGATATTCTACAGATATCATTCCCCTTGACGTAATATTCCCACACGCACAAAGGAAGTTGTTGCATGACGCTACGCTTTCCCTTATTTTTCAATAAGCAAAGAATAACTCCTTTTTTGAGACTTGCCCTTACATTCTTGCACAATGCACATATTACTTAACACTGACCTGTTGTCGGGATGCATATTGATAGGCTGCAGCTGCTGCTGCTTGGGCTGTCTGATAAGTGTCATAACTAGCCTGCGTAGCTCGAGGTGTCGCCGCAGCGTATGTTTGGGCTGTGTGTTGAACAGCATAGCCAGGAGTTTGACTAGTAGGATAACTGGTTGCGGCAGAAGTTCTAATTAGAATAAGTATATTTTGATGTACCGATTACAGAATGGTGCTCTTTGAACTTAAATTTTTGAGGATTACTATGTAACATTACTCCATTTCCAATTTTAATGTTAAATTTCTTAATTTTAAGTTATTTCTAACATAAATTTAAATTTAGGCAATGGCGGCCTCGCATGTACAGTATAGACTAATGGCACCCCATGTTATTTCCCCATAGAGTTTAATACAGTCGAAGGCAGAGGACTGCCATTACCCTATCAATGGTTGATTGAAGGCCAACTGATATGTAAGCATGGTCAGAATTTGTACCAAAAACTTCAGCCCATAAAATAATACCAATACCGAAGTATTATAAACTGTTAACAGTAAATAAACCTATAAATATTGGCTTTGAAACTAACGTTTAAAACATGCCAGCCAAAAAAACTCGACTAAAGTCACAAAACGGAGCGGAGTAACAAAGATCCGCCATTTTATAGCCGGCAAATCAAAGAAATTTTTGTTAAGCCTAACGCTATTCTTCCGCCAATTGAGTTTACATAAACCACCGCTTAAATAACATTAAATTTAAAGTCAAAAGATTACATTATGCCTTTCGACACGCTTTTAAAGATAAATTATTTGAATTTACTTACCCAAATGATGTTCCACCGGTACTGTAACCGAAATAATTGTTTGCGGCCATTTCACCGCTAGACAGTTCACCACCACTTTCTACACGTAGTGAACGACGACGATTGCGCAGAGCCGCAGATTAGAACCAGCGTGTTGAAGAGGAACGGGAAACGTATAGCGGCAGCGGTTCGGAAGGGGGGGGGATGCCAAAACTTCGTTACCACGTTCAATCCCTTTGTACCTTGGAGGAGAAAATGGAATGGAGTTAAAATGTACGTGGCCCCTTTTCTCACGGCCACTACCTTTAGTAGAGAATTGTTAAGTGCGTAGCACCATGGATAAAGAATGCGCGTTAGTAAATTTGTTTTCACGCTATAGTATAGGCAACTCCCTATCTCGAACGACAGCTCATTCTGTATACACTATGTAACTGCATCGGTTGTCAGCACGCGGAAGCAAGGTCTCTATGTAACCCAGCTTTGTGCGTGCTGACAAGAGACAATAAACTTCAGGATTTTCAGGATTTAAAAAGTACTCGAGCTAAAAAACTCGGGGATATTTTAAATCCTGAAGTTTTTTTGTCTCTTGTCAGCACGCACAAAGGTAGGTTACATAGAGACCTAGCTTTGCGCGTGCTGACAACCGATGCAGTAACATAGTGTATACAGAATGAGCTGTCGTTCGAGATAGGGAGTTGCCTATCCTATAGCCATGGATAAAGAATGCGCGTGAGTAAATTTGTTTTCACGCTATAGGATCGGCAACTCCCTATCTCGAACGACAGCTTATTCTGTATATACTCTGTTACAACATCGGTTGTCAGCACGCGCAAAGCTAGATCTCTATGTAATCTAGCCTTGCGCGTGCTGACAAGAGACAAAAAAATTCAGGATATTTTAAACGATTTTAAATCCTGAAGATCCTGAAGTTTTTTGTCTCTTGTCAGCACGCACAAAGCTCGGTTAGATAGAGACCTAGGTTTGCGCGTGCTGACAACCGATGCAGTAACAGAGTGTATACAGAATAAGCTGTCGTTCGAGATAGGGAGTTGCCTATCCTATAGCGTGAAAACTCACGCGCATTCTTTATCCATGGTAGCACCATTTAAAAATAGAAGCTAGTTCTCATAAATTAGATTCTATTTTCAAAACGCAGGGGGCATTGTCGACGTTTTGTACCCAACCAAAACGCCGACGATGCTAGGACTCTGGGAGGACTTCGTTTCCATAGATGGGGGTACAGAGGATACGTTATATTCTACTCCATCTTACCCCTCTCCAGTCTCTCCTTCAAGATTGCACATTTGGCCTTTACTTGCTTGCTCGCCCGTTTCTCTCTAGCTCGCTCGAAAACGACATCGGGAAGATGGGCAAGCTACGTTTTCTACTTCTAGCTTCTAAAGAAACTAGCTGTTGCCAACGTCATCTGCTGTTGGATAAGAGAAACTAGAAAGTTCTGTATCTCTCTTTCCGAATTCTCTAACTTTATGCTCCGCTTTATGCCTTTAATAAATTTATTGTTATTGGGGCACGTTCCCAGACCCACATGGGCAATTTTTCTGCATTGTTTTTGGAAACCAGGAAGAGGTTCTTGTCTATGTAGACGCTAAATACTAAATTGTCCTTGCCTCCATGCCCTTATGAAATATCATTTTTCTTTATTTTTATATATTATTCCACCCTTGTTACAACTTTCAAATTTCAATAAAACGATAAATCATAAAGCTACAATGGAGCAGTTTGGTCCAATTCGGTTGCGGCTGCACAAAGAACAGACAACTTTCTGAAATATACAATAAGACTAAATGAACTGTCCAGCGTTGTCCTCGCTGGGAGTGGGACTATGGGACGCAATTTCTCGGGTCCGAACGGGTTACGATGTATATATACAGGCAAAGTATAGGGTGGAAACCTTCGCCGTCCGTCTAGGTACTTTGTGCTAACAGAGCAATTAAATAGTTTATCTTTGTAGTGATTCATATGACTTGAAATATTTAATTGTTTCGTTTGTATTTTTAAATTTGAAATAATTTTACATTAACTAATTGAAATTAAGGTTAAATTTGAATAAGTTTAAATACAGTAGCGTGAGCGCCCCCCCCAAAAAAAAACAGAAAGGTATAGAGCTTTCAGATGGGATAGTACGTCACACCCTCCCAAGTCTTACCCCTGTTCTGGTAGCCATAATGGGTAGTCTCAGCTTCATTCCTGCTTTAAACCCACCAATATGGCAACGTAAATTATGTCACGAGACTCAGCTCCTCCTGCAACTGAAAGCTCTCTATAGCCCACTCAATCTGTGTTCACGAGCGCAAGCGTTTCGCACTGTAGCGAGCAGCTTGCGTCGTTGAGCGCGTGATCAAGTGGGCTATGATAGCCCTTTAAAACCCGGACTATTCAATTTCCATTTAAATCAACTGCTATTAATCTGTACACTGTGAAAGAACTCTTCCCAATGCCAATAACGTTTAAAACCAAGATTTATTTTACAACAAATGCAATATCGACAATTTTTTACAGTCCTTCTCTATTTAAAAATGCTACCTTCAATTTTCGGAAACGATAGAATTTTACTTTTACCTGCTATTATTTATATTTATAAAACTATCGCCATCACAAACTCAACCGAAATATGATAATGATTTTCCTTTTCCTTTTTGTACATTACGTTGCGTTACCTTTACTTTCAATCTATCGCCGAGCCTTTACAAGACGACATAAAATCATTAAACGAGGGGAGGGTTATAGGAACGACTTCTGATAGGGGATCAATCATAATTTTACATAGTTTTTATTTTTTTTTTTTTTTATTTTTTGGTAATGATTCTTTCTTGGAAGTTATATATTCTTTGGATTGCGTTCACGTGTGAACGCTTCTTTTCTTCAAATATGATAAAATTCTCGTCATTTCCATCAATCTTCTTGGATCAGGGTGTCTGGCTTCCAGTTTTGTCTCAGATTCATTGGAAACCTGAATAAATTAAAATAAACTTAATATTTTCTTCTCCTGAAATCTCTAATTGATTGAAAAGCAATTTTAAAATTGCAAGGAGTATGTATAAGAGGGGAGACTCGGAGTCAGACAAAATGCACGTAGTATCCCTTTCCTAAAACGTTACTGTGCCGTTCCCCGGTTACCCAGGTTACCGCTCCCAAACACGTTAAGAGAGCGTACACTCTCGCGCATGCGTCCAAGCCTTCTTGCTCTAGGCTCATGAACTTGTTTATTATTACTG
This sequence comes from Phalangium opilio, assembly GCA_019434445.1. Classification (NCBI taxonomy): domain Eukaryota; kingdom Metazoa; phylum Arthropoda; class Arachnida; order Opiliones; family Phalangiidae; genus Phalangium; species Phalangium opilio. The sequence goes on from JAEQBA010001406.1 coordinate 390,568, forward strand.
TATGCCTCGTTTGTTTTTTACCTCCCCGCTTATACACCCTCCTTGATTTTAGTATCACGATCGGCGTAATATTGTGAAACATTCATACCGGAATTGGAATGGCGTCGGTAGTTAAATCCTTCTCTATGTTTTCAACGTCCGGCAACAATTCGAAATCTAGTTCTTTGCCTTGTTGTTTAGGTGTATATACCACGGTGACTTCTTTCCTCATAGGTTGATACCCGTTAATCTGCGCCGTTACAGCGTACTTGCCAGGTGTAAGCAACCTCCAGTACTCCCCTTGATAAACTGAGAGTGCCAATTTATTAAAATCATAATATGAAACAATGATAACTTGGCGGAAGTTCCCGGACTACTCATTTTGGGAGGTGTGAAACCAATGAAATTTACGTCACTCCCCCGAGTAGTCCGTCTCGAAACGCGATAAGTTAATAAAGAGTTTTTAAATACCCGTGGTGACATCGTGATCAATGCCCTTTTCGGTGCCGTCAGTAATATTAAATACTTTAATAGTCGCACCAACTAATGGCTTGTTCGTTTTGGAATCTTTAACGAAACCTTTGATTCCTAAATGTGACTATGCAGAAACACAATCGTTATTGCTTTGCTTTGACAGTTATGATATGATCAGGAAAATATTTGGTGTCTTACCTGCCAAATGTAATTGACCAGGGCTTCCCTATTCTTTTGCCATTCAGCTGGTAGTTCATCTTCGGAAGGATACTTGCTGCAACCTAACTCTAGGGTGATTTCAAAATCGTTCGAACTCAGGTAATTGAAATCTTGCATTCCTTGGAACAAAGCAAAAGAGAAGAATTTTGTTTTGAATTAAACTGAACGATATCTAAGGCATCGAAAAATAAGTCATGCATCTTGACATCACACGCTATATTTTTAATAAGAGAGTGGGGCAGAATATTCTTGAACCCGTAAAGTCCTTGTGATAGTCTTTATGAGCTAAGAGGGAAAGACAAGGGGTAAAACGACACCTGCGCTGTACACTATTTTGTACAGGGGGTTTCTCGTCTTGTAGAAAGTGGACGTCCTTTGTTTTAAACTTAAACCTCTGTTCGTTGGCTCCCACAATTGCCTTCCCTTTTTTAACCGTCAAAATGACAATTATTAACAGATCAGATGAAAATTCAATTCACGTAAAATGTTGCTGCACTGCCAAAGGAAACATTAATCGATATGATGAATGTCACACGTCTAAGCTAATAATAATAATAATTTTGATTTCACTAATGGTACAGCGACATTCAACTCAAAATAAGTGTTCGTTCGATCTGTCCCACTCTGTATTATTTTTTTTTTTTTTTTTTTCAAAGTTTCCTATTAATCTACCTCGAATAAGAATGAAGTTGCGCGACTTACCTCCAGAAACACTATACCACGCTGCTCCGTTAGTGATACCACCCTGTTTAGAGAAATCGTCACCTCCGCAGTCAATTCCTTCTTTCAACGACATAGTCTTGTGCGTGTTAGCATATACTTGCGCCAGATGTCTGAAAATATAAAAACCACACGTCAGTTAGATGACAAAGTCAAGTCCCTTAACAATAGAATCGTTAATCATCATGTATACTGTTTACTTTCATTATTGGCATTCTAACGTATCAGTTTTTACCATAAATTGACAATCTTTCTTTAAGTTTATATGTCTATAGAGGATCTATAGATTGGAACTGAGAGGGGAGGAGATACGGGGGCGTGACGTTTAAATTCTATGGCCTGAGCTGACGACTTCCAATATGGTCGCAAAAAAATAGGTAAGAGATAGGAGCAGGGCCGAATTAAAGGGGGGGGGGCGAGAAGCATTGGCCCCCGGGCGCAAGGCTTGTTGGGGGCCCATTGAGTTAAACTATTCTCCCTTAGCGACATTTCCTGTTCCGTTTTTTTCTGAATGAAGGGGGCACACACTATCTCGGCCCCCCCGGGTGCAAAATGCTTAATCCGGCCCTGGCCTCCAAAGTTTAGTGTAATGCTATTCCTTAGGAGGGCATGTTTATGAAAATTTTGCTTAATTACCTGGCCCTGTTTACTCGATCCTCAAGTTTTTAGTATGGTTGGATGGGGGGCAAATAGGACTATATCATACTCAAAGGACACCCCCTTATCTCTAGAAGAACCAGAGTTAAGAGCCTCCAAAGTTTAGTGTAATGCTATTCCTATGGAGGGTATGTTTGTGCACATTTTCCTTAATTACTCGGCACCTGTTTTCTCGATCCCCAAGTTTTTAGTATGGTTGGATGGGGGGCCAATAGGACTATAACATATTCACATGACATCCCTTTTATCTCTAGTAGAACCAAAGTTATGAGCCTCCAAAGTTTAGTGTAACGTTATTCCTACGGAGAGTATATTTGTGAACATTCTCCTTAATTACTCGGCCCCTGTTTACTCGATCCCCAAATTTTTAATATGGTTGGATGGGGGGCAAATAGGACTATAACAGACTCAAAGGACATCCCCTTATCTCTTGTAGAACCACAGTTATGAGCCTCCAAAGTTTAGTGTACTGCTATTCCTATGGAGGGTATGATCATGAAAATTTTGCTTAAATACTCCCCATATTACCCTGTTCTCCATTCCTGCTTCTAAAATTACACGGATCCCTGGTTTTAGTTTGGCAGAAATCTCTAAACATCCTATGGCCATAACTTTATTCATACAATTCTGGAAATTTATCGTGAAAGGTAGCGTGATCCTAAGTTCTTTGAGGTAGGTATATAAAGTATTACATCTAACCGCTTTTCCTGAATAGGGTCAGTTATTGATTTTACAGGGCTTGAAGGAATATTTGCTTACCTAAAGGTTTCATCATCAGGAGTGGGTGTATATTCCCGGCTGTTACCATCCTCTGATTCGTCAAAGGGATAATTTGCCACGAGAGCTCCCCCGTGGAGATTGGCCGAAAGAACAAACGGGTTATTTAGAATCCATTCCATGACAGCCATAGTTTCAGGCTGAACCTATTCAGATAGAGAAATACAGGAAAAAAAAATTCAATTTCGTTGGGTAAATATTTGATTGGATTTGCTTTTGCTTTTGAAAGACCGAGACTTATTTGTTATTGCTTTTCAAGGATTGAGCAATAAAAATTGTAATATAATAGATATTGCATATAGTTGGACAATATAAAATTGGAAAGAAGCAATATTTTCGGTTTTCACAAGGGCTATCAAAAACTGAACCTGCACATGTTTTATCTACCTGACTACATTTAGTTCGGATATACTCCATTATCTATCTATACCTATATAAATCAAAGTCCTGACTGACTGATAATCAACGTCCAGTCCAAACTGCTTGCCCTAGAAGGCTGAAAATTTGCAGGTACGTTACTCATATGTAGTAGGCGCGCACTGAGAAATATTTTCCCAATCCGCCGCCACCTTAATAAATAGCGCCCAGAAATGTAAAAAATCTTCCCTTTGCAACATAGTCCGCGCTTTTCAACCGATTTCCCAAATATTTAGGACACTGGTTTCCTTTTACCAATAGACGGGCGGAATGGTCTTTTGGGTTCGATTTGTCGCCATATTTTTAAATGGCGGCCAGAAATTTAAAAACCCTTCTTTATGGAATAATGTCCGCATGAAAAGTAATAAAAAATGTCCCGACAGGCTGACGGGCAACGCCGAGTGCCTTCGCTCCTAGAATGCTACAAAAATATTAGTCATCAGTAAAATCTACCCATTCTTTATATCATTTTGATGGAAGTTCTTATTACACGCGAGCGACGCCGCGGGTAACAGCTAGTCTTATATATTTTTGAGATAGTGGTTTATTTTACGTTTGCTTTTTATGCACAAGTCACAATTCGTTACTCAATTTGACCAAACTGCACGTAACACCAGGGGAAGGTTTTACAAATAAATTGGTTGAGTTCTACCATTTCTTATAAAACTTTTACATAACGTCCTATTCTAGATCCGCGAAAGTTGAAGAAGTTCTGACTGTGACTGACTGATAATCAACGCCCAGTCCAAACTGCTTTGTCTAGAAGGCTGAAATTTTGCAGGAACCTTACTTAGGCACGAACTAAGAATGATTTTTTCTAATCCACCGCCATCTTTTAAAATGGCGGCCCTAAAAGTGAAAACTAATAGAAATGTCCTGCTACTATATGTTGAAACGAAAATCTTATGACGGTATAGTCAAAAATTTTAAAAATATACCGATGATGTTAGAAAGGTGAGTCAATGAATGGATTTTGCAAATATGTTGTGTACTGTATATGCTTTTAAAATTCTGTACTTTTCAAATCCGTTTTAAACAGGCTCCCCTTTAGAAGTGCATGTTCCTTCCGCTGCATACCAGTGTTGAGGGAAAACCAACGTTACGGATATAACAGAGGAAGTTCCAAATATTTTATTAAAATAAAAAAGGAATTTGACTTTAAAGAAATAGATTTCCTTAAAACGTGATTGATAGATAGTTCGGCCTAGATTCAGGGCAGACACAAAAAATGTGGATAAATGGAGGAAAACATTTATTTTCGATATTCCCTAAAGCGAAAGTGTTTCAATTGAGAGTTAATAAGCCTGAGTATGACTGTCCAGTAATGACAGTACATGGACACTAATATCTTTGTCATTGAAAATAGCCAATAGGCAGAAACATCCAATCTTGAAGTATGGATACTGCAGATCAAGTCGATACTTGTCGATTCGTTTTTGAGTTATTCGACTTAAAACCAGGGTTCGAAAAAATCCAGCCCACCGGGTTTTATTGGGTTTTTATATAAGCAGTTGCGTGCATTGTAGAAATTGTCATAAATCTTAAAATATTTCATAAAAGATAATGAATGTTATTAAATAATACCTTGGAAGTCAAAACATTATCTTAAACCAGGAATAGATTTAATATTAGAAGTAGGAATGGAGAACAGAGTAATGTGGGCACGTCAAAGTCCCGGACCACCTTCACCGGGACGGTGGTCTATGAAAGAAGAGGCGGGTGTTAGCTACAGAGGTAAAATGGAATTACGTATTTTTCGCCGTCCCCGTCAGCAACATCATCAAAACGTAGTTTAAGTGAGCCAATAGGCCTAAGATAATTTAAAATCTTTGTTACGTGTTGGAAGGAGGAGCTCTATACTGGGCTATGAGTCGGACTGAAGTAAATACTAACCGTTCTCCATTCCTACTTCTAAAATTAAATCTATCCCTGATACCATTTAAACACGAAAATCAAAAATATTTCATCATTCTTTGAGCATGTTCTTCTTCACGACCGACCGCGTTCATTAATTACGTGACACTACTATGCCAATTGTTATATTTCAGAAAAGCATATGTCTCATAATTGATTGTTTATCATTTAGCGCAAAATCGAAAAAGCTGCTATAACCATTTCATTGTTTTGACTAAACGAGGCCCAATTACGAGATTCGACCCAAGGGATGTTGACCGGGCAAAGAAGGTCGCGGCGTGTTTTCACCGTCATTAATTATTTTGTTTGTGAGCGCGGTTTGAGTTACGTTTTTGGAGAATCTCTCTTCCGAAAGACAAAAGTTTGTGTAATTTAATCTAGGATGACAGATCCGTAATTTGTTAAATTAAAGTAATTGGAAACCCCTTCGAGACGAGTTTTTCCCATTTTCGTTGTATTGCTTTTCTCTTCTAAAAGAGGTTTCAGTTCAGGCAACTGTCTCAACTCAGTAGCTTCCTATGCCAAATACCATAAAATATGTATGACTTTCTCATCTTTGGCAAAGTGGAACGACAAGATAAAGTATGAGTAGAGGACGATAAATTAATTGACCATCTAGTATAGCTCTTTCAGAAACCGATGGCTCCCTTCAGCTCAAGAGACGCCAATGATCCTACAACCTTTCTACTAAAGAGTCGACCGCAGTTATTGCGTCAGAAAGGTTTCATAATCTGTTTAGTGGCAATTTTCAAAATTGCAGAGAATTAAAAAACAATAGCAATTACAAAATTTCAGTATCGCTACAGTGTAGGTCCGACGACAGTTTTTTGGTGGTAAAAAACGTGGTAGACAACCCTCAGTATGACCATTTCGTAGGAACTAAAGGCTCTTTCAGACGATCCAACTTTTTGACTCAGCTTGATAGGTCAACTCGAGTTGAAACAAGTAGTTGGATCGTGTGAATAGACGCTGGATGAGTTGAGTCACCAAAAAAGTTGGCTAGGAAAAATTGGATCAATGATCCAATTTTTGCTGACTCAACTTTTTAATTTCATTTTTCCAGCCAATCAAAATTAATTACAAAAAAAAGCCTTTTTCGCGGGTTATTTCGTAAGTGCCAAGGTAGGTGGCGCTTGAAAAATTTCATTTGGCAGTAAAAGTTTAGTCGTGTGAAAAGGAAGGATTTACTTCACTTTTCCCTTCAAAAGTTCGGCAAGTTCATACAAATTTTTGACCATCGAGCTGAGTCAAAAAGTTGGATCGTCTTTAGAGGGAAAGAAAAGTTTGCCTTCCACCTCGCTTTTTAGCGCCTACGCTGTAGTCTTTTAGCATTATGAGAGTGCGCAGAAACGGCAATGTATCAACCCCTTTGTATGTCCCAATAACAGAAGTTAATGACTTCTTATCCTGGGAAGTATTGGACACTAAGGCTTTATATAGTATCCATCGTAAAAGAGGGTCGAAACTTTCCTCTTAATATCACCGCCACACTCTTAACTCATCAACTCGGGTTTTATTTTAAATTTTTTAGAAGTTGAGATCCGAGTCTTTTTTAAATTAAGAGATAATTAACGAACCTTGTGATTTATCTGATCGATGCTACGGAAGTAATGGTGTCTTCCTGTTCCCACTTGTCCTTTGCGATAAGCCAGAGGGTTCAAACTTGGGAAATCGCGGTTCAAGTCAACTCCATTCGCGTTGCTTCGACCCAAAAGCCAATCTTTGTCTCCGCCATACTGCAATAAAATAGAATGTATTTAATATCAGAAGGGGATAATAGAAGAAGGATAATACTCTGTATTCTCTTAATACTTTAGTTATGTAACATTATTCTTCCCGGGCTCACCCTTTTTGTTTGCTTTCTTGCCCATCATATTTCAGATGGGCATCGCACCGCCATGTGAACTCTACAACTGTTTGGTACTAAATTCTCAGAAATCAACCCACAAACCTTGATTGTATTGACGTGGGACAAAAATCCTCAAGCGCTCCTTGGCAGATAGTTAAGCGCTAATAGAGTAATAATGGCGGAACTATTTATCGCCTATGTGATTCGGTTTAGTAACCTTGCTCTGATGTTGGGAAGAATCACGTTACAAGTACCCCGCTTTGTGGTACACTTCTCTCGAAGAGAAGTATTATATACTTCAGTTAATATGGATATATTCTTAGCATTTAATGAGATCATGGAGGAAAAGTGGAAAGAAGACGAAGAGGGGGTACGCTTTCCTACCCATCCGATAGGCTTTCCATCCACAACTTGGTAGAATATCGAGTTTTTGAGGTCGGTTCGTTTCATCACTTGACCACATTTTATGAGATCTCTCTACATTCTCCCGTTATGGAAGTTTGGCATGAAAAGCTTGTTAAAGTTAGAACGGCTTTCCTTCCCCTTTCTATTTTTCCTCCATGAAATACTTAAACCACAAAAAGTACTATTTCCGATCTTCTATCGGTAATATATTTTAAGGATTAGTTTTGAAATGGTTTAAACTAAGGCATTTGATTATAACGAGTACAGATTTGCTACTTTTGGTTGTCTGAAATATATAAGTATAGGAGCTGTAAATACAGCATGCACTAGTTTGCATCTGTAGATCAAAACAAGTGTTCAGTTTAAAGAACTTGAAAACCACGAATATTGTAATAATTTTGTGGTGGGTAATGTGTTTAGAGTGCATAAAACCTCTATGTTAAACATAACCTAAAGCTGAGAAATGGGGAGCCTATGTACTTTAATTTATTTTTGAGATTTATTACTACGATATGATATTGTTGAATTCAGCATTTTTCAAATTTGGCAATCGGTCAAGTCAAGAATGACTTGAAATTGTTAATAACAAATTCAGTTTTGCTATCAGAACACGCTAAATACTTTAGCCACTGCTAAAAAAAGGGATAAATTGTTGCCTTAGCTGTAGAAGAAAATATGCCTAGTAACCAAAATTTCCCAAGTTCTTTTTCATTTAAGTGACTATTTAGGGCAAGTTGGGCAAGAAATTAATTTAGATTTGGCTTATTCAGAGCGGCTAAATAATTATAACGTTGGCCAACAAGCTCCGATTAAAAATTGTTTTATTAGAGTTCAGAGCCAGTATTGTTTATAATCCTGTTGAATATAGCTTTTTTTTTAAACATTTATGGAAAAGGGAATGCATACAGCTAATAGGAATCATTGTGTAGGCAATTTTCTCAACTTATCTAGGCGGATTTTGCGGGAAGAGCTAGACTAATCATTACGTATAACAAATTTTACCTTGGGAATATTCTATCTCGCTGTCTGTTGCACCTTACGCGTGCGCCTGACCTTGTGTTGCTACCAAAGAACGAAATTACAGTTAGAAAGACGTCAGAATTATGAAACCGCGATGGAAAGCAAGTTCTCAAGCATGGTCAACAAAACCCGCATAGAAATTGACAAGGGATGTATATGGGGCCACAATGTTTCCTATTAGCTGTATGTATTCCTGATGGAAATTGTATATATTGATGACGAGACACAATTTTATTTTAGAAACAAATATAGTTTGCCATGAGAAGCAAACTTTTAGACTTTGACTTTCGACTGCAAAGTGTTACGAGCCTTATTAAACTAAAATAAGGAGTTTGAAACGAGGGGTCCGACATTCCCAAAAAAACGTAGGGAATTTTGCCAAAATTTTCGTGATTTTGTTAAAGATTTCGGAATTTCTTCTTTGATTTCGCGATTTCGACAAAGATTTCTTTGATTTCGTGAATCCGCCAAAAATGTTTTCTTCGATTTCATGATCTCGCCAAATATTTCGTGATTTCTTCTTGCTCTCGTGATTTCGCCAAAGATTTCGTGATTTCTTCTTGCTTTCGCGGTTTCGCCTAATATTTCGGAATTTTCTCTTTGATTTCATCATTTTGTGATTTCTTCAAAGATTCCTCGAGAAGCGTACGGGATTTCGTGTAAATGTCGGACCCCTCGATTTGAAAACACTCTACCATGTTATTTATTCCACTCTGTGTTTGCTGCTTTAAAACAATTCCACTCAACTAAAATCGGGGCCCTTCATGTATGGTTAAAATTTCAAAGAGATCCTACAAATTGTTTATTTTATAAAAAAATAAAGTGTAGTTTTAGAATCCATAAATTAATCTGACTTTTGGTGAAAAAGAATGAATTTTTCCATATAAGCTGAATGTATTCCAATTCGGATATGCGTGTATATCATATCAGGGATAGATTTAATTTTAGAAGTAGGAATGGAGAACGGTTAGTATTTACTTCAGTCCGACTCATAGCCCAGTATAAAGACCCTCCCTCCAACACGTAAGGATAAGTCTAAACATAAGAAAATAATACATAGCTCCCTAGGGAGCTATATATTATTTTCTTATGGTCTAAATTATCTTATTGGCTCACTAAAACTACGTTCTGTTGACGTTGCTGACGGGGACGGCGAATAATACCTAATTCCTTTCACCTCTGTCGCCATGACCCGCCTCTTCTTTCATACCCCTCCGTCCCTTGGAAGGGGGTCCGGGACTTTGACGCGCGCCCAGATTACTCTGTTCTCCATTCCTATTTCGAAAATTAAATCTATCCCTGATCATACCGAATATAACGCCCTCCGCAATACATCAACATCTTACTCGAAATAAGTGTTTGTCTGATCTGCCCCATACTATATATTACGGCAGAAGTAAGATGAGACTAGAAGTGAAGGGCTCTAGCATTGGTAGTAGATCCTGGCACTAGTGAACAAATTTGAGGATTTTATGCCACTTCCATCGCGCCTACACTACTGAGAAAAAGAGTTCCAAAAAAATTTCCTACCCCCTTCCCCTCAACCTAAAGCCGCGGAACACGGACGCCTGTGCTTGAATCTAGTTCGGTCGTCTACCGTCACGAGGGTCTCACGTTTTGGAGGGAAAATTCAGAAACCGCTACTAGAGGGCCAACCGTTGGTGTGTTATCAAGAATATTCACTTTCGCCGAGTGAAGAATTTGGTTAGCTCAGTACTTCTAGTCTCATCTCACTTCTGATTACGGTTATGAAAAGGAAGAAAAAAAAACGGAAGGATAAATTTATGTCAAAAACACCACGAGGCACCCACGCTCATATACAGAATAATGATCCCATCTGTCACTGCGGTCTTAGCTTAAAAAAACTTACTTGCACGACCCTCGTGGGGTAGATACAACCCAACCGAACAACGTCAAACAATTACGTCACAGAGCAAAATCGATACGCTGGTCTTACCTCCATTTTGGTGGCGATATCCCAACCATCTGGATTCATCGATGGAAGAATATGAATTCTAGTGTTATTAAGTAAAAGTCGAATATCCGGATTGCCCTTCTTGTATTCGTTGCACAGATAATGGGCCAGAGTTAAAAGTAATTCTCTACCGAGAACTTCGTTGCCGTGCATGTTAGCGATGTACTTGAACTCGGGTTCAACTGTAAGAACAAAAAAATAAAAAATTAAAAAAATAGTAAGAGTGAATGGAGGCACGTGCTTTATATGGAAATTCCATCGTACATTGTTTGGGACTTCAAGGAAATGAAAAAAGATTAACATTTATTTAATAAATGGCTTGGGGTATAATTTTGGCCTTATCGTTAAATCCCCGGTTTTCCTTGAAGTTTCCGTTTTAACTATAACCGAGCGCATGTATATCCATTAATTTAGGTAATTGTATAATTGACAATAATTGGTGCGTTTTGTAACTTGCGGTTTTTAGATTTAATTTCGTCACAAGTACATGTACTTGAGCCATGGGGGATTTGAATTTAAAGGGGTAATATATAAATAAATTATATTTTTTTCATATCAATAAACAATATCAAATCGGAGCACTTTCTCAACTCCGTAATCTCTCAAAAATGCTTTATCAAACCATTTATAAACGTGAAAATCTTTGCGCTTAGTAGATTCGCTATCAGAATTATTTAATTAAGATATTTTTTCATAGTTGAGTGCGAGCTCATTTGGGAAAGCTAAGTAGTACCATAAGTTTATATTATATGTTCCATAAGTATGACAATTCTTAATGCTAGAGACTTACTGGGAGCAAGTTCGAGAACGACAAGCGAGAATTGACTTTACCCGAGTTTTGCTGCTATTGCACCTTCCTATTTAGTCAGTACTAAACCTTTGACAGCGCCTCACTAGGCGTCGCTTTACGAGAATCTATGACGTTTTACCTACGTCATTTCATGACAAGCTCCAGTTTGTAACCAGTGACAAACTTATGGGATACATCTTATGAACTTATGGTAGGACTATTGAACACTGTTAAATTTCAAAGTAGCGTTTATCTAGTGTCCTATATCACATAGTATAGTATACTTATGATGTGGAACCCATCGGATTTACCAAATATAAACCCCAAATTATATGGGGTGCATTTGTTTGAACTATTGTTAATTCACTCTTGATGCCATGCTATCCAATATTTACTAACAAAACTACTTTACTTAGAGGATTATATTTAATGTATAAGTTGACGTAACTTTGGCTTCGGTGCATTTTACCACGGTAAAATAACTAAATAATGGACTTTGGAATCCTTTGCTCAAAGAACTATCTTTTTAAGAACAAAACACAGGGAGCTAAGCAGAGTACATCTCATTTACTTCTCGACCTCCGCGACTACCTTCAAACAATGCTATGAAATATTAAAATAGTATGTAGAATCCACGACTAAATACATGAAGGCGGTTTGAAATATGGACTGTTATCCAACGACGTTTTGAAGTAGGTATAATTTCACATTTTACTTGCATTTTCCAACGGTATGTCGAGATAGTATTAACTTAATTTTCGAAATAATTTTTGAAGTAAAAAATAATTAGTACCGTTTTCCAGAGTATGTTAGCATTCTGACACCATGGATACGTATTTATGCAGGTTTACAATTAGGCAGAAGAAGGTTAAACAGTAATTCCGGTGGTTCCCGCACCCTATTTGCGTAGCTATTATATGTTAGGTGACCGCATTCAGAAAGTGTTTTCGGTCCATTACATGCCCTATCTCCCAGTAATAAACTTTCTCTTTCATAGAAACTTCCGAAGTGTCTAACTTACACACGCCATTGTAGGACTTGTAACATATACAGGGTGTTTCTGATAAGTCTGACATAAATTAAAGGGGATGTTTTTCGGGCGATTTTGATTATGGCAGACTTATCAGAAACACCCTGCATGTTGGCAGCTTATCATGGCTCACAAATCGAAGTTCGGAGTCACGGTTTCATAATATATGGGGCGCAAATTTAGAAATCAAAATTTAGAAATTGAGTTGTGCTTTAGTTTTGCAATGTGTTGTGTTTATTTAACAACATGCGATATAGAAAGGTTGAAAGAGAGCCTTAGATAAACATTAAGATAGCGCAAAATCTAATAAAATTGACTTTTGTACACTCCTTCGAACCGAAACAACGCGAACGACTTTCTCAAATATGTTTGACCTCAATAGGACGATCAATGCCAAAATAGTTATCTTAATTCAGTGTTCAAGTATCATTTTCCAAATTCTACAAAATACCAATGTTTTTCGAGCATAGAGATAATACCACTTTAAGTATGTATATCTTGCCAATACTACGAAATTACGAAATCTGACACCAAATTTTATAGAATACAATTCTGAGAATAATTTAAATATAAACCAACCATTCACAGAATTAGGTTACAGACATAGGGATAAGATGGAAAACTAACACCGCAAAGTATCATGGGGTGTTATGTCAGATTTGCTGCGGGTTTAGTTAAGGTTAGTTTTGTTGAGCGTAAGCTTAGATTTAGTTAGGGTTCGTCGAGGGGTTAATCACTCTCAGAGTTTCTGTACACCGATTACTGATTATAGTAATCATTTAAGCACTGTCAAGGGCAGGAAACTAAAATATTACACGTAATCACTTTAGTACAGTCGTGTACACCGATTACGTTAAGTGAGTGACCCCTCGGGAGTAGGTTACGTGTGGTTATGTTTTAAATTAGGTTTGGTAAGGGATTTGTTAGGGTTGTGTTACGTTAGGTTAGGTTTAGTTATTTTTTAAATTAGTTTTGGTTAGGGACTTAATTGGGTTGGTTAGGTTAAATTCAATGGGACAAGGCTATTTTTCGTAATACAGATCTTATTATGATATTAATTAACAAGTAAGCTTTAGTTTTAAACAACTTACGGGGTTCGTGCGTTCCAGGGTTATCGGACATCTCAATGACGGTCAAGGGCCATCCACGGACGCTCCTGTTACTTAATTCGTAAAGCCTGGTGACATCAGGGCATTTCTGATTGATCTGATTCAGTACCTCGTTCAATTCGGAGTTGTCGTGATGTTTGAACTCGAACTCGTCATTTTCCGGGTATGATAGGCCAGACGCCAAAGCGAGAGCGATGATAAAGGAGAGCACCATAACCGCGTAACCGTTACTAGCGCCCATGCTTTCCCGTATGGTCGCTGCTCCTACTGCCTTATTAACAAGAAGATAGTTAATCGAAAATTGGGCTTGTTATCTTTCGCAAAAGCTAGCTTCTCTTATCCTAAATTTCTTCTCCTCAGCGTATGGAAAGCTAAAACTATCAACTTAATTGAAAATAAGACATTTTTTTCTCCGGCGCGCCAAAATTTCTCTCCTTCTCTGATGTCAGCGCGGAATAAAGGGAGAAAATACTGCGGGCCATTCGCTAACTATAGCTAGAGCCGCTTCGTTGCCATGGCAACCAAAATCGAACGTCACCATTCTCCACTGCGCGCCCTTTTCTCTCGCGCGCTAAAGGAGAAATCTTCAGCAGAAACCAAGGCTTTTTAAAACAGCCTGGGAATAAGGGCATTTGCCGCGGATTTTCACGCCCATTTCTACCAGATAAAATCAGCACTATACTCTGTACTGTAGCATATTAAAACTTGAGACTATTTTTGTTCTTATTCTTAACAGGAAATTATGAAGTGGACAAAGGGCATTTTCTCCCCCCTCCTAAGTAGGGATGATGATACAAGCTCCTCCCACACAGCGGCACAAAACTTTCCTGATCTCATACTTTCTAAATCGAAAGTCCGGCAAATGTTTATTTAGTTTGTTTTTTTATAAGCTTCATTTTCGAAAATTACTTTGATAACAAAATCAATTGTTGTTAATGAAACTTATCTGTTCGTGCCCGTAGAGGATTATCAGTTTTGATAAGGTCATTTAAACTTATCAGGAATACATAGAACTAATATATAGTTAGCACACATGGAGGATTCATACCATTTACACTAGGATGCCACGCTAAATGGAGGAGTGTCATCAGGATAGGCTTTCCGAGACTTCTGAAAACACTGTTGCGTTTAGTTCTGCGGTCTCAAGTGCAAATTACGTGAATGAGGGAACTGTTGGTCAATACGGACCCTTCCAGGGATGGATTTAATTTTAGAAGTAGGAATGGAGAAAAGAGTAATCTGGTCCCACGTCAAAGTCTCGGACCCCCTTCCACGGGACGGAGGGGTATGAAAGAAGAGGCGGGTCATAGCGACAGACGTGAAAAGGAATTACGTAATTTTCGCCGTCCCCGTCAGCAACGTCATCAAAACGTAGCTTAAGTGAACCAATAAGATAATTTAAACTTTTCTTTACGTGTTGGAGGGAGGGGCTCTATACTGGGCTATGAGTCGGACTGAAGTAAATTCTAACCGTTCTCCATTCCTACTTCTAAAATTAAATCTATCCCTGTCCTAACCTGTAGAATAATGCCTTGGAAGAAAATGCAAAACGAGTCGGCGCGCTTTCAGTGACGTATTAAATATATCGATTAATATAAATGCCATGTCATAATAAGAAAACCTTAACCCATATGCGCCGAGTGTGAAAATTTCATTTACACCACGATAACCCTTCTGATATAAGTGTTTGAAGCATTTCTCCCATTCCATGTGGTCCACAACTCAAGATTTTCTATTATATAATCATTAATTTCTTTTAATATGTTGCCTTAGGCCTAACGTCTGTTCAAGTGCGCGTATAAGAATGTCAAATTTCGTTAAATTAATTAAACAACGAAACTTGTAGAAGGTTTCTTAAACGTTCTTACACCGAGGTTTCCCTGGAAAATAGGCTTACAATGGGAATTAGGGAAACCAAGGAGAACATACTAGGTATAGGCTGGAGTAGATAACAGAAATGTGATTCAGTAATTTCCCTTTAAATTAAATTAGGCCTAGCTTTCTGTGGGTAATTTAGTCTTTCTTTTACTTGCTGTAAAATCGCACCCCTAAGCAGGTTCGTTGTCCATATCAAAGTCAAATAGAACATCGGATTCTTTAAATTCTTAAAACTTTGGCATTGAGAGTTGTTTTTCCTAAATACTAATCGAGGTTTACGTCAATAACTTAAAGTTCACATTTTTCTAAAATTAAAACTGAATGTATAAGAAATTATGTATAAATATACCCTAGTAAACTCACAACAAGATTCCAGAACTCTATTTTTGGTCTATCCTTATTTTATTTGGCACAAGCCTAGAAGGCAATTTCTAATCTCAAAAGGTATTGTGTGCCTCGTTCTTGCCTATTTAATATTTACCACTGTCATGGCCACTCGTTTTCTACGATAGACCAGTTTTAGGTGATACAATTACAGTTAACGTTTGTCTTCTTAAATAATCTATAGTACAATAACCACACATTTCTAAAGTCTGCATGAATGTTTTTGGACATCCACGTGATTTTAAAACTTCATTAGAGGACTATTTTTGAACTATGGGCCCAAGTTGGGGTCCGCCGGCCACATAAGCATTCCACTTGATTATTTAATTAACATATAAGATTTTTCGGCTATTTTCTTCTACCATACCAGCCTACATTGGTTTTTACAGAAATAACCGGGCCGAAGGGGGGGGGAAATACCCCCATTCAAAGACCGCAGATGATGATAGTATAAGTTTTGAATCATCCTATTTTATCAGCAAGTTTCAACTACATGTTTTCTAAGGTTTTATCAATAAATATTATCATGAAATTATAGAGATGATATGGGAATCTATTATTTTCTGATTTAATAGATTATTAATATTTGTAATAGCTATATTCAAAGGTACACAAAAGAATAAGATTGAAGCCATGTCGCCATTTCCGTAACACGGAAAGCCAATTGCCATTTCATTCCATGTTATTTCCAGTTTTAGTTCCCGGAAGTGAAATTATGTGTTACGCTAGAGTTTCTACTCCTAGCTTTACCTTTCTTGTTCTGTTTATACTCCCTGGGGGAACATCTTTTCCCTTTTGTAAAGGGAGGGGATAGAATCGTGGGGTAAAATTTAGGAACGCAAAAGCATCTGTGCACCGTGCCGTTTGCGTTTGTCCTCTCGGCTCGTGGAACTTGAAGTCGCTGTAGCCGCTGCGAGGCCCGTTTATTTCTTGTGAAAAATGAGTTTGATAGTTGTTTCTTCGATGTAAACGTTGAGTTTGATACATTTTCACCAGTAATCGGTCACATTAACTACTTAAATAATCAGTGGAGTTGTTTGGGAAGATCAGATTTCGCAAATTAAAGTAACTTTGACGATGCGGTTTAGGGAAGACTTGTCTATCTGTTTTAGCCTAATTTCCTTAACACTTGTGGTGGGCCTATTTCTGGGTCCCGGCCTTGCGTACGGATGGAAGCCGGACCAGGACGAAGATATTGATTTCGAATTTGAGGATATCTCCCAAGAAAAGGTTTTTCTACGCCTATTAACATTTTATTCTTTTCTTTTATCGCGTACCCAGATGATAATAAATTTCTCACTATAATAAAAGACCCGCCTAGTATATACAAACTTAAATCCCACGCTTCTGACATCAGTAGTTTTATATAGATATCATAAATATTCTCTCTAGTTTTGAATCAAAACCTTTGCACTTTATTAAAGGACAAGCCTCATTAAAAAAAACGGATATTAGCACACACTTAAATTAAATTAGGTCTACATTGAATTGAGGGTAGCAAAAATGTGTCTAAAATGCAAATGCAACCACCAAAACCCATAAAATTAAAAAATAAATAATACATAAACACTTATATACAAAGTAACAATTAAGGGTTTATTTCTCAAATTAAGACCTAAATATAAGATATTTTCAAAATATCCCTGAAAATTGTTGATAACCTCATTTTAGAGTTAGTTCATTAGCTAAACATTACCACACCTGCCTACTTTGTTGCATGTAATAATTTTCATTTGTATTGGTTTTTTCAACATATTTAACATAATGTGTTAAATTAAAAAAAACATGAAAGATAATTAGACGTGTAATTAAAATGCGATAGTATTATTTATCTAATATCATCATAAGTTAATAAGATATGTTCCATAAGTTAGTCACTGGTTGCTGAGAGCTTGCCATGAAGTGACGTAGGTGAAACGTCATAGATTCTCGTAAAGCGACGCCTGGTGACTGGTGAGGCGCTGTCAAAGCCTTACTATAGAGTGGTAGTGAGAGGGGGGGAGCTATGGGAACGTGACGTGGGTGAAACGTCATAGATTCTCGTAAAGCGACGCCTGGTGAGGCGCTGTCAAAGGCTTAGTATAGAGTGGTACTGAGAGGGGAGGAGCTATGGGAACGTGACGTCAATATTGAGGGTCTAAATTGTATGGCTTAAGCGGACGACTTCCAATATGGTCGCCAAAGCCGAGGTAAAAGATAGGAGGATGTGACGTCACGAGAAAATTCGTGGTAGCAGACTATAGACTAAATAGGAAGATGAACTGCAAAATTAACCGCGTGTAGTCAATTCTCGCGTCTTTCTTGAACTAGCTCTTAGTAATTAGGTCTCTAGCATTACGAAGTGTGTAAGTTCATACTTATGGAACATATCTTATAAACTTATGATATCACTTAAACCTAAACATTGTATCCATATGGAAAATGAAAAAAGCGTTTTTTGAACGGGTTATCAGTTTTAAGCATTATAAAACAGTATTTTTCACGAGACTTTTCCTTAACAGAATGATAACCACATAGACGATAAATTGGACAAAAACATCGATAAGTGGAACAAGAGTGAGTATAATTGTGAAATTTACCCCATTAAAGTCGATCTTCAACTGAAGATATTCAAGAGTTTGCGTTTGCGTTTGCGCTTCTTGCAGATGCATTCTGCAAGAATGTACACTGTCAACCTCATCAAACATGCGTTGTAAAATCGGAAAATCTGGCCGTTTGCGTTAGTAAGAAAAAACTGCGACTGGCTGGAACTGGGTAAGATTATCCTATCACGGACGTACATTTCTTTTGCCAAGAAGATAATTTTGATTATTATTTATCAAGATACAAGACTGTACAACAGACAAATTCTAAGCTCTCCACCAACCAAACACCGAAAACCTCGCGAGAATCTGAGGAAGACGATGATCCCCGCAATTGGCCAGATAGTTCAAGCTCTAGCTGTCAACCTTGCCCAGTTATAAAACCCGATTTTGTTTGCGCCTCCGATAACCAGACGTATTCTTCGGAATGTCGCATGAATTATCATAATTGCGTACATAAGACCAGTTACGTCATTCTGTGCAAAGGATTCTGTCCTTGTAAAGGTAACTTAGTAATAATAATTTATGGAAGATCGGATGATGATATTTGACCTACTTTTTATGATAGATCAAAAATCAGATGCGGATTATCAAAAGGAAGAAAAAATGAAGGAAAGATGGAACAGCTACATGAGCAAATTTCAGAACACTTTGAACAAAATGAAATGGGAGAAAACAACGGAATCCTCAATTACAACCTCATCTTCGGTAGACAAGAGTAATTCGAAATCCTACAAAGTTAATTTCAAGTAAGAATATTAGTAAATTGATTTTCGTATTAGGATTTAATAGAACTCTGTTCGATACTCGAACTTAACGAGTACTCGGTTCGATACTCGAACTTAACGAGTACCCGGCTCGATACTCGAACTTAACGAGTACTCGGTTCGATACTTGAACTTAACGAGTACCCGGTTCGATACTCGAACTTAACGAGTACCCGGTTCGATACTCGAACTTAACGAGTACCCGTCTCGATACTCGGAACTTAACGAGTACCCGGTTCGATACTCGGAACTTAACGAGTACCCAGTTCGATACTCGAACTTAACGAGTACCCGGTTCGATACTCGAACTTAACGAGTACCCGGTTCGATACTGGAACTTAACGAGTACCCAGTTCGATACTCGAACTTAACGAGTACCCAGTTCGATACTCGAACTTAACGAGTACCCGTCTCGATACTCGGAACTTAACGAGTACCCGGTTCGATACTCGGAACTTAACGAGTACCCAGTTCGATACTCGAACTTAACGAGTACCCAGTTCGATACTCGAACTTAACGAGTACCCGGTTCGATACTCGAACTTAACGAGTACCCGGTTCGATACTCGAACTTAACGAGTACCCGGTTCGATACTCGAACTTAACGAGTACCCGGTTCGATACTCGAACTTAACGAGTACCCGTCTCGATACTCGGAACTTAACGAGTACCCGGTTCGATACTCGAACTTAACGAGTACCCGGTTCGATACTCGAACTTAACGAGTACCCGGTTCGATACTCGAACTTAACGAGTACCCGGTTCGATACTCGAACTTAACGAGTACCCGGTTCGATACTCGAACTTAACGAGTACCCGGTTCGATACTCGAACTTAACGAGTACCCGGTTCGATACTCGAACTTAACGAGTACCCGGTTCGATACTCGAACTTAACGAGTACCCAGTTCGATACTCGAACTTAACGAGTACCCGGGTCGATACTCGAACTTAACGAGTACCCGGTTCGATACTGGAACTTAACGAGTACCCAGTTCGATACTCGAACTTAACGAGTACCCAGTTCAATACTCGAACTTAACGAGTACCCGGTTCGATACTCGGAACTTAACGAGTACCCGGTTCGATACTCGAACTTAACGAGTACCCGGTTCGATACTCGAACTTAACGAGTACCCGGTTCGATACTGGAACTTAACGAGTACCCAGTTCGATACTCGAACTTAACGAGTACCCAGTTCGATACTCGGAACTTAACGAGTACCCGGTTCGATACTCGAACTTAACGAGTACCCGGTTCGATACTCGAACTTAACGAGTACCCGGTTCGATACTCGAACTTAACGAGTACCCAGTTCGATACTCGAACTTAACGAGTACCCAGTTCGATACTCGAACTTAACGAGTACCCGTCTCGATACTCGGAACTTAACGAGTACCCGGTTCGATACTCGGAACTTAACGAGTACCCGGTTCGATACTCGAACTTAACGAGTACCCGGTTCGATACTCGAACTTAACGAGTACCCGGTTCGATACTCGAACTTAACGAGTACCCGGTTCGATACTCGAACTTAACGAGTACCCGGTTCGATACTCGAACTTAACGAGTACCCGGTTCGATACTCGAACTTAACGAGTACCCGTCTCGATACTCGGAACTTAACGAGTACCCGGTTCGATACTCGAACTTAACGAGTACCCGGTTCGATACTCGAACTTAACGAGTACCCGGTTCGATACTCGAACTTAACGAGTACCCGGTTCGATACTCGAACTTAACGAGTACCCGGTTCGATACTCGAACTTAACGAGTACCCGGTTCGATACTCGAACTTAACGAGTACCCGGTTCGATACTCGAACTTAACGAGTACCCGGTTCGATACTCGAACTTAACGAGTACCCGGTTCGATACTCGAACTTAACGAGTACCCGGTTCGATACTCGAACTTAACGAGTACCCGGTTCGATACTCGGAACTTAACGAGTACCCGGTTCGATACTCGAACTTAACGAGTACCCGGTTCGATACTCGAACTTAACGAGTACCCGGTTCGATACTCGAACTTAACGAGTACCCGGTTCGATACTCGGAACTTAACGAGTACCCGGTTCGATACTCGAACTTAACGAGTACCCGGTTCGATACTCGAACTTAACGAGTACCCGGTTCGATACTCGGAACTTAACGAGTACCCGGTTCGATACTCGGAACTTAACGAGTACCTGGTTCGATACTCGAACTTAACGAGTACCCGGTTCGATACTCGGAACTTAACGAGTACCCGGTTCGATACTCGAACTTAACGAGTACCCGGTTCGATACTCGGAACTTAACGAGTACCCGGTTCGATACTCGGAACTTAACGAGTACCCGGTTCGATACTCGAACTTAACGAGTACCCGGTTCGATACTCGAACTTAACGAGTACGCGGTTCGATACTCGAACTTAACGAGTACCCGGTTCGATACTCGGAACTTAACCAGTACCCGTCTCGATACTCGGAACTTAACCAGTACCCGTCTCGATACTCGGAACTTAACCAGTACTCGGTTCGATACTCGGAACTTAACGAGTACCCGGTTCGATACTCGGAACTTAACGAGTACCCGGTTCGATACTCGGAACTTAACGAGTACCCGGTTCGATACTCGAACATCGCGAGTACTCGGCGTGATACTCGGAACTTAACGAGTACCCGTCTCGATACTCGAACTTAACGAGTACACGCTCACCACTACTGATAATATAGAGTTTTAAGAATACAACGATGATATTCATTGTTATTATTCTTCAGAAATAAAACTACAAACAACGATAAAACAACTAGCGGAACTAAAAATCAACATAAGAAAAGTATTTAATTTAATTTAACTATAATTATATTATATTATAATTATAGTATAAGCGCGTCTCTTAAAAATTAAATGTCTTAGCTTGCACAAAAGAAGACTTAAAAATGATGGGAGACAGATTACTCGATTGGTTTTCGGTTGTTATGAGTGACCATCAGAAGCCACATTCCCGTAGACGAAATCCAAGTGCCAGTATGAAGATTTCTTTTCTTATCGTCTTAGTTTAAAAAATTAATCACAATTAGTTTTAATAACTGATTAAATTTGTAGTCAAAGCCCCCGTCTGTAAACCCGAAGTGAAATGGATGTTCCAACATTTGGATAGCAACGGAGATACTAAACTCTCTCTTCGTGAGCTGTATGATTTGGAGCACGATGACAGGGAGCACTGTCTACAACCTTATTTGTCAGACTGTGATTCTAGTCGGGATCTCTTCCTCAGTATTAGAGAATGGTGCGCTTGTTTCGAGAAGTCTAGTAAGTATCACCGGCAGTCAGTTTCACTTGGCTGGGGGGACCCTCTTCAGGTATTTGAACAGGGTTCATACAAACCTGGACCTGGAAAACAGCTAGGGAAAACCTGGAAAAATTCAGGGAAATAAATAGTTAACAAAAACCTCAGGGAAATTTCGAATTTTTAGTGAAATTCAGGGAAATTTGCGTCAAACAGGGGCCGAGTAATGAAGCAAAATGTTCGTGAACATTCCCTCCATAGGATTAACATTACACCCAACTTTGGAGGCTCATAACTCTGGTTCTACTAGAGATACGGGGATGTCCTTTGATTATGTTATAGTCCAATTTGCCCCCCATCCAACCATACTAAAAACGTAGGGCTACGTCAAACAGGGGCCGAGTAACTAAGCAAAATGTTCGTAAACATACCCTCCATAGGATTAACATTACACTATACTTTGGAGGCTCATAACTCTGGTTATATTAGAGATACGGGGATGTCATTTGATTATGTTATAGTCCAATTTGTCCCCCATCCAACCATACTAAAAACGTAGGGCTACGACAAACAGGGGCCGAGTAATTAAGCAAAATGTTCATAAACACACCCTCCATGGATTAACATTGCACTATACTTTGGAGGCTCATAACTCTGGTTCTACTAGAGATACGGGGATGCTCTTTGAGTATGTTATAGTCCTATTTGACCCCCCCCCCCCAATCCTTCGTTAACATTTGCTCCATAGGATAGTTTCCATATAGGGGAAAAACCTGGAAAACTCAGGGAAGTATATGGGAATTAAAAAACCTGGAAATATCAGGGAAATTTGTTTTCCAAATGTTGTATGAACCCTGTTGAATTGTCTTTTGTTCACAATTAGAGCGACCCTGCATAGCAGCCCAAGAAAGGTCACCAGAAGGAATGGCTGGAGCTTACGTTCCTCAGTGTGACGAAGATGGATATTATCAGGCACGACAGTGTCACAACAGCATAGGAATGTGCTGGTGTGTCGATAAACACGGAGTAGAATTTACTAATACTCGACGAAGAGGATATCCAGATTGTGGTAAGTAGACAAAGTTCTATTTTTTGGGAATCTAAGCCAATGGACCTTCGGTAAACTACGTCACACGCTGAAGATGTTGAGGGTAGGCGATTACGAGTTCTGTTTTTTTGGGAATCTAAGCCAATGGGCCTTCAGTAAACTACGTCTCATGCTGAAGATGTTGGGGTAGGGGGTTATGAGCGCCATCTGTGAGCGTAAATGGGAAACAAGAAAGTGCAAATTTGTTTGAACTCCAATTTGAGATTGCTATACTATGCTACAAAACTTAAGCTTTGTAGAGGCTACTATTAGCTCTGCCCGTGTACTTAAGTTCTAATTAATTAGCAAGGTAAATTTGGTATCTAGAAGTTTGGGCACCTTGCAAGCTTGATTGAAAATCGAAGCCCAAAAGCCATATGGCCCGTCTCTAGGACATAGGGAACCAGTAAATATTAGTGAAATTGGTTGAAACGCGCGGACATTATTCCACAAAGGTTTTTTTTACATTTCTGGCCGCCATTTTTGAAGTTGGCGGTGTATTGGAAAAATCTTTCTTTGCACTTTCCTACAAAAGTGGGGTGGCATAGCGGTTAGCGCTTTCGCCTCGCAGCAAGAGGATCCCGGGTGGGATCCCGGACTATGGCACCAGGTGAAAATCTGGGAACAAATCCTTCTGCGTAGAGTTTGCAAGTTCTCTCCTCGCTTGTTAAAGGGAGTTTTCCTCCGCGGTCTAACCTGGTTTCTCCTTTCCATCAAAACTCGCAGAGGTTAACGGTAATAGTTAGAATAGGGCGCTGTAAGTTAGCTGTGGCATAGGGGCTAGCCCCCTGCACCCCTCTATGCAATGTAAAAGGGACCCACCTGTAAACAAGCCACAGGCTTAGTGTGGAAATCCCTTCATAGACAAAAGCTTAGATTACTACTTAAGAGTAACGCCCCTGCAAAATTTCAGTCTTTTAGATTAAGCAGTTCTGGGCTGGGCGTTGGTTCAGTCCGTCCGGACCTTAACTTATATAGTTATAATAAAGATGGTTGGTTGTTAAGAAAATTTAACCTAAGGGAGTTCTTATTGGCTATCAGCTTCCCTGTTGAAGCGTGGACATCACAAATCACAGAGTGAAGATGACGAAGATGACTCTGAGGAAGATTCTTACGAAGACCAAGAAGGCTCCGCGGATAAGCCTCTAGATTTTTAAGCCATTTTACTAAAAGAAAAATAAAAAGTTGCCTCCTGCCCCCCCTTTTTTCGCTCTTCGAGGAATCTCTATCGTTAGTGTGCCATTGTAAAGTAGAGCTAGGAATAGAGGTATTTTATCTTCTGTACTAGTTACGATTACGAAACTTTGAAAACAAAACATACAAAAGAAAATACAAAAAATAATTATTATCGTCAAGTTTGTCGTAGAAGAGAATAATTATATAATATTTAAACAAAAACTAATAATAGTGTGTTTTAAAGGGTTTTACCAAGACTAAGTTGTAGTTGTAAATAATTTTAATTAGTGTTTTTTTAATTTTTTTTCGGTCGAAATATTTTAGTTTGCTACTTCTTTAATTGTCTTCAGTTTATTCCTTGTTTAATCTGATAACGTTCTTTTAAAAAGCTTTCGGTATTGTTTCGTGTCATCTGTCGGTCGTAAACCTTGTTTTATATATATATATAGAAGTGGCATCCTAAAATGTTTAATTAATTTTAATTATTGTATTATTATTATTATTATAATTTTATTTTGTCTTTTTATTATTATTATTATTTTTTTTTAATTTTAATTGCGTTATTTATATATTGCAATTAATCATGTTAAGTGAACAGCAAAATCCACAGGTCTTCCATTCTGTTTGGTGTATATAGTTTTATAATTATTATTGTATTACTTAGATATGTGTTTTGTTTTGCATTATTTTTGGTTTTTGTTTATTTTATATAATTATGTTTTTTTTTTAATTAATGTTATGGTAGAATTAATTTATTCTTCTCTCCAAGAATAAATTAATTAAGTTTTTAATATATTAATTTAATTAAATTAACCTTTTGATTTTGTGTGGTCCAAACATGGTTGATTCAAATGATTTATTTTATTTTATTTTAAATGTCTTTTTATAATAAAAATAATATTATTGAAATTATAATTATAATTATATAATTTATTAATTTTGGTAGTTTTTTCAGAAGGATTTAATTAAGAGTATTTTCTATTAGCTCTCCTCTCCAATGGTAATCCCAAGTTATGGGTGTCCATTAGCTGATAGAAAGTATTCTTATGTAACATTCCACGCTTCTAATTAGCGCAGTCTTAATTTTCTTTTATACAATTGAATTAACATATTTAGTTAGTTTTTAAAGAAAATTCTCTGGTTTTTCATTTGGGGTGTTCAGCTACCTTCTAATACGTCTAAACCTGTCCAATTTAATCTTAAATTGGATACATAAGCCAATGGAAATTTAACAGTTCTTTTTCCACACCCTTTTTTCGAAAACTAGTGCGCTAAAAGGTAATACCATAAGCCTATGGAAATTTCCAAACCAATTATTAGTAGCCATTTATTCCAATCAATGGAAAATGCAATAACCATCGAAATTTCCTAATTAACTAAACCCTTTAATTAGTGCACTAAATAGTAATTGGCAATTCCGTAATAGCAGAAGGGGATAATAGAAGAAGGATGACACTCTGTATCCTCTTAATACTTCAGTTATGTAACGTCATTCTTCCAAGGCTCACCCTTTAAGTTTGCATTCCCGCTCATCAAACTACAAATGGGCATCGCACCGTAAAGTGAATTCAATAGTTGTTTGGCACTAAATCCCCAGCAATCATCCCACAAACCTTGATTGTCTTGACGAGGGACAAAAATGCACAAGCGCATGCGTCTTGTCAAATATTTAAGCGCTAATAGAGTAATGATGTGGGAACTATTTATCGTGTATGTGATTCGGTTTAGTAACCTTGCTCTAAATGATCCGATGTTGGGAAGAGTGACGTTACACTTACCCCGCTTTGTGCTTGTACACTTCTCTCGAAGAGAAGTATTATATACTTCTGGTAATAGTATAATTCCATAAGGCTATGGAATAGCCCCAGATTGTTAATTTGGCAATCTAGCTATTGCAGTTGTAGTTAATGCACTTAAATTTAAGTTTTCCACATAATTTTTCCATAATTATGTGATAAGTTCGTATCAAACATAATCAATTATCCAATAAAAAGACATTCAAAATATTCTTTGAATTTTAATTTTGTTTCGTTCGTTAAGCCTTGTGTATTGTAGTTTAAACATATTATTTAAATTTAAATATTTTTAATTTCATACCCTTTTAACTATAACCACATATTATTGGGTTTTAAATATAGATTAATTAATAATTTTTCCAAAAAGAAAATTTGAAAAAATTAAAAAAGAAAAGAAAAGAAAAAAAAACTAAAATATATTAATTACGTCATAAATGTGCCATCTCTTTTTATTTATGTTGTTGTGATTTTTTCAGATTTGTACATTTTCTCACTGATAATGTTGAGTCGTGTGTTTTTCCACTAATTAAAAGACAAAATAAAAATCCATATGGTCGGCCCACAAATCGTTTAGGCCCAAAAAAGTATCTCGAAAAATTAAAAACAAAAACAAAAACAAAATTTCCAATAATATAACATTGCAATTTTTCCGAATTTTTTAGTGTGGGCATTTTTCTATGTCCGCGGCTAAAAACCTTTCGATGAAACCGTAGTTCTTATATACTTATATATATAGTGGATGAAGAAGATGGGCTGATATTTCGTAATAACTAAAATGAAAAAAAAAAATTAATTAAGGAAACAAAAAACCATATCAAATAAATACAAAACCATTTGGTGACTGTTTAAAAATAATTAGGAGTAACTGGGTAGTTTGTTGGATTGTTTGTTAATTAGTCTTAAATGTAGATGTATATTGGTTTTTATTTTTTAATAATGTTTATTTTTATTTTTGAAAAATATGTAAATTATCTTTAGTTTGTAGAGAATTTATTTTCAAGGTGTAAAGAATATTATTTTTTTTTTTTAAATTTTGTATTCCGTAAAATGATATATTTTTTTTTTCAAGTTAATTATGATATGTTTATGGTTGCACATATAGTTGAATAAAGTGATTTATCTTAATCTTGCCTTTTTTTGAAATCACTACATACGCATAAATATAAAACGATATGAAATAATGAACCCCATAGTAACACAAACAAGTAATGTATGGTTCGGGTTTATTCACTTAATATCTTTCACCGGGGGGGGGGGGGGTTGGATATTTAAATAAATATAATTTTATACCTATTATTACGGCATAAATGCAACACTAGACGACTGGTTTACTTTCCAAGTTACTTTTACCACTTTTAGATTAAAAAACCTCAAAACTTGCTTCTATCAATGAGTTGCACTAGTTTCTGTTTTTCTAAATGGGTGGCAGAACGCGGTCTCAAAAGAATGAGCGTGGGCACATATATCGCTCAAGCTCAACAAACTCAAAAACGAAAAAAAAAAAAAATTATGAAAATCATTTTTAATAAAATTTTAATAATTTAATAGTACCCTAAAACTTTAATTTGACCACCTTGTTTTTTATTAGCACGAGGGTAATTCGTGAGACATCCGCCGCTTTTCGTTCAAGGTTTGATGACATCTAAGACTAATCACCTATTTTGATATCGCGCACTCATAGAACGCCCCCATTGCCTCGATACTTGGTTTTAAGTTTTAACTCGACCTTTACACATTTTTCTTTCGACGAAGAAACTATGTTAAAACGTCTTTAAAAATTATGACAGGCAATGATCGAAATTGTATTAATTTATTTAAACAATTTAGAATGTGACAGATCTTAAAAAATATAGTAAGAAACACGCAGTATTGTCTGTCTGTTAGTAACGCTTGATCTGTTAGTTGTAGAAATTTGACATAGATGGCTCTTACCCCTCTATCTCGATCCCTTAAAAGTCCGATTCTCTAAATTTAAAATCGAGTAAAATAAGAGAGACAAAACGTTTGTCTATCTGCGAATAATGCTTGATTGGTTGCGTTGCATGAATTAAATAAAACGTGTTCTACAACTCTTAAAATTCCAACATCTAATAGTTGGAATAATTGAATAATTAGAAAAACCCTTTTAAAGGTTAATTTATTAAATCATATATTCTAATTAGAAAACGCGAAAGAAATTCACCTTAAAGCGTTTTAAGAGCCGTATAAATTCTAAATAATCTTCCCCCTAGTTGATTACGTTTGTGAGGCCCCGACATTCAAATTATAAATTGGTTTTTAACATTTTTGAACCATTGGAATCACCGCGTCTTTTGACGCCTAATCTCTGGGCTTCACGATTTTTCAAATAAACAGGTTCTGAATAACCTCCGCCTTTAGTTTTTAAATAAACGAGATAGGAAGGATATTTTTAAAAAGCGTGTAAAAATGTTTCACCTGCGTGAGATACTTTCTTCCCAGCAATATAGAGTTTCGCGTCTTCATTTCAATAAATCTAAATTGATAATCTGTTGAAATATTCTTTTTTTTTTATCTCTCTCTCTCCTTCATAAATCGTGAGAGACAAGGATGTATAATTCTGTTCCGGTAAATTTCAAGTCCAGTAAATTATTTTTTTATTTTATAGACGGAGCGAGTTATAAAGAGGTTTTAAACCCCGGTATTAAAGGGTTAATGAAATGGAAAAAGCCACTTCTTATTAATAATGACGAAAATTAAAATTTCCATGTTGTTTTTGATAATACACGAGCAAGCATAAGTTTATAAACTTATGGTGCAAGTAATACTGCTATGCCTGAAGTATTGAGCATATTTAATCTATATAATTGAGAATAGACCATTCAATGGTAGAAAAGTGGCAAAAAACAATCTAAAACGCAGGCCCGAGTAGCGGGCTACAACGCCGACAGTCATACCTTAATTTCGTCAAAATGCTCTATGTGGTACGTACGTCATACTCTCTTAAGTCTTACCTAGGTTATGGCAGCCATATTGGTGGTTTTCAGTTCTTCTCCTGCTTTCAACCCACCAGTATGGCCGTGTAAATTATATCACGAATCTTAGCTCCTCCCCCAAACAAACGTCGTGACGTCTGAACTAGACAAAACGTCATATGGAAGTAGGCTGTCACGTCTGGTATTATTTTATGATCATGTTATTATATCTTGGAGGAGGAAAGTATGATTCTGGAGAGGTGAAGTGTTTAGCGTTAACTAACACTAGAGGCCTAAATTTACCCACAGAACCCTAGTTTTTGTTTGGGCTTATGCTTTAGACACTCAGAATCAAATTTCCTCCTCCAAGATTGTTTAACACGTAGATTTGAAGTTAAGGAAAGATCCACTAACAGCTGAGAACTCATCTTGGTGCGTTGAAGTATTCCTTTGAAAGACTGTTTGCACATCAGTTTTAAATATAAGGTATTTGGCTCCATTTAAGTCCTTGTTGAATCTCATAATTAAATTTTATAGTTTGTTACAAGCGCACTTGATAAAATAGGAAATGCTGTAGCGTATGAATACGCAATGTTAAATCTCGCTAGAGAAAAGAAAAGTACTATTGATCAAGTTCACAATCTCATGAGTATCGTACTCATTATAAAAGCCGTGGTTCCTATTTATTAGCTAATCTAAAACTACCACGGATATAAGTTCATGGCCTTCATGGTTCAACGAATGTCTCGTTCTCAAGCCCACTATGCCATTCTGATACAATATCTACTTGGGAACTCCTGTAATTATAAAACGGTGATGTGATTCGCAGACTATACAGGGTGTTTCTGAAAGGTCTGTCAGAAATTAAGGGCCGGATGTTCTTTGGGCGATTTTGAGGGTTCACGGGTAGTTGAGCGGTTTTCAAAAGAGCGTTTTGGAATAAAGCGGTTCCCAAAACAGCGGTTTGAAAAACCGCGTACAAGCAAAACCGCGGTTGCTGTTTCCGCGTTTCTCAATACAGCGCTATTTCCCAAAACAGCGGTTGCTGTTTCCGCCCAAACTGTGATTGATAGGGAGGGAAATCTCTATTATATTAAATATATAGAACAAAGAACAATATTATGCAAAAAGGAGTAATGTTATATCGGAAGTAAATATAAAATATAATTTTTTGGAAAAGGCATATTATTTTGGGAAGTTATTGAAGATAAACAACAATATTTTGGAAAAGGCGTACTTTCGTACGCTCAAGATATAAACGCTGTAATCAAAATGCGCTAAAACGAGAAATGGTTATAATGGCAAACGCGTTTATGAAAAAGCCGTTTTGGACAATGCTGTTTTGATAACACGCCCAATCGATAACATACCGATTTTGAGGACCAAAGAAATTCATAGCGAATATAAGTAAATTTCGACCACTTGATTGATTGGTTTGTCAAAACTTTTTATATTAAAAATATGTGATGGAATTTAACGTAATTTCAACAAAAATCTTCTCAAATTAATATTAATTTAAGTTCATAATTCTACAGTGTGACAGCCTTTCTGAGAGCTATTTTGAGAATTACCCGACAATGCACGAGGTCTTGCACTTCACCTACGTCGCTATACAAGAATCAATGACGCTTCACCTACGTCACTAATAAACGGCTAGCTCTAAGTAATTAACACTACCCGAATTCCATAACACCCCTGATGGACTCCTGGTACTACTATAAAAAAGGTTAACCTGTCATAGAACTGATCTTTGTCTTCACAATTATTTTAACCTTACATTCCCCAGTTTCCCACAAATTTTGGAAATTTCAAGAATTATACAAAAGATTTATTCACCAGAATATTTTTTTCTGCTCTGATAGCTTATTGTAATCTAACGACCTCATCAGTTCAAAGGTCAGTCTCCCCTATTCGGCTGAAAGAAAAAATATCAAAACTATGGGAAATAGAAAATATGATACGTGTACCTTCAACAATTTCAATTCTTTGTCTAACAACAAGTTGTATATTAATGAACACGACGGTGCCCGAAAGGTTTCTCGCGTTCGTGCTGCGTCTTTATAAAACAATAAGAAGGTTATTCCATATAAGAAACGAATACACTAAGACCTCTTAGGGTTTTGTACAAACATATACTACATGCAGAATCGCCTGAAAGAAATTTTAAGAAAGAATTTGACGTATAATTTGGACTGCAGGATGTATCTTATAAATGGAGCGTGTTACTTCATTAATATTATGTTAGAGGAATATTATATTTAATCATTATGAAGGGAGAAAAATAATGCTTTAAGACCGAAGTTATGAAGTATTTTTTTCCGTAAATTTGAAATGATACTTTTTCAGTATATACCTTTTTCAAAGAGATGGAGATGGGGTGCAATACTGCAATGTCGTCTGCTTTATAAGAGGGAACTTCCGGTATGTTAATCCAAAGGCGTAAGAGAAGGCTTCAAAGTTACCAATCCACCGAGGTCCTTTTGTTGGAAGATACAGTCTGAGCACCACTGAAATTCTTAAAAACATGTCTTATCAGAAGGGGATAATAGAAGAAGGATGACACTCTATATCCTCTTAATACTTTAGTTATGTAACATGATTCTTCCCAGGCTCACCCCGTTTTTGTTTGCTCTCCTGCTCATCAAACTTCAGATGGGCATCGCACCGTGCTAGGGTGAATTCTATAACTGTTTGGTATTTACTAAATCCTCAGCAATCAACCCCCAAACTTTGTCTTGACGTGGGACAAAAATCCACAAGAGCGCCTTGCCCTTGACAAATAGTTAAGGGCTAGTAGAGTAATTATGAGGGAACTAATTATCGCGTATGTGATTCGGTTTAGTAACCTTGCTCCAAATGTTAAGGGATGCTTACAATTACCCCGCTTTGTAGTACACTTCTCTCGAAGAGATGTATTATATACTTCAGGTCTTACCAATAATTCTTACTGACAACATCGGTTTAATCAAATTCTGATGCTCTTTTACAACTGGTATTCCTAGTTTATTAAATTGAAAGCGAGTTTTTTATTATATTTTCAATCATATATTTGCCTCTAGCTTTATGAAATTAGATAGGGGTTCGGCTGTTCTATATATATATACATTTATGTCTTGACTACGTTTTTCTAAAGGGTTGTTGAAATTTTGAGGCGCCACTCACTCATCGTAATCGGTGTACACGCTGTGCATTTTGCTGTACAAAACGGATTACACGTGATCCATAATCAGTGTGAAATTTGTTTGGGTGATGACGCATGACTAGTTTATTAAGATTTGTTGAAGTTCACACGTAAGGGATGTTATTATTTTAATTTGAAGGAGGGAAGAGACTAAATAAATCGAAGTTTGACAAACAAAATAAGTGAACGCTTAATTTGACGCCTGCTAATACAGTTCATCGTATGATTTTTTTTAACCCAATTAAGGGCTACAAGATAATGTTGATAATCTTTATTTTGATTAGTTCAAGAACAAAATTGTACGATTAACTTTTAAAGTTCTTCATTGACGAGTAACGAATCTTTGATGTTCGCCACGTGGTATTCGGCCAATGGCGAACAGATATGAGAGTCGAATATTCGGTCACTTTGCTTCGTTAAAGACAGGTTATAATTTGGGATAAAGTCATTATATAAGATTTGCACAGAAATTATAATATATTATTTTACAACAATGGGCATTTACTTATTTATTAATTACTATCTCAAATATCTGAAGTTTATAACTTGCGGTCAATGCACCGAGGAATGAAGTGATACCTCTGCATAGAAGTTGGCCCGTTGAAATGAAACACTACTTATTTTATTAAGCACTGCCATAAACTTATGATTTACCATTAAGTTTCTATGTCTGAATGGAATCTATAGTGGACAAATCTGTCCCCCTGCAGCCTATAAATTGCCTTACCATAACCTGGTATTAAACTATATCAGACACCACCGTCGCAAAACACGAGAATTGAATAAAAAAAACTCTGCTCAATTTCCGGCGGCGAGGTTTTCGCTACGTAATTTTCTCCACCAAAATGTCTATTCAAGATCATGATATCTTAAAAACCCCTGATAAAAAACCTGTTCGAAATGTAAAAACATGAATATCGTAAGGGGTATAAAAAAACTGCGTTATTCGGGTATTAGGAGCTGGAGACGTTACCCCAAAAAATTTCAGATGGATACTTACAGAGGATGATTTGCTTATGATATATGTAAGCAAAAGCGTATAGAAAACCATAAAGTGAAGGTCTTTACCGCCTGGGCTGAACGTGTAAAAGTAGGAGCCCCCTCTCTATCGCCTTGTTCCGACCCCCCTCCTCGTTAGAGCCGGTACGATGCCGCTTCGTCGTGGCGGAAGATTAAATTCGCGTAGTGTTACACAAGGTACATGAGTGAGTTGGCTACAAAATATAGCTCCACTAAATTTCGTAGGAGTTGCGTGACTTGCGTCGGCTGCTTATATTATTAGGCCTAAAGACGAGTGTGCCGTCCAATTTCGGTAGTTGGAGAAACAACTTTATTATCGGTTTCCGTTTGAATTGATATGTCCTTATTTAGTTTAGGAATGGGTATATTTATGATCGTTTGTACACCCAAAGTACGGCATTCTTTCACATAAAAATTGTATTGCGTACTTTGGTTTTTTGGCTTTAAAGCTAAAAGAGCAATCTGCTCTGTGGTTTTTTCCGAGGCATTTCAAAAACGAATAATAACGGCTTTATAATATTTGTATCATTAAAAGAACTACCACGACAACTACATATTCTAAACTAAACTTAGTAAACTAGTCTACTTTAAATATTTATATAACAATTAAATTATCACCTTGGGAAGTTAGGAAAAAAGTCGGGGTACTTTAGGCCTTGCCGCCTGACTTAGCGTGCCGTGGCGTTAACGCGGTGACCGAAGAGGCGAAGACCCGAAGCGCTCCCGTTCCGGGGTTGTTTAAAAAAAGCAGACGATATTTTAGTGTTTCTATTTTTGCCCTGAAGTAGCCGGCGCCGCTAGCGTCGCAAAACTATTTCTTGCTTGAGTATGACGTCTGCCTACGATCAGGCTAGGAAATAAGACAGGTTTACAGGTCAAAAACCAGTTTATTAATAGCTCGGACCACTTTTTTTATTCAAAACGTGAGGGTCACTGGTCCCAATGACTAGTTTATTAATTCCTACTTTTATTAAAAATTGATATGGGACCTCTTTAATTATTTTCATTTTAACATAAATTTCGACTCCAGGAGTCCAGTTGTGTATACAACCTTAAGCCGAGAGAGATTTTTTTAGAAGAGAGAACGACCACAAGTCCTGGGACCAGTAGAAAAATAAATAGGAGAAGGGTCACTGGTCCCGGGACCAGTTTCATATTTAAGACATCAGGGGTCACTGGTCCGGAGGACTA
The DNA here is from genome assembly GCA_019434445.1 of Phalangium opilio. Classification (NCBI taxonomy): domain Eukaryota; kingdom Metazoa; phylum Arthropoda; class Arachnida; order Opiliones; family Phalangiidae; genus Phalangium; species Phalangium opilio. The sequence continues at coordinate 425,171 of JAEQBA010001406.1, forward strand.
GTTCAGAAATAAACCTTATTTCCAAGCCTGCCTACGATTCGGATGAGGTAATGCAACTGGAAGGTGATTGGTTGTTTAATCGGAGGAGCTTACTTAGATCGCGCGAGCTTCTCATTTTACATGTTAACCAAAGCCAAAGCCTAAGATAAGTTACTGACCTTCACTTTATGGTTTTCTATACGCTTTTGATGTAAGTGTATATCTCAGAACACAATGTGTGAATAAATTAGGTGTATAACAAAAATTTTATCCGAATATACAGGGTGTAGACCTTCTCCGGTGACTAGTTTAGATACTTCCCCTAACTCTTTGGTTACGAACACATACTTTGTAAGAACCTAAGAAGGAATTAGGTTCTTTTGTCTTCTTCAATTAAAGTTATTGCGGCTGCTAAATAAATTTCTCTATTAGCTTCTGTAAATCTTGTACTCATTACCCCTGCATAACACCATAAGCTCATAAGATAAATTCCATAAGTTTGTCACTGATTAGTGAGAGCTTGTCATGGAGTGACGTAGGTGAAACATCATAGATTCTCGTAAAGCGACGCCTGGTGAGTCGCTGTCAAAGGCTTAATACAGACTAAATAGGAAGATGGACTTCAAAACCGAGTGTAGTCAATTCTCGCTTGTCGTTCTCGAACTAGCTCTCAGTAAGTCTCCAGCATTACGAAGAAGTATAGGTAGTGTCATACTTATGGAACATATCTTATAAACTTATGATAACACGAACGCGTTAGAAAATTTATCTAAACTGATCGAGGGCGAAGTTTCCAACCCTGTATAATAGTTTAAGGATCGTAAAATGACTGTTAAGCACGCTCGATTCGAAACATAGCACGAAAAAAACGGTTTCTAAATTATCAGGAGGAAGTTGTACTTTGTTTACTCATTCGTTAGATTATCTTACAATATCGCAAACGTAATTCCCGGATCAAAGTGCGATTTCATTAGAATTCAGAATTAAAGCAACTTGCGAAATAATATAGTAAGTCAGCCTGCCTATACTAACACTTAAAATTACATACCTTGAATTAAACACGTACCCATGTACCGTAGCTATAAATGTTGCATCCATAACCCTCCTGTATTTTGGGTTCAAAATCTCGCTTTGGGGTCAAGCAGATATTGCTGATTCTCTTATATGACTTGTAGAAAAGCTTACCTTGCAAACTTTCCATAAATTGTTTGAGTCATGGGGTTGGATGAGAAATTGATCGCGAAATATATTTGAGAGTTGTTTGTTTATTTGCATGTTTTTTCTTTATGCATAGTTTCAATTCGTTACCGAATTTGACCAAACTGCATAGCTGAAAGCCAGAAGTGAGATGAGACCAGAAGTACTGAGCTAACCAAATTCTTCACTTAGCGAAAGTGAATATTCTTGATAACGCACCAACGGTTGGCCCTCTGGTAGCGGTTTCTGAATTTCCCCTCCATAACGTGAGACGCTCGCGGTGGTAGACGACCGAACTAGATTCAAGTACCCGCGTCCGTGTTCCGCGGCTTTAGGTTGAGGGATCTACTATCAATGCTAGAGCCCTTCACTTCTAGTCTCATCTCACTTCTGGTAAAGCTAGAAGAAGGGTTTAGAAGTAGTTTGCTTGAGCTCCCCAAGGTTGGGTCCACGAACCCATAGTCATTAAGAATGTAAAAACATCCTATTCTAAACTCTTAACATTTTAGCTTCATGATTAGCCCCTAATTGAGCATCTTTTTATTGAATTTGAAAGTTTTAAAAATCTTTGTTTCTTTAAAACAACAATCATGCATATACTTCGAACTGGTGGACCAAAGACTATTTAGTGCGTAGTGTCTACATAGACAGGAAACTCTTCCGGGTTTCCACCCCCTGAAAACACAAGAAAAATCCAGATAGCTTAGCTAGAATTTTGTTTGTCCTTTACACAGTCACAATTCGTTACCAAAACTGAGCAAACTGCATGCCTGATATCGGTAAGACTAAAGAGAAGTGGTTTGTCCGAGTTTCTCAAGGTTGGGTCCGCGAACCCCTGGCCATTATGCCTGTTGAGAACGTTCTATTCTAGACCAGTAACATTATAGCTTTATGATTAACCTCTAATTAAGCATTCTTTCATTGAATTTTAAGGTTGTAAAAAAGGTGGGTTATAGTTTCTTTAAAAAACCATGCAGATGGGCCCACAGATTTAGTGATTAGTGTCTACATAGACAGTCCCTTAAAAACTGGGTAACTTAGCTAGAAGAATTTATAAAAACATATTTTTTATAGAGGTTCATAACCTTTAAAACACTTGGAATGGCGTATAGCGACTCCTTATTTTAATTTAAAGTACAATATAGGAATTCCATGCACTAGCGTTATCAGGGGCCGTCTACACACCACCTTATGACGATCAGGCACCCGTGACAGCCGTAATCACGCCGTAAGGAGTCTAGCATTAATTCCGCGAAGAGAGATACGAAAAGTAGTTAGAGTGTGGCTAGAGATGGGCGGCACCACCATTTCCCTTATAAATAGGGGGCATCGTTCAAGAACCATCTTATTATATACTTGTAAGAAGATAAAGGTGAGTCCTGCCAAGCGGAACCAAAGAAAAAAGCAATATAGCCCTTAAACGCTTATAGTCACTCAAAAAGGGGTATTACTGACGCCATGGTGTTACGGGCTCCTAAATTGGAAACTCGTTTGATCAAACGAAATCGTCTGGAGCAAGATAATTTCATTAAACACGTCTGGTGAAAGCTGACCGCGACGTCATTTGTTTACCGATTAATCTAGGATAATTCGAAAGGATGTCGTAATTCGTCAACTTCCGCCATATACGGAAGTGACGTCAAGTTTAATTGGCTAGCACTAATTGAAGCACAGTATTAAAGTATAGGTCCATTTTATAAAAGCTAAGCTAATCTAGAACTGACACTTTTGATATATCAATAAATCTGTAGGATTTTAGGCATGGTATTTTGCACACTTATGAGCAGTTAAGTTACTTATGGTGCGGTATACCAATAAAGATTTGCGCCGCAAACATTTTGGTGTCTCTTCATTATATATTTTCTTTAATTGCTTAAAGTATTATGCCATAGCTAGCTAGAAAAATATGTATTTTAATAGGACTATATAGTTCAATAATTTTAGTTTCTGAATACTTTCTAAAAATAGTTCTTATAGAATATGAAAGCGATAGAAGCTTTAAAATCCTAAAACCATAACAACACTTGGAGAGAGAAAGATGCTGCGATAATATACAGGATGTGGTGTGCGGTTTGTCTAGGTACCACAAAATCCAAATTTTACGTCACTTCGAATGGATTTTCAAATTTAAACCACCGTCAAGGTAGGTCGGTCGACACGATATGAAGTCTAACTCTAAACCATGCGCAATGATCCTCCTTTTGTGGTAATTGATATTCATGGGTTGGCAACCATGGATCGATAAGAATAGGGTCAATAACACTTCACCCAACATGATATACTTTGTGGTCTGGTTATAGTTTAACTTAACTACCAGAAATTTTACGCATAATGAATGGGTCATCTGATTATATCATTTTACAGGCAAATTGCCAAATTTGTTAAAAAGACGCAGAGTGTTCACCCTATTATATCATGCACTGAATGACCATATCGTAAATTAACGGATATCGAAGTTTTACTGGAACCAATTATTTAACCTAAGGAAACCGTTATCGACCAATTACCCACCGATATCGACCGATTACCCACCGATATCGACCGATTACCAACTGATATCGCCCGATTATCAACCGATCTTGACCGATTATCAACCGATCTTGACCGATTACCAACCGATATTGACCGAATATCAACCGATTATGAACAGATCTTTACCGATTATTGACCATATCGGTTAGGAATTGGTCGGTAAATTAAGCTCGATCGAACCGATATATCGATTATAGTGCCATATTGGTCACCGATACCGATATCCTATCGGTTTATGCTTATCACTAATATAACGTGACACTATTTACATCTGTAAGCCCAGTAAGAACTACTCCTTGATCTGATGAAGCATGCCATGCGTTTGTATCTCGGAAATAACGTTAATCCGCGTAATCACAAAGCAACCGAAAATAAATACGCAAAACACTAAATATTGCGTAAAATATTTCTGTCATGCCTTCTGTAATCATATTATCTCACAATAAAAATAAATACGCAACAAGCGGTTCAGGTATTTTATAGGTCGTCCCTGGAGAGCCGCAGCTTTATAATATACGCTCTCCTGTCTCGCAGATCTCTCACCCAACCAACGTAATAATACGTCCGTTAGAAAATACTCGGCGTCAGGTATTTTGGTTTGCCTCATACACTCATTCGGTGGAGGTTTCGTCTGAAACAAGGTAGTGTAGATTAGGTAGCTGTACTTTACAATCATAGAGAGGGGAAAAACATTAAAGCTACACGTTCTCCTCGGCACGCTCTTCTCATATAGTTATACAACAAGGTTCTTGCTCGAGAAGGCGCCGATAAAACCGGTCTCCAGGATAAATTTCAACGATTTTCGCGGAGTTTTGAGTACTTTCAACGGATTCCGGCGCGTTATTCGCGGCCGGGGAAAGTTAAAACTATGAGTGCCGTCAAAGTTCGTGGATTGGCCGGTATCGGTTTAGACGTGGACAGTATAGAATTTCTCCAACCGTGTCCGAGCCGCTTTCGATGTCACATATGTACCGTAGTGGACGGGAAATTGTTACAATCCAGGTGCGGACACCAGGTCTGTCCAAAGTGCGTTCGACAAGAGAACGGAACTGTTAGGGAAGTGAAATGTCCCATTGACGGAAAACTACTCAAAATTGACGAGGTATGATTACGTAGGACGCTTAATTATTTCGAATTTGGGTGGTATTAAAAATACCCTACCTGGTTTCCTGGGTTGAATGCAAATCTTGGATCTCGGGTTTGTTACGCAAGCGTTGTTAGGGGAAACATCTTTTTTTGACCTAAATATTTGATCGTTTTCAGCTATTTTTACCCACGAATGTAGGGTTTTTACGTCGAGTATCTTTTATTTGGTTGATATGTGGGATATACCAGTTTTATTTCTAGTTTCAACTATAGTGTATTGAAAATGAAATTTTAGTAGTACTAGATCTAACAGGAGACAGAATTAATTACTTAAATCTTATCTTAACATAAATAATATCAGGAACCTGTTTCTTAATCAGTATACACAAGATCTTACTATATTCTGTTTGCAAAAAGTTGAATGTGCGGTGTGGTCTGTAAGCATATATTTTGAATCACGAGTTATTGATACATATTAAAACCTGTATTTATTTCTAATCTTGATTCTTGAATTGCCCGTCAAAAAAGGGTATCTTAAGATTTCATTTTACATTTTCAAGATTGAACTGCTGTTCAATTGAAATTTTTCTTATACTAAACCGAAATCGGACATTTGAAACCTTATTTCAATTTGCGTCAGAAAGTTTAAGTTAACGTATACTCGAGGATTTAGAATTTTACCAGAAACACTGAAGTGTTTTAAAGATGTTCAAAGGGGATATAACTAAACACTTTGGAAAGTGTTCTTTATTTTGAAAGTTAAGGCAATCTTGTTGAGCAAAATTTGACATAAGTAGCCATGACCAATCAAAGTATTTCATCTTGTTTCTTGTGGTGACGAAACAATTTAAATACAGACTAAATATTGTAGAAACTAAACATAAATATCAACATATATGCCTTGCGTTGAGGAAGCTAGAGAAAGTAAAACGGCGTCGAGTGAGACCATCTCAAAAGCTTAGTACATAGCAAATAGGGATGGGACTGGAAACTCGCTTGTGTAGTCAGTTCTCACGTCCTTAAAGGACCGACCTAATACAGGTTGTCCAAGGGCAAAAATGGTCCGAGTTGTTTAGTTGCGTGTGAAATACTGTTGTCTAGTGGGGAGATGCCTACAAAGAGATTATAATAGAGTATGACGTTGCAGGGTTTCAATTGTTAGCTCCCTTTTGTGTATCAATAGCCGAAATTTGATCTTCAAATCATCAATTTTAGTTACCACTATAATGCACTTTGTTGTGACTATATGCTACACGGCGTTACACTGGTGTTGTAGGGGATTGAAAACCAGGAAGACTTTCCTTTCTATGTTCAGACAGTTAACAGTCTTTGGACCCATCCCTATGAAATATTTGCATGATGATTTTTAGAAACAAATTTTTTACAACTTTGAAATTCTATTAAATTATGCTTATTTAGGGATCGAACATAAAGCTAAAATGGAATGGGACGATCTTACAGGTTTAATGACTAGGGGAACCAACTTTAAGTAACTCAACCAAACCACTTCTGAAACCTTCCTCTAGTGTTATTGATATCAAGCATGAAGTTTGGTCAAATTCGGTAACAGATTGTGACAACGAATAATAAACAAACATACAAACAAACCACTTATCCAAAGATAAGACTGACGCTAGCTTCATATTTTTACTTACTGAACTATCATTATAGGCTTATGTTAGTTCATGAATCTAAAAAATCAAGCTGCTAAGCAGACGATGGAAGTGCTGGCATTGAAAAATGAATGATGTATAATTTCCAGTCGTTATGCAACTAAAAAAACATTCCCTCTTTGTCAAGAGACCAATAAATTGCGTCATATAATTTAATCATTAATTTCCAAGATTTGTCACTGTTTTAGATATAAATACCAAGGTTAAAATCCCTCTAGTACAGGTGTTTACACCGTATTAATTTCTAAACTAAAATTACATGGAACACCCCCAACATTTAAAAAGATAAAAAATTAATAAATTAAAAATCAAACTGTGACGCCATTGCCATTGTTAATTTGTTTTTATAATTATACTTGGTAATGTATCTTTCCTTCGGGGCCGAGTAGAATTTTTTAGGAAGTGGCTTTTTTCAAGATAGTCCGGGAGCGAAGGCTTGATTTGTGGTGAAAATGAAAACCATGAACATAATGGGACTAAGGCAAAAATGAGTCAAGAATGACAAATCGTTAGTTTTAGAAATAATTTGTGTTAACAGAAACATTTAGACTAAGAAGCGAGATAGGGAATTCTTGTGGGGTGTTTTATGAACTTGGGTCATCCTGTTATTGACGTCACCTGGGTCCTATAAATCAGTTTACTATAGACAGAGTACCCCGTCTAAATTGTGTGTATGGGAGCTAAAGATTAGGCCTACCTGTATCTGTATCGCTTCAACGTTATCTTGATGTTATCATGGAAGAACTGATCATGTTACGATAGGAGTAGAAGTTTATTTTGTTGCCATAAATTGAATCAAGACTACACTGAACTAAGGACAGATTATTTAATTCATGAAACAGATTAATTCTGAGAAATTATATACGGTTTAATTATAAAATAATGAATCTTTAACTTAAATTTCGTTTATATACCCAATAAAAGCGTGTCCTTAAATTAACACCGATAAACAACCTTTACATTGCTGAAAAGACAGTGACAAGACTTACTGAGAGCTAGTTCGAGAACGACGCGAGAAATGATTACACTCGGTTTTGAAGTCCATCTTCCTATTTAGTCTGTACAAAGCCTTTGACACGTTTCACCGACGTCACTTCATGACAAACTCTCAGTAACCAATTACAAACTTATGGAACATATCTTACGAACTAATGGTCATATTAATTCGTTGCTCTGGCTCCCGGACTATGCGAGAGAAATCAGTCTTTTGGAAAGCAAAGCATCCTCCTTTAGTTTAAGAGATTCCCTATGGAGCAGCGTAGCACGTACTAAGCCGATATCCAAAACGTGCCATCCTTACCAAAAAACGAGCTCTCTCTCTCGATCTTTTTAATCTCATATTTTTCTTTCGCGATACATTTTCTTAGCTAAAACGAGAAGAAGGAATTTCGGACGTCCTGAAGCTGGAAATCTTCTGTCCTTATCGAAAACGAGGATGTAAAAGGTCAATGTCTCTTCAGTCTATACAGGTAAAATAATAGAAATACTTAACGAAATGTAAGATATCTCCGACCTTCATCAACCTAAGGTTTGAAATGTGGAAGATCGTTTCTGTCCGTCATTGGCTTAATCCGCATTGAATAATTTTTTTACACAACACAAAATTGAACGTTTTGTGACGCCCAGCTTACTCCCTCTGCTGACCCTTAATTCTTATTGATTACCTTTTCAAGACAACTGTCATTCTAATTCCACTTGATTCTTATAGCTTTTTATCCTTTTATATTTAAAGCAAGTCTCGGCTGTGGTTTAGTTAAAACAAATGCATACTGATTCCCAGTCGAGTGGGGTAGTTGACTGCCCCGCTAAGCTTAGCAAAGGCTAGTTTAGCTACCCCCTCATGAACGGGTTCTGATTGGTTAATGCCTTTGGCTAGGTAAAATTGCGTAGAAGATTAGCCTACATGTTAGGGTCGTCTCAGGAGCCAACATTTGCTTTAATTGTTCAATAGAGGATAAATGCTTGATACTGCTTTCTTAGAGGTATTTTCACCCATATTATTCACTTCATGTTAATTGGTATCATGTTCAAGCTTAATCATGTTTAGTGTTTCTGATGCCATTATTTAAACTTCACAATGCCCCTTACATTTAATGTTCTGTGCTTTAATTGTGTTCCTGACACACTCTGTTCCCTACTTGGTATTTAATACTACATTCTTTAGAATTACTTTCACATTATTATCACCATAAGTTTATAAGCTATGTTCATATGAACATATCTTATAAACTTATGTTATCACTCATACCTTCGTTGTCTCCAAGCGAGACGTTTTAGCCATAGCTTATTACGTACTATAAACGCTGAAATATACTTCAATTACTCCTTTAACTATGTTCTTCCTATTAAATTAAATTATTTAACAAAAACATGGTGAAAAATGTTAAGTTTGATAAAACAATTCGTATGAACTGTCAAGAATGTTTTGCGTCAAGTTATGAGCTTCTTATAACAAGATGACCTTCAAAAGAACAACTTGAAACTCGCGATGTTTGAAGGAAATTGCTCAACGATCTTTAATTTAAAACAATGAATCTTTTTCTACTTCGTTAATTACAAATTATCCCTGTTTCATTCTTTAGTCTCACGTCAAATCTTGTGGGTTCGTTCCCTTGTTATGTCCTTGCGAGTGTGGCTTGGAGCTCTCCAGGAGGGAACTAGCTGATCATTTATCGACGCAGTGCGACCAAAGACTGACACCTTGTCAATTTTGCGAGGACGAAATTCCATTCAGGGATCACGAGGTGATTGAACCGTATTCGTGACTAGGAATAATGATTACTTATACGTGGAATACTGACATTGTTACGATATTCTATGTAGGAACATTTGAAGTGGTGCGCCAAGAAGCCAATTGTTTGTCCATTTTGTCACGCTGAAACGACGCAGGAGCAAGTGAGTGTATTTATTTTCTAAGTGATGGATTAAACGCGACACCTTGAATCAGTCTAGGAAATAAGAATATTTTTTAAACTAGTCCTTGGTCCAGTTTCCAAAATAGTAAACTGGTCCTTAGTTTTCTTATAGATTTGTAATGAACAAACTCTTCCCGAAGACAATTAATTAACCCCTACTTCGCTGATTTGAAAACTAGTACAAGCAATTATTAAATTTATTTAGACGTGTTCTATTTCCTAGACCGCCTTGAATTATAGTGGGAGTGGGTGAACCGAGGTGAATTGAGGAATCAGAAATTTGACACTTTTTTAACCAAATTTTAAGATTTTTAGGATATGTACTATGGGAGAGATTTATAGATTGAAATGTTAATTTTCACATTCGTTTTCCATGAAGTAAATAAGTAATGTTTTTATTTTCTCATTTTGAGATGACAGTAGAAAACCCGGCTATTAGGGAATAACTTCAATTAAAATAAATAATTTCACGGAAAGACAACTTCATTTTTGACATTAAAATTTGTCACGAGTTATTTTACTCAGTTTCGTAACCCAACTTTTGTCACGAGTTATTTTGCCCAGTTTCGTAAACCAACTTTTGTCACAACTTATTTAGCCCGTTTCGTAGCCCGACTTTATTGAAAACAAAACGTTCATTTGCAGTCAAATAAATGTTTGTTTCCCAGGTGATCAAAATTGAAACCTCATCTTATTGTTCTATCAATTGTGAGAGTTTAAAACCCCCATAAAAATTTAATATCATGCCATCAATGGAAGTAGCTATTGACCTTGTGTGTCGCAACGAAATAGTTTCAAATTTGTGTAAAATTTTTTTGAAACAAAATATATTTTTGCTAAAACTGTATTTACACAAACAATATTGGTTTAATAATTCTACTTCATGGATAAAAAATTAATATGTCCTATTTTCTACATTCCTACCATACTGCTAAAAGCTCTCACCGCACCAGATAGACTTAGTTTAAGTTCAAACATATCACTCTGAATCTCGTAAACACTATCCAACCTCTACTCACCAACTGTATATACATAATTATTTTAGTTAAAAACGTAAGCGAATATAAATGATAAGGCAGGTTCATCCGAGTGCTTAACCGTGTGTGTCAATACAATGGTATCGTATTTTCACTCTCGTTTTCAACTTCCGGGAAAAACGATTTCGAATTTATCCTGTCCTTGGCATTCCCTCGATCCGCTTTTTAACAATATAACCGGCACCCTTTAGAGATACAAAAAATAAAAACTTTTTTTTCGCATAATAATGGTATTGTATTATATAACTCTCCGGAATCTGTACCAATAATTTAACTTCGCGGAATTTTGATCGTTTTTTCGTGGCCGTAATTATGGCAATCCCCTCATTGTCTGCTTTTTGAAATTTCCAGGCGTCATCTCACGAAACTAAATGCCCGCAAAGACCCAGACTGTGTCCCTTATCGGGGTTAGGATGCGCTTTCAAGGTAATTTATTCATTTCTTTCAAGAATATGGAATGGTTCACGCTAGAAAACGTTTTAATGTTGACGAACACATATTATTACATTACAGTAGAAATTATACGTAGTTTTCAGACAAGGAGGATTGATACCATTTACACCACTTCGTACTACATTTTGTCTACCAAGTAGCTTGGCCTCCTAGTGTAAATGGTATCAATCCTTCTAGTTTGAAAACTATGCATGTATGTACTTCAATATTTAAGGGTACCACAAGTCGCTTGACAGTTGTAAAAGTGTTCTGTTGGCTGGCGACACATTGTCCGGTGGAAGGCGTGTCCAACGGGTACGCAAGCGATTTGTGGAACCCTTTAAATATGTTCTGGGGAATTTAGCAAACACTTTCGCAGCCCTAAAGATTAAGCAAGCCAAACCAGAACGTACCAAAGCATTCAAAACTAGCAACTTAAACCATACTTTCTCTTTTAATGTTCAAACTATAGAAATGGTTTCACTATGAAATTTCACATTTTTTTTATGTTGTTCAATATCTGGGAAAATACCCTACTCCTTAAAGCCGATTCTATACAGAATAGTGAAAAGCAGGGAATAAGAAATACACATGACGTATTAGCGCATCTTAGTCCCTGACTTTCGCAGTATTTCATCTATAGCCAGTGATAAAAGTACTCTGTGAAGGATGTTTGCTAAATTTCAAACCAAATTTCGCACCATGATTCAGAAATAACAATGCGTTCTTTAAGTTAGAAATTTAAATGTTTTGGCCACACATTTAGGGTACTTCTCAAGATCTTCAAGAACACGAAAACGCCGTTAAAGAACACGTTAATGTCTTGGCCTCAGCTGTGATAGCGAATCGGGAAAGCCTTCAAAAGGTGATAGACATCCTAAACGACCTCAACACCCAAGTCAATACGATGCAAGACGAGATCAAAGTCGGTATTTTTTGACTCTTTCATTCTGAATGTTTCCAAGCACTAAGCTTCATACTATTTACAGGATTTACAGAAGAGTGATAAAACAGTGAAAGACTTGCAGAAATCAGTTTTATATTTGCAGAGTGAAATCAAAGTAAGTTTTAAATTATGAAAGTACAAAAGTTTTCCCATCCCGTGCAAAACATAATCTTGTCTCGTATTGGAAACTCTTTTCAAATGTTTATTCGCTAACATATTTCGATGAATCTAAGAGTTCAAGGCGTGGGGATAATACATATTGCATTCCATCTCGCTTTTCGACGCCTGCGCTCTAGGCGCTTTATGAATTTCAATAGCCCCCTTTTTATGAAAACTATCTATAAGTTCAGGGATGGATTTAATTTTTGAAGTAGGAATGGAGAACAGAGTAATGCGGACCCCCTTCCACGGGATTGGGGGGGGGGTATGAAAGAAGATGCGGGTCATAGCGACAGAGGCAAAAAGGAATTACGTATTTTTCGCCGTCCCCCGTCAGCAACGTCATCAAAACGTAGTTTAAGTGAGCCAATAAGATAATTTAAACTTTTCGTTACGTGTTGAAAAGGGGGGGGGGACTCTATACTGGGCTATGAGTCGGACTGAAGTAATACGAACTGTTCTCCATTCGTGTTTCTAAAATTAAATCTATCCCTGATAAGTTAATTAATATGTTCCATAAGTATGACACTTGGTAACACTAACTCTTGTAAAAGGTTTCCACCTCTAAAAAGGTCACAGGATATTCCTTTGTAGATAAAGCTTAAGTTTATTTTTAAATTTCGCCAAGTCACTCGAATGATTGTCAATTCACGTTCAATTTTGTTAGACATGAATTCGTATAGATTCACTAAATATTGCGTAGTTCCGAATGTTTTGCGAATTCACTGAAAATCAAAATTTAAGTTAAATACTTCTTTCTTTGCTGAAACTAATAGCGATGTAATTTTATATCATTTCAGTCATTGCATCTTCGTGTAGATGATGATCACGGAAAAATAAATTCACCCATTCCACGAGGTCTTTTCAATCACTCGGATTCCGGTAGAAATAGTCCCGCAGGCAGTGATATCAGCAGAAAGCAAAGTGCCCCGCCAACGCCACTTTAAAAATCAACAAACATCAAAGTGTCATTTCGAATCTGGAGGATAGTATAGTTTTAGTAGCCAAATGAAAAAGAAAACTCTTGAGAATGCACTTTGGGCGGATTGGTTTTTGTGGAAAAGAAACCGGACGTTTCGCCCACACGTAGTGGCAACCACCTAACGCAAAGAAACCACTAACTGCACTTTTTGAGTCCTTGTCACTTCGTGTGACCTCCACCCTCATTTATCAAAAATTCCCTGAAAATAAAAAGAGTTCAAAACTTTATTAAATTTTATAATTTGCGAGAAGCATTGAAGGCGTTTTCTTCTAAAGATCTCTATTGAATCCGCTCTCTTTTAGTTGAGAAAAAGTCAAAAAGAGACGCGAAAAGAATCAATTTAGCCATATAGTTAATATAAAATGCATTTTCCGTCCATAATTGTACTTAGCAGTCCACTATTTGAAGTAAAACCTTGAAGATATGAGTTCTGTGGTCAAGGGGCATGTCCTTTCGGACTTCTTGTACACCAATTACAGATTTCTATTAACGTTTTTAGTACAGTCTAAGGTATAATGTGTACAAATTACCATCAGTTCTACTAAAGTCACCTTGATTGTTGAGTTTCGGAGTGCTTCCAACCTTGTGCACGACCTCGGACATGTTTATTTTGCTTCATGTAATGGATTTCTTATGTTACTAAAAATATTTGTCAGGAAAAATTAAATACTAGGACAAGGAGAATTCATTTGTCCTTATGTGATGTCTTGTGTCGGGAAATCATGGATAATTTTAGTAAAGTATAACTTTTTGTGTTAAATATTAAAGTTGTGTTTTAGAGAGGCTTACGATTTTATACGAATTTTTTACATTTTATATGCTTTTATTAAAATTCGTTATACATAGAATTTTTGTCTTTGTTGAATTATTGAAAAAATTATAAATTATTATGGATCCGGATGAAATAAACAAACGACTTTATTAAAACACGCAACTTGGAAATCTATTAGGTGACTTAAAATTAGCGCCACTCAAAATATATACGCATTTTTCTAATGCTGTTTTCCACTGGCATTCAGAATGGAGAAATATTTAGGTAGTCAGAACAACATTTTCCTTTAAAAACTATAACGATGAAGCTATGTCTCCTGTAATATTACTCCATGGTGGCAGACTATGGAAAACGTCGTAGCTTAGCTTTTCTCTTCACTTCTGTCGTCTGCCGCAATCTTCAAGCCGTGTAGGCTGTAGCCGTGTGCGTTCAATGTTGTTTCGGGGTAGTTTACAAATAATATTATAAGAAAATAATGTCGGAAGATAAGAATTTAGCGAGAGAAAGTTTAGCTAAAAAACTAAACGCTGAAGTGGAGGAATTTATAAACAGTAGAGAGAGAAAACCGTACACTGATGGCTGGTCCGAAGATAATTGGGAACAGGTAAGCCTTGGCGACGTTTTGCAATACGCAAATACATGATACATGACATTTGACGCACGTGGGCTTTAGCACGTGGCAACCTCGCAAGTTCATTATTTTATCGCAAAATTTCTAAAGCTTGTTAGCATGATTACTACGCGTTTAAGTATAGCCTTTGATGTTAAGACGGTGTTTATTTGCGGTAATACATTAGAGTTTTAGATCTGTGTTTAGTTTATATCATATCTTTATTGACATGACAATGGCCCAAGTTGCATGACCATAATATAGAGCTATATCAGTTTAAGGGGGGGGGGGGAAACGTCACATTTGCGCCCATTCGCCTTTTTGGAGGCAGAATTTAACATGAGCTCTATAGCCACCAGAAGGTGACTCCATCTGTTGGCTTGTTAATTTCATTGGCTGAAAAACCAATGACGTCTCACCCCCCTCAGCAAAGATAACTCTATTCTAAATTTCGCGCACAAGTGGCACAATAAGTGGGCGGAGACTGGCGAAACCCCGCCTCAAAAGCCCTCCTCCCCCCCCCCCGGATTGAAATAACTCTATAGTACCTGCCCACTTCTCGAAGTATTATTATTTCATTGTGGATGCTGGAAGTGAAAGATTACCTTTGTCTCTTTTATTTTTTCTTGGTGTAACCAATTTGATTTGCTTGACATCACACTTTCAAGATTAGCAAATCTTAAATGAGACCTTTAAGCAATAGGGAGTGTGCTAAGGGGTGAAAATATCCCCCATTAAACGTCATGCCTCCGCTTAACCAGTCAGATGCATTCCCCCACAAGCCTTCCACTCTGTAAAGTTTGCCGCCATTTTGGTTGAAAGGAGAGGGGCAATATTAAACTACATTCCACTGGCCTCTATCTATAAACATGGCTGATTAATTAAATATAAACTGATGTTGATCATCTTAGGAAATGCAAGAGCATCCTCTCTTCATGACCGAAAATGTGAAAGAAAATTCAGAATTGCCTCCTTTAGTCGAAGCACTTCAGCAATTGAAGTATGACCCAGCTGAAAACACAGCAGAAGGTGCAATCCTTAGTTTAGCGCAACATTTCTTACACATACATATTTAACCATACTCATAAAATGTACAGAACTTGCAACCAATTACAAAGACGATGGGAATCAGAATTTTAAATTGAAAAAATATAGATGGGCTATTGACGCGTATTCCGCTGGAATTAAACAAAAATGCGATAACAATGAATTGAATGCCATTCTCTACACCAATAGAGCAGCGTCACATTTTTACTTGGGAAATTATCGCAGTTCTCTAAGAGACGCTGAGGAGGCAGTTAAACTCAAATCTAATCACCTGAAAGCTCTCTTGAGAGCTGCGCAATGCTGTATAGAGTTAAAACGTTTTCCTGAGTGTGTTTCATGGTGTGAAAAAATTCTGCAGGTTGTTTGTTTTATACAATTTCGTTAAAGACAATTTATATTTAATTATTTCGGTTGAAATATTTTAGATTGAACCACAAAACGAAGTTAGTCTTAAATTAATTGAAGAGGCTAATAATTTACAAGTAAACTAAGATTTAAATGCATGTGGCCATTATGCTGTTTATAAAATGTAACAATGTTTATAAAGAAAATACATGAAAGAGATAGAAGAAAACTTCTTGCTGAACAGAAAAAGAAACAAAGCAAAGAAAACACATTGAATCTTGCGCTTCAAGTATTAAACTTATCGCAATGAATGATTTGTATCCATTGCTTGTAATTTTATACCATTTATTTAGGAAAGAAACATAAAATTCTATACGAGGGACAAAGACATCGATGAAACGACTGAATTTGACATTTTAGCTCAAACACATCCTGCAGCTGGGACTTTTAAAGTTTATCTTAATGATAATAAGCAGTTGGTGTGGCCAGTTATATTTTTGTACCCTGAACATGCGCAGACTGATTTCATTCAAGAATTCATCGAGGATACGACTTTTCAAGATCATTTAGATATTATGTTTCATGAATGTAACACACCTGAGTGGGACACTGCTGATACCTACAAGCCATACAATATTGAGGTGATAATGAATTAAATATGTTAGCATTTAAAAATTAAATTTAATTTGTTTTATTTTATAGATATTCTTTGAAGATTATGAAACGAAAGAACTGGTTAAAGTCAAACGAAATGCAACGTTAAAAGAAGCATTAGCTCATGAACGGTTTGTCATATTTTTAACACGATTGCAGTTAAGGGATTGCTGATGATCTAAATACATTTACAGATTTCAAGTATGGAGTGGTAATCCTGTTTTCTTACTATTGTCGAAAGATACTGAATATGCGAAAACTTTCAAAGAAAAACATGAAATTCTTTCTAAATGAAAATCTAATATAATATATTTTATTTAGTGAATAATAAAAATGTGTATAATTTTATGTATATTATATAAAAATTGTGTTGAATAAAATATTGAAAATACATTCTTGTTTACTTTCAAGAAAACAACAGGGGTTATACAGTATAGTTTCTTGAATGTGAATATGTGTGCCAAGATTTTGAAAAAATTTGGTGTAGCATATTTAAAAATTCACAAATAGAATTAACATGTTAGCCACTTCAATCATTTCACTATTCCTCTGGTTTACTTTCAAATGGTAGGGTAAAACGATTTTTTATAAAGGGAAAAGTTGTACCCTATTAAACTTAAATTTCATGACACTTTTCCTTCAAAATACTTCCGTGTAAGCTCACTTGATAAACACTACTTTCTCGTGACATTTATCATTGTGTAATGTGTACACATAGTTCTGAAAGGATTGATACCATTTACACTACGAGGCGAGATTACTTGGTAATGCACTTTGTCCGCGAAGTAGCTTTGCCTCCTGGTATAAATGGTACCATAAGTTTATCATGCCTCTAAGTACACAAATACGGGTTACAACTGGGCCTCTTCCGCAGGCTACTGTGACGTCAGAACTCGTATAGCGCTAAGATCCGAAGAGAGAAAATTTTGAAATTTCTGTCGCGGTGCAGCCACCAAGCGGTCGAGACGATTACTAAATGGGTCACATGATAAAAATCATCCAATGGAATAAAGGAGAGTTTTACGTTTCGTATAGGCAGGCACTGGGGGGAACGAATTTTACTTAAGCAACCCCAAATCCCTCTCTCTCTCTCGTGAGATGGAGGCGGTTTCAGTCCTGAAACATTCTAAAAGGGATAAAAGAAACGCTAGGCTAGGCAGTACAATTTTGTATTGAAGTTGAGGTGATAAATGATACGGAGAGAGTATAGGGTTTCATTAAAGGGAGCCAGACAAACACTATTGCCATAAGAGTGGAAGCGATATGAGTACTTAGAGGCATTATAAACTTATGATGGTACCTATCCTCCTTGTCTGAAAAATCTCCAAGTCTGAAAACTATGCATATATAAAACTAGTTTATCAAGTACACTTATTGAAAAGTAATTTAAAAAATCTTGCGGTGTTGACAGGGTAATTGTTTTTAGAAAATAATTGCAGTTCGAATCCTGTAATAGGGACTCGTTTTAGTTTGTTGTAACAAAAGTTTGTTATATATTTGCATAAGCAAGGCCAGGTTATGGATTTAGTGAATGGTACTTACGATGAACCTGAGCTTTTGGTAACAAGTCCCTCGTTAATTTTATCCAAGGTGATTGTGTGTGTTGTTAAGTAATCAGTCTCTATTAAGTTACCTGCCATGTACCTGTCTAAGAGAGCTTTTACTTCTTTAAGCTCTCGATGAGCTAAATTAGAAATTTATATGTGAAAACATATTGACAATCTTGAAATAAAATAAAAAAAAATGGCGTGAATTCAATCAAGATAAAACATACCACCACACCAAGTTCCTGTGATTGTTTTTCCACCCAGCATATTGAAAAAGTGCGTTTCGATCTTTTCGTCGTTGTCAATGAGACCAATCAAAATGGTTTGACTTGCACCGATTTTGCAACTTTCTATCGCATTTTCCTGAAAACGTTATTTAAAATATGTTATGTTTCTAAAGGGCATGTTGTTTTGCACATATCGGTATTCAGTCTTGGTGCTTTCTAACAGTACATTGTTGTGTTGCGTATTAACCCGCTAAAAGTAAAATACAACCAGTGAAGAAATGGTTTTCAGTGACCTTTGAAAGTAAGGTCTTCGAAGCCCCGCGACGGTTTTAGGCACTCTGTTCTGAGGCAGAACAAAGTGGACTAAACACTAAGTCTTTGTACCTACCAGTATGAAATATCTCTATTATGTTTTTTAGGAATTAATATTTTATACAACTTTCAAATTCTGTAAAAAGATGCCTAATTAAAGCTATAATTTTGGGAACTGACTTAATAGGTTCGAAGACGCAAACTTGAGGAACTAAACCAATTCCTCTAGTATTACTGGTATAAATCGTGTGGGTTGGTCAAATTCGGTAAGGAATTGTAACTGTGCGTAAACTTTATGCCATAAAGTGAAAACCCGTCACAACCTACCCAACTTCAAACTCATAACCGTTCCCATTTGAAATTGAACATTATTATTCCCCTTGATTATAAAATGACGAAACTTACTGAGGTCCGTTTTCCACTGAAGCAAACAAAGGCGTAGTCAGCTCCACCACCTCCTGTCAAATCCTTAACAACGTCAGATATGGGTTTGCCGCATTCATCAGGATTTATGAAGTCGGTGCAACCGAAGATGTCGGCTATAATCGCAAAATCAAACCATTTTGACTTACGTCAACTGGTTGCTATAGTTATACATACCAATTTTGTATTTGTGCGTATTAGTATCGATTCCAATTATTTTTCTGGCTTCCTTTTCTCTGCAAGCCAAGGCTACGGACAGTCCAACCACGCCCAGTCCAAATATGACCACGGTGGACCATTGTTTGACTTTGGCAATGTTTTTGGCCGCTTGATAGCCAGTTGGCAGAGAACAACTGAATGGGCTGATTCGTTCTATTGGTGCTTTAGATTCTACCTACGTGAATCAAGAATTCAAGATGTATTTGTTAATATGCCATTGCAGTTAATTACACCTTAAATTTTAAGTTCTACCCTGAGGACGCAGTTTTTCGGTACTACACTGTATTCGCTGAAGGCCGCCAATGGTCCTATCTTATAAATCTTTTGGCCTTGACAGGTAATTCGTGTTACATTGGCTCTGTTCTTGCTAATTATAATAGGTTTAAAAAAATTCAATTAGATAATATTAGAAGCTAATTAATTCAAGTATTCACAATTCCGAATGCATTTAAGAATATGAAATTATCATCCAATATTTTCACTTAAATATCGAAATCACCGCAGTTAAAAATTAATTAAGTTGATCATCCTCATTTTAGTGAATCGCGAGCATCCTTACTAAGTTGTGTCACACAATCTTTTCTTGGGGTCTACACAATCGTCGCACTCGCCGCATTGAGAATTCCACAGAGTTATCACCAAGTCACCTTTAACGTAAAAATTATTATCAAATAAAGTTATTTTGGTTCAAATATGAATTTTTTAAAAATCTGGTTCTGACCCTATCCTTAATTATTTTTAACTATCCTAACTTTAAACAGCAGTACTGTGAAGTTAGCCGGGGTTCGAACCCCAAAAAACCCACGGGTTTTAGTAAAACCCACCAAAAAGCACTTAAAATCTTCAATTTTGATGAAATTGTATGGAAAAATAAAATTTATATTTAAAAATAGTTTAAGATATTTATTAATTCAACTTCAAAAGCATTATTTCGTAATGTTTAGTATTATTTTATGAAACATTTTAAGATTTTTTTATTGAGCAGTGACTTTTGAATGACAATTATTACATTTCACGCAACTGCTAGTTTAAAAAGAATCCCAATAAAACCCAGTGGGGCTGGGGGGGGGTTCGAAACCCATTAATTAACTGGTTCCACGGCTTAGTTACACCAGGAAGGGGGTTATTATGAACTCCTGGTTACACCCATTTCGCAAAATCAGAATTGGATCAAAGCAATTCATAAACATGGTTTTGACCTGTGGACATGTTCTATTACCAAGACTGCTTTCAAGGATATCGTTTCGACATAAACACTGATAATACAATTCTTATACTAGCTTGCAAAACGAAAGTTTTTCATAATAACAAACGCGATAATTTTTATGGGATCTGTTTTTATGGGTATTTACCTTTCAGATATAATATCAAGGCAAAATATTTGAAAGGTTAAACGATTATAGACCATTTCGATGTAACTAAGAGGGAAAGACACGGGGTAAAACTTTGCCTTCTATCTCGCTTTTTGGCGCCTGCGCTGTAGTCTTATTGTATCATGAGAGTGCGCAGACGGCAATGTATCAACCCCCTTGTATGTCCCAGTACAGAGAGTTTCCTACTCCCATTTTACATCGGAAAGGTCTATTGGATGAAATTAAACTTACCTCTTTTGACATTTTTGACGTTTGACCCTACACTTTCAACAATTGCGGCACATTCATGGCCAAAAATGCATGGGAATCTCACTTCCGGGAAATTACCGGTCATCATTGCAATGTCACTGTAGCAGATACCGCTTCGTTCGGCCTAAAACGCAAGAGCGTAATTTATTTTCAAATTAATTTGCACAATTTCTATAATTCTGTTCAATCACACTTGATGAAATACACCGATCTAAGTTTATAATGTTATAGACCCTGTGTCACTTCTATATCTTTTTGGTATTATAAACTTTAAATATGAATATTTGGAGCCTGTTTTGTTCAAAGCGAGCAACACAGAGAGTACTGGCATTTTTGGGCTTCTAGCCCTTGCTCTTGCTTTATTATGAAAGATTTACAATTATCCCAGAAGTTATCAAAATTATTAAATCTAATAAAATAATTTCAATTCTGGGAACTATTAAATTGTGACATTTTATAACAATCACGTTTGGCTGAGAGTTATTTTGCATCGAAGTAGTGTTGGAACGCTCAAGTAGTCCTTTAATTTGTACGTCAAAAATGCTGATGTTTACAAG
Organism: Phalangium opilio; assembly: GCA_019434445.1. Taxonomy (NCBI): domain Eukaryota; kingdom Metazoa; phylum Arthropoda; class Arachnida; order Opiliones; family Phalangiidae; genus Phalangium; species Phalangium opilio. The sequence continues at coordinate 446,444 of JAEQBA010001406.1, forward strand.
ACTTCAGAAATATTCGAATAAAAATTTGAAAGGTTTAAACAGAAATAAGAAATGTTTCAACAGAAATATGAAAGGTTTAAACAGAAATAATAAATGTTTAAACAGAAATAATAAATGTTTAAACAGAAATAATAAATGTTAAAACAGAAATAATAAATGTTTAAACAGAAATAATAAATGTTTAAACAGTAATAATAAATGTTTCAACAGTTATAAGAAAGGTTTAAACAGAAATCAAATAAGAAATGCTTCAACAGAAATAGCAAAGGTTTGAAGGGAAATAAGAAGCGTTTGAAGCGGTGCTATTTAATTTTAACCGAACTGACCTAGAAAACAACATTTAAATAAATTAAATGTGTAAATTACTTAACACTACTGAATTGAGTTTAACTTAAAGGATTCTTATGTAAACCAGCTGTATAGCTGATACGAATATCCGTGAAATAAAAGCTTTATTATTATTTATATCCTGATTTTATCAATAAGTAATATTTATTTAGGTTCATTTCCGTTATGCATTTTCGTCAAACGATAACGAATTCTGACTGTTCATAATGAGCATGCATACAATAATGAAACCACTTTCTCAAGTATATATTTAAGATAATGAGAATTCTAAACATTTAAATAAACATACCTTTATTCTCACTTCCCCATTTTGTGGTGGGGCAACTTGAACGGTCTCAATAACAAGCGGTTTGTTGGGCTCCCACGCTACAGCGGCCAAACAATCTATGACCTACCAAACCAAACCACGCAAAAATTCAAAATCCAGAAGAAATAAAACCAAACCATTGAAAAATCAAGAAACCTTACCTTATTTTCCCGTCGAGTTCCTGGCATTTTGACGCTACCACAACTTACTACAAAGTTTCGAATTAAAGAGCGCTCAATCTGTCGACTGACTCCCTTATTTATAACAAAATATTTTCAATTAAAAACTATATAAACAGCTATGTTGAATATTAGAACCTTGGAAACGTCACTGAAAATTTGTTAAAATAGAAATAATTTAACCATTCAAGCGTGATGTTCTTTAATTTGAAAAGCCACGTTGTACAAGTTATAAGTTTTCCGAATAACAAGGATGGAGAGATTCGCATTCGCATTTTGAGTAACATTTTCTTATCTATTGCCTTCCCCTACTTAAATTTATACTGCACCCTCAAAACGTACGTATTTAAACATTTTATCAAAGAACGATTATTAAGTTTATGAGTTGAATAATCATAAAACTAAATTCTTGACGTATGTTTTTTTATAATTTGTAGTTATTGTGTTAGAAGGTTATATTTTGAGTGCCGTAAATAACCGTTTGTTGATTTGAGGAAGGACGCGTGACAATGGTTTAAATGGAGATGAGATAAGATGTTGAATGAATGCATAAACGTTTTTAGAGGGAAAAGTGTATTATTGAAGAGGTTTTATTGAACTTTAAAAACAAGCATTATTGAATTCGTAATTAAATACGGTAATAATCGTATGTACACGATTGAAAACCAAGGTTTACTGAATAGACGATTCAATAAAAGCTATTATTATTATCATAAGTTTATAAGATATTTTCCATAAGTTTGTCGCTGGTTACTGAGAGCTTGTCATGAGGTGACTTATATGAAACGTCATAGATTCTCGTAAAGCGACGCCTGGTGAGGCGCTGTCAAAGGCTTAGTACAGAATAAATATGAAGATGGACTGCAAAACTAACCGAGTGTAGTCATTAGTCAATTCTCGCTTGTCGTTCTCGAGCTGTAAGTCTCTAGCATTACGAAGTATATGTAGTGTTATACTTATGGAACATATCTTATAAACTTATGCTATTATCATCGCGCATTCTCGAAGGATAGCCATAGTGACGTCAAAACCAGAAAAGTATATTTTTGGTTGAAAAACTTTACGCCAAGTTCTAAAGTTTTGTTTGAATTGTAATTTTCAAGGTAAATAAATACGCAATAAGTATTTAATTTATAATTTAAGTTTGTAAGCTCTTATTATTTGTGAAAACTGTACTCATGTTGATTTTATAATAGGGAGCTAACAGCTGGCTAGGGGGAAGAGATAGTCTGACGTCACGCAGCCCCTCTCTGGTTGGCATTTTTGCGCGTAGAATACTGTTTCGAATCGTTAGGGGGATGAAACTCCAGTAAGAGACAGAAGGGTGTGACGTTTTCGGGTCAGAACTGTTAGCTGCCTATAGAAGGTGAAATGCAAGCATTGATATAATAGAAATCAGCGCTGGTAGGGGTAAATATTTCCGTAAAAAGTAACTATTTTTCCCACGTTAAATTATGCTCCCTACAAAGGTGAATTGTACTTCACCAGCAATATGCCTAAATCAATTTAAATTTTAAAACTACCGCTCTGTGGTATTCTATCTTGAAATGAACCAGACAATTAAAAATGATCAAGTTTTATTTACAACACATTTGACGTACACATAATGATAGCTATAATTTACAGAGTTTTACCATTTTACAGAAAAAATAAATGACATAAAATTGTTTTAATAATACGAATTTTTGAAGGCGTATATACACACATCAATACATTTCTGATTGTCCTAAGACCGCATTCTGCACCATTGATTGTCCCAAGACTCTAGCTGATTCGATTAGATCTCTTAAATCACCACGTCCGTAAGCCGCGGGATTACCGACGTAGGGAATGGATCTTCCAGCGGAGTTGGGTACCGATAGAGGATAATATCCACCATATGGGACTGCAGGGTAATAGGAAGGCATTCCATTGGCATCAACGTGAATACCTTGTGAATGCATTGGCATCTGGTAACCAGCTTTAAAATATAGAATAATTATAAAAATTATTTATTATTCAATTGACACTAATTTTGACTTTGTTGGGGGGAAAATTTTAGTGACGTATTGTTTTGTGTTAGTGTGACACATAAATAAAATTTATCATGTTGGATTGCATCAAAATTAATGGGTTTTGAGGCAAACCAAGTCCTTCAATGAGAGCTAGTTGCTTTCACCAATTACTTGTTATAATCTTAGCACTGTACGGGCATTGGCTGTACAGTAAAAGATGTACACCAATTAATTACCCTGAGTGATTGGCCCCTCGGGTTACGTTTAGTAAAGCAACGTGTTCACAACATTATAATAAATATCTATTTTAATTATAGAAAAGTATTACTCATACCTGGAAAATCTTGTGGTGCTGTTGCTCCATTTATGTATTGTCTAAGCATAGATGATAATGTATCGAGGTTCACCACAGGTTTAGAGTTAACATTTGCCAAAATAATCGCGCACAAGAGAATTTTGAACAACATGTTTGTTTCGTTTATGGTAGATCTGGACAGTTGGAAGGAACGGTCTGAAGTCCTCTGAATAGTTTTTCGAATGAAGGTCTGGTTGACTGATTTTTGTACTAAATGTGCCTTTAGAAGTAGTATCTAGATCATAGGTCAATTCACTTTGCTGATTTCGAAATAGCCACAAGATTAGAATGTATCTTTGGACATATAGATTAGGAACGGGCATCAACAATAGTTGCTTTCATCATTGTATAAATAATGGCACAAGTTCCAACTTTGACCTTTATACGATATTGATTTCGATAAGTATGTTAATAATCCTTTTGTAATAGTGTTTGTACAAGGACCCCCGACCGCGAAAACCGAAATATAACAATTAAACAGACTACAGTAACAGAGACCAAAGTACACCATCCTCATTGTGGCGGACACCCGTTGCTCCCCCTTTTTTATGACAATGACCCTTCTTGGGAATCGCAGCTGCATAGCTCGTTATTTTATGTGCTATTTACAGTTACTAGCCTAATACTATTTAGTCTGTACTAAGCCTTTGACAGCGCCTCACCAGGCGTCGCTTTACGAGAATCTATGACGTTTCACCTACGTCCCTTCAGGACAAACTCTCATAGTAACCACTAACAAGCTTAATGAACATAGCTTATGAACTCATGGTATTACCAGGGATAAATAACGACATTTGCCCCTGGTATTACCAATGCTGACCCTTGGTAAACTTGTAAATAAAAAACCCTTATTTGCCTTGTACATGAAACACGGCATATCTTTGATCAAACATTTAAAACTAGAAGAGTCAAAGATCACATTTAAAACTCCAGCATATAATTAAAGTAATCTTAAATTCTTAGGTTTAATTTTTCAGTATCTTCTTTTACATAAATATAAAATTTTCGAGTTCAATGGTTTCTTTAGATGCCTATAGGTGGTCCAAAAATATCGTTTATAGACTATGGTTTCAAATTTCAATGTTGAGTCTTGAATTTATTCCTATTTCTTTGATTTTATCGACAAAGTATCGTATATGTAAACATTATGAAATATATGAAAGGCCTAGCTTATTTGATAAACATCAGAAATGTCTAAAACTTTTGTAACAGCAATTAAAGTCCCTTTTATCTTATAAAACATATTTGAAATACTCCAGCCCTCGGACAGTTTTGTGACTATAGGCCTCCGCAATTAAGATATTTTGAAAGCCGAACAAGTATTTAAATCTGGTCTTACTTATATTCAGTGTTTCAAAAAACATTCACAAGAAATATTGTTCCTTGCTCTCAGGAAAACTACATAAAAATGACTCCAACAACTACTGGAAAAGTAATTATTTTAGAATTAACCCGTCATTTAACTTACATTTGCTTTTATGTTTAGAGCTTATTGTCAACCCCTTTCCATGTAGAATCTATGGCTTTGCTTTAAAGCTATAACATTATTTTCCCAATTTAAACTAATTCTAATAAAAAACAATTTATTTAGCCAATTAAATGCAGGGCAGCAGTATGTTGGGAGCCTGGAAAACCCATGACGCTAGAAACAGTGACTATTGACCCTCCGAAAGCGGGAGAAGTTAGAATTAAAGTAATAAAATTGAAATGAACATTTTTACTATTAAACATCTTCAAATAATAGCAGAAGTATATAATACTTCTCTTTGAGAGAAGTGTATCACAAAGCGGGATAATTGTAACATGATTCTTCCCAACATCATTTTACATTTGGAGCAAGGTTACTAAACCGAATCACATACGCGATAAATAGTTCCCTCATTAATACTCTATTAGCTCTTAACTATTTCCCAAGGCGCATGTACTTGTGGATTTTTGTCCCACGTCAAGACGAGGTTTGTGGGTTGATTGCTGGGGATTTAGTACTAATCAGATATAGAATTCACCCTAGCACGGTGCGATGCCCATCTGAAGTTTGATATGAGCAGGAGAGCAAACAAAAAGAGTGAGCCTGGGAAGAATCATGTTACATAACTGAAGTATTAATAGGATACAGAGTGTCATAATAGGCAGTGTGTTTTTAACTGGTAAAACAAGAAAATCATGAAGCTTCTTTGAGACGTTAAAACCTTTGAGGTCCAATTTTTTATGAACCTAATGTTTCCAAGTGTCCAACCATTTAAAATGAGACATTTTCCATATTTCATAATTATTTCTGAAGATGGTTTCAGCCGGAATTTGCGCGTCCGATTTAGGGTTCTACCTGGGAAAGTTTCCAAAGATCGGTTTCCCCGTTGTATTGGGCCACGAAGCAACCGCCATAGTGGAGAGTGTTGGCGAAGGAGTCGAAGAATTTCAACCAGGTCGGATAATAGTGATTAAAGTCATTAAATTCATTGGTCAAGAAAATATAATGCTTTCTTTGTTCTTCCATTGATAGGAGATGCCGTGGTTCCTCTATGGAACCCCAACTGTGAAACTTGTGACAGATGCATAAACCCTGATATCAATATTTGCAAAATGTTTTTGTGAGTTAGTTTTATTGATTTTTTTAAAGGTGCAAACAAGTTAGTTATAGATAATGAAATGTCTCATAAAATTAAATAGAAGTCTCAAAAGCATTTGGTTTGATATTTATATTTGCCGGTATTCGGTTTTAGAAGATCCCAAATTAATTGTACCATTTATAACTTGTATTTTTAAGCAAAGTGCAACAGTAGGTCTTACCAGATGTATATAATACTTTTAATATAACTGTACCACAAAGTAATTGTAACATGATCCATAACCGAATCACATTCGTGAAAAATAGTTCCCTCATTAGCGCTTAACTCTTTGCCAATGCGCGCTTGTAGATTTTGGTCCCACGTCAAGACGAGGTTTGTGGGTTGATTGCTGGGGATTTAGTGCCAAACAGTTATAGAATTCACTCCACGGTGCGATTCCCATGCAGGAAAGCAAACAAAAAGGGTGAGCCTGGGAAGAATCATGTTACACAACCAAATTATTATAAGGATGCAGAGTGTCATCCTTCCATTATCCCCTTCTGGTCTTACTGGCCAAAGTTTCAGCTATAACCAAAGCAAAGAATATAACACTGTGTTACTTTGGACAAGGCCTAAACGCAATCGCCCACATGTTTTGAACCATTTCCGGCTTTTTGCAGAATCAAATAAACGCACGAGTTTATTTTATTTTCAACTGTTTGCATTGAAGGGTGTTTGCTGAGGGTAAAATGCTGGATGGTACAACCCGCATATCGAAAGATGGTCAGTGTATTCGCTCGCAGACTTGCCTATCGACCTTCAGCGAATATAGCGTCGTATATGCCTTTTGTCTTGTTAAAGTGAGATACCTATAATATATGACCTTTGAACAGAACTAATTTTAACTCAGTCAAGTTATTTGGTAACCTCTAAAGATAAACCCTGAAGCTCCATTGAAAAATCTGGCTCCTTTTGGTTGCTGCGTTCCAACTGGATACGGAGCGGCAGTCAATACGGCCAACGTGCAACCGAATTCCACCGCTGTTATCTGGGGTTTGGGTGCAGTTGGACTTTGCGTGGCTTTAGGTTGTAAACGAGCTGGAGCTTCCAGGATCGTTGGCGTCGATATTAATCCCGACAAATTCGACATTGGTAGATATTTTAAGCTTAATAGACCCATAAGTTTGAAAGATATGTTCCATAAGTTTGTCACTGTTTACTGAGAGCTTTTCATGAAGTGACGTAATTGAGACTTCATAGATTCTCGTAAGAAGGACTGCAGAACCGAGTGTAGTCAATTCTCGCGTCGTTCTCGAACTAGCTCTCAGTAAGTCATTACGAAATATGGGAAGTGTCATACTTAAGAAACATATCTTATAAATTTATGGTAGGACAAACTACCACGTGGGTTACTCCTTTTTCCGAAATATATTTGGTCAATTTTGCCTACGATTTTTATCTCACACTTTAAAAGCTGATAGATTTCAAATTTTAGGACATAGCGTTTGTGAAACACTGATAAAATATACACATATATTTTTTGATAGCTAAGAAATTCGGTTGTACCGAGTTCATCAACCCTTTGGAAATTGATAAGCCCATTGTTGAGTTAATCCGCGAAATGACAAATGGAGGAGCTGATTATACCTTCGTTTCGGTTGGAAATAAGCAAGTTACCGTGAGTTGATGAAACATAGCCATTTTGCATGGTTCACAATGGGGTGGCGAAGCGGTTAGCGCTTTCGCCTCGCAGCAAGAGGATCCCGGGTTCGATCCCGGACTGTGGCACCGGGTGAAAATCTGGGAACAAATCCTTCTGCGTAGAGTTTGCAAGTTCTCTCCCCGCTTGTTAAAGGAGTTTTCCTCCGCGGTCTAACCCGGTTTCTCCTTTCCATCAAAACTTGCAGAGGTTAACGGTAATAGTTAGTATAGGGCGCTGTCGGTTAGCTGTGGCATAGGGGCTAGCCACCACCCCTCTATGCATTGTAAAGGGACCCACCTGTAAACAAGCCACAGGCTTAGTGTGGAAATCCCTTCATAGTCAAAGCTTAGATTAGATTATTATTATTGATTTAATTCACTTGGATGACACAGGAAGATGCCATTGACTCCTGTCATAGGTCAGGTGGTATCTCCGTTCTTATTGGCATGATTGGTGGTGATGGTAAAGTAGGTTGTCGGCTCTCAAGTCTCATTTATGGCAAAACGTGGAAGGGTAGTTATTGCGGAGGTTAGTTACTGTGGGGTGTTTGGATCTTACATTATTAATTAACTGGGGTTATACTCTATCGTAGGCTACAAAGGTAAAGTAGGTATACCCAAATTAGTTAACAGTTACTTAGCCGGAGAACTACCAGAAACTGATCTACTGATCACCAACGTTATCGGGTTGGATCAGATTCAGGAAGGATTTGAGCTACTGCTAGCTGGGAAACAGTAAATAAGTTTCTATTATATTTTTAACCAGTGCATGATCAGGTTTTAAGACTAAACTATTATTATATGAAAACTATACCGACTCTTTTCTTTTTTCAGGATACGAACTGTGATTCAGTTTTAATTAAATATTCTTTACAAACATATACTGTAGCTTAAATTTTTAACAATTAATTTATTGTTGTGGAAAATTCCGTCTAGATCTTCTACTTCATTCAGGTATTCACTCTGCACTGTGGCATTTTTAACGTAGTTTGCAAACAAGTCTGAAAAGCAACATCTGTATTGATAGTTTAAAGTAGAACTAAATAAAAACGTTCTTAATCATACGGTTAATGTTTGGTTTAAGTATTGATACGTGTGTCCGTTAAGTTCCTTGCTCATGATGCAACATACTCTAGAGATGGCTGTTTGACGGGTACTCTTGCAAATGGCGGCGTGGAGTTTGTCCTGACTTTCCAACACGTCATCACCACCAAGAATCTCCTTGCATTTCACTGCCGCATCCTAAAAATAAATCAAAATTTACTCGCTAATAAACTAAATGACTTAAATAATTATTGTAACCTTTGTAGCGAGTCCACCCTGTGAAACAGCGCAGTTTATAACTTGATTGAAACAATATCCATTAGGAATTTTAGCTAATAACGATAATTAATTTAATTCCAATCATTAATGTGATAATTAATTAAAATATTACTTACGACAACGATATTCAATATGATATTTAGCCATTTTAACACTTTCGCTGGGACATTGCGATGAACTGCAATTTGTTTTAATTAGAATTATATTAATTAAAAGAATTCCAATAATCAATATGAAATGAGAATTCATTTCCTCAACTAATTAATTATAAAAGTAATCGTTATATATTGAATATTTTGAACCTACACGCTATTAAAGTCTTCCTGTAACTTGAAAATTGAATGTTATCGATTCAAAGTCTGAAGTCTTGTAAACATCTGCATTCGGGACGTACAAATTAAAGGACTAGACCTACTTGAGCGTTCCAAACTACTTCGGCCCAAAATAACTGTCAGCCAAACGTGATTGTTATAAAATGTCACAATTTAATAGTTCCCAAAATTGAAAATATTTTATTAGATTTAATAATTTTGATGACTTCTGGGATAATTTGCAACCCAGTGTTCCTATAGTTCCTAGAAAATCCTATGTTTTGTTAAATTCATAAAAATATTCTGTAAGAGCCTAAAATTTTGAGTTTTTGACTAAATATAACTTTAATATGAAAATGGTGTAAAGTATCAAAATAGGCCTAACCCTTGTGCCAGCGTATGGGACGACTTTTCAAGGAAAAATGGCAACTCAGAAACTGGGTACTATTGGCCGCGTGTCCAGTTGAACAAAAATCATAATTGCTATTTTAAGTTCATCTTTTCGCTCATTGAATAACTCCTAATTATCGTTTGATTGAATTTGAAAATTAGATTCTACATGTATATATTTCATACGGGGGTACCAAAGACTACGAGTTAGTTCCCAAAAGCGTAACATAAAGGTTTTTTGCACAACATTGCCATAGGTCGGGGAAAAGCTGAAAAATCTGATAAAGTAACATTGTAAAGTAAAGAAACTTTAATTATTAATCTTAGTATAAATTTTTGTTCTCGGAATTCAGTGGTTTTGCTTTTATATAAAGATATATTTATTATTATCCATTTTAAAAGAATTGTAATTACAAAAATTTATTTCATTCAGTTTTCTGATTTTGGACGCATTCCTCCACCTCGGGGTTCATAGAATAACATTCCTTGAAAGAAAAAAGTAAAATTAAATACATAGATAACCTCATTAATAAATTCATTTAACCATGAATTTGTACGTTTGATTTCTACTGTCTGTTATTTTTATAAGGAGAAAGAAACGGGAATTAATGGTTAAACCATGAACGCTGGATTTCTAAAGGGACCGGAAAACGGTGTAGATTCTTCTTTATACCACTTTTGGTTTATAAAAATATAAATAAATAAAAACAGGGAACGGCCAAAGAATCAGAAAAGACCGAATGGCCTTGACTGCTCTCAAATTCACAGCCCCCATGGTGATGCTTTGCTTACAGAGGACTCGCCTTGTTTTCCAGTCCCTTTAGAGATCCAGCGTTCATGGTTAAACAGATAGATATGGTCGATACTCACTAAACCAGCTGAAAGTTGGGTATCCGCCCCAATCCCAGCCTTAGCTAGTACATTAGCGTTGCAGCAAACTAAGTCTTTTATCACCTAAAGTGTTAAAATGTGCGTTATTGTACATTAATAATTAGAAAGACAGTCCACTAAAAACTTTCATCGAGGACCATTCGAAATACTTCAACTAATGTGCAGGTGTTGTGCAGGGATAATTTGTAGAGTTAGTAAAGTTATTAAACGAGTAGTCACAAAACCTGTAATTGATATGGGTTGGCTTCAGTTGTACTACGTTAAACATGGCAGCCTAAATCTAGACCGATATATATAATTATAAATGTTTCTTTGTTTGTATGTTTATCTTTTATGCGTTCCTATATAATTTTATCCGATTTTGATGAAAATTTGGCGAGTTTCGAAGGTTTGAGAATTCGTTTTGTTGAGTTACTCAAAGTTGGGTTTGCGAACCCCCACCCATTAAACCAGCATAGATGTCCTCTTCCAGATTCCTAACATATTACCTTCTTAAAAACAACATCAAGCAGATATTTGATAGGCTGGGTCCAAAGATTATTTAGAGTTTAGTCACTTTACTACTTAGACGGTCTCATAAAACACCGGGATAATGTTTAGACGGGGTAGCTTTCACTAGTGTCAAAAGTTTAAGCTTAAAAACTTTTGCTAGCGTTTAATATAACTCTTTAAACAATGGGTTACGAACACCCGCTTTGTAGGTTCGGCCTGGGAGGACTACGGTTCATTAAGTTCCTTAAATTTTCGAAGCGCCTGAAAATCTCGTATCCCTGCTTAACACCAACGCGTTAAGGCCCATCCAGACTGGAGTAAAATCTCACTTTCACGCCGGTTGGTTTGTTAATTTCGTTTCGTTGACACGTGTGAACCGTCTAATTAAACGAACAAATCAACTTCACCGACGTGAACGTAAGATAATAGTCTAGTCTGAACGGGGCTTTTGGATCGGAGAAGTATCCAAACTTTTCCCCGACGAAGATTTCCATTTTGTATAAAATAATAATTTGTTATACTGTTATATTTTTTTCCATTCCCTTGAGAAAGGTGTAAAGCTCTTTGTAGTCTTTAAATTTTTCACCGTCATCCTTTAAGTCCGTGGCGCAAGATTCCATCTTATCCATCAGTTTCTATAAATACAATACAATGTGAACAAACGAGGGTGTTAAAAGTTGGTGTTATAATTTTCAACTTATGAACAAATTAACCAATGGTATAAAATTGGTTTAAACTACAGTATTTACATTTCTAGAAGCTAAACAAATGAGGGTGTTAAAAATGGTTTTATAACTTTCAACTTATGAACAAACCAATGGCAAAAATTATGTTTAAACTACCGTATTAACCTTTCTAGCAGTTTAACAACCTAAAACAATGAAACCGTGGCTGGGGATCATTCAATGTCTTAACCGCTCAACTTTCAACTCCATAAAATCCCTGAGGTGGATCTCAGTCTATCTGTTATTCTGACCAGTATAACGGGAATATGTGAAAGCAGAAGTGAGATGAGACTAGAAGTGAAGGGCTCTAGCATTGGTAATAGATCCTGGCATTAGTGAACAAATTTGAGAATTTAATGCCGCTTCCCACGCGCCTACACTACAGAGAAAACAATTGGTCGAGTTCCAAAAACATTTCCAACCCCCTTCCCCTCAACCTAAAGCGGCCGAACACGGACGCGGCTCCTTGAATCTAGTTCGGCCGTCTACCACCGCGAGCGTCTCACGTTTTGGAGGGAAAATTCAGAAACCGCTACTGGAGGGTCAACCGTTGGTGTGTTATCAAGAATATTCACTTTCGCCGAGTGAAGAATTTGGTTAGCTCAGTACTTCTGCTGGTCTCATCTCACTTCTGGTGAAAGTAAAACAACTTCAAAAGCTCCAAACGTTGTTCCTCTGAACACTAACTCCCTTGCTTGTAGGGGAAGAGTTTATTTATTAAATCTTGAATCAATGTATAAATGGTAATTTTTCCTGATTAACACTAAAGTTTTCTTCGTCTATAATGTGCCCTAACCCTGCAGAATCTTTCCTTCGCTTTAATTGCTCCCTAAAAAGTTCATTTTTCAAAATATAATACTATTTCATTTACGATCCATAAATTCTCAGTTTTCACGGCTCGTTTATTTAAGGATTAATAAATGATATTTTCTACATTCTTAACAAACGTTTCGCAAATCCGCTAAGCATAACGTTCCGCGTCAAGGTTCGGTAATCTATCACCGCCAATGAATCTTCTTTGTTCACAAGGATGTGATCAAATTACTGACATTACCTTGTCAGGGTAATTGTCGGTTAGTTCGACTTTGTCACTAAAGCATTCAAGGAATTTCTATTCTAAACGAACTTGATGATGCGCCCTAACCAAAAGTGATCTGCCCCTTGCATTAATCAGTTCCTAAACTATTACTTTTGAAATATTATTCATTTGATTTAATTTTTTTTTGGTTGATGGTTTAGAAAAGTTTGACAAAAGATATTTTATACATTTTAAACAAAATTTTCGTATCAAGTTCCACGTCGAGGGTCGGTAATCATCTTTGTTCATTTCAAAGTGATAAAATACTGTTATTACCTTGTCAGAATTGTCCTTTAGTTTGACTTTATCATAGAAGCATTCGAGTAATTTTTCAAAGCACTCAGCCGTTTTTATTTTTCCACCTTTTAATTTTAGAATATTTCAAATTATTCATCCCGTCTGCATGGAGAATTCGCAAATATCGAAGGTTTTTTAGCTTACCGTCTCCTTCGCCTGGTTCAGGCTGCATTTGCATCAACATTTCTAGTTCTTCTGGACATTCATTATCGGTCAAAACTGCCGAGACAACGAAAAGCAGCAGGAAAGGAATTATAGAGCTAGTGGCAACCATTTTAGAATGTTGGAAATGAGGTTTAGAAAATTTATTAAAAGCCTTATGTTGAAAATTAAAGGTCTAAGTTAATTTAGTTACGAATCTTAATGGAGCGGTAAACTTTGTACCGTCAATAAGGATGTTCTTTGATTTAATAGTTGGCAGGTCCCCAATTGACCCTATATGAATAAATATTAATAAGTATTCCCGGAAAAATACATTGCTGGGATAAGCAGTTTTCGAATTAATCACGAAAATATAATATTTTATTTTTTAAATTTACTCAAAATCATAAATATTTAGTAGTCACTTTTTGGTTGAGTACGTTGATTAATATAATTACCAATTTATTTATTACGATATATAGTTTGCACCAAAGGGGCTAGAGAAATTACCTTCCCGTTTCTTAAGTTTAATCGTTCTTCAGGGCTGCCAGTAATTTGTGAGAGCATCTCAGGTTTGGAACTGAATGATCTGAATCGAACGTAACTACAAAGTTTTCAGTCTGCTGTGGATAGCGGTTGAATTGCACTCACAAATGACTGGCAACACTTGTTCGAACACCATCTATAGGGCCCAGCGTGTCCCGTCAGGTTCTTACTTAAATATGCACGAGTTTTGGTGCATATTTATTTATTTAACTATTTTCAATATGGGTTTCAAATTCAATTTTGTTAAATTTTTAACAGTTTAATTGTCAGTTAAATAAACTTAAACTGCTAAGTTTCGATGTAAAAATTGTTAAGACGACCATGTTTATTTATATGAAAACAACCACTTCAATAGACAATAAACTTTATTTATTTCAAAACATTTCAACATTTTCCAACTTTTCTTAAACAATCCTGAAAAAATAAATGAACATTAGCAGGGATATTATCAAGAACTATAACAATCATAATTGCCTACTTCGCTCATCTTCATTTGCACGTTAAAGCTCAGGCCTCCTTCCTTACTTGCCACCCTGGAGAGGCAACAGACATAGTTTATAAATTCTTGTAATGGCTGCGAGAAAGGTTTTAACATAAAATTTCAAACCATGCCAGGCATGATAAACTTATGGTGTTATCCATATGTTACTGCAATATCTTTTAACTTACTTCTTGGTACGTGATGGCTTTTAAAGTTAAAGCCGCTATATCCTCAGCTATTTTTGGAATTGGATTTGATTTCAGTTTACGGTTGCAAGATTGGACGTTTCCCTTTACCTGATTTGTATTTGAAAATAAATGGATCTAAAACACTAAGTTCCTTCAAAATAACCACAAACCCTTACAGTTGGATTTAGATCTACGATTTCCTTCTCCATGCAGCTGACGTATTTCATGGCGCATTTTTGGGATTTCAACAAGGCTATGGGTAACATATACGAAAAAATTACAAGCTTTTCAAGGGGGGAGGACACAGTATCGTCCACTTGATATCGGGTTAAGTCGGAAAATCCGGGATGTGGAACCAAAGACCTTAGAACAAAGTTACTAGTCCACCAAGATCCTTATAGTTCGAAGTCATATCTAACGTCTTTGGAACCACATGACCTTCATAAGACATCAATGTGATCAAACACCAGAACCTGTTTTAACCCCGACTTTTGAAGGGTCTACTGTCAACAAAATGAACAAATAAACTAGCAGCTCAAGAAAAATCCCATTTTTTCTACTCTTAGACCATATGGTGACTTAAGGTCAACCATTGTCCATCGTCGTGTTGATAAAAATAATTACAATGGACAAAGAGCAGTTTTTCTTGGTATAAAGGAAGAAACGAGCTCTTTCTTGAGTATGGACTCACATTTTTCCTGTTCCATGTGTTTAAGTAAGGTACTTCTGAGTTTAGATGGACATTCCCCAATACTTTTAGAATAAATTAATTGATAAATGGCTATCAATGACAGAACTAACCGTAAGACTACGACCTTCATTTTGCGTGATAAAATTGCTCGGCCAAGTGTAGGTATCGACTGACACGTATTGTATTTTAGTAGTTTTTGCTTTAATTGCAAAACTGGACTTTGCTATCATCATTTATGGAAGATGGGTTTCGTATTTAAATAATAAGCAAATTTCATGGAAATTGTTTAGAACACTTTACGTGTGTAAAATAATATGAAATTTTAAGCTTTTGGAAAACAATATATTCTCCATAAAATCGAAGAGAACAGATATTTATATGTATAATTTTAATTATTAAGAGTTATATACGAAATTTATTAAAAAACCATAAAGACTGGTATATGTCATACAGAATCTTTGAGATTCTTATAATCAGTGTCGTGTATCTGAAGCAATAGATCGAAATGCAGGGGCCAGGGAGAAGGAAATACGCGTAATGAAGTAAAATACAGTTTTAATATCGAGTTGACTTCGCCACCATTGGTTCTTTTTGTCAAGATACAGACGTGGTTTAGTGGACTAGAGTATCACGTTACCAATATACTACTATCTTTGTACATTATACAATATCGTATATTATCGATTTAGCTTTCCTCTTGGAAGCTTTGATTAAAAAACTAACGATAAACCGAAATATAATTTTTATAAAAATACTTTCCAACATTTTCCAGACGGCCTCTGGGTGTTCTGGTATGTAGACTTCAAATTTTTCCTCTTTTGAAAATTTTTAAAAGTCATACTAACTTCACATTATTATTTAGCATTAATATAAAAACTTGGAAACATGTGGGCATATGTTTGCGCTGTTCTTTTACTGGCCAGTTATGTCAGGTCCGATGAAGACTCTTCAACACCTCACATCAAGTCAGACTTGGGCGAAATTACTGGCGTAACCTTGAAATCCCATAATGGCAAAGAAGTTGCGGCCTTTCTCGGAGTACCTTATGCCGAACCACCCGTAGGTGACCTTAGGTTCCGTGCACCTGTTCCAATGGATTTGCTCCATGCCCCTCTCAAGGCCGACAAACTACCGCCGGCATGTATTCAAGCCGTTATCGAGAAAGACGAAAACCACCTGGAAAACTTTGTCCCACCCATACCTAAAGTCGCTGACTCCGAAGATTGTCTTTATTTGAACATCTACGCACCAAAACCTAAACCCGTTGACGCCCCTGTTCTGGTTTTCATACATGGAGGTGGATTCATGTCAGGGTCAGCCAGTTCCGAAAAGTATGACGGAAGGGAATTGGCAGCCGAAGAGAACATTATCGTCGTCACTGTGAACTATCGACTGTCCGTTTTTGGGTTCCTGGCCATTGGTGGCGATGCTGCTCCTGGTAACATGGGTTTGAGTGATATTCGTGAGGCTTTGTCGTTCATCCAGCTGAACATCCATGACTTCGGAGGTGATCCGCACAAGGTAACCGTCATGGGTGAAGGAACTGGTGCTGTGGCAGCTGGAGCCTTGATGCTTGCCCAGAATTGCAGCTGCCTTTTCCAACAAGTCGTACTGTTGAATGGCTCACCTACCAGCTACTTTGCTATCGCTTCGAAAAACGATGCTGAAAACGTCGATAATGTTTTGGCGGATAATCTGGGTAAGGATATTAATCTGATATTTATCATTCAGCTCAGTACATTTCAAGAAGATTTACGTGGCATTTAAACATTCCATTCTGTTTTAAATTGAGGTTTTTAAGCAATTTAAGCATAAATTTCTCCACCGTAAATGTTCATAAACGATGGCATTGATGAGTAAAATATTACTCGGCACTGTCATATGATTATTGTTCGCAATTTCGAATGCTATTAACAAATAGACTATTTTGTTTAAAAAAGGATGCGCTCATGGCGCCGAGGGCTTGGAATGCATTAAGGGCAAGACAGCCGAAGAACTGGCCAAAGTGACGACTCAGATGGTCCACCAAATGAAACGATTCTTGCCCGTGGTCGATGGTCATTTCTTCGCTCACAATCCCCGAGTATTGGCGATGCAGGGTAGTTTTGACCCATCAATCAGGGTCCTGATCGGAGTCAGTCATAACCGTGCCAGCATCGTCAATTTTATGTTCTCGCCGCTAAGACCCAAGGAAGATTCGTACATTTCTGTAGGGGATTTCAAAAACCTCATCCATCTTATGCTCAAAGATAAAGCCGAATACTCGACTAACGCGGTCTTGTTTCATTACACCAATGTTACGGTACGTTAGAGACAATAATCTTGACCCTTAGGCCTCATCAGCTGCTTGCACGCGGAAATGGTCCTACTTATTGTTTATACGTTGAAAGGATCCCGATGACCCGGAATCAATCCGCGAAAACTCTCTCCATTTCGTCAACGATATAACCATTACTTGCCCTACACTTACCTTTGCCGACGAGCTTCTTTTCTCTGGAAACAAGGTCTTTCTCTTCTACTTGGACCACCACGTCGATCCTTCTTACCCGAGTTTTGCGGGGAACATGAATGGTGAGGATATCGATTTCTTTTTTGGACACACGGACAAGGAAGGCATGCACTACAAGGAACTGGAACAAGATCACGGTTTCACTTTGATGGACATGTTAGGAAGATTTGTCAAGGAAGAGTAAGTATAATGGAAGATGGTCACTCTTTTCAAAAATGTGTGAATCTTAGATGTAGTTAAATAATATAGGGACAAAAACGATTCGCATGATGAAGATATTGAAGAAGATGGTAAACATCTACCAAACTATTCCTTGCGCAAGAAGACTTATTTGAATTTGAAGGTGGGAAGCAAAACTGGTCACTTCCTTCGCGCCGAACAATGCTCTTTCTTCAAGAATTCTTACTCGAAAGTTAGGAAAGCCGCTGGTAAGTTCTATCAGCATACAAATTAACTAATCCGGAACTAATCTTTAATTTATTTTTACAGCACTCATGACTGCTAACAACTGCTAAGTGTTTTTGATTTTCAAATAAAAGATTTGATTTAAAAAGTTTTAAATAAATTGCTTAAATAAGATATATATTTTTTGTCTCAAACATTTCAACACAGCACACTTAGGGAGGTGAATTCTTTACATAATATAGTCATAGGTCAAATTATTTTTCAAACACTAATATAAAGTATTTTAAGAATTTTTATAATCTATATGTAGGCCTATATGGAAAACTTGTTAAATTTAAATTATCGTCAAATATTAAACAAAAAGTTAATAAAGCGTTGGCAAGTAGTGAGTGTCTATTATCATATCCTAATTACAGTTTTGGTAGTTTCATGGGGGCAAGCCTTAAAATTGAGTTGATTATTCTTTTAAATAAAATTGTGCCCTTGGACTCCTGACTGATAAAGAGTTTGGGAGCTAGGGGACATTGACACTTATCTACCTAAAGGTTCCATTATTTATATTAAATTATGGTTCAATATTAGTTATTTAAATGGTAATTCATTAAACATTTAAAAAACAGCTACTGGTTTAAGTATATTCTGAAATGCAACAGGAAATTGAACTGGGTTCTTAAACCTACAATATTTATTAAAATGTTTCATTTGTTCATGACCATTGGCTCCGAATGGTTGCCAAGCACTAATCCTGGCCCATGCATTGCGCCCTGTAAAATTAAATGACATCGTTATGTAGCATAATGTACATCTACCAGGAAGGTCAAGTATAAATTGTAAAACCACTTAAAAGAAACGTTAATTCACTTATCAAATTCAGGTCTTCAGTTGCTTCAATTCGTTAACCTTTGACATACGTATCGCGGAGACGTAATCAGTAAGATAAAATGTGGTTAAAATCGATAATCGAGTCTAACAGACAAGCCCTGGAAAATATCAAGACGCACAGGTTATTTAAGTAAAAATGTGGTCCCTAACAACAAGAAAGTACCGTGGAAATGAGAAATCCTTGAGATTGAATGAATAATCTAAATGGTTTATATTTCGCAAAAAATGTATTGGGTTTCATTGAAATCGTCTTAAATTTCGGGATGAAATGAAACTTAACCGGTGTTTGCGAGGGATCAGAAGAGATATTTTCGACAGAAACCAGAAAGTTCGTCTGAAACATATCAAGACAAAATTTATCAAGCAATATCATTGATTATCAACCGAAAATTAAGACTGGGGAGACATTTTTTTAAACAATTTCCGATAATAGAAATCAAGACCAGCCCCCTTTTAAGAAAGTGTTGTCAGAAGTGCCGAAGAAACTTTACTGGTAAGTGCTACTTTTACTTATTTGTCTCAATGATTACGGAAATCGACTTTTAACTACTTTCCTGTGCCTAAGACTCGCGCTATAGTTAGAGAGAATAGACGAAATATTAACTGATCGTTGCTTTGGTCTTAGTAATGACAGCGTCCTGTGTTTCTACCGTCACTGACTCAATAAGATAATAGTTCTAAATACGTGAGTACGAAGGTCGTACCGTCCGTTTAGAGCTGTAAGAAAATGAGCTACCATATACTGAACTTCCCTTAGAATCACGTGTTATTCCACACTTCATTCTCATTTAAAGGCGTACCTCAAAATTACACCTCCATGCCAATGTTGAACGTCTTTTATTGTCAATAGAATTAAGGTTTATGAGCCTGACTTAGTTAAATAAACTATTTCAATTAAAGAGACGAAGGAGGGTCACAAAACACGTGCCGCTTTACTTAATTACGTTTTCAACCTTACAGTGAAGAATGTCTTCTTTGTCCTTCGCCTTTCTACTCCTTGGCCTAGCGGTCTTCGGCGTTGTGGCTCATCACGAAGATGGCCATCCACTCGTCAAAACATCCTTGGGTGAATTAGAAGGTACCATACTGACGACTCATGAAAATAAGCCAGTCGAAGGTTTCCTCGGTATTCCCTACGCAAAACCACCAGTAGGTGACCTGAGGTTCAAGGCACCCGTTCCTGTTGAAGCTTTTAGCTCCACTTTAAAAACCAACAAGAAGGCACCATCCTGTAAACAAGTATCTTTCTTGGGACCACACAGAAAGGGGCCCGGTGACTACTTGATCGCAAACTCGGAAGAATCTGAAGATTGTCTGTATTTGAACGTCTTTGTTCCGCATCCTAGACCGACAAACGCTTCCGTCATGGTATTCATTCACGGAGGAGGCTATTTGACCGGTTCGGCCAATATGGATATTTATGACGGCAGAGAACTGGCTGCTGATGAAGGCGTTATCGTTGTCAACGTGAATTACCGTCTATCTGTCTTTGGCTTCTTATATACGGACTGCGAGGAAGCTCCCGGTAATCAGGGTCTCTTGGACATGAAGGAGGCCTTAAAGTTTGTCAAGGCTCATATCGCCGATTTCGGAGGGAATCCTAAAAAGGTCACGGTAGTTGGAGAAGGTTCTGGCGCCTCAGCCGCTGGTCTACTTATGCTGTCTCATAGCTGTAATTGCTTGTTTCAAAAACTGGTCCTGGTAAATGGTTCACCTATGAATGTTTTTGGAGTTCATTCCAAGAAAGAGAGCAGGAAAATGAGCGATAAAATCGCCACAAAATTAGGTAATTTATTTTAATCTGACCATGGCTTTACATTTAAACTAGAGAGACAGACATAATTTCAGGCCTAATTCTAGTATGCATGATGCCTGATCGTATACACATCCAAGTGTAAGTTCATAATGGCTACTCTATGAACGAGAAATTATACATGATTAAGGAAATTGACATGTGTGAGCAAATAATACGTGAGGCTTCTTTAGGGCCTATAATAAGAATAACATTGGGTTTGGCATCAAATGATGAAAGACGTTTGAGCCAGATCTTCGGAAATATTATTAGAAACACGTACCAAGAACCCATGTAAGACCCCAGAATATATGAATAGCAATGTTATGATTCCATGAGTAGATATGTTTTGCACTGCGTCGTTACTATCGTGCCAATATGGCGATGATATGAGGGAACAGTGGGGGAAAACCTGAGATCGTGGTGTGCACTACAGCCCAATATTATCCGTTACACGAATTTGTATTATTCATGTTCACTTCTTTATATGTTTGCCTATTAAGGTTGCGTATTCCCTAACCACGACGAAGAACACCAAATTGTGAAATGTTTGAGATCCAAAGACGCCCATGATTTGGTGGAAATGAGTGAGGCCCTTGTCCGTGACAGTTCTATATTCTTGCCCGTTGTTGATGGACACTTCTTACCACATCACCCACGAGTCTTAGCTAAACAAGGCGCCTTTGACACTACCATCCCCGTCATGTTGGGATCTAGTTATCACAGGGGTGCTATTGCAAACTTCTTATTCACTTCCCAGAAGCTCGATGAGAATTCGTACATCACGAAAAACGACTTGCGAGAGCTGATTAAAAAATTGTTGCACACCAAATCTGATTACGAGACTAACGCTATCGAATATGTATACACAAACTTCACCGTAAGCCGGAATGTCGTTGCATAAACCATGATGTTGAAGTAAAATAACAACGCTTACTTTCAGCACCCACACGATCCTGAGGCGATCCGTCACATGGCTATCGATATGACGACTGATTCTCTCATTTTGTGTCCCCTGAATAAATTCGCCGATGAGTTAGCCGTTTCCGGAAACGACGTGTTCATGTTTTTCATCCGCCATCATCCCAGCAAACACTCCTATCCTAGATTTGCGGGTAACTTAAAAGGCGAGGACATTGACTTCCTTCTTGGACACGCTAACCCTGAAAACGGGTATACAGAAATGGAACACCAAAGAGGCCATCACATGATGGACCACTTGGCTCATTTTATTAATAATGGGTGAGTCATTTTAGGTGCCATATTCCCATTAGGTTTGCGACATAAATAACACCATAACACGTACTTTCAGAGATCCTAACCTTAGCAAAGATGACCGACATTTCCCAAGATACACGTTAAGAACCAAGGCTTACCTGGACGTCGTTCCTGGTGGCACTCAAGGTCATTTCTTAAGAGCCCAACAGTGCGCTTTCTTCGATCACGCGTACACTAGAGTTAAGCACGCAGCTGGTAAGTCTAAAAAACTAAGAAAAACTTTAGCTGTTCTTACCAAATTCTAGCAAATATTTTGCTAGACTTAAAAGGTCGTTCGGCATCTTTAAACACTTCCCTTTCTATTTTAAAATACCGATTTACTTTTTCATTTACAGCTCTGATGTCTTCTCACAACTGCTAATCGAATCTCTCAAAATTCAATAGCGTCTCAAGCGAAAAAAATACGGGTGTTCAACAACTGTA
The DNA here is from genome assembly GCA_019434445.1 of Phalangium opilio. NCBI lineage: Eukaryota > Metazoa > Arthropoda > Arachnida > Opiliones > Phalangiidae > Phalangium > Phalangium opilio. The sequence continues at coordinate 468,717 of JAEQBA010001406.1, forward strand.
TTTTAAGAATAAAACCAATTTAAGCTTTATTGAAAAGTTTAGCGTAATAATCGTTACTGAAAACTATCATATTTAATATGTTCTCAGCCAGAAAAACCATGAATAGGTAGAAGGGATAGATTTAGTAGAAATGGAGAACGGCTAGTATTTACTTCAGTCCGATTCATAGCCCAGTATAGAGCCCCTCCTTCCAATGCGTAACTAAAAGTTTAAATTATCTTATTGGCTCGCTTAAACTACGTTTTGATGACGTTGCTGACGGGGACGGCGAAAATTACGTAATTCCTTTTTACCTCTGTCTCTATGACCCGCCTCTTCTTTCATACCCCTCGGTCCCGAGGAAGGGAGTCCGGGTCTTTGACGCGCGCCCAGATTATTCTGTTCACCATTCCTGCTTCTAAAATTAAATCTATCCCTGGTAGTAATTAGTTAAGTGTACTGTTGATTGGTTTTTCTCAGTACATCAGACATATTTCTATACTCAACTTGGACGTAATTATGAAAAGATATTTGGTATATTTCACGCTACTTTACATTGCGTTTCGAATGTGTTTCGTCGCATCCCAGACGATATGTAGGAGTTAAGTGGGATGCATAATAACTTCGCAAGCACCGTGGAAAACCTTTACACCTCTTCTAATGACAAAAACAATTGTATTTTTCAAAAACACAAGTTTTTATTTTGTTTAAAAAACCATCTAACTCGAATTTTAATGGAAAAGAGCGACGAGGTAATTTTTTCTTTTTGGCAGATAAAACCGTGTGGTGGATCGCAAAGGTCTTCGCTTTGAGAAGAATAATAGTTACCAGGGACGCCTCTTATTGCCTCACTTCAAAAAGGTAAGCTACAACCTTACATTTATAACTGCATTCAATTCGCTTTACTATGAAGAAGTTCGAAAGACCTTGTTTCGTGTAGTCAGGGACAGATTTAATTTTAGAAGTAAGAATGGAGAACAGAATAGTCTGGGCGTGCGTCAAAGTCCCGGACCCCCTTCCGCGGGACGGGGGGAATGAAAGAAGAGACGGGGCATAGCGACAGAGGTAAAAAAGGAACAACATATTTTTCGCCGTCCCCGTCAGCAACGTCATCAAAACGTAGTTTAAGTGAGCCAATAAGATAATTTAAACTTTTCGTTACGTGTTGGAAGGAGGGGCTCTATACTGGGCTATGAGTCGGTAATAAATAATAACCCTTCTCCATTTCTGCTTCCTTCTAAAATTAAATCTATTCCTGATAATACTAACTACACATGAAAATATATTTTTTATATAGCATTAATACAAAAGCTTGGAAAATGTGGGCATATGTTTGCGCTATTCTTTTTCTGGTCAGTTATGTCAGGTTGATAACTCTTCCACACCTCACATTAAGTCAGACTTGGGTGAAACCACTGGCATGGCCTTGAAATCTAATAACGGCACTGAGGTTCAAGCCGTTATCAAGAAAGACGAAAACAACCCGAAAAGCTTTAACGTTTCATCCATACCTAAAGTCACTGAGTCGGAAGAGAACACCATTGTCGTCATCGTGAAACCGTCTGTTTTTGGGTTCCTGGCCATTGGTGGCGATGCTGCTGCTCCCGGTAACACGACCTTGCAGTGACGGCCAAAGTATTACTTCTAGAATTGTTACGTGAGCCGCTATAGTAAGTTCTACCAGCATTTCCGCTTACTAACTAACCACGCAGTGATTTTTAAATTTTTACAGCAAACCGCTACTAAGATTATTTGAATTTCTAATTAAAGATTTGATTTAAAAACGTTTTAAATAAAATGAATTCAGATTTGCAATTTTTATATCAAACAGCACTCTTTGACTATATTATCGAATACTTACCATAAAATAGTTGTAGGTCAAATTATTTTTCAAGCACTATTATAATGAATTTAAAATATTCTTTATTCATATGTAAAATTTTGTTAAAAAAATAAAAAGAAAAAATATAGATATTCAAACGAAAAACAAGCATTAGCAACTAGAGTCTCTATATCCTACTAATATTGTTATTATTAAAAACTTTGTGAATTTGGATGTCTATTACTTTACAGTGCTATAACGGATTTGGATGAAATTTGGAATGTAGGTAACCAAACGAGCGTAATCGAATCACTCAAAATTTAACATCGGTTTAAGTTAAAAAATAAAACTGTTCTACATCTGTATTTTAGGAACAAAACAACAATTCAAAAACAGTATTATAGGAATAAAACCATTTTAAGCTTTATTAACAAACATTGTCTGTTGGACCGGAAATGGAACAACAGTCGCATCCATTCGTGTTGGTATAATAGCTAAGGCTTAGAAGCATTTATGCGTTATTGGTTACATTAATGCTGAAATGAAGGCAGGAGTTAGTAGTTTAATTTATTTATCCGGCGCATCGGTACCGCGTTTTTTCTTCTTGCGGTTTTCAATATGACACAATTTCAAGTCGAGTAGCTCTTCCAATTCTTCCTTCTCCTCTCCCTGCATATTGCATTGTAAGTTTAGTGTATTAACTGTTCGCTTAAAATAGAATAGTCTAAAACGATCATAATTAATATTGTTCTTAGCCAGAATAAACAAGAATAGGTATAGGGCGTGAGGAGGAATGAAGAGCTGACTTAGGTTGGGACTCAATTCTACCCCTGAAACTTTTATATGTTTCTACATGGGCTATCGGTAATATAATAAGTTCATAAGATATGTTCCATAAGTTTGTCACTGGTTACTGAGAGCTTGTCTTGAAGTGACGTCGGTGAAACGTCATAGATTTTCGTAAAGCGACGCCTGGTGAGGCGCTGTCAGAGGCTTAGTACTGACTAAATAGGAAGATGGACTGCAAAACCGAATGTAGTCGATTCTCGTGTCGTTCTCGAACTAGCTCTCATTAAGTCTCTAGCAATACGAAGTAAAAGTATTGTCATACTTATGGAACATATCTTGTAATACGTATAACACCTTTAAGAATGCTGATCGTTTTCGAACATTTTATGCAGTATAATTAAAAATTACGGTGTAATGATGTCTAATAACTAAGCCCCGTCTTCCTTCAGCCATTGGTTCCGAGTAGCGAATCATGTTATCCAGACATTCTTTGGGGGATACACCTCTTTCTACTACCATGACGATTCTAGCCCACTATAAAATAACTATTAAGTTATAATGACCCACAATTATAGTCAGGCTGAACTCGGGACAATGTCACTCTGACCTGTCTCATCCACTCGTTTTTCCTCTCGGCAATGTCCTGGTACGTTTTCCCCATCATCGCAATCAACATGTTGAGCAGTAGGGTAGCAACAAGGGTAGCGTACATAAAGAACAGAATCTGTAATAAGAAACTGATAGGTTATATTTCGGAAACCAAACCTTATTCGAACCGTCCCGTTGTACCTTAGCAATGTATGGATGATCTGTGTTGTCGAATTGACCATAAATTTCACCAAATGTCCCAACTGACATTACGAACAAAGCCATAAAACTCTCTACTGGTGTTTCGAAAAAGTTTCTGGACGTCTTATTCTTGTTGTCGTGCGACTGATGGATAACGAAGTAAGCTGGAAGCAATAATTAAAATTGAGCCACAATATTATTTCAATAATTCCTTCAAATCCCCTTTCTTTTGTATAACATAAATTGTCGGACGTTTCATTTTCATAACGAGAAACATTACTGATAGCAGGGATTCATGTAATTTTAGAAGCTGGAATAGAGAATGGTCAGTCCGACTCATAGCCCAGAATAGAGCCCCTCCCTTCAACACGTAACGGAGAGTTTAAATTATCTTATTGGCTCACTTAAACTGCGTTATGATGACGTTGCTGACTGGACGTCCTTTTTACATTTGCCTCTTCTTTCATACCCCCACGTCCCAGTGAAGGGGAACATGGACTTTGACACGCGACCAGATTACTCTGTTCTCCATTCCTGCTTCTAAAATTACATGGATCCCTGCGATAGATTTATACCTTGAGAGAATCCCATGACAAAGACGAGATATATAGAAACGAAACACAGCAAATCCGTTTGCACCATTTTGTAGATCATGACAACGAAAGGCCCGACCATCTTGAAACCCCTTGAAGGTTTAAAAAGAGCTTTGTAGTGAAACCACATCGTTTATCGACATACAATAGTTCTGATTGGCTACTCATTTTGTCAAGGGGTATATATGGCATGTACAACGGGAGCCTCGATTGTTAAAGACCTGCCTGTGGCTTGAGATACTTACCGACAAAAGAATAAAAAGTGTGGCGCTGTTAAGAGCATAACTACAACTGCCATGTTGTCCTCAAAGTGACATTGGCAAGTCAGCCTCAGTGGTACCATTATGACCACCAACACGATGCAGGAAATCAAGAAGAGAACCCGAGATGGAACTGTTGACTTAAGTAAACCGTTTTAGAGATAGTGTATGACTCTAAATTGTGTTTTATCTTGGAGTGTATCATTTTAAATTATCAAATATTTCCAAAGTTTCAAGAGAACAACTAGAATGTTTTACCAGGTTCTCGAAAAAGGTTTTCTTTCCCATGAATTTTAGTTCGTTCAAGGCTTGAATTATGTATAAAAAGGCGCCAACTGCGGCCAGAATCTCAAAAACAAGTCGAGTCTAGAATTATTTAAAAAAAGGCATTCAAACTTTGGTCACCATCGGCCCTTACCTCAAATTTGGCGAGAACCACCCGTTTAGTAATTATTATTTGAATAGCACATCAAACCTTGTCTTTGGGTGTGTCGTAAACCAAGAGATAACATTCCTCTGGCATCTGAGAAGCGTTCATCGAGAATGGTGAAAAAGCCTGTATTATTGACAGAGGATTTATTTCAGTCGTGAAGCCATCGCTGATGTTAGTGGGTAGGTCAGTGGTGCTCGGTATGTAAGAACTGGGTACAGTCGTATTGACAGTAACAGTGGTCTTGGGCGGGCTACTAGATTTGGTTTTAATCAGTGGCGCCGGTCTCAACACGAAGCAGCCGATCGACATAACGAAATAAATGGCGAAAACTAAGAATTTTGCATAGAATCTGTTGCAAGAAAAAACCTATTTCAGTTCTTTACGTATTTGTGTTCATGGGTATGTAGTATCTGTTTCTTATTCATGCGTAAATAGTATCTGTTTTGTATTCATGCACGAATAGTATCTGTTTCGTATTCATGCACGAATAGTATCTGTTTCGTATTCATGCACGAATAGTATCTGTTTCGTTTTCATGCATGAATAGTATCTGTTTCGTATTCATGGATGAATAGTATGGTTTTGTATTCATGCATGAATAGTATGGTTTCGTATTCATGCATGAATTGTATGGTTTTTTTATTCATGCATGAATAGTATATGCTTCATATTTATGCATATCAAGAAATTGAGAACTTAAAACTTGCGTGTATAAGGAATTAATAACCCAAAAGTAAAATTAGAGCAGTGAAGTTAAAAACAATTTGTGCGAATATCTGAATATTTATGTTTCAGTCCGTAATGATTAATAAATACAATGTCCCAAACAAAGAATCAGAGCCTGACTAAAACCATTATTTTTAATGTAGTAATTTAAACAGACATACTTAAATTTTATGAATGTATTCCATTTGGCGTTAAGCAAGTCGACAAGCAAGCCCTCCATCATGTCCAAATGTCCAGCACGCTCCTGAAAGTATTAAGGCTGTTATTTATTATGCGATCGGTTGAACCATTATTGAAAACAATTTCCTCACCCCATACACCACCAAATTAAGAGCGGACTCTTTAAATATTTCTCCAGTTTGTGAGTTTATGGTATCGATTTCTTCCAAAGGGTAGGCTGCGCACGTTATATTACCCAACTGCCAGTAGATTTCCCGCTGAAGTTTCAGGATATGCATGAAAAGCTGTAATGATTAAGGACACCACATTCAACGTTTTGAGGTATTAGTAACTAGCAACGCAGGGTTTCTCGACGTTGTTGTAGTTCCGATACATGATTTGTCCCATATGTATTTAAGAAAGTTATTTGTTTGTTTGTTTGTTTGTAGAGTCATAACTCGATACCGAATTTGTCCAAACTTAAATGAAGGTTTAGAAGTGAAAACATCTAGCCATTAAGTCTGCAAAGATCTTTCTCGTAATATTTTAGCCTTATGGCTGATCCCGAAATTTTAAAAATTAGAACCTAATCAAACTTGTAAAACATTTTTTTCTAAAAAAAAGAACATTATGCAAGATATTTTACAAGGTTGGGCCCATAGACCATTTAGTGTTTAGTGTCCATAAAGGAAACTCTCTGTGGTTTTCAGTGCCTTAAAAAAACAAGGCAACGCCGGGTGCTTTGCTTGTTATAAATACAACACACTTTTTTATTTAAGAGAACTTCATTTTGAAGAATTTCTAAATTTGTACTGAAAAGGTTTGATGAAAGCATGGTTTTACAGCCTATGTTAGACAAGGTCAGACTAGACTTGTAGCTACACTAAAAATTGTTATTTGTGCGTCAATAATGGCTTAAAATACCAAGTCCCTATGATTCAAAACATTGAAGGTGATTTAAAAGTACACTGAATTATCAGAATATTTAACGATGCCTTACATCTTGCCTAGCCAATTTTGCCGCCAGTGTTAACGGAGTCAACCCTTGCATGTTGTAAATATGAGTCGTGGCTCCCAGCTCGTAAACTTGGTCGAACATATTCTTAAAAATAAAATAAAGATTTTTCTAGCGAAAATCTTTCAAGATTTTCTCGGATTGTTTTGGGCATACCATATTGTTTTCTATGACCATGATGTGAGCAACGGAATTTCCGTTAGTGTCTTGCTTATCCGGATCGGCTCCCTTGGCTAAGAGTAATCTAAAACATTCTTCCTGATTCAGACATGCTGCAAATGATAAGGGATACTCGCCCCAGTATACGTAACTGAAATATTTTAATACATCTAATTATAGACCATTCCATAGAAGAAACACCATAGGAGAGGACGGTCCCTTCTGAGGTTATTTCCATAGGGACCAGAACGAGGGGACCGCCATTCATGAAATCCCGTACGCTACCCGCGAAATCCAACTTAAGAAATCCGAAATCAAAGCTGATTTCGAAATCCCATAAAACATCCGAAATCAGTAACGAAATCCCAAAATCAGAAAAGAAATCGTAAAATCAGTAAAGAAATCACAAAATCAGTAAAGAAATCACAAAATCAGAAAAGTTATCACAAAATCAGTAAAGAAATCACAAAATCAGAAAAGTTATCACAAAATCAGTAAAGAAATCACAAAATCAGTAAAGAAATCACAAAATCAACAAATAAATCACAAAATCAGAAGCAAAATCACAAAATCAGTAAAAAAAATTGCGAAATCCATTACAAAATTCACGAAATCCAAAATCAAAAGAAATTACGAAATCCGAGAAAATTACGGGAAAAACCTCAAAATCCAACGAAATCAATTGAAATATCCAAAAATCCGTCAAAATCACGGTAAATAATATCACAAAATCCGACGAAATCCGTCGTACAGTTTTTCAAAAATGTCCGACCCCTCGAGCCAGAAGCACCATGATTTTTAAAACACAACTTCTTTTGGACTTGAATACTTGAATTACCCTTCATAGTTGGTTTTGGTGCACAAATCAACCCATTCATGATCTAGATTATCCATTCGAGACGGTTTCTGGTCCTCCGGAATGAAGAAATTTCCGACGCACCTCTCGTGATAATTGGCACCGTTGTCCAAAAGTAGTTTCACCATTGCAGGGTCTTCATTAACTATAGCCATGTGGAGAGCCGTTTCGCCTAAAGTATAGGAATTTGTATTTAAAATTAGCCTTACTTATCAGCCATCTGCGAAACTTTACACTCCATTTACAGGGCAAGAAGCAAATAAATTGTCATTTCTATTTAAATCTTAATATTAATTCGAGTAATTTGAAAATAGTCCAATTTGAAAAGTCTACAGATTTGTATGACTCAAAGCGTAACAAATTGGTGAAATGTGATCAAAACTGGATGAATATGTGATCCAAATTTTTATAAAACATTATGACAGTTTCATCTAAATTAATTTTTAGGTTTAGACCTTACCGTAGTATTCATCGCAAGTGTAGTAGTCATTCAAAAGTTTTGGATACACTTTAATTAACTGTTTCGCTAATTCGGCGTGAACTGTACTTGATACGAGAAAGCATAAATGTATCGCTGTTTCACCCACTGAACCGCGTTGGTCCAAATCCCAACAAACATCACGGTATTTCGGGTTTTCTACAAAATAATAAGACTGATTAAAATGTTGTAAGTGAAATTCAAATGGTGTATTCGAATCCCTATTACTCCCTATTCTGAATGGATACTTTTCATCAGAAGTGGATCATATTACAGCTCCCTAGAAGTACAGGACGATATAACATCGCTGTGCATCAGCATTGTCTCCCAGCACTGAAGGGAAGAGGGTAAATGCGAAACGCAGCGGCGAATTTGTTAACTAAACCAGAGGAATGATTTTGGCGCGAAAGAAATTTTTAAAAAGTGGGGAAGCAAACGGAAGTAAGTGGTAGCCAATGAAAAAAGGTTTGAGAGAGAAGGGCGCTGAAGGAAACAAGTTGTTCCATACATAGTGTTGGGTTGTGAATATAATAGTAGAAGTCCACTTTATGTTTCCGATTTTAAAAAATAACTGGCCGGTCTGTAGGTATTTCGCTCCATTTTTAAAGACTTGTGTTGGAAAGGAAATTAATATGAATTCAGATGATCAAAATAGCCTTCATCATGCTAGAACATTTTTCATGCATTCCTAATACAGCACTGAGTTGCCACCGATTTAAAGGTTTTTAGCGGGAATAGTTGGACAGATTTATTACTAATTATAGTTTAGAAATTTGTTTTCCTTTTTTAAGTCTGACAATTTTTTTCAATGTTTTCCGTTTGCGAAAGATGCTGGTCAATATTTTTCAGTTTTATAAAACGTTTTGGTCGCTTACGGTTAAGTGCTTTTAATATCACATAAATCGTGTTCAATGTGTCTTTCATTTGGGCATTGTAATTAAATACATTGATCCTAGGCCTTTTTCCTGATTAGCAAAAGAAAAATAAGCCATTCTAAATCAAAATTATAACGCGATAACAAGTTTCACACTAATCACGACACTGACAGCCATTCCCATTAAGCGGAAATTCCGTAGGCTAACGTAACTCCAGATCCGGGTTAATGGGCCCACTAAACTTATGAAATTGAGCTATAGATGGCGGGCTTGGATGTCCTGGAAGAAAACGCTGTATATAAAAGCATAACCTACGTCCAGTACTTATAGGGAGCTGTAATATGATCCACTTATGTTTTCATGCAGTTGATTCTCATAATGGCGAGATTAGTATTATAGTATGTCAAGGTCATTCTAAATTTCCCGTTTTTCTGTCCCTGTAGCTTAGCTATTTCGCATAATCATTTTAACATCATATTAATACCTATGTCTGCTGGGTTAACTGCTGATCCATTGGCAGCTTCAGTCTGATCATTGTTATCATTACACATCTTAGTTTGCCCCTTGGTTAAATTGATTTGCTTATTCTTGGGTCTTTCTTTGTTCCTCAGCATGACCATTTCCGTGACAGGGACCAACTTTCCTTGTCCCTTGTTATACAGGAACGGTTCAACTAATCTTCTTATTTCCTCTTCCATCTAAGTATTCCATGAAAAAAATCAAATAAATTCCTCGAAAAATATATTTTGATTCAAAGATGGTTTAACTAGTTCTAAAAAGTAACAGAAAATAATGTTGACTATAACTTCTATCAGTGTTTAAAGGGACAATCAAGTGATTTTTTATCGATTCTTTCACTAATTATTACACCAGTCTGCGTAGTGAAACATTCAGGAAATACCTCCAAATGATTTTAAATTCAAATTAGGTTCAGATTTTAAGAATAATTTGAAATAAGGACCTCCGACCAATCGCGTAACGCCCTGCCTTCCTGTTAAGAAAATTCCAGTTGCACGCTCTACATCTCGCTCTACGATTATCACAACGAGCACAAATTTCATCAAATCTCGCGATTATTTTAATTTGACATGGAGCATTCCACGAGAATTTTGTTAACAAGAAGGCAGGGAGTTACACGAATGGTCAGAGGTCCTTATTTCAAATTATCCATAAAATATCAATCTAGTTTTAATTTTAAAATCATTCGGAGATATTTCCTGGGTGTTTCACTACGCAGACTGGTCTTATAATATGAAGAATCGATTGCAAAATCACTTGATTTTCCACTTCACCCTCCCTTTAAATGAAAATCGACATGCAAGGCCAATTTGTTAGCTGAATTATCTTAGATTGTTTGTAAAGAAAAACAATTGATTGTAAGAAATTTTGTTCACCAAATTGTCTTCGATTATTGGATAAATAATTATGTTTTATAATTACTTATCGAGAAATCGAAGCCAATAAAAATTTTCCGTATGTATCAACTTTAACAAAAATTGTAAGATGACTGGTCGAATTTAGGATGTGCCAGACATTCAAACACAGTTACTGGTATCAACCCAAAAATTACCTTTTCTTGAGTAATTTTTCTTGACATCAACTGCTTTGTCCACTCTATTAATTCCCCTCCCCCATTGACGTCCATCAAAGAGTAAATCTTTTTGGAACTAGCATCGGCTTGACCTTTCACCCCAGATGTAACGTTACTCTCGGTATTTCCCATTTCTGTCGGATGCTCTACTAACTCGGGTATACCTTTCTAATCAATGAACTGGTCATTTCTGCCTAACTCGGTCGACACTAAATTGTGTTTGGGAATTTTCGAGTCCGAGATTTTTTCTTTTTTTTTTATAATTCTTGCGCCCCTCCCTAAGAAGGAAGTAGTTCTTCGTAAAGGTGTTTCCTGTCTTGAGCTGTTTGGGTGTTCCGTTGCTATGGTGATGAGCCCCCGATGATTTTGGGTTTCTAGCTAGCTAATTACAGGCCTGATTAGATATATTTTATTGGAAATATTGTATTTTAATAAATTTATAAAACGTATTTTTTCTATCGTTCAATACATCACTTCATTCGGGAAACTTCAAACAAGTCTTTATTTTGTGTTAATTTTATTTAATTTTTCAAAGTTACAAAAATTGCTTTGCTAAACCTATAACTCTAATTTAGGACAAAAATACTGTATTTAATAAAAAAACAAAAGAGGTAAAGGGAGTTTAATTTGATTTTTTTTGGGTTCGAGCTGAGCCTCGAGCCTTGCTTTTTTCGGTTATCGAGCTTCGAGCCTTAAGCTGCATGTTCATAATGTGGTTTCGAGCTCTTATCGAGCCTCAAATTTGTATGGCGAGCCTTAACTTCTTTTGAATTTTAGCTCTTAATTTGCGAAGCTACTCCATACTTTCATTTACTGTCCTTAGGAAAGAAAGACCCTATTAATTCGTAAATATAACAGATTCTTTTTTATCTATAACTATATAAAGTCCTGACTGACATACTGACTGATAATCAACGCCCAGCCCAAACCGCTTGCCCTAGAAATCTGAAATTTTGCAGGAACGTTACTCATAAGTACTTAGTAGGCGCGTACTAAGAAAGATTTTTCAAATCCGCCGTCATCTTAATAAATGGCGCTCAGAAATGTAAAAAATCTACTCTATGCAGCAAAGTCCGCGCGTTTCAACCGATTTCACAAATATTTTATACACCGGTTTCCTTTAACCTATATAGACGGGCTGAATGGTCTTTTGGGTTCGATTTGTTGTCATCTTTTTAAATGGCGACCTGAAATTTAAAACCCTTCTTTATGGAATAATGTCCGCGTGAAAAGTAATAAAAAATGTCCCGACGAGCAACGCATAGGGTGCTACAAAAAATATTAGTCATCAGTAAAATCTACCCATTCTTTATATCATTTTGATGGAAGTTCTTATTAAACGCGAGCGACGCCGCGGGTAACAGCTAGTTTGACTATAATTTCACTAGAATCCTATTACCACTAATTGAAAGCACTTACTATCGCATAAGTAATACAAACCAAGCCTATTTTTCTAAACCCAAAAGCAAAACTTTAAGAATGATTTTTAATTTTTTTCTTTGGCCAAAAGTGGAAGTAAAACTTACACCAAAAAATATAGGCTAACAAAAAGGATACGAACCTTACCAATAAAAAACCAGACTAATTTCCCTATTTCGCGCGTAACTGCAACGTCTCAACATTCAGCAGATTGTGTTAGATGGTAATTCCTGACCTTTAACCTAATCTAGATTCAAAAGTTGCTCATCGAGTGCTCGCACAGGCCTAAGTTTAACTAATTTAAATCGATAAAAAAATTGTCTGACCATTTCGGTCTCCCTTTAAGTCAGCTCCTCGAGTTGAGTAAACTAGTTGCTTCTTTTGAGTAGCAGTTCGATGAGCTGAATCACCAAACGCGTGGGCTAGAGAAAAATTTTATCTGCGATTTATTTTCAACCCCAGAGAGAAGCTTATCTGTAGTTACTAATTCATTAAATGATTCCTGTACAAGATGTTTTAAAAGGGATGTAGGGCCACTAATTTCAAATTATTATTGAAGTGTTTTAAATTTAATTAATAAAGTGGAAGACAATGCTATTTTAACGAAGGGGTCATCCGTTAAACCCTCCAATCATAACTTGAAAATCGTGGGCCGGACGGCAAAATGTCGTAGAACCTGTTAAATTCCAAGTGATTGATTCAATTATATCAGAAGTAAATAGCAGAAGTGGCCCAATAGACTAATTTAGCGAGGCGTCACTTTCTGGAAAATTTCGCGCCGTCCTAACTAGGTGATTATGGCGGGAAAACGCGGATGAATACATGGATTTCCAGGATTGGTAGTAGTCGTCTGCTTCGTAGTATATATGTACGCATATATTTCAGAGGAGTTGCACATTCATCAGACAAATCAGTACCTTGTAGTTTTCTTTTAACAATCTGCGCCGCTGAATGTTGTTTAGCGCCAAGAACACCAATTTCCAAATTAGTTCCAGGAATTTTCAAATTATCATCCTTAATTTCAACCAACGCCAACCCCTTCCCTATCTGCAAGCTCGCCAAGGCTTAAGTCTTCCGTAGAGATATTCTTAGTTTTCACATCTGGTTTGGTTTGACTTGCTTTAGTTTTTCCTTTAAATACAGTTTGTGTCTTCTTCTCACTTTGATCTTTGTATGTAAGATCACATTGCGTTGAAACATTCATATTTAGATTTGACGAACGGCACGCGAGTTCTTAGTATAGAATTTCACGACAGACTAAAATAGTTGAGAAGCTTATCACCAGGTAGCGATAAAATGAAAATGAGAACTACTTTCTGGGCTCTTCCTGATTGGCTTATTTAAAATATTTAGCGCGGGAACCGTTTTTGAGGGTTTCGCGACGCCTTGCTCTAGCCAAAGGTAGAAAGGTCCACTTCTGCTATTTACTTCTGATTATATTGAATATATTTTTGTCACAATAAAAGTTGATGTTGAGTCCATAGAACGGGTACAATTTTACTGTCCGAAAATTATTGAATGTTAAGGGTGAGCTCAAATCCATGGGCATAAGCAGTCTGAAACTAACACACGTAAAAGTTTATTCAAAAATACATAAAACTATAAAATAAATTCAACCTAAACATCAAGAAATAGTTAATAATCATGTTTAGCGAAATAATTGAAAAATTATTTAATTTTTTTTTAATTGAGAGTGATTAGACTTTAAACTTTGATTTACATTATTTTTTTTTCAGTTTGTATTATTATTTTGAGATACAAAAAGTCTTAATTAGAATATATTTTATTAATTTGAAACTGCAACCCTTTATGAAAAGTCCCTTTTGTTTATAGATCTTTGGAGCAAAGTTGCGTCACGTTCTAAGCCTGCGATTGGTGAAGGGAACAGACAGTGGAGAAGTTTTAGTTCAGGATTCCAAAAATAATATCATCAAGCCTCGAACGTATTTTCGACACTCTGTTCGGGAGATTCCGGGGATGCGTGGTTGCTTGGCAGACAGTTGACAACATTGACCTAGATTAAATCTTTCAGTAGCTGAACGGGACTACTTATCGGTAGGTAATATTTAACAATAAATATTTTTGTTTAAAATTGCAACGTTTCAATGATAAATGAGTTAAAACTTAATTACTGAATTCCGATTTTACTGTGTTTAACTTAAAACAAGATGGCACAAGGGCTGTCTATAATATTAATTGTACACGACTCACGTGGGTCCTTCTAAAAAAATATTTCTGAAACTTAATAGTGTTTCCCCCTCAAGTATTGTTTCTAATAATGTCACATCTCAAATAATATTACTGAAACCAGGAATAGATTTAATTTTAGAAGTAGGAATGGAGAACAGAGTAATCTGGGCGCGCGTCAAAGTCCCGGACCCCCTTCCCCATGACGGGGGGCATGAAAGAAGAGGCGGGTCATAGCGACAGAGGTGAAAAGGAATTACTTATTTTTCGCCGTCCCCGTCAGCAACGTCATCAAAACGTAGTTTAAGTAAGCCAATAAGATAATTTAAACTTTTCGTTACGTGTTGGAGGTAGGGGCTCTACTGGGCTATGAGTCGGACTGAAGTAAATACTAACCGTTCTTCATTCCTACTTCTAAAATTAAATCTATCCCTGCTGAAACGAAACAGTGCACCCCATTAAAGTATGATTTTTAAATACCACATGAGTCAAATAATGTATCTAAAACAATATCCTAGATCCCCTAAGGTGTGATTTTAAAAACTAGAAGGCACAATTACAGCAAACCGTTCTCCCACATTTAAAGAAACCTAACCTAACCTGGCTTGACCTCATAAATCCCACATTCCAGCATAATATGATGTTTCTTAGGCTAAAAAAGCCCGCGAAATTTAATTTACCTTTTTAACCTCTCTCTCTCTCTCCTCTCCGAGTGGGATGAACCCTCTCCCTAAAACCAGAGCTAAAACCAATATCCCCCTCAAATTGACCTTGGCAGTCAATTTGAGGGGGAGGCGATAGCTATCGCGTCAAATAGAAAATTACAAGGCTAATAGACGGATCTATAAAATCCTTTTGCGGTAGGGAAGAACTCCCTTTACCTCTGCTTTTCCCCCAGAACTATACGCGCTTCATGTAAGCATCTATTCTTTGTGTAGAAGTAGTTCATTTCTGATAAATACAGCCCTCTTGAGATAAGCATAAAAAGCCTTGTAGCGGCTCTTTATTTAGTTTACTGTCAGTGTATTTTTATGTGTAGTTTTAAGAACTATAAGGATTTCGTCAGGTATCAAAAAACTGAAAGAGTACAGAGTATAATACCAACACGGAGTAACATAAAGAATCTTTACCTCACCGTCCTCACAGTATAGAGATACACGATGTGTGGGGTAATTTAGTAAGTTCGCTATGCTTGGATCATTGTGAAGTCTAGCTAATTTTCATATCTATATCTCATATCAATCGCTTCTGTTTTTTTCCTGATAAAACGCGTTTCAAAGGATTCAGTAGCTTCAGATCTCTTTTTCTTTGCATATTACAAAACAATATTAATTTATGTAAATTATTTGCAGATTTACGTGACTCTCAACCAACAGTCATGGATGTGAAGGAATGTAGCGCTTTGGGGCGTTCCGGGTATTTGGGCGCATTTTACGATGCGCGGGAAGACAAATTTCGCCACGGATCCCTCTTCAATACGTTCAACTTACCGGACAGTTGTGTCAACCGAGTGGACGTTAATTTTAGCAATATCGAATACACTTGCGACGACTCTTACTCGAAGAGGTTTGAAAAGCTCGACGTCAGCGCTGAACTACGAGTCAGTCTCTTCGCGGGGCTCTTAGACCTAAAAGGTTCTGGCAAGTACTTGAAGGATCATAAAACAACGTCCAGAAGCGTCAAGGGAACGGTTTTATATAACATCCGAACTAAAGAAGAAAAAATCAATATCAATGATGAGCAACTAAAGACTTACATTTCACTGGATGGCCTAGAGTTGGCTGCGCAGAAAGCGACGCACTTCGTTGGCGGTATAGTCTGGGGCGCCAATACATTTGCCTCGATAGAGTACAGCGAGTCACGCGACAACGATTTGACGAGAATATCTGGCAATTTGGAAGCGCAGTTGAAATGGCTCAAAGCCAGCATTAATGGCTCCGGAGATGCTACTTGCGAAGACTCGAATGAGAAAGATTCCAGTCATTTTCGGATAAAGGTTTATGGAGACGTCATTCCGGGTCAAGAGGAGCTCCCTGAAACTAAAGAAGAGGCCTTAGCCCTAATTCGCCAAACCCCAACGTACGTTGCTCAATGCAACGATGGGAAGGGTAAACCGATTACATTCACCTTATACCCAGTTATTGACGTGGTCAAAATGATGAAACTTCAACTGGTAACGAATGCCGTGGTGTATGCGATTGATACAGCGTCGGTTTTGGAAATTGAACAAACGTTCAACGATGTCCTATTAACTACACAATCCTTGAATGACTTTTACGAAGATTTGACGTCTCCGTCGGCACCACATTTTTCATCATCAGTGGTTCAAGAGGTTTGTACCTTTAAAAATAACGTTGAAATTGCTGAGAGTGAGTTGAAAAACAATATACGTCAAGCCTTGGCCTTGGCGCGGACGGATCCTAATCATTCTTCCGCTTTGCGAAACGTCATCCGCGAATTCTTACAAAGTGAATTCTGTCCTGTCAAGATACGCCAGTTTATTGAAAAGTGGAACTTTGGTGGGGTACTGGAGAAGGTGCAATTTATAAAAGATATTCGTGCGAAAGGTGCCATTTATTTGGCGTCTAAGAACTTCGGAGTTGATTTCGTACGAGCCAAAGAAAAAAACTTTTTCGCCTTGGTTTTTCATGATGAGGATCATCTTTACGCATCGGAACTTTGGAAGAAAAATTACGACCTTTTCTTTCGACTACTGAATGAGAAGGACGATGAGACTTTGAACTTTTGCTTCTACGTTCTAGAAATGATCGATCAATCACCGAGGGAGAACCTGAAAGCCGTTACCATCTACCATTGCGTCGAAAACGTAATCGAAACTGAAGATTTGTTCCAAAGATTGACTGACAAATACGTCGTACCTTTGGCGAAAAGTTGCGAATTTGAATTTTGCGCTTATAGACCAAATAAGAGTTCCTTGGTCAAGACCAGGTGTCCTGGTTCAATTTACTCAAAATGCGGACTTGATCTGGTAAAATGGAAATGCGAGAAGGATCGTTGTAGGGCCGACTTGTATTACGGGTACGACGGCTTCCTTTACTGTAATTGTGGAAAGGCTAAAGTCTCCTCTTTCTCCTACAAATGTACGGACAAAAATCACGGGACCAAGTGGATTCGTTTTGAGAGTGAAGACGATATCGTAAGGATGATGGAGGAACTTATTCCTCCCGAAGAGATCAATATACTGGTATTAGGAGAGACTGGTGTGGGAAAGAGTACCTTCATAAATGCCTTTGCCAATTACCTAACCTACTCGGACCTTGAGGAAGCCGAGGCCAACGAATTGATAGCTTTGATTCCAACGTCTTTCACCGTGACTGACGAAGATTACACGGAAAAGTTGATAAAATTCGGAGAGGACCCCAATGAAAGCGGTAAACAGGGAGGTTCTCAAACGCAAGCGTGCCGAAGCTATACCTTTCCGTCCGGAGACAGACTAGTACGTCTCATGGACACTCCCGGTATTGGGGATACCGCGGGCATTGATCGCGACGTTAAGAATTTTGAAAATATTCTCAGCTATATCACTAACTATCCCGTACTTCATGGAATCCTAATCCTATTGAAACCGAATAATTCAGTTATTTCGGTAATTTTTCGGTTCTGCATACAAGAACTGTTATGTCATATTCATCGTAACGCCAGTGAAAATATCGTGTTCGTGTTTACGAACTCGCGAGGAACCTTTTATCGACCGGGTGATACCCTGCCATCTTTAAGAGGGTTATTACAAGAAAATGAAAGTCGCACGCCTCACGTTCAAATCGCATTGAACAAATCAACAATTTACTGCCTTGATAACGAATCCTTTCGGTTTCTGGTTGCCATCAAGAGCGGTGTCACCTTCCCCGAAGACGAGAGGCTGAATTTTAAAGGCAGTTGGGATAGATCGGTTAACGAATGTGCCAGGCTATTGGAACACGTCTGCAAAATTAAGCCACACGCAGTTCGAGATACGCTGTCGTTGAACGAGGCCCGGAAATTAATTATCCTCTTGTCGAAACCATTATGCGATATCTCTCAGAATATTCAGACGAACATCATGAACATCGAGGACCAAGAATCCAAGATTCAGGAAGCGGGCGAGGATATTAACAAGCTTAAAAAGGAACTTTACGTACCGGGAACTGACTTAGTACAAGTAACGTTCGATCAGCCCCGTACTGTCTGTACCGCTGAGAATTGTCGCGAGGTACGAACCAATTCCGATGGAACACTGGTCGTTCATTACAAAACAGTTTGTCACAACCCTTGCAAACTTCAAAACGTCACAGCCAATATAATTAACAACTCGGACCTCCTCAATTGCGCCGCGATTGATGGCAGACATTGTATCTATTGTAAATGCCCGTATGAAAAGCATATGCATATTTACTACGAGAATAAAGAAGTGGCTGTCCAAGTTATTAACGTCAGTGTTCAGAAAGACATCCGCAATAAAGAGGACTTGAAAAAGGAGAAAATGAAAATACTGATTGAATGTCAAGAGAGACGAGCAAAACTGGAACGCGAACAAGAAATCATTACGCAGGCCAGCGCCAAGTTTGCCCATTTCTTGAAGGTTAACGCCATCACTCCTTACAATGACGCTCTAAAAGACTACTTGGAACATCTAATTGTCGTCGAGAGACAGAAAAGTGCCAGTGATCCCGAACGACAGAGGGTTGTAGAAGAGCTGAGCAAAATGCTTGGTGCCTACAAGTCCCAAGTTGCTATCTTGGAACGTAACTTCACAGCTGCAGGAAACGTTCCTTGTCAAATCACCCCGGAAATGATTAACGACTTAGTTAAGGACTTGTACGGGCTGGAAATCAATGGTAACTTCATCAGATCCGCGGTTGAGGCCCAGCAGTTGGCTAGAACTAACCAAGTCAGCATGTTTAGCGAGAAAATGTTCGTTCCGAGAAGATCTACTCATGCTCGTCATGGGCGGTACCCTAAACAACAGGGTCATCGTGGCAACGAGAAGAAACCAGGTTTCGTCCAACGAATGAAAAATAAACTTCATGATTTCTTTTCCTATGATGATGATCCCGAAGAAGCCGACTAATTTATTTAGGCTTAATAGTATCAAAAATCTATCCCAACTATACCCCGTATAAAAAAGGCCATCTCAAGAATTTAAGTATTTTAAAACAAGAGGATTATTCACTGCCGCTCCTTATGAAGATAAATATTTGAAATCCTATGAAAATTCACTGCCACTCCTTATGATGATAAATATTTGAATTCCTATGAAAATTCACTGCCACTCCTTATGAAGATAAATATTTGAAATCCCATGAAAATTCACTGCCACTCCTTAAGAAGATAAATATTTGAATTCCTATGAAAATTCACTGCCACTCCTTATGAAGATAAATATTTGAAATCCTATGAAAATTCACTGCCACTCCTTATGAAGATAAATATTTGAAAACATCAAATTCATAGCATTTACGAAGATGAAAAGTTATAATATAATTGGTATTGAAACAAATATGTATCACATTATAATTTGTTTTAAAACAAATATGTATCACATTATAATTTGTATTAAAACAAATATGTTTCACATTATAATTTGTATTAAAACAAATATGTTTCACATTATAATTTGTATTAAAACAAATATGTATCACATTATAATTTGTATTAAAACAAATATGTATCACATTATAATTTGTATTAAAACAAATATGTATCACATTATAATTGGTATTGAAACAAATATGTATCACATTATAATTTGTATTAAAACAAATATGTATCACATTATAATTTGTATTAAAACAAATATGTTTCACATTATAATTTGTATTAAAACAAATATGTTTCACATTATAATTTGTATTAAAACAAATATGTATCACATTATAATTTGTATTAAAACAAATATGTATCACATTATAATTTGTATTAAAACAAATATGTATCACATTATAATTTGTATTAAAACAAATATGTATCACATTATAATTTGTATTAAAACAAATATGTATCACATTATAATTTGTATTAAAACAAATATGTGTCACATTATAATTTGTATTAAAACAAATATGTATCACATTCCTTCGTTTGTTACCTGTAATCTCTATAGACAGCCAAGGCTAACTTTGACGTTTCTATATATAGATTTAATTCAATTTATACGAATAACCAAAAAATGAAAAGGTCAAGCACCCATTTGTTAAAAATGCCTTTCAGAAGCAGTCTGTATTATTTCCCATTGAAGCCATTTTCTTCTCATTACAGAGTCAACAGTGGACTATTTCTTTGATATACATTTCTTAGTTAACTAGTTGTTGTGTACATAAAAAAGTAGTCGACATAGTTTTTATGTAACAACGTAAGATAAAGAATAGGCCAAAATTAGTACATATATATATATATATATATATATATATATATATATATATATATATATATATATATATATAGATAAGAAAAGCTAGCTACTCCTACGCGCGCCGTGACGGTGACTAGTTCATTTCCAATGTATAATATTTAACGTTTAATGTGATCATTAATAAATATATTTTAAATTACAACCAGTATGTTAATGTCGGCTCTTACAAACATAAAACTAGTGTTATAGGTGTCGTGTGATTTATCTGCGAGGCTTTAAAAAGTTAGGAAAGGGTTGGTTTCCTAAGAAAATTGTATTTTTGCAATATTGTAGTAAAAATTAAAAGCAGTTACACGAAACACTAATTACCTTCAGGAGACAATTTACTATACTTCAATCTGGTACACGACCGTCACAACGAAGGAAGAAAAGGTTGGTACGAGCCCTGGATCGAATGGGCTACGGTTTAACGCGCAAACGCCCCCTGCATTAGAATTAGAGTTACTTAACCATTTCTTCTATTCAGTGCTGGGAATTTTTCGAAAAAAAATTACTGTCTAGAAAAAAATACACTCAATATTTATACTCAAATGAAAAAAGAACGTTTTACCCTTAAAAATAATTTCAAATTAAAGCGCGTAATAATAAAACGAATTATACGATAAATTACTTTGAAAAATCGAGTACATCATTTATTATCTTTCGTGAATGTTGAATACATTATTTCTCATTTTCGTATGACTAATTTTTATTATTATTTTTTTTTAAATTCTATCGTAAGTTTATGAGATATGTTCCATAAGTTTATTTCGAAATGCTACATACTTACTGAAAGCTAGTTCGAGAACGACAAGGGAGAATTGACTACACTGCGTTTCGCAGTCCATCTTAATATTTATACTGTACTAAGCTTTTGATAGCGTCTCACCTACGTGACAAGGTCTCAGTAACCAGTGACACACTTATGGAACATATCCCATGAACTTATGATTCTATACATTTCAAGTTCTTTATCGCTCGATCAGGTGTATTTATTAGTCTTTAACGTACGGTCTTTCAAAATATCTGCTGCAATTGCAGGGATGGAAACCCAAAAAGAAAAGACTTTAAACAAGCGTTAGTGATTTATTTTAGAAAGTGGTTTGTTTGATTTCTTGCATCCGGGATAGATTTAATTTTAGAAGTAGGAATGGAGAACGGTTAGTATTTACTTCAGTCCGACTCATAGCCCAGTAAAGATCCCCTTACTCAAACGCGTAACGATAAGTTTAATTTATCTTATTGGCTCACTTTTATTCGCGGGTACGATTTGCTATGTTTTTTTTCAATATTTAATAATTTATTTTGATATCAATAACAAACCAGTTATATCAACAAAGTCATGGATGATAAGCGCCGGTTTCCTTGGTAAATTTTCAATCTTTATTTCACGCTATACCAAGTGCTCCTCCCTGCATCAGTCATTATTTTATTACCGTTTACCATTAATATTAATACTGATTTATTTTAAATTATTTCGCACTGCAGCATGGTTTCATGGTAGCATACATTTAACCGTCAATGGAAATCGGCAGATGATGATTATAATCTTTAAAGGGGTGTGTGACCTTAACCGAATGTACGGTTGATAAATATCCCGTACTATATATATAGTCGAAATAATTGTGTCGAATAGTCAGATGTCTTTTAGTTGCAATAGAAGACTGACATAGATAGATTCAACATGACTGCGAAAGTAATTCATTTTATATTTTATCTTAAAGGCCGACTTCCATCGAAAAGAGTTCTAGCGAACTGAAAACCGAGCATCGAGACTAACAATGGAGCGACCGTGCCGATTTTCGAAGCCCCGCTGGCGCTGGGGTAAAAGATGGAAGGGTTCTAGCTAACTGAAAGCCGTGCAATATGGTTCTAGCGAACTGAAGATAGGCAATAGAGAATTTCCTTCAGGGGAAAGCAAAAATTCGAGAGGAAATAAATTTAAAAGGATTTCTATTGTTCATCTTCAGTTCGCTAGAACCACATTGCACGGCTTTCAGTTAGCGAGAACCCTTCCAACTTCTGACCCAGCGGGGCTTCGAAAATCGGCACGGTCGCTTCATTGTTAGTCACGATGCGCGGTTTTCAGTTCGCTAGAACCGTTTTCGCTGGAAGTCGGCCTTCAAGATCGATCCGACTTTTTCGTATTATTAGGGCAGCTTCCCAAGAAAATAATATATTTTAACATATGCTCTAACGTATTTTTTATAACGAGTTGCAAAAGGTTATCGGTTACCATTTTTTTTCATTTCAATAAAGAAATCATTGGGTGAAAAATGTTTTTATCTCTCGCTCCCTTTTAATAAACAGCCAATTGAGTGCCGTGCCGCTGTACTCTGGGCCCCAAATACCGACTTTGTCATCGAAACGGTAACTGTTGCGCCACCGAAAGCCAAAGAAGTTCGAATAAAAGTAAGATATACATTTTTATACAGAGTGATTCTGATAAGTTTGCTATATATTAAAGGGTGTGTTCTTAGAGGCAATTTGAGTTGAGAACATGGGGTTTACAACATTTACTATAAGGAGAGATGGGCCCAAACCATTAATCCCCAACGCAAGGAAATAGTCACGCATGTGGAGTAGGGCATATCAGGCTTCAATAGTATTTAATCTAAGAACTTAATTGAAAATGTACCTAGCTGAAATGGGTAGAAGAAGTTTGCGTACGATGGAAAAGCAAAGCTAGTTTCTTCACACTTACGACATATTTTCTTAGGGGCCAATGTAAGGGAGTCCATATCTCCGTAACTATATATGTTGCAGAGCCCATGTTCTTTGACGCTATCCACTCAGTTTGACCCTTCAATTGATAGCAGACTTATCATAAACACCCAGTATATGAAGTTCAATATACCTATTACTCTTTGCTAACCCTCGCTTCACCTTCTTTGACTTTTAATCCTGTATTTATTGTATTTATTGTTTATTATATTGTTAATTTCGTTGCCTTGGAGGGATTTCACGGTCCTACCCCTCATGACACTTTTAAATAAATAACTATCACCATGAAAATAGAAAAATATTATGATCTTTGAAGGATATGGAGCCGGACTTCATGAATCATTGACTTTAAACTGTTTTTCAAAGTCCTGAAAAATGGCTATTTCACACCAAAACCCGATAAATTGTTTAAGCGATTTTAAAATTATTATAAGTCAAAAATGTCGGTGTTGTTGTGTTTACTTGATAAAAATGAATAAAAATGAAAAGATTTTTTCAAAAGATATCAAGTAGATCTCGAACACGAGGACTTAGCTAAACTTTGCCTGTTTGATTGTGATTTGACTATTTCAATGCAGGTTTTGTTTTCGGGTATTTGCTTTTCGGATGTGCATGCTCAAGTAGGAGGGTTTGAACAAGCCGAATTCCCACTGATAGTTGGCCATGAGTCCGTCGGCGTCGTTGAAAGTATCGGAGATCAAGTTACCACCGTAAAACCCGGTAATTTCAATGACTATTAATATAATAATTATGATTAAATGTTACATAAGTGTTCAGAGATCCTTTGATGCTGATAAAACTGAAAAACTGACTCTTTTAGGTGATCATGTGATTCCAATTTGGTGCATTGAATGTGGTGAATGCAGCACTTGCTCGAAGAAAATGTTGAAACGAAATGCGTGCGAACGAGTAATGTTAGTAATGTTAATTATTTTGGCTTTTCGGTATTATGAAATATTTGCTTATATCAAAAGTATATAGCTATAAAAACAAAAAGTACACTTCGTTGAAACTTGCTCGCGCCGTGTAATATGAGAAGCCTTCCTTTATCCTAGAATAATGTCGACCCCTCGACCGTGGCACAAGGAACAAGCCGTGAATATGCTCATAAAGTAACGGAAAAATTAGTAGTTGCAAAAATTAGCGTTTGGATTACCAGCATGTCATGTACTATTTTGTATAAACCTTTGACGTCAAGAAGATTTTCCCTGATTGGTTAGTTCCTGTAGGTGGTTGAGCGGACGGTAGTTTGATTCTCAGTTTACATGTCGTCTACAGCCAAAGGCAGGGAATGGTTAATGAAGTTTACTTTTTGTTTTTAGACCTATATACTTTTGCTTATATCCACCTGCAACTGAAAATGATTTAGGCCAAAAAAGAACTACTTATGCTCAAGTGCACTTGAAAAACTTTCTCTACATATCAAGCGGACTTTTGGTTATATTTGACTTCAACTTCTTCTATTTGATGAAACTGTTTTCAGCACGCACGGATTTCGTGGCGTCTATTTTGACGGCACCAAAAGGGTCACTTGCAAAGGAAAAGAAGTTGGTACTTTCTGCTTTTGCGGAACCTTCGCCGAGTATACCGTAGTCCCCGAAGTTGGATTAGCAAAAGTAAACTGTTCATATTTCGTCTCTCTAATTACGTGTCAGGCCCTTGATTGACTGACGTTATTTTAATAACCATTTTGTTCGAAAGATCAAACCTGGAATTAAACTTGAAAAAATTGCTCCTTTTGGATGTTGCGTGCCGACTGGTTATGGAGCTGCTAGATATACCGCTAACGTCAAGGAAGGTTCGACAGTCGCCATTTGGGGACTGGGAGCTGTGGGCCTTTGTACCGTCTTAGGAGCCAGAGATTCAAAAGCTGGAAAGATTATCGGAATAGACTTGAATTCCGCCAAGTTTGACATGGGTCAGTGTTTAATTCCAGGATTTATTGATGACATAAAAAGTATTCTATAATTAAACAAAGACAAACTTCCATTTATCATTTAAATGCACATTGTAATCAATAATTTTTGTGTAGTCTGGTCGAATCATTAACCCATACAACACCTATGAACTTATAGGAATAGCTTTTTTAGTTTTGCACTTTTTTGCTTTAAAGGCCGACTTCCAACGAAAAAGGTTCTAACGAACTGAAAACCGAGCATCGAGACTAACAATGGGGTGACCGTGCCGATTTTCGAGTTCAGGCTGAGACCCAATTTTGAAGCGTCCATACTAACTGAAAACCTTGCAAGGAGGGTTCTAGCGAAAATTTGGGGTAAAGTTTTAAGAGACCCTCTATTGTTTATCTTCAGTTCGCTAGAACCCTCCTTGCAAGGTTTTCAGTTAGTAAGAACGCTTCAAAATTTGGTCTCAGCATGAACTCGAAAATCGGCACGGTCCCCCATTGTTAGTCTCGATGCTCGGTTTTCAGTTCGTAAGAACACTTTTCGTTGGAACTCGGCCTTTAGTATGTTTTGGGGATCGAGTATAGTGACGGGGGAGACTTGAGATCAAGTCACTGCAGACCATTTCTATAGTTGAATGTTCTCAGACCTTCTATGGGTTCGAATTAAGAGGGAGATGAATAGAAGTTTTCAAAAATTATATCAAGTGCATAACTTTATAGTGTAATTGAATGCATGTTTCAAATAACTAATTGAAAAATAATCAAATCAGAAAGTAATGCAAAGTAAACAGATAACGTTGGCCAACTTAAGTAAATCGCGATATGTAGGGATTTGCACTTAAGATAGGAGATTTCATTTATTGGATTAATTGCTGATAAATCGATCTTTTGTAAAAGCTTCCAAGTTTGGATGCATTGAATGTCTGAACCCAAAAGACAACCCACTAAAAATATTAAGAATCAACTTGATGATGTTACTGGCTCGTCTGCCATTGATTATGCCTTTGTCTGCGTTGGAAGCCGAGACGCTGTGGTAGGTTTCTCATTAAGATTATATTAACCATCTCAGGGGCGTGCCAACATGAGCCAAAATTTTCTACTGGAGCGGGGGCAAAATGGCTGCCTAATGTTAAAGTCCCATAGAGTTGAAAATTTGAGCGGGGGCTGTCGCCCCCGCTGCCCCCGTAGTTGGCACGCCCTTGATTACCATCTTCATGTTTCATTTAATTGGTTTATCTTTAAGATGGAGGCTATTCAGTGCTGCAGTCCAAACGGCGGTGAGGTTATCATAGTGGGGATAATGGAAGGGGATCTTAAAGTTGATCCTAACGAGCTGATCTTTGGAAAATCTCTTAAAGGATCATGGGGAGGAGGTAAGATAATCTCTCTTAAGAAACTAAAACCATAAAATTTAAGTGAAAACACTGCATTACTGTAGTATACAGCGTAGAATGGTCTTAATATTGTATTAAGGAATTAGAAGTCAGGAGTTACCTTTCAACTTTAGCGAACAATGTGCCCGGTCATAGACCCGTTTATTAAACGCATGGCATTGGGGTCACAAGTTTAATCCTTATTATTTATTTACAACAAAGATATTTCAAAGTACAATATCCCCTACAAAGCCCCTCCTCAGAGTATTGAGAAAAACTGTTATTAACATGCCTTTCCCTATGAGGCACCTGCTAGGAAAGCCACGTAAATTGTCGAAAGAAGCCCAGAGCCTCTTTTTAGCTAGGTGTGGTTATGTGTGGACGAACAGACCCTTTTTTGCTAATTGTGATAAGAACATAGTATATAACAACCGTTGTGCCATCTCAAATATTACTTTAGGGAGTTAGAAAACATGAGTAATGTACGTTCGCACCTACGAAATTAATGTGCCTTCTCCACCGCTAACCAAACAAAATCTTGATTTGAGTGACATTTTAAAGAAAATTGATCCCCCGTTTGAAATTAAGAAAGTTACATGAAAGTAATACTATGTTCGTATTATTGATGTTTGATTTGCAAACATTTCTAACTTAGATAACTTGTTTATTCAACACTAACAGATTGCCACTTCAGGGAAGATATTCCTAAACTGGTGAACGCTTATTTTGCGGGCAAGTTTCCAACTGACGATTTAATCACTCATAACTTGGCCTTCGAGAAAATAAACGATGGTTTTGAATTGCTTAAATTAGGAAAAAGGTAAATGAAATCCCCATTTAAACTAGCTTAGACACAATTGAATCGTTACTCCATGTTAGGTTCTGCACCCTATTTATTTTAGGAGAATTGTTTATTCTATGATTTATAGTTTAATCTGGCAAGGCCAACTTCTCTAACAATGAGGTTGCCAGGCCCATGAATATACATGGTTTTTCCCAAGGATCTGTCAGAAATTAAGGGGGGTGTTCTGGCTTCTTTGCAATTTTGAGTCTAAAATGTTCTATGACATTTTGGCTTCTGGGCCACCGTTTTCGAGTTATGATTGGAGTGTTTTACGGATGGCCCCTTAAATTCAATTGAGAAACTGAAATAAATACTAATTTAAGTTGAATGCTATTAGCTGTTTGTATTCCTGTTAATAGTCATTACAAAAACCTTTAGCACAGAATTATAATTAATTTCAAGATATTGTTTCTGATTTAATATGTATTTTATTTTTTGTAGCATCCGTACTGTTTTAAAGTTCTAACAAAGTTCTGGACAGACAATCTTGAGTACAATGCTCATAAAACCGAAAATTCGTTATCTCAGTTTGTTTAGTTTATGAATGTATGGTATACATTTATGGTTTTAGTTTTGTTATTTACCAAAATTTCTAAATTAATTTGGTTTGGTATCTGGTATAATGGTTTGTTTTAATTAATAAATTTTACGTTTTCTTTTAACTCAATTTATTTCATTTCTTTAATTAATTTCTTCTTTCTATTTTCCAATCTACTTTTCGTTCCCTGTTTGTTTTGTTGGCTGTAATTACTCTTAAATTAATATGACAATTTTTATTCTGAATATTACATTCAAATTATTTTTTAGTTGAAACTCGGAACACTGGTAACGTAGAATGTATATTTTTAATAGTCAACTCACGAGAGTTAACTTCAGCACAAAATTATTTTACTTCAAGGTATTGTTTTCTGAATTCATATAATAATTTTATTCCTTGAAATAGATGCGTGTAAAATATAACATGTTGTCTTAGGAGACTGTTAACGTTGTGTTTTAGCAGAAGTAAGATGAGACTAGAAGTAAAGAGCTTGGTAGTAGATCCTGGCACTAGTGAACAAATTTGAGGATTTTATGCCGCTTCCATCGCGCCTACACTAGATAGAAAAAATTGGTCGAGTTCCAAAAACATTTCCTACCCCCTTCCCTTCAACCTAAAGCCGCGGAACACGGACGAGGCTCCTTGAATCTAGTTCAGCCGTCTACCGCCACGAGCCTCTTGCGTTTTGGAGGGAAAATTCAGAAACCGCTACCAGAGGGCCAACCGTTGGTGTGTTATCAAGAATATTCACTTTCGCCAAGTGAAGAATTTGGTTACCTCGATACTTCTAGTCTCATCTTACTTCTGGTTTTAGTGTTGTGGGAAATCCACTTTTTGGCAGTTAGGCCGCCACGGGATGTTTTGATAAAAGCTTGAAAATTTGTGAAAAGATGATCTTTGTATGTAGAAACTTTTTAAGATATGAATTCCTTGAGTGAAATTGATTACAAGTAATTAAACATCCCTCGAAAGTTAAGTGAACACCATATGAAAAACCGCCTTATCTATGTGTACTTAAATAATTTTTCCTAATACGTTATTCTAAGAGAAGATCGCTGCGTTTTCGTGAATATGCATATAATTATTTTTCAGAATATTAAAACTACCGTTAGCAGCTTAATTTTCGTAAAATACTCTAATTTTTATCGAAGTTATATTCAATATAAAAATCAATTTATCATTGAAATTATAAAATTACTTGAGAAAGTGCCATCGGAAAAGAAAGGGAAATGGGCCTCAGGGCATTAACATACAGTTGTTTATTTCGAAGAGTTCAAACGCGTTTGTTTCGAAGAGTTCAAACGCGTTTGTTTCGAAGAGTTCAAACGCGTTTGTTTCGAAGAGTTCAAACGCGTTTGTTTCGAAGAGTTCAAACGCGTTTGTTTCGAAGAGTTCAAACGCGTTTGTTTCGAAGAGTTCAAACGCGTTTGTTTCGAAGAGTTCAAACGCGTTTGTTTCGAAGAGTTCAAACGCGTTTGTTTCGAAGAGTTCAAACGCGTTTCTTTCGAAGCGTTCAAACGTGTTTATTTCGAAGCGTTCAAATTAAAAACATCATAATGTGATGAAAACAAGATGACCCAGTCATATAGTTTTTACCGCCTTCTAGTGACAAGAATTAGTATTACTATATGCATTATAAGATGACCCCAGCTAATTTAGCATTTCGGGTTTTTTTTTTCATTGTTTGTAAAATAGCATTCCTATTATGAATAAAATCAATCTAGTAATAAACTACAGTAACTTACTCATTAGGTTCATTTTAAACTTAACCTACAGAACTTTATCTTAATTAAATTACAGAATAATATTTTTAAACTAGGGTCGGTACTGGTAAATGTGAACGATTCTATTTTTTCTTTAACATTTTGTAGCTAATTTTTGGGCGGCTTAAATTCCTTTTAAAAGGGCTCTATTTGTAGATTGAATATTGAGGATTACGATAAAAATGGTATGAACATTGTAGGAATACGTGGATGAAAGATACGAACCTATATACACACCAACTCGGACTAATCAACTTAAGTTGATGCCAATTTTAGGTGTTGCTAATACAATACCATCGGGGAATAAGCTCTAGGAAGAGTTAAAATAATCCCACGATAACAAACCTTTAATCGTTAGATAGATCACGTTTTTCACTATAAAATTGATATTAATATCTGTGGTTTCGATTCGGAATTCGATTTTAGAGTTGGAAAAAACCAGGTAAAAATTCAATTGTTTCAAGGTTAATTAGAATCCTTTTTAAGCTATTTTACTAAAAAATAAAAGTAAAAGTTATAATATTAACTTTAAAATACATCATTGACCCAAAAAAGACTCAAATTTCGCGCCATTAGTAAGTTTATCAATTTAGCGGTAAGAGGGCGGTAGCTACGACTACTTATTGGGCGGGAAAGCGAGAAAATGAGACAGCTGTTATGCGAGGTATCGAAATAAATAGGACTTCTCAACAAATTATTGAACATTTTGACTCGGGTATTGATTTAACTATATTATCCTATTATCACTTATCACATCTGCGTAAACTTTAATCTAGGTGCATGGATTTAGGCCCTACGTAATGGTAGCTCCTTCAGGGTTGCCACGGAATTTTCAGAACCAAATTCCCTGACCTTTTTCTCAGATTTTCCCTGACCTTTTAGGCCGAAAAAGTGAATGTTTACTGCACGTTTCAAGTGGTTATAATTAAATAAACTCTCAACATTAAATTTTCCCATGTATTTGTTGCACCAATACAAATAAGAAACATTTTAACTATAAATAACAGTCTAAGAGAGCATTTACTTTACAAAAACAATTCTAGACATTTTTAAGGATTAATCTAGAGTTTTCTGTGTTGAGAGAGCACGAGGAGAAACTTTCATTACTCTTTCAATAAAGACTTATTCCCAGAAGTTTTACCCACTAAAATCAAATTCCCTGACTTTTCCCTGACCTTTTCGGCCCATTTTTAAATTCCCTGACTTTTCCAGATTTTCCAGGATTTCCAGGTACTGTGGCAACCCTGTCCTTTCCTAGGGCCTTTTTTATTCCTCCCATTTGATTATCATTGTTGTTCCAATGCCTACGAGATAGATAGAAAGCCTGAGCACCCTGCTCATAAAATATATATTTTCTGATATTTTAATTCGCCCGCTTTGGCCAACAGAGGCGCTCTGAAGTGTCACTTTTTTTATATTTGAAATATTTTCGCGGCATAACGGACTCTCCATCGTCTGCTTCAGCGGGGCACGGACGAAAATCACGAGATGAGTTGTGTTGGCTCGAAATTATAGGTAAGCTAAAGAAAATTACAAATTGTATAAATAATATCGAACATCTTTAAAATAACTATAATTTTAATCACGATTTCATTAAACGTGTTATTAAGTGGTTTTGTAGTTGTTTGGCTTTGACAACTTTATTATAGCCAAGGCCTAGCAATTTAAATTATCAGAGGCTGATGCTAATTTATTTCTTATTTCAGTGTAATTCCCTGCAAATTTCTTAGATCTGTAATATTATTAAAATATATTAGTTAAAAATGGTCAAATGCATCGTGCCAGCTTGCAATGAATGTAATCGAAAGAAGAAAAAGAGAGGACTAGACGAAAGTCACGAAAATGAAAATGTTAGTTTTCACTCTTTTCCGAGCTATAAGGGAAAGTCTTCAAACTTTAGACATACATGATTTTTTATGTTAAGACTTTAATTATATTTGGTTTGTATACCTAAAACTATGTGATTTATTTACCTCAGACAATGTGATTTATTTAACTCAAACAATGTGATTCGTTTCCTCAAACTGAGTAATTTGGGTGAAATTTTTCGTTCTTTCTAAGTCAATTTGCAATACATTTGAGCAATTAGTAATATTTTTGGTCAGTATATTAAGTATTTGTTAGTTTTAATTCACTCAAAATTAGTAATTTGGTAAAAATATGCTTTTTTATACCTAATTTGTAAGAATAATTAAAAGCAATAGTCCAAAGTTTCGTTAATTTAGTTCATACACCTTAAGGATTAAAAATGTTTTAACATTGTTGTGATTATGAGAAGCTCAAAATTAAATAAAAAAATTAAAACATGTTTTAATTAAACTTCTTGAATTAATAAAAATGTTTTTAATTAAAATTTGTAAACTGGTAAAAATGTCTTTTTTACCTAACTTCTAATAATTTACCACAATTTGTCACGAGTTTCGGTAAGTTTCTTTATCCAACTTAAGAATTTATTTAAAAATTAAAAATTGTTATGAAAAACATTTTTGTGTAATAATTTCGAAAGATTTTTTTTCGTTCTAACATTTTTGGCGGGAAACGAAATATTTAAAAAGAAAAGTGTCACATAGAAGCGCCACCTGAGGCCAGAAACGCGCAAAAACAAGCAGGCCAGATCCCCTATCTTTCCCCAGCTCAAAGGGGACCGTGCTCAGGCTTTCTATCTATCTCGTAGGCATTGGTTGTTCACATTTGGGTCCAGTGTTCATTCACTACCTCCTTCAGTATTTAGGGTCAGGGTGTTTACATTTACCAGCGATTGTTCACAATTGGGGTCCTCCGAGGGGATTGGGAAATAGGATATTGTGCAAAATTTAAGAGAGTTAAAAAGCTGAAAACAGCGAATTGTGTATAAAGAATCATATTTCATATCCTGAAAGTTTCTGGTGTCTAACGTTAGCTCCACGGAAGTTATTCAAAGATTTGCAAAAAGTGTCCATAATTACCAGTACCAACCCTATAGTAACTTCCTCAATCGGTTAGTTTTAAACTTAACTAAACTACATCATTATTTGTAAAGTTATCATAAACTATAGTATCATGATAATATTAATTAAATTAAAGTATAATATTAATTAAATTAAAGTATAATATTAATTAAATTAAAGTAAATTCCTCAATTAACTTACTTGAAACATCATTATTTATAATTATCATTAATCTCACTCGTGAATTTATATTTATTTTAATCTTAATTAAATTACAGAATAATATATATTGAACTATTGTAACTTCCTCAATTTTAATTAAATTAAAGTATAATATTAATTAAATTAAAGTATAATATTTATTAAATTAAAGTATAATATTAATTAATCTACAGTGAATTCCTCAATTAACTTACTTGAAACATCATTATCTACCATTATGATCATTAATCTCACTCGTGAATATATATTTATTTTAATCTTAATTAAATTACAGAATAATATATATTGAACTATTGTAACTTCCTCAATCGGTTAATTTTAAACATCATTATTTATAAAGTTATCATTAATCTCACTTGTAAACGTGGACTGCTCGCTTAACTAAGTAGAGTAGCAGACGAGTTTTCAAGAGACGATATCATTGGTTAACTCATGGTGAACTTTGCCTGCTAATTCGTTTCTCTCTACATTCAAGACTGATAAGGTTTTAGGAAAAGAACTCTAAGCTTCAGACGTGACTTTGAGGCCGACTTAACGTCATATTAACGTGGTAGTGGGCGTTTATTTAATTTCTCTCTCTTAGCGCGAAACGCCGCAAACGCGCCTAGACTCGAGATGGATTTCTATCCCAGCTTATATCTCATGAAAGCAAAGGTTTATATAAGCATTCTGTGGCGCAGTTCTAGCGTACCGGGTTTCCGAACCGTAGCGTTGACGTTGGAGCGTTCGAGTCCCGTTGGGGATTTGGAAATTTACGAAATAAAATAATATGAAGCTTAGCTACCCTAGGTCCAT
Source organism: Phalangium opilio (assembly GCA_019434445.1). Lineage (NCBI taxonomy): Eukaryota > Metazoa > Arthropoda > Arachnida > Opiliones > Phalangiidae > Phalangium > Phalangium opilio. The sequence continues at coordinate 502,324 of JAEQBA010001406.1, forward strand.
CTGTTAGCGTTTTAGAGCATTATTTATGAATTATGAATAAATTTGAATAAATTAACGCGAAAAGGCGGGGTTAAGACGCCCAACCAGCCGTAACATAGGTAATAATGGGGGAAAAAAGGGGGTAATATAGGGGGGAAAGGCACTAAAAAAAGGGGGAAATGGGGGGAAAAGAGGGGGGAAAGGGGGAAAAAGTGGGGGTGAAAGGGGTAAAAGTGGGGGCAGTAAATCTTCGGTATAAATGCATTAGTTTTTAGCCATCAATAGATGGCGCTAAAAACTAAAAAACAAAACAGAATTTAATATCAGGGGTCGCGAAAGCAAATAACCAGTTACGCGTGTGCCGTTTCCTTTCTCTTGCAAACCAGAACCAAAGTTTAATAATAATAACATTAAATCCATAAAAAATTATTGAAATGTATCTTCATTTGCGCCGTAATGTTTCGAATATGTTTTCAAAGTAATGTTACGACTAATATTTTGGTTTTCTGGAATTTCGTTTTCTGTTTGTGATTTTGCGGATTTTGTTTTAGAATCAGCGGGAAGGAATATGACGAAGATTAATGCTGTTGAAAATTGGAAACAAAGGTGGATGAGTAGATGAACGAATTGTAGCGCGCAACGTCTTGGTAGACTTTTCAACTAACCTGTAATTGAGAAGACTAACTGGACAAAGAACATCCAATCCCAGCCTAAAACATTTTGCAAAGGGTCGCTTATCGCGCTTGAGAGAAGGCTGCCAGCAAGCTAAATAGTAAGTAAAGTTACCTATTATTGACATTGTCAAAAATATAATTTTTACCTCTCCGAGTGACGATGACGTCACGAAGAGGTATTACACTGGACGTGTCTCTCTCTCTCTCTCTGTCTCTCTCTGTGTGTGTGTGTGTGTGTGTCTGTCTGTTAGCGCGTTCGCAGCTGGCAAATTTGAGCAAAAATATATGCAATATCCGGACTGCGTTGGCAATTCTCAGAATACTATATTGCCTTCTACTCCATTATCATAGTTAGGGTTAAGAGAAACGTTTTGCCCCCCAATGGCAGGGCTTCCACCAAAGGTTCACGCAATTGCGAGTTTTCTTATCATTTATAGTGAATCAATCGCCTTATATGCCCTAAATTTCCAAAAACTTTGAAAAAGGTGTTTGCTAGAAGTTAAACGTTATCAATAGCCATGTTTAAAATGATTTTAGGAATACCATTTTTAAAACTACATGACTAGAATTAAGGTAAATTACTGACGATTAAAATAATTAATATCAATTATATTTAATTATTTAAGAAAATCCTCTCAATTGGATAGATCCTCATCTCGACACGGAGAGGTTTATTTTGGTTTCCCAGCGGAAATTTCGTTTAGTAAAATTACGTTTCATTAAATATTTTACAGAGGTAAATTTTGGGAGAAACATTTTCTACTTTTCTGACAAGTTTCACGGTACTGAACACAAATACTGACTTTAAATGTTCCAGTGAAAGTAAAATGTTTTCATCACCTGAGAAGTAAATAGAAGACCCGAGACTGTTCCCGAATGAGTTTGACCAAAGATTTTAACAGCACAAATTGGAACGATTGTAAATGTGCCACTGGCTGCGCAAAAGGATATTAAACCACAGATTGAATATGTCACGAGGAACGGTAATGGCGGAAGGTAAGCGCAGAATGTTAGCAACTGAATGAATGGTCCCAAACTCAAACAAATCACAACAAGAGCTACCTGTAAGTGAATAATAGAACGTCATGCTCAAATCGAAAAAAGACTACACTTTTTACGAATAAATTATTTGACGTTAATATCTAATCCAATTACCTTAATATTACTTTATAATCTCGCCCTTCGATCTTTCCCTCATTAATTAACTGTGCAATGGACTCACTTTCGTTCAATCAGTTTTAACGATGTTTATGTGATAAAATATCTCATATTCAGGGTGTTTCTGAAGGAGTACTATGGAGGAGTGGTGTGGGTCCGATATAGTACTCCTTACCTATACTAACTATTACCGTTAACATCAGCAAGTTTTGATGGAAAGGAGAAACCGGGTAACACCGCGGAGGAAAACTCCCTTAACAAGTGGGAGAGAACTTGCTTTGCAAACTCTACGCAGAACGGTTTGTTCCCGTGCATTTCCGCCACTACCACCGGCCAGGATCGACCTCGAGATCCTCTTACTGAGAGGTTAAAGCGACAACTGTTACGCGACCCTTCCCAGGGCAAAAGACGTGCTCTCGCAACTTCGAACATTTTGGGAAAAAGGGCCTTAAAAATTGGCAATCCTTCAATATCCGTGTTTAGTTTAACGATAATTGTTTGCTGAAGGCAAAACCGAGGCAAAGTTAGGTTTAAATCAAATCACTGTCGTTCCATTACCTTGAATGACACTTTATCAGCAATTACGCCCGTAATAATTTTTCCCAACATCATTCCAATTTGGAAAAAAGACAAAAGATACGTCATCTTATGATCATCGTTGACAACGTGTAGACCAAACGACTTGCAAATATAAAATATTACATATAAAAATTGTAAATAGCTCAGTTCATAAAACAGTGGAAATATCAGATTCATATTAACAGGTTGAAACAATTATATTATCCTGTAATTTTTCGCATATTTCCAATGCCTCCTGTAATTCGAGCGTGTTCCAATATTTTCCTATTATTTGAGATTACTGGTATTTTGAGTTTACAGAGAATAATTGAGACTCTCCTTGAGCAGTACAGGACTACAGGGGGAAGTCTAGCGTTTTGAAGAAATAAAGGCAAATTTTCTTGAACTAAATACAAGATGACTAAATAAGATAGAACATCGCGGTTTGTTTTAAAAATAAATTTAATGTCTATTGTAGCGATTGATATAGTTTTGAGAAATTTTTAAGCATAATTACTATTTGTTAATTTTAATTTAAAATAGAGAACTCCCTGAACTGAAATCTCCAGTTCTAAACACTCGAATTGCAAAATTCCAATTGTCAGCGGTCCGTACCGAGGCTTTGTAGCGAATGACTTGCTTTGGTGACTCTAGCTAAAATAGATTTAAAATAGATTTAAATTAAATTCGAAATTTGTAATCCGAAGCCAGCTTTTCAGGTTTTCTAAAGATGGCACCACTATGTATGAGTTGGCTTTTGATATAAACCTTATCTAGACACTGGGCGAGTTCTAGGCCTTCCTGTCAACCATTCGTCCACGCCCTTGTATAACCCCATGCTCCCCAAATTTTACCGTCATATTATCTTTCTCTACACCGTCCTTCTATTGAATGGGGGAAGATTATTTTGTATAGGATATTCTCGTGTATATAGAGCTTTTCCCTTGTGTATACTTTCTCGAAGGTGGGCGAATTTTAGGGTAGCTATTCATATATGGTTTGATAGATACCAAACCATAGACACCTCCCCCCCCCATTTTCTTTGTCCTGTTAGGGATTAACCTTCCCTGCTTTTTCAAGGAAGGGTTCGACATTTTGGTTCCATAGAAATAGTTTTGCCTGCATTAGCAGCTTAGACTGTCCCCATGAAGTTTATTTAGGCATGATATTTTTCGCACCTGACAGTCTACCGTTCACCTCCCCCCAAACCCCCTTCTCAAGAGATGATTTTCAGAGGCAAAACAAAAAAGTAAAGTGCTGCCTCTAGTGGCTTATCTGCGTACTTCAAATCGCTAGACTTCCCCCTTAACACTCAAGGGGGGAGAAGTTAGTTCGTCTGAGAGAATCTGACAAACAAATCTCTCAGTCGTACCTAAGCGACTCAGTTCATCCCTCGGACTCGTATGGGAAACTGGGAAGCTTACTTTCAAATAGGCCATAATATACATAGTTGGCAGTGTCAGGATCAAACTTATAATCCATAGTAGATAAAGCTCTGTACGCCTAAAGTACGAAGATATTGACACTTCCTTGACATCAATTGTTGTGTCCGAGTTGACCTATAAAAATTAGCAAAATTGGGTCTTGAATAATAATAATAATATGCATTTTTATTGCATCTGTTTGGGCGAATAAACATGTATAGTGATTTTTATTACCTCTGAAGTATTGTTATCAAATAATAGCAACGTTCCGCATAGATTTAAAACTAGAAAAATAAGCGGAATCTCCCATAGCATATGAGGAACGCGATCCAACAGCGTTTCGTCTGTAAAATACCTAAGAAGTTCCTTTGTCATATTATAATTTCATTAAAAGAAAATTGTATGATGTAATTTCTTTTTAATTCGAAAGAATACGTAATATAGTGAATTTTTCAAATGGGAATCATGTATAGATATACAATATTAAAGAAGATAAGAGAAGGGAATTTTCTTTTAATGTCCTACCCTAAGTGTCAGGTCTCTTTGAGACGATGATGGAAGAGGGCTATGCTATCCTGTTGGACGTATTTATCAGTAATATAGTTGTGACTTGTCCAATAGAAATTTGAAGCCCAAGTTCGTCATGACGCTTTGAGTTCAGTAATTGGTCGTATCTTTTTCTTAATAATATAGATAAATTCTAGATCCCAATTTAAAATATTCAATACTTTAAATGCTCTTTGGAATAACGCTAAAATAAATTCTAGAATGGGGATTTTCTTTAACATTTTGAAGATTATACCTATAACCAGAAGTGGATCATATTACAGCTCCCTAGAAGTACAGGACGATATAACATCGCTGTGCATCAGCATTGTCTCCCAGCACTGAAGGGAAGAGGGTAAATGCGAAACGCAGCGGCGAATTTGTTAACTAAACCAGAGGAATGATTTTGGCGCGAAAGAAATTTTTAAAAAGTGGGGAAGCAAACGGAAGTAAGTGGTAGCCAATGAAAAAAGGTTTGAGAGAGAAGGGCGCTGAAGGAAACAAGTTGTTCCATACATAGTGTTGGGTTGTGAATATAATAGTAGAAGTCCACTTTATGTTTCCGATTTTAAAAAATAACTGGCCGGTCTGTAGGTATTTCGCTCCATTTTTAAAGACTTGTGTTGGAAAGGAAATTAATATGAATTCAGATGATCAAAATAGCCTTCATCATGCTAGAACATTTTTCATGCATTCCTAATACAGCACTGAGTTGCCACCGATTTAAAGGTTTTTAGCGGGAATAGTTGGACAGATTTATTACTAATTATAGTTTAGAAATTTGTTTTCCTTTTTTAAGTCTGACAATTTTTTTCAATGTTTTCCGTTTGCGAAAGATGCTGGTCAATATTTTTCAGTTTTATAAAACGTTTTGGTCGCTTACGGTTAAGTGCTTTTAATATCACATAAATCGTGTTCAATGTGTCTTTCATTTGGGCATTGTAATTAAATACATTGATCCTAGGCCTTTTTCCTGATTAGCAAAAGAAAAATAAGCCATTCTAAATCAAAATTATAACGCGATAACAAGTTTCACACTAATCACGACACTGACAGCCATTCCCATTAAGCGGAAATTCCGTAGGCTAACGTAACTCCAGATCCGGGTTAATGGGCCCACTAAACTTATGAAATTGAGCTATAGATGGCGGGCTTGGATGTCCTGGAAGAAAACGCTGTATATAAAAGCATAACCTACGTCCAGTACTTATAGGGAGCTGTAATATGATCCACTTATGCTATAACTTGAAGAAGTGTTGTTTAGTTCTAAATTTTCTGGGTTGAGCAAGGCCGTTTGTGTTTGTAGCCATATTATTCCTCCGAGACCAAACCCAGTGCCGATTAACCCGTAAGCCGTACCATAATTGTTGGGAAACCACTGCAAAACAGTTGATCATGCTAGTTTTGTCAACCTCTGCCTTACCAGTTCGAAGCGATTCAAACAGCCTTTGTTTACACTTGATACGTTTTCGATAGGGTTGTCTGGCATAGTGTTTGAATATATACTGTCAGCACACATTGATATTATACAGTTAGATGACAGAGTAGAGCGTCATTACAGTGTTCAACAACTGATACTACATCAGAAAGTGCCCTACAAATACCAAAGTCGCGAATTCATGTTGGTTCGCGAAGCAACTTCTCGAGAAACTGTGTTTGTGACACAATGCTGAATTTGAAGGTGTTGTGAATCGCTTCGAATCAGTTTCTTTTGTATGAACATTTCATTTAATTTTTCCAAATTTAATTCATTAGCTAGGGCTGTGAACAATGGTTACTTTGGAACAGGCGACAATTATTGAAACGTAGAGAAATCCTCCTCCAATCCAGGCGCAAAACGAGTAAGTCATCAACCATATAATGTAATTTTTTTGGATGGTATAGTACGAAAGACATTGGAAACCACTGCAAATACAATGTGACAATTTACCAGATTGGTATAAACACGACGACAATTTAATTTACCTGTAAATTAGAGTCCCAGAAAAAGCCACTGCCCTTAGGCTAAATTTTTCAATTAAATATCCCCCGGCCAACGTAAATAAGTTCGAAGAAGCCTCGGAAATAGTTAACAGCCAAATCATGTTATTTAATCCTATTTCCGGATTGACGTAATGTCGAAGATAAGACGCCAAATACGGTATTAGATTTCCCATGGCGTACAAGTTTCCCGTTGTCAAACTGAAAAGGAATGCCGCGATACCCGACAAGATCGCCTTCTTATTCATTTCACTCTGCAATTGGAAAAATTGGAAATGCACATGCAATAGAAGCATACACTCTAAGAAATGGAAGTGTTAAAAAGGTGTTAAAACGGTGTAAACACCGTAAAAACACCCAAAAGAGAGTTTTATTACCTTGAGTTTTTAGGGGCCAATTTAAAGTGTAAATTCGGTGTAAAATAACACTACTAAAACACCGTTCGAAATTAAACATGAAAATTTATAATACTGCGGGTTTCTTAAATAAGTCTTTCATTTACTTTTCATTAATGTTTTAATATTAAAGTCAATACAAACAGTAAAAAATTATTGAAAAACGTAATTGTTAAACCTTTTTTAAAGATGATATTCATGAAAGAAAACAGTTTTATCCTTTAAATAAAATTAACAAAGAAATTGGTAATCTGGCGTTGTTGTACCTTCATAAAACTATGCTAAACGTGTTAGGCGACACTCTTACAGGTGTTAAGCGATACTCTTAAAAAACGAGACTAGGTTAGGTACTGGCCTCACAGTAGGGCCAGCTTGAGAAGACAAAGTGGGGCACTTGCTTTTGTGACTTTTATCATTATTTTGAGAAAAATTAGAGTACTAAATGGATTTTTTTTTTGTAAAATCTGTAGTGCAAATTAGATTAAACGCGTTTCTGGTGCTCGAAAAACTCTTAGTGAAAAGAGATTATTAAATTTAACAAGAACGTCTATATCTATTGCTTGAATATTATAGCCTCCAAAACTAATTTAATACCCTATGCATTTGTACGAATTGAAAACTTTCTGCCTTTTTCAGAAGTGTGTAAACCCGTAAAAATGACTTTGTACGCAACAACCCTCGCTTAAAGAGGAAGTATAGTTCTGCATGTGAGAACTTTCCTCCCTATAGGTGATGAAGTTCTCTCAAGATGGAACACTGCTATGAATATAGCATTAATTGCTAATAATACTGCGGAATGGCGGATAATCAAAATTTAATTAAACAGGAAAACCATACTCGATATTTGAGTTATGCCTCATGAGTGGTCAACATGTAGCTTCTATAGTGTTTTTTACGTCATCGGTTATGCTCTTAAGTTTAGGAAAAGTACTAGAATTTCTACTACTATCCTACCAAAAAATCTCTAACACTTAAAGGTGTTACGCGAGACTCTTAAAGGTGTGATGCGACACTCTGAAAGGTGCTATGCCGCACCCTTTAAGGAGTTGCACAACACTAATATGAGAGTAAAAATTCACTTTCAGTGCGATATAAGAGTTAAAAAGGTGTTAAATTACACCTCTGTTGCACAATTTTATACTTATCTTTGCCACCAATTGCTCAAATAAGTGTTATTAAACCCTTTCTGGGGTGTAAATGAACACCTGTAACGGTGTCAAATTTGGACCCATATAAACTACTTTTAAAGGTGTTAAAGCACACTCCATTTTCTTAGAGTGTACTGACAGTTGACGCTACTTGAGTAATTGTACAATAATTCCGTGAGACGTTCTTTTGCTAGATACACAGAATGTAAACTTTCAATATTTCGACAGTGCTATTGTTATGACGGGGAAACGTGTAGAGGATTTCAGGAGTAATTGTGTGTTGTCACAATCTCTCAAATCGTTGCCTACGTTAACGAGTATTTGCAAAGGGTTCAATTCACTTCTTTTCCATTAAATTTCGCTAGAGAAAGGTTTGAATTAGCTCTTTAAACAATGAAAAAGCTGTCCCTGCTACTTTTCTAGTCAAAAGTCATATAGTTAATCATAAAATTTGTAACGTATTTCAAGAGAAAGACGTTCACTCGAGTTATCTTCGATGTGTTTCGTGTATATTGCAATCTATAAACATAGCTGGCGTCGAAGCAAGATAATAAATAGAATAATCAAAAGGTTTTCGGCGTAGTGACTCGAGGCAGAGGCTGGAGATTCTGTCATCAGTCAGTTGAGTTCATTTAACAACCAAAGGGATTCGGCATTGTCCATCAATACATTATGATGCTACTGGGGCAGCCATTTTAAAATATAGCGCCTAAAAGCCAAGGCCTGACTAAAGATTTTATCGAACCCGTATACTAGTTAATGAAATCAGATGAAACGTCGGGAATTATTTCGCAATTATAAAGTTTTCACGTTTCGACCAAGATGGCCGCAAAGTGAAAAAAAAAAAAGATTCCTAAGTAACGTCCCTGCCAAATTTCAGCTTTCTTGGAAAAGCGTAGGATTTTAACTGGGCGTTGATTATCAGTCAGTCAGGACTTTTTCTTATACATGAATATTTACAAAGCTTGCTTTGATTTTTGAATTCGCGTATTAGTTTGTTTTATTCTTTTGTTATTTTAATCGAATCAAATTTGTCGGCAACGGTTGTAAATGTAAAAACTTTCTTTGGTTCACAGTATTTTTATTTATAGAATAACTGACATATTTATCTTGGAGTAATAAATATTCGAACAGTGTATAAATGTGCCCTATAATTTCCTTTCAATTAGCATAGTCAGAATTAACATAATATATATAGTTGGGAAATACTGTATTAACATTAGTGCTTAAATAATAATAATAATAATAATAATAATAATAATAATAATAATAATAAATAATAATAATAATAATAATAATAATAATAATAATAATAATCTAGGCTTTGTCTATGAAGGGATTTCCACACTAAGCCTGGAAATAGGTTTACGGCGAGAATAACTAAACACAAATTAACTCGAAATTTTTTCCCTCTTTATTTATAAAAGAGAAAAATAGTAATACGTGGCTAAAACAGGGATAGATTTAATTTTTGAAGTAGGAATCGAGAACAGAGTAACGTGGGCGCGCGTCAAAGTCCGGGACCCCCTTCCACGGGTCGGGGGGTATGAAAGAAGAGGCGGGTCATTGCGACAGAGGTGCAAAGAAATTACGTATTTTTCGCCGTCCACGTCAGCAACGTCATCACAGCGTAGTTCAAGTGAGCCAATAAGATAATTTAAACTTTTCATTACGTGTTGGATGGAGGGGCTCTATACTGGGCTATGAGTAAATACTAACCGTTCTCCATTCTCACTTCTAAAATTAAATCTATCCCTGGCTAAAACCATGGATTTTATAAATAAACACATACGATATATCGTTACAGCCCTATCTCGAGATTTTTTCAGATCGACGTTTAATTTTCGAGTCGAAAAAAAAATCGTTACATAGACGAAATTGGCATTAATATATTACCCGAAAAAGTGTATGGACCACAATTAACTACTAGACTACTAACTTCTTGTTTAACACAACCTATAAAATCATATTTTCACCAAACAATCAGGTCGCGTAGGAAAAAGCCAAATATAATTCTCTGAAATCCAAAAGAAATTTAAACCCGAAGGAAATTTAGATTTTTCATATATTTAAATTAGGGATGAACTGGTACTGATACCATATCGGTATAGGCACCGATTCTCGGGGTTTCCCGATAGTATCGGATCGGTTGGTTTAATACGATACTAAACCGATACTCGTTTAAATTGCGTTATATGGCGCTACATGACATTTTTAGGTCTTTCGGTAACGCATTGATGGTGATAATTTCTCATTTCCATGAATGCCAATCGTGATGATTTCTTATTTATATAAAAAGTACCTGAACATTGTTTATCTAATAGTTAATAAGCGAAAGTAGCTTTAAAACTGTTGATAAAATTGAAAAGAAATATTTTACACCACCATATTTTGAAATGACAAAATTTCGCAAATATTTTTCAAGTTTTGAATTAATCTAACTTTTTGCTTTCAATAATTCAATGATAAATGACTATAATTACTAGAAGTATAAGGATGAAAGGGCCTCTCAGCATATACTAGTTGAAAAAGACAACCCGTGATTTTATTTTGGAAGTACCTCTAAACATTGTATAATTCATGAAATTACTCTTTAAATTATTTCCCAGTATTTTTAATACATATGTAAATTGCACTGTACTACTAAAAATATCGGTATCGGTTGAAGTATCGGGTTTTGGATCATACTGAGTAAATATCGGTATCGGTTCATGTTTGCACCTGTATCGATCGGTATCGGGTTAGGCCTGGTATCAGCCATCTCTAATTTAAATAGAGTCAGTTGAAATTTGACAACACTGTTTAATTTATTTTCAATTCGTAAAATAATTTCTAGATAAGAGGTTTCTACAGAATGATTAAATTAACACTTACTTGAAGAGAAATATTCAAACGGTTGTCCAACCCACCGACCGTCTATCAGTAATTGCTTAAGCACGAGGTATAATTGTAAAATAAATAAAAAAACAGGACGTAATGGTATCAATAAGTTTCTATTCTAGCATACTGTTTCATAAGCCGCAACGGGCTTTTCAATACGTTTACAATGACAGTTTTAGCTTCAAGGTCTACTGATGCTGGTACCACGGGAAGCGCGAAAAATACATCGCGTAATAAATAGAGCACCCTAGTTTTTCAGTTGATTGAGCCAGATTTTATGTACATCTCTTGTTCTCTCTACTACGGCTAAAATAAATTGGAAAGCTATAATACGAAAGGTATAGACCAATTCGAATATTACATGCAGAGAAACAAACTACCAGGGGCAAGCCGCCATTCTGAATAATTTCTCTCCCGCTACGAAACACCACTACAGGGCAGCCCAAGTTCACTGCATGTTAGAGGCTAGCAAACCCGGTCATGCCTCTAGTGATGTCTCCTGGCGTGAGGGAAATTATTCAGAATGGCGGCTTGCCCCTGGAGGTTTTTTTCTTTGCATGTAATATTCGAATTGGTCTATTGGACAGCAATTGCCTTTATTGACAACGAAAAATTTCAAATTTAGCAGCCACAGCGTAAATGTCGGGTCTTTATTGTAATTTATCAGTGGTAACTTGGAGTTGATACTTTTTAGTGGTTGTTAATAATTTTAGTGGCCTTTGCACATCATTACAATTTTCATTATTAAATTTATATATTGCATTCTATGATAAACCATACTTACCCTCTCAATTAACCCTTGAATAAAAACTGTAGATATCTAATTCCATTAATTCTTTAACTTTAAAATCCCCACTAATTTAACCATAGTTATGGGGGTACACATGGACAAAGCAATACTGATTCGTCCATGGGGTACAGAGGCAAAGTTTAAGATATGAGGGTTTCCACTCCATTACTCACTCCTTCAAGCCCAAATTGCTAATTTAATGGACTTCGGAAACAACTAATATAACAAAGTGGTTAATTAATATTGAACTAAACGCAATTTAATGTAAGTCAAAGAAAGAAATTAATTTTGTCATATCTTAAAACTGAAACTTAAAACAGACTTTATTTAAAAGAATTTCTAACCTATTTTTACCATTGCGTTTTTCTTTCTCATAGTTACATCGAAAGTGTTTGTTATATTCCTATACTTTGAAAGGTTTAAACACCCTATCATAACAAGTCATAATTGCTTCTCGTGCCCCGGACCAAGGGTGTGGTCCTTGTAACCTGTACTGGTACGGCGCAAGCGGTCCAAAGTAGCAATTATACCATAGAGCCGGGTCATTCCATATCATGGATAACAAGTTAGGTTTGGCACCAATCATGGAGGATAGGCAATCCATGTAAGGTATATAATCCACGTACCAAATCTGTCGGTCTCCTTTAGCAAATCTTTGATGGATAGCCTCTTGTACGACTCGGTTGTCCATTTTCATCTCTTCGGGTGAAGGTAGTTTAGTTCGACCAGCGGTGACGGCAGCGAACCACCGCCCTTGCATTTCCATAACGGGAAAAAGCGGTCCCAATGAAAGGATGTAGCCAATGAAACCTAAAGTACCATCTCCATGGTCAGGTGGGAATACGAATTTATATAGATCGCAACCCTTAGTTGTCCAAAATTCCTCCAAGGCAATGTCCAAGAATGGTAACGTGGGGATAAATCCAGTAGCCAAGACAATACAGTCCAGCTCGGTTTTCTATAAGTTTGAAACAGTTGAAGTAGTCACATTGCCATTTTTTTGACTAAATGTATCGTTAACAAAGGCAAATAGCAAAAAAAAAAAAATAAGAAGTGAAATCAAAAAAAAAACCTTATGCTTCAAAAGCGAAACTATTTTGATAAGAGAGGGGAGAAAAATTCTACGTCATAAAGTAGAACACTGCCTGGCCGACCAAAGAATATTGAGATTTTTTATCATATAGATCACACGGAACACACTTTAATGCATTCAAACCTCAGACCACCTACCCATGGACAGGCAAGAGGATAGGGAGCTAGGTTAGCAAAGGGTAATGCCTGACGAAAGTGCAGTGGTGGCGGCTACTGGAAATTCATCTCCACAAACAGACTCACTTGAAAAATATAAGTTTCAATTCTTGTTTCCTCAAGAACAGTGGCCTAATAGGCGTCAATAGATGCCAAAAATCTTATAAATGTGCCAAAGTGAGTAAACCTTTATCATTCGTTTATTTTTAGTTCATCTCATTAAAGATTTATAAACGTTATATTTATATTAGTTTAGTAAATATAGCTTTGCGTTACTTTATAAGACGAATATAATATTAAGCCTTGGCCAAAAAACTAATTTTGTCTCTTTAAATGATCACGTGTCACTTGTGGAGATATATTGCGGGCCGCCAACACGAGCGAGGGCGCGTGCTACGCGTTTCAATTTGAAAACCGCGGTTTAACACGGGGATGCCTGTCCATGGTCTGAGTCCAAACGACTCACATTCTGTTATTTCTGTTTGCCCTTGACGTTACTTACCGTTTCGTCTCCTTGAAAGATGATTCCATCTTCGACAACTTGCACTATTCCTTTCTTAATTTTGACATCTCCGATAAGTACTTTAGTCGGCAGATCATCGTTGAGCGTTGGTGTACTGTCAAACGGACCATGTTCCGGCTTAACGCAGTAAACGCTATGATCAAAGTAGCTGTTGATATCTTTAAGCAGCACATAGTCCATAACAAACTTGGGCAAATAATTAAAGGTTTGCAACATTTGTCGGGAATAGATTTTCAAGTCGTTCGGTAATCCCCTTGCTCCAGAACGTTTTAAAAACCAAGAGCCTTTTCTTGTACTTAGATATATCTGCGTATTATAATTAAGAATGTGTCATTAGTTCCGACATTTCATGGGTGACATAAAGAACCGACATAAGACCAGAGAACGTATGAAAAGTAATTTTATGAAACTCCCGTTCTTAGCGAGTAGCCCCTCAACGCGTTACCCTTAACGGTATCAAAATGATTACCAGTAACCCCATAGTAACCCTTAAACACAATCTCTTTTAAAATTATCAATGAAGATCAACAAAATGAACGAAAATTATAAATAGTGAATAAAACCTAGACTGCTACCTTTAATAGTGCCGAAATGACTCAAATGGAGCCACTATACCGCCTAAGACTATTTTTGAACGAGCTCAGGTCTTATGATTTTTTTATCACATCTATAACAGATCGACTATATTTACCTCAGACGCCACACCACAAACATCAACGGCAATGTCAGAACCGGAATTTCCAATTCCAATGACAACTACTCGTTTCCCCTTGAACCTGTCGCCAGTTCGGTACGAAGCCGAGTGGACCACTTCCCCTTTGAACTTATCAAGACCATTAATACATGGTTTTAGCGGGGTATTCAAATGACCGGCGCAAATAGCCACGGCGTCGAATTCCCCCTTGCTAATAGTAAAAGTGTCCAAGTTCTGGACTTCCACGGTCCATTTTCTAGAATTAGGGTCTTTACTTTCCCTGACTTTCAAGACTTTATGGCGCAATTTAATATGTTTCATTAAACCAAAGTTATTGGCGTAGGATTCCATATAAACTTTGACAAACTTATGAGGCATGAAATTTGGGAAATGAGATGGCGCCGGAAAATCGCTGAAAGATGATATTTCTTTGCTGGAATTCATATGAGTGCAGTTGGCCACAATGCTGCGTTCATCCTCTGGGGTAATGTCTTCTCGGAAACGCCATAGTCCACCCACACCGTCCGATAATTCGTACCCAGTAACATCCAGACCTTCTTCCAGACACGCTTTAATGGTAGCAAGACCAGCGGCACCCGCTCCAATTACAGCAACCCTTTTCTTAATTTCCATGTAGTTTTCTTTCCTATTTGTTATATCAGGAATCCATTGTCTAATACAAATCATTGGGCCTCATATCTTCCATGTTAATTTCTATGAAGGTGTTCCAACTGTGATTTAATTGATTGGTCGTCCGTTTATATTCAATAAAATCGCGAGCTCATATGACTGTGACGTATAGCAACGCGAGGTCATGGGCCTGTGCAGTGTTTAATGAGCAGTGAGTTACTTAATTCGTGAGGCAAAAATTATCATACACAATGAGACATGAGTAAAAACTAGGAGTGCGAGTATGTAGTAAATAAGTGAAATGTAATTATGGAAATAATCAGACTTAAGCTAAGCTCAATCACTGAGAAATTAATACGAATGAAGAAAATTTAATGACGAGAAAGCCAATATTAAACTCACCGTCTTTAGGGCATTATAAGAGAAAATCACTACCCTATAAACATCTTCTTGTATTTGTAATTTTTAATTTTAGTACAATCGCGAATCTGTTTGTTCAATTTTAAATTTGCTAACAAAACTGATAATAGACCAACAAAAATTTCTTACCTCTGGAATGAAATATGCGAAGAGATATAAAAGTAAGTGACGGGGCTTACAGATGGGAATCTTGCTATCTGCGTGTTAACAGCAGAAAGGTGATCAAATATTTATTGAATAAACTCGCTCTGAAGATCGCGAGAAACAGTATGAAGAAAATTTCTCTCCTGATCCATCATGCACTTAATACCGTTTTACGTAAAAGCTGGTTAACCTTCAAAAATTATAATAATTGAAACCGTGTCCTTCAATCCTACACGAAAAACTATTATCTAACACTTGATAATAGAAATAATTTTCAATTACATATAACCTTCATGTCAATGAAAATCAAAAGTTCTATGAACCAAGAAACGTAATTGACTAATTTTGTGAAGGTTATTTAAAGGGTACGCCATTTTGGTATGAACGAATAGACTATTCCATTAATGCCATAAGAGAAGCAAACGCCACAGGAGCGGGGCCGTCATCTGCTTTTAGACAACACGTACTATGATTTCTTACTACGTAATGGTATGCATAATGTTAAATAGCTATGGGCTGTGATAAAAAATACGAAAACAGTTTTTATAATTTGGAGGACGAACCACATTAATTTATTATTCCATCATTTTCAATTTCTTGGAAAGCTATCTCTATGGTTACCGAATCGCCATCGGAAAATACGCAATTATTTAGTTTTAGAAATAAACGTTTTATAATATCCAAAACGCTTTAATTTCTAACATGTTTTTCTCTCACCAAGTACACGACTAATAAGGATTGAAAACAAAGCCGCGAAAAAGAGAAAGATATGGGGTAAAAATTAACAGGCTGAAGTAACAGATATTCAGTTTCAAAGGAATTATTATACAACATCAATAAAAGGAATTATTCTTTTTTCCATCAAAATTTCATTTAGCAAAAATATGCTAAACCTATCGAGAGCATCAATAATTATAAATTAACCAAAAAAATTCACTTTTATTAGTGTGTAATCGTCTATTACCTACACATTCCTTGCATGAACAAATATAAAATCTTCTTAAGAATTTCTGAATTCTGGAAGTGTTTGTTATATTCCTATACTTTGAAAGGTTTTAAGACCCTATCATAACAAGTCATAATTGCTTCTCTTGCTCCGGACCAAGCGTGTGGTCCTTTTAATCTGTATTGGTACGTCGCAAGGGGTCCAAAGTAGCATTTGTACCACAGAGCCGGGTCATTCCATATCATGGATAACAAGTTAGGTTTGGCGCTAATCATGGAGGCTAGGTCATCCATGTAAGGTACATAATCCACGTACCAAATCTGTCGTTCTCCTTTAGTAAACCTTTGATGGATGGCCTCTTGTACGGCTCGGTTGTCCTTTTTCATGTCATCGGGTGAAGGTAGTTTAGTTCGACCAGCGGTGACGGCAGCGAACCACCGTCCTTGCATTTCCACAACAGGAAAAAGGGGTCCAAATGGAATTATGTAGCCAATGAAACCTAAAGTACCATCTCCGTGGTCAGGTGGGAATACGAATTTATATAGATTGCAACCCTCAGTTGTCCAAAATTCCTCCAGAGCAGTGTCCAAGAATGGTAACTTGGGGATAAATCCAGTAGCCAAGACAATACTGTCTAGCTTGGTTTTCTATATAAGTTTGAAACAGTACCTTGTCAAGATATGTCACACTGCGAATTTCGTTAACGAAGGCAATTAGGAATTAAATAAAAAGTGAAGCTGTATGGAGAACCTCTAATCCAAGAGAAAAGTATATTTACTGCTCTTATTCTAGGAAAAACTAGCACAGAAAGGCTAGCACGAGTAGTACGCGGGTGATCCTAATTACGTTATCAGCTTGGTACTACGTAATCTATGATGGCAAAGATACTAAAGTAGTCAAACCCCCATGTGCTTCAAAGCGATACTAGTTTGGTGAGAGAGGGAAGAACAAGACAACCCAAGTGCTCGTAATAGTAGCCACATCGTATGAGTATAGCCCCTCTATACCCTACCCTAATGAGTGAATAGCCCCTCTATACCCTACCCTAATGAGTGGATAACCCTTCTATACCTTACCCTAATGAGTACAATGCTTAAATTATTTACCGTGCATAAAATCAGAGTGAATAGCCCCTCGATGCCCTACCCTAAACAGTGATAAAATTACTTATGCTGTAATTGTAATATTTTACCTTTAGCAATGCTAAAATGATCAAACGCATAACGCTCGTTTAACTTTACAACATAAACTTATGCATACTTATCGCATCTTATTAATTTGACAGTTTTAGTGATTACCCCTCGATGAGTTTAGAACATAGACTTATGCTGACGCATACATATCGCATCTTATAAACTTATAACATGAACTTATGCCCAGAAGCGTTTGAAAGAGAAAGAATTCGGTAAAACACCCAACTTGAGTTCTTTCGTTGTGTAAACCCTGAACATTTTAGTGTATAGAAAGTTCGGATTCTTAGAAAAGTCATGGCTTAAAGTATGAGAAATTTTAAAGAGAGAATGAAATTTCTCGTTTTAGGTAAGGCAATTAGATAAGTTTGTTTGTTCATAAAAGACTATAGATATTACTGTTTGTTCATTAATATTTTCACAGTGCATCCGCATTGCACTGTTAGAGATAGATCATAAGCCTTTCCCCTTTAAAATCACCAATTAATGAAAAATATCACCTTAGCACAATTTATCCCTTTACACTCTCAGTGCGTTCATTAAATTACGCGTTGTACATTCGCATTACACAGTTATAGACAAATCATAATCCCCACTCTTCGAAAATCAAAAACCCCTCTTTTCACTCTCCCTTTAAAAAGACGAACGATACTTCTTCTTCAGACCAAGCCATACCCCCATCGTTAGATGTACATCATACGTTGTGGCTAAAAATAACGTCAAGAAGTAGAAAGCTGCCTGGCCGACCAAAGAAGATTGAGAAAAAGCGAGACTTGGCATCACACACACTGGACAGACTTTAATCCAAACGACTTACATCATGTTATTTGTGTTTGCCCTTGACGTTACTTACCGTTTCGTCTCCTTGAAAGATGATTCCATCTTCGACAACTTGCACTATTCCTTTCTTAATTTTAACATCTCCAATAAGTACTTTAGTCGGAAGATCATCGTTGAGCGTTGGTATACTGTCATACGGGCCGTGGTTTGGCTTCACGCAGTAAACGCTATGGTCAAAGTAGCTGTTGACATCTTTAAGCAGCATATAGTCCATAACAAACTTGGGCAAATAATTAAAAGTTTGCAACATTTGGCGGGAAATTATTTTCAAGTCGTTCGGTAATCCCCTTCCTCCCGAACGTTTGAAAAACCAAGCGCCTTTTCTTGAACTTAGATATATCTGTGTATTATAAATACGAATGAGTCATTAGCTCCGACATAGCGCGAGTTACATAAAGAACCAACTTAAGACAAGAGAACTTATAAAAGGTAGTGTTGTGCTTCCATAAATTCAAACTTTTTGTTTCGGGTCGTTAGCAAAGTAAGATTTTGATACTAGTATATTAAAGGGACTGCAAAGAGGCATCGACGGGTGGGTAAAAATTATTTGAAATACGTCACAGACATCACGTGATGCCAAGATACAAAGACTCCTCATGGAGTGGAACTGGACATCTAGTCCTTGTTTTTCGCGAGATTGCAGCGCCAATTCCATGAAGTGGTGGTTTTCGAAATAAAACGAACTAAGCTTCTTTGAACCACGCCTCTCCTTGGTCACGTGCCTCTGACGTACTTCAAATAATTTTTACCCACCCGCCGATGCCTTCTTTACAGTCTCTTTAAGGCCTTTCTGAATTTCACAGCACTGTTTAAAGGTAGGCGCGCGAGAGGAACATAGACATTATGTGAAAGAAATCTTGGTGTTAGGTGTATACACCTAATACCAAGATTAGTGCTAATACTATAGTGCTGTGCGGTGTAACAATAATTTATTGACCTCCCTAAAATTGAATGTAAATATTAAGCGACTATCGCTTTAGACGTTTTTTAATACGTTAGCATGTAACTAACCCTTTACGAAGGGCCCCTTTTTTAATACTGATTCTTGGTCGCGTCAGAGAGAATTTATCATAGGGAGTGGAAACTGAGGAGTATTCTGTAGCTCAAAAATCAACAAAACTGGTCTATTTCCGGTATAATTTTTTGTGGCCCCTCACTCTCGG
Source organism: Phalangium opilio (assembly GCA_019434445.1). Taxonomy (NCBI): domain Eukaryota; kingdom Metazoa; phylum Arthropoda; class Arachnida; order Opiliones; family Phalangiidae; genus Phalangium; species Phalangium opilio. The sequence continues at coordinate 521,654 of JAEQBA010001406.1, forward strand.
GTGGGTTTAGAATGTTGCGGGAGGGTCTAGGAGAGAGTCAATTGACCGGAAATTTACCTGGCCAGTGTTAGCGTCGCAGCCTACTTGTTTGAGTTACATTGTATTTAGCACTGTCAAGGGCAAGAGCTTCCACTCCCTATTATAAATTCTCTCTGGTCGCGTTTGGTTTTTTACCAGGTCTCGCGAAAAAACACTTTCGTGACGTCAAAACGCGGGCACCAAAAAACTATAAAACGAGGGAACGCACTATGGGTCTCTCTCTCTCTGCCTCTCCCTGTTGGTGCCACGCAAACCGATGACCACAGGACCCGAACCCGAAGGACGTTAGCCGAAAGGCCCCGGGATGACCCAAAACTTAAACGCTGTTAGTGCGCGGTTTGAAAACCTCGTGTTGAACCAATGGTCCGGTAGGCCTAGCAACTTTACGCGCGGGAGAACTGTGTCGAAACGACGGGCAACTCTTCAAGAAAACCATGGTATCGTACTTTCAAATTAAATAACTTAAGAGCTCTTCGCGTTACGACCAGAACCAAAACCAAACGTTTATAGTAATTTTTAACTGGTATAATCAAATCAATGCCGACACTGTTTATAAATATTAATTCCCCTAGACAAACGACCAAGATATTATAGTTAGTTAGCTTATAACCATGCCTAAAAATAGTGTCGCAGCGGGTACTCCATAAGAGATATTCTGAAACTCGATAAAGTTTCAAGTATTAAACCTAGGCTCGATAAATACTCGAACAGGCTTTCGGAAGGCCTATCGAAATGAGACGTAGCAGGCATTGTTAGTAGACGAAATTAAAGCTGTGCTGATCATAATGGCAGTGTAATGTAAATAGAGTAGCAGCTTCTAGCTGTTTCAATAGTGGGAAGTAAAAGTAGTGAAAAATAGAGTTATTTTTCGTTCTACGTTCAGCTTAGTAATTTTAGTTTGGGACACGTCGCTCGAAGTTTTAAAAGGCTAGCAGTGACTAAGGTGAGGAATTAGTTCAACTAGATTCTGGAAGTAGTTGATGTGCAAAATCTTACTTGCCAATATGGCTGTGATGTGAGGTAACCGGGAATAGAACAGAAAAGAAGTTCAGACGGAACCACATTAGCCTACCCTCTTAAGACTATTTTTAAACGAGGTCGGGTCTTTTATGGATTTTGATCACATCTATAACGGATCAACTATATTTACCTCAGACGCCACACCACAAAGATCAACGGCAATATCGGCACCGGAATTTCCAATTCCTATGATCCCGACTCGTTTCCTCTTGAACCTTTCGCAAGTTCGGTACGAAGCAGAGTGGACCACTTCCCCTTGGAACTTATCCAGACCATTAATACATGGTCGTAGCGGGGTATTCAAATGACCGACGCAAATAGCCACGGCGTCGAATTCCCCCTTGCTAATAGTTAAAGTGTCCAAGTCCTGGACTTCCACGGTCCATCTTCTAGAATTAGGGTCTTTACTTTCCCTGACTTTCAAGACTTTATGACGCAATTTAATATGTTTCATTAAACCAAAGTGATTGGCGTAGGATTCCACATAATCTTTGACAAATTTATGAGGCAAAAAATTTGGGAAATGAGATGGCGCTGGAAAATCGCTGTAAGATGATACTTCTTTGCTGGAATTCATATGAGTGCAGTTGGCCACGATGCTGCGTTCATCCTCTGGGGTAACGTCTTCACGGTAACGCCATAGTCCACCCACACCATCCGATAATTCGTATCCAGTAACATCCAGACCTTCTTCCAGACATGCTTTAATGGTAGCAAGACCAGCCGCACCCGCTCCAATGACAGCAACCCTTTTATTCATTTTCATGTAGTTTTCTTTCCTATTTGTTATATCAGGAATCCATTAGCAAATACAAATCGATGTGCCCCCACATCTTCCATGTTAATTTCTACGCGGGTTTTGTGGAGTCATAATACTGAGGTCTTTCTAAATGTGATTTTATTGTTTGGTTGTCCGCTTATATTCTTAGCGCATGGGCAGTAAGGTCGCTAGCCCATATGACTGTGACGTAGCATTGCGAGGTTAGGAGCCTGCGCAATGTTCAACGAGCAGCGAGATAAATTATTCGTGAGGCAAAATTTATCATACATAACTATTAGCCTAACTCCTCCCTCAAAGCGTTGAGCAAAATTACTACAGAAATGCGTTTGGCTTTTGAATTCCAAGTTATACCAACTGGAGATAAGCATTAGAATGTATTGTGAATTTATGAAGAAAGTTTAATGGAGGCAATTTATGAATAAAAGCTAACATTGAACTAAATTTTTATAGAAAACTACACCACTTACTATAGAATATACTTCAAATTTAAAAGAGTATTCCATAAAAATCTATAAAAAAACGCCAAATTTCTACTTAGTACTTCAATAATTTCTATAGAATATACTTTTATATAAAAAATTTTTTCTGTAGAATACTTAATATATTACTAAAAACACTATATCTTCAAAACTAGGCCCAAAACGTTTTCTGTAGCAATTTAACCTTTACCTTTTTTAGCATAATTCTATGCTTTTTCTTAAGAAGCTGTTTCCTGTTTTATCCATACTATTGTAAGGGCAGTAGTAAATATTATCACTAACCCTTAAACATCCTCTTGTATTTGATTTTGATCTCTCGGTAATTTTAAATTCTAGTGCAATAGCTAATCTGTTTGTTTAATTTTAAATTGGCTAACAAAACCGATAAAAGACCAACCCATAAATTCTTACCTCTGGAATGAAATACGTGAAGAGATATAAAAATAAATGACGACGTTCCCAGATGGAATCTTGCTACTCGCGTGTTAACAGCAGAAAGTGGATAAGTACTTATTAAATAAACTCGCACTGGCGATGGCGAGAAACAGTATGAAGAAAATTTATCTCGAGGGTCCGTCATACAATTAATACCGTTTTACGTAAAAGCTTGTTAACCTTCAAAAATTGCAATCCCTTAATAAACAGTGAACCTTGTCATAAAGCCGTTATCGAGACCTTGTCTTTCAATCCTACGCGAATAACTATTATCTAACAAGTGATTACAGAAAAATGACAGAATAGTTAAAAACTATCTAGAAGTTTTCAATTATATATAACCGGGGATAGATTTAATTTTAGAAGTAGGAATGGAGAACAGAGAAATCTGGGCGCGCGTCAATGGCAATCGTTCCAGTGGGATAGAAGCTCTCTATAGTTTTGATAAAAAAGGATAGATTCAAGAAATCAGAACTCGGGAAATTTAAGCGCCTATATAGGTGCGTGAAAGAATAATTTTGCTTCTGATAAACGGCAAACCAAGTACTTGAGTCTAGATTTACCGTTCAAATTAGTATTATGGCGAACCATGCTTCAGTACAGTCAGGGACTAAAATTAAATCTATCCCTGGGACAGTAGTAGTGGTAATCCGTGAACGTTATTCTCAAAGATTAAAATAAATGAAAACACTTTAGTGGAGCTTTCTTTAAGTTTATTGTAAGAGTTCTATAGAAAAACTATAAATGAAACCAGGAATGTAAACCCTTCATACATTCCTGATGAAACATATATCATGCATAAATTGATATATATTTAAAATTAATACATTAAGTGGTTATGATCATGAACTTTCAATTTTGAAACATTGCTATCCAAAATCTTTAAAAATAATTGAAACAAAATAATATTGGTAGCGTTTGTTATATTCCTACGCTTTGAAAGGTTTAAACACCCTATCATAACAAGTCATAATTGTTTCTCGTGCCCCGGGCCAAGCGTGTGGTCCTTCTAACCTGTATTGGTACGGCGCAAGGGGTCCAAAGTAGCATTTGTACCACAGGGCCGGGTCATTCCATATCATGGATAACAAGTTAGGTTTGGCGCCAATCATGGAGGATAGGGCATCCATGTAAGGTATGTAATCCACGTACCAAATCTGTCGATCTCCTTTAGTATACCTTTGATGGATAGCCTCTTGTACGGCTCGGTTGTCCTTTTTCATCTCTTCCGGTGAAGGTAGTTTAGCTCGACCAGCGGTGACGGCAGCGAACCACCGTCCTTGCATTTCCATAGCGGGAAAAAGGGGTCCGAATGGAATGATGTAGCCAATGAAAGCTAAAGTACCATCTCCGTGGTCAGGTGGGAATACGAATTTATATATAGATTGCAGCCCTCAGTTGTCCAAAATTCCTCCAATACGATGTCCAAGAATGGTAACGTGGGACTGAATCCAGTAGCCAAAATAATACTGTCCAGCTCGGTTTTCTATGAGTTTGAAAAAGTAGTTACCCGTCAAGCTATCATAGCTATGTCACATTGCGATTTTTGACTAAATATATAACCATAACAAAGGCAAAGAGGAAAAATAAAAAGTGAAACAGTGTGGAGAACCTCTAAATCAAGAGAAAAATATATTTACTGCTCCTATGCTAGGGGAAACTAACGCAGAAATACTAGCACGAGAAGTACGCGGGCGATCCCAATTACATTATCGGCAATTGTACTACAAAATCTATGATAACCAAGATACAAAAGTAGTCAAACACCCTTATGCTTCAAAATCAAAACTAGTTTGATGAAAGAGGGGAGAAAAATAACGTCATAAAGTAGAACGCTGCCTGGACGATCAAAGAAGATTGAGCAAAAGCGAGACTTGGCATCGTAAAGAACGCACTGGACAATCCAAACGACTCACATTCTGTTATTTCTGTTTCACCTTGACGTTACTTACCGTTTCGTCTCCTTGAAAGATGATTCCATCTTCGACAACTTGCCCTACACCCTTTTTAATTTTGACATCTCCGATGAGTACTTTAGTCGGCAAATCATCGTTGAGTGTTGGTGTACTGTCAAACGGGCCATGGGCCGGCTTTACGCCATAAACGCTATGATCAAAGTAGCTGTTGACATCTTTTAGCAGCAAATAGTCCAGAACAAACTTTGGGAAATAGTTAAAAGTTTGCAACATTTGGCGGGAAAGAATTTTCAAGTCGTTCGGTAATCCCCTTGCTCCCGAACGTTTGAAAAACCAAGCACCTTTTCTTGAACTTAGATATACCTGTGTATTATAAATACGAATAAGTCATTAGCTCCGACATTTCACGGGTGACATAAAGAAGCAACATTAGACCAGGGAACGTATGAAAAGTCATTTTGTGTTTTCGTAAATACAAACTTTTTGGTTATGATTGTTAGAAAAAAAATTAAACTAGTACAGTGATGCCATTCTGAATTTCACAGCACTGTTTGAAGGCAGGCGGGCGTGAGGAACCTAGACATTAGGTGTAGTACTGTGCGAGTACTCAATAAGAGTTTTTCTGAGACTCGATAAAGTTGGGAGTATTAAACCTAGGCTCGATAAATACTTGAACCTGCTTTTGGTAGACCTATATAAATGGGATGTAGTACAAAAACTACTAGAAAGTAGAAAGTCATTCTTATTGGTTATTAGACAAAAGTTTGTGCTGATTGTTAGTTTAGATCAAATGTAAAGTAGCAGCTCTACTCGAAACAAATTTTCCAATTACCGTCTAAGACAATTTTTGAACGAGATCGGGTCTTATATGGATTTTTGACGTATAACGTATAGACTATATTTACCTCAGACGCCACACCACAAAGATCAACGGCAATATCGGCACCGGAATTACCAATTCCAATGACAACTACTCGTTTCCCCTTGAACCTATCGCAAGTTCGGTACGAAGCCGAGTGGACCACATCGCCTTTAAATCCATTCATACATGGTTTTATCGGGGTATTCAAATGACCGACGCAAATAGCCACGGCGTCGAATTCCCCCTTGCTAATAGTTAAAGTGTCCAAGTCCTGGACTTCCACGGTCCATCTTCTACAATTAGGGTCTTTACTTTCTCTGACTTTCAAGACTTTATGACGCAATTTAATATGTTTCATTAAACCAAAGTGATTGGCGTAGGATTCCATATAAACTTTGACAAACTTATGAGGCATGAAATTAGGGAAATGAGATGGAGCAGGGAAATCGCTGAAACATGATATTTCTTTGCTGGAATTCATATGAGTGCAGTTGGACACAATGGTGCGTTCATTCTCTGGGGTCACGTCATCCCGGTAACGCCATAGTCCACCCACACCATCGGATAGTTCGTACCCAGTAACATCCAGACCTTCTTCCAGACACGCTTTTATTGTAGAAAGACCAGCGGCACCCGCTCCAATTACAGCAACCCTTTTCGTCATTTTCATGTAGTTTTCTTTTCTATTTGTTATATCATTAATCCATTAGCCAATAGAAATCATTGTGCCCCCACATCTTCCATGTTAATATCTACGCGGATTTTGTAGGGTCATAAGTTTATAAGGTATGTTCCTAAGTATGAAGCTTCTTATACTTCGAAATGCTAGGGACTTACTGATAGCTAGCTCGAATCGACGCGAGAATTGACTACACTCGGTTTTGCATTCCATCTTCCCATTTAGTCTGTACTAAGCCTTTGGCAGCGCCTCGCCTTACGAAAAATCTATCACGTTTCAGCTACGCCATTTATGACAAGCTCTCAATAACCAGTGACAAACCTATGAACATATCTTATGAACTTATGATAATGATTAGTCTAACACGCCCAGACACGTTGAGATAATGGCTGAACAATGATTCCTATTAGCTTATGAACTCCTCGTTACTCTTGAGTATAAATTCCTTATCCGAGATCTTGTGGATACAAGATCGAGCAACTGGAGATAGGCATTTTAGTGTAAGTGAAATGAAGCTTTGGAAATAATCAGGCTCAAGCTTGAAGCACTGTGAAATATATACGAATAACGAAGAAAAAGCTGACATTAAACTCACCGCGTTAGAATAGACACTAAATTTTTATAGAGAACTACACCATTCTCTAAAGAGTACTCCATTATATTCTATAGCTTATATACTCAATTTCTATTGAGTGCTCATTCATTTTCAGTGGAGTACTCAATAATTTTCTATGTAGTACTCAATAATTTTCTATGGAGTACTCAATAATATTCTATGGAGTACTCAATAATATTCTATAGAGTGCTCAATCAGGGATAGATTTAATTTTAGAAGTAGGAATGGTGAACAGAGTAATCTGGGCGCGCGTCAAAGTCCCTTTCCCGGGAAAGAAGAGACGGGTCATAGCGACAGAGGTAAAAAGTAATTACGTATTTTTCGACATCCCTGTCAGCAATGTCATCAAAGCGTAGTTTAAGTGAGCCAATTAGATAATATAAACTTTTCGTTACGTGTTGGAGGGAGGGGCTCTATACTTGGCTATGAGTCGGACTGAAGTAAATACTAACCGTTCTAACTTTTAAAATTAAATCTATCCCTGATAGAAAATATACTAAATTTCTATAGAGTACTCAATCATTTTCTATAGAATATGTACTAAATTTCTCTAGAATACTCCATCATTTTCTATAGAATATACCCCAAATTTCTATAGAATACTCCATCATTTTCTATAGAATATACCCCAAATTTCTATAAAATACTCCATTTTCTATAGAAATTATGGCAAATTTCTATAGATTACTTCGTAATTTCATGTAGAATACACAATTTTTTTCTATACAGTATAATACGATTTTTTATAGCATCGTTAGATAGAATTACGGAAATTATCTATAGAAACTTGGCCCAAATAGAATTTCAATAGCAATTTAACGTTTTGCTTCATTGCCTAAAATATACCTAATTCTATTTCTTTTTTAAAAGATGCTGTTTCCTGGTTTTCTATAGATTTTTTTGTAGGGGCAGTAGTAAATACTAACACTACCCTATAAACAATTTCTTGCATTAGATATCTTAGTAATTCAGCTAATTTTTAATAGCGAATCTGTTTCGTTCAATTTTAAATTCGTTAACAAAACTGATAATAGACCAACCCAAAAATTCTTACCTCTTGAATGACGTATGTGAAGAGACAGAAAAATAAGTTACGACGCTCCCAGATCAGAATCTCGCTATGGTCTTGTTAACCGCAGAAAGTGCAACAGTAGTTATTAAATGAACACAGTTTGAAGAAAACGTGTTCAATCATGCCCGATTACGTTTTACGTAAAAGCTTGTTTGCCTTCAAAAATTAGAATCTATTAATAAACAATAAAGCCGTTATCGAAATCTTGTCTTTTAATCCCACACGATAAACTAATATCTAACTCTTTATAGTAGAAATAGGACCTAAAAGTTAAAACGAAGATAAACTATCTGGAAGTTTTCAATAACATAACGTTTGTGTCAATGAAAATCAGAAGTTTTATCTATTGTATGAAAAAAGAAACGTAATTGACTAATTTTGTGAAGGTTATTCAAAGGGATAGGCCATAATTATATGAACGAATAGACAATTCCATTAATTCCATAAAGCTGTCCGTACACGTTTCAACAATTTGGGCAATGTCAATCGCATTGGTAGTTGACGTTGATATCAAGCCCCGGTGCTAGCCTCTACTGATGATGGGATCTAGAGTTAACAGAAATTGGACAGGGGACACTTTGAGTAGAACCCTTTGGAAAGAAGGAGAAACAAAGAAGAACTTGTATCAAAGTCAAACTAAGGTTGCTGACTCAAGATGGAAAATACTCTGAGTGCGAAGCTCTCGAATGGTGAATATGCTGGAGATCTGAAGAAACAGTGGAATCTGGAAGCAGTCGGAATCATAGATAACACGGAAGATTGTTCTAGTTGCGTAGAATCCAATAAACACTTAGAAAAATACGTAGGTTTCACTGGAAGACGGTATCAGGTGAAGTTACCATGGATAAACGACATGGAAGGGGCCCTATATCACTAAACTAAAACAACGTATGATACGGACGATTGATAAGTTTTGGACGTCGATTAGAAAGAGAACCGGAATTTTACCATGATTATCAGATTTTCGAAGTTTTTCTACAGAAGGAATCAAGGAAGAAGTAAATGAAGACAGTCCAATATATTGGCATCTAGTCTATTATCTCTACCGCATCAGCACAGATAGACTAACCACGAAACTAAAATTAGTTTTTGACGGATCGGACTTAAACCCAGAGCTTTATGACAGATTCAGAACGCGCAAAGTTGCACTAATGGCAGCAGGTTTTCCTCCATCGCATCTGAAGACCGTGATGCAATTCGATTCCCATGGTTTCAAGAACCACCAACTACCGATCAGCCTCGGAAGGTGAAGATAATGTGATCTATACTCGAGTCGTATTTGGCATCATATGCAGTTTCTTCCTTATTGTGGTGCCAAAAGAAAAGATAAGTGGTGAAAATTAGTTGGCTGAAGTAACAGATATTCAGTTTTAAAGGCATTACTATATTTATTTGAAAAAATTAGTTATATTCTTTTTCACCAAAATTTCATTTACCGAAAATATGCTAAACCTATCGAGAACGTCAAAAATTAAAACAAGTGCACTTTTACTATTGTGTCTTTATCTCTTAGTTACATCGCAATCGTCTATTACCTATACAATCTTTATCAAAACAAATATAAAAACTTAGGAAAGTGTACGTTATATTCCTACGCTTTGAAAGGTTGTAACACCCTATCAGAATAAGTCATAATGGCTTCTCTTGCACCGGACCAAGCGTGTGGTCCTTCTAATCTGTATTGGTACGGCGCAATAGGTCCAAAGTAGCATTTGTACCACAGAGCCGGGTCATTCCATATCATGGATAACAAGTTAGGTTTGGCGCCAATCATGGAGGATAGGCCATCCATGTAAGGTATGTAATCCGCGTACCAAATCTGTCGTTCTCCTTTAGCATACCTTCGGCGGATAGCCTCTTGTACGACTCGGTTGTCCTTTTTCATCTCTTCGGGTGAAGGTAATTTAGTTCGACCAGCGGCGACGGCAGCGAACCACCGTCCTTGCATTTCCATAGCTGGAAAAAGGGGTCCGAATGAAAGGATGTAGCCAATGAAACCTAAAGTACCGTCTCCGTGGTCAGGTGGGAATACGAATTTATATAAATCGCAACCCTCAGTTGTCCAAAATTCCTCCTGGGCAATGTCCAAGAATGGTAACGTGGGGATAAATCCAGTAGCCAAGACAATACTGTCCAGCTCGGTTTTCTATAAGTTAGAAAAGGAAGTAGTAGTCACATTGCGATTTTTTGACTAAATATATCATTTTTAACAACAATATAATTTAAATTACCAGAAATTAATACTATCCCTTTAACTATAGGACTATCCCTTTAATGAAATAAAATTTCCCGAGGACCTTTCCAATACAACCTTAATGCTGGTCGTTGTTTGCGTTGGAAAGTCTTTAACCATTTGGCTAGCGTATTCTTTAGGCCAAGAGATTCGCGACGCTACCCAAATTCTAAAGCCTAACTTACGCCCTAACGTTTTATCTACTGGTCTTTCAGCGTTCCTTATAAACCCATAGTGGCGCCAAACTGTTTTCTTTATTTCATTGAGATTTGCCATAAGTGTTGTATTGTAAATAAGTTTTTAAAGAAGCGTGAAGTGTTCGCGAGATTGAAAAGAGGTCGAAGACCCAAAAATACCCAAAGGCGTGGGCCACCGAGGGAACACGGGTACCCAGGCACTGACGTCAATCTGACGTGGGTCACGAATACCATCAAAAGCGTCATCCTGATTCGCTGACCCGTTATGGAGGTAACCCGGAGATCCACTATAAAAATTTGGGCTCATCAATTGAAGAAAAGATCCTCTCCGAAGGCTATGCCCGACCAACACGAAAGACCGAGGCACGAGATCCCGAAACGTTAGCCGTGCCACGATATGTCGCCAACCATTACCACGTTTCGCCGGACTTTATATTTTTAATACGGGACACTGGACTATATCGCCCGCCCGAGTTAAAACTTAAGCGCAAAGACACCGAGACTTAATCGACGAGGGCTGACCCTCGTAAAGGACAATTCTACTTACGACCACGGGTATTGATAAACGCGATGGACATGTCAGAACATTTGATTAGGCGCTGCACCTAGCTGGGGGACCTTATCAGCGTCCCCCTCCCCAATTGTCGTCCATCATATTCCCTAATGTACCTGCGGAACCGCCGTCAAGGCACACGAATTCGGCCAGCGGGCCCGACAACGCCCCTTGAGCAGGTGACTGAAGCGGAACACCGTCAGCGGCGAGCCCAGCCAGGAGGTGGTCGGCGACAGGGACGGACTAAAGCAGCAGAAGGCTCGAGGGAACGCGGACACTAACCGGAACGCGCCATCGATACCACATTCCATCTTTTTTGGACCAATCGCCAAGATGCCGCGAGCCGCCAACCCTGACGTAACACAGTAACGTTGCATCACGCTTTAGCGTAAAGCTTTAATATTAGTACCATTATTTAATTTGTTAGAATATTAGAACTTAATAGTTATTAAAGATTAAAATGTTAAACATTAGTAACTCTCAATATCGCCTCTCACTAAAAACCCCTTTAATTTAATAATCTACCCCGTTAGATAAACCAAGGGTAGCTGAACCCGAAGGATCTTTGTTGCTGATTCTTGGTTTAGAAATGTGCTAGCCCCCTTGTAGCTTTGTACTACGAAAACTAATATAATTAAGATACAAAAGTAATCAAAAGCCCTATTGCTTCAAAGGGGAAACTATTTTTATGAGAAAAGGGGAAAACTAACGCCATAAAGCTGCCTGGCCGACCAAGAAGATTGGGAAACAGCTAGACTTGGCATCGCAAAGATCACACGACGACTTACATCATGTTATTTGTGTTTGCCCTTGACGTTACTTACCGTTTCGTCTCCTTTAAAGATGATTCCATCTTCGACAACTTGCACTATTCCTTTCTTAATTTTGACATCTCCGATAAGTACTTTAGTCGGCAGATCATCGTTGAGCGTTGGTGTACTGTCAAACGGGCCATGTTCCGGCTTTACGCCATAAACGTTGTGGTCAAAGTAGCTGTTGACATTTTTTAGCAGTACATAGTCCATAACAAACTTGGGAAAGTAATTAAAAGTTTGCAACGTTTGACGGGAAAATATTTGCAAATCGTTCGGTAATCCCCTTGCTCCCGAACGTTTTAAGAACCAAGAGCCTTTTCTTGAACTTATATATATCTGTGTATTATAATTAAGAATGAGTCATATCATGGGTGGCATAAAGAACCCACATAAGACCAGAGAACGTATGATAAGTCATTTTGAGTTTCTAAAAATTCAAACTTATTGGTTCGAATTATTAGAAAGAAAATAATAATAATTCAAACTAAACGCCATTCTCAATTTCACAGAACAGTTTAGAGGTGGCGCCCCTACACTGTTAGAAAAAAAGGGGTTTCATGGGTGTTCGGAAATACCTTGAGGTGTTTATACACTCTTTTTGGAGTGTTTTTAACTGAGATGGTGCTTTCTCCGTTAAGAGGTGCTAGTTGACTCTTTTAAGGTACTTTTTAAGGAAATCGTGATTCACTGGTACGTAGACACACCTTTAGGTGTTAATTGACCCTTATTAAATTGTTTTTTAAACGGAAATAGTGTTTTTAATATAAATCTGTTCGAATGGTGCGAATAAACACCTTTGGGCTTTACTTTACACATTTTTAGCTGATATGATGTTTTTTAAGTGAAAGGTTATTGATATGAGCTTAGAGGGAAATAATCTACTAATTCTACCTGCATAGTGAAGCATCCTAAAAATAACCCAAAGATTTTAAAAATCTAAATTATTTAACATTTCTTAGGACTAGCTTATTCTAATAATTGAAGGAATTTATACTTATTTTGATTTTTCAATCATTGGAAAATAATTCTTGAAGAGTTCAATATGCTGGAATGTCTTGGCATTAGAGTAATTAATAAAATTATCACTTGAATTCCCCCTTGACACAGGTTTTAATATCTCCGAGTGACGATGACGTCCCGGAGAGGTATAACACTGGACGTATCTGTGTGTCTGAGATAATCAAAGCTTTATGGCTACACAACTACTAAAAGAATCGTAATGCCGAAAAATATTAAAAATATTTCCATTTAATATTCTGCAAAAAGAAAATGTTATCGTTTTGTAAGAGATCTTATCATCCTACTCGCTTTATATTAACTTTGATATGCGTGTTGTGTCTCGATTCAAATGCAATCTTCATTACTCGTTCTATATAAACTCTCTTTTTTTGTCGTTCCAAAGAAAGAAGTTTATCTTAAATAATTAAATAAATATAAGTGCTATGAATTATTTTAATTGTCAGTATTTTACGTTAATTATAGTTAGGTCGGTTTAAGAAATTTAATTCCTAAAATAATTTTAAACATAGCTATCTATAAAGTTAAACTTCTAGGAAACACCTATATCAGAACTTTTGTAAATTTTGGGTATATAAGGTGATTGATTCACACTAAGAGATAAGAAATGCGCAATTGCGTGAACCTTTGGTGGAAGCTCTGCCATTAGGAGGCTAGACGTTTCTCATGTCTCACGTGTGGCGTATGTGGTGTACACGAAAGACTAGTGCATGGTGTTGTTGTTAGAAACCATTAAATACCGGATAGAATTGGGTGAAACAATTGGTTGTTAGACAGCAGATGAAGGTTTAACGAATAGTTAATGATTGACGTTAAATAAGATGGATATAGCAAAGAAGTAACATTTTCCGAATTTCTGTATACTGCGAACGCGTTCCGGAAATTACGAACACGTTTGCTTCGATTTGCCAACTGCGAACGCGGTGACAGACAGACACACAGACAAGTTCAGTCACTTGTAGAGAGGTAAAAATTCTACTTCATTACTCTATCGCCACACTTGTTTTTCTAATGGTATATACCACATACACGCTAATCTGTACTTATTGTCTTCTGACAACGCCATCATATAGTCTTCTGTGTATAACACATACACGCCAATCTGAAACATTGGCTTCTACTCCATTATCATCGTTGGGATTAAGATGTACGCGCGATCGGCTTAAGTTACGAGAAACGACCAGCCTCCCAATGGCAGGGCTTCGACCAAAGGTTCACGCAATAGCGCTTATTCCTACCATTTGTGAATCAATCGCCTTATATACCCTAAATTTCCAAAAATTGTGAAAACGGTTTACGCTAGAAGTCAAACGTCAACAATAGCTATGTTTAAAATCATTTTAAGAATAACGTTCTTAAAACCACTTAACTAGAATTAAGGTAAAATACTGACGATTAAAAAATTAATATTTAAATTTATTTAAATATTTAAGATAATTTTCTTTCTTCGGAACGACACAAGTGAAAGTTTATATAGAACGAGTAATGAAGATTGCATCTGAGTCGAAACACTACATGCATATCACGAGTAGGATAAAATTATCTCTTACAAAACCATAACATTTTCTTATTGTAGAATATTAAATGAAAATATGTTAAGTATGTTTCGGCATTACGATTCTTTAAGTAGTTTTGTAGCTATAAAGCTCTTTTTCATTTCAATATTCTAAGAAGATCTTTTATATTAATATATCAAATTTGGTGTTTACTTTCTAATTCAGCTTTACTACATTTATATACAGTGTAAACATGAAATTTAACTTTCCTAGTTTCACTAAATGTTACTTCTAAATATTTTGGTAAGCGTTGTTCTGATTGGTTCCTTGAATTCGTGTGTCTTTGAGGAGGTCTTGACGGTTCACAGTGAGCCGAAAATTAAATACACATTTGAATCAGGTCCTTAAATAGAACTATTGAGGATATACAGTAAAGGTTAAACGTAACCATTTCACACGCATATCAATTCTTACACGGTTGAATAAGGCTTACAGCAGAAAAAACGTTTACCCTTAATCCACTGGATTTGAGCAGCAGATTTTGAGCAGCTATTTTGAAAGACTAATCTATGGTAACTCATGTGTTTTGAAAAAATAATTTCAAAAAACACCTTTTACAGAGTTGATAGACACCTTTCTGGTATAATTATAATCCTCTATTAAGGGTGATGGTTTAAAGCTAACAAGAATTAAAAAGCACCAACGTCAATGGAATTTAAAAACACCAAATTAGTCTCAAAAAGACCTTTTTTAAAGGGTTATTAACACTTTTCTGGTATTAATATACACCTCTATTCAAAGTGATTAAAACACCTCACAGGATATAAAAAGCACCTTCAGAGAAGGTATTATTTCGCACCGTTTTGAAAGGTGCGTATTGACATCCTCTCGAATGGTGCTTTTAAACACCAATAAGGGTGCTGCTGGGGATGCATTAGGAAACACTTCTAAAGGTGTCAAACAGTTCCATTTTTTTTAACAGTGTATCGATGAGCGAAGTATAGTTCTTAAAGTATTGACCACGCTCGACGCTGTTTACGGTCGTTTTCGCCGAGTGTAGAGGATCCGCCAATTATTCACCCCATAACACATGTGAAGGGTGTCTGCCACAGAGACGTATTCAACACTGAAAAATCCACTGTTCCTCTTGTATCTCTAGGGTGAGGAACGTAACTGAGGATCTCTATTTTTCTTGGTATTTCAGGGTTACAAGAAATAAGTTGGGAAACAAAACTAAACTTCTCCGAGTAGATCGAGATGCAATTAAGATGTTTTTCTTAACTAATTAAATAAACATAATTGATTATTTTAATCGTCATTAATTTAGCTTGATTATAGTTAAATCATTTTAAGAAGCTTTATTCTTAAATTCATTTTAAACATAGCTTTTTTTGACGTATGAATTCTAGAGTAAGCCTCTTTAACAATTTTTGGAAATTTAGGGTATATAAGGCGATTGATTCACTGAAAATGGTAAGAAAAGCCGCAATTGCGTGAACCTTTGGTGGAAGTCCTGCGATTGGGAGGCAAAACGTTTCTCGTAACCATAGCTGATCGCCGCGTGTACTGTACATCTTTACAATAACGACGATAATAGAGTAGAACCATATATTGCTTTCTGTGAACTGCGAACAAGGTTTGGATATAGCATATAGGATCGCTATGAACGCGGTGACATACAAACACGAACAGACACGTGCAGTTGTGACGTCATCGTCCCTCGGAGAGGTAGAAATCAAAGTAACTTTTAATGCGTTTTAGCATAAGCTATCTGTACTTGGATCGCAAAATGTTACGCGCCAATATGGCTCTGATGTGAGCTAATCCTGAATAGAACAAGGAAAACGTTCTAATGGACTTTGGCCACTATACCGCCTAAGATTATTTTTGAACGTGCTTGGGTCTTATTTGGATTTTTGACGACATCTATAAAGGTATGTCCGGACGAGGCCAAAATTTGCGCCCGCCAAGTTAAGTACGTCTCTATCAAAAATACAAATGTCGTTTATAACATTATTTCCATAGAAACATTTAATCATACAAAATTTAATTAATCAATATTTAACGAGGCACCCAGTTTCAACTTGGGTAGTTTTTCAACACACTTCCTGCAATTTATCCATTGGATGGACTTCATTAATCGTTTCTTCGTCATTAAACTCAAAATGATTAGCCTTATTATCAATGAAAACTGTGGCGTTACTGGAGTAACTCACAGTAGCCCTAACTAGCCCGCTGAATGGATTTACGCTGGCTACGCGTAGAAAGTTGAGCAAGATGGATATGTCCTCTGTCACCACTCGCACCCGGCGTACTCAACACGAATTATTACCAAGTGGAGACAGGCTATTTTGTTGGCGTTCTTAGCGAGCGTCGCGTACTTATTTTGGCGATCGAACAATTTTGCCTAGTGCGGACATACCTTAACGTATCGACTATATTTACCTCAGACGCCACACCACAAACATCAACGGCAATATCGGCACCGGAATTTCCAATTCCTATGATCCCGACTCGTTTCCCCTTGAACCTTTCGCAAGTTCGGTACGAAGCCGAGTGGACCACTTCCCCTTTAAACTTATCAAGACCATTAATACATGGTTTTAGAGGGGTATTTAAATGACCGCCGCAAATAGCCACGGCGTCGAATTCCCCCTTGCTAATAGTGAAGGTGTCCAAGTTCTGGACTTCCACGGTCCATCTTCTAGAATTAGGGTCTTTACTTTCCCTGACTTTCAAGACTTTATGGCGCAATTTAATATGTTTCATTAAACCAAAGTTATTGGCGTAGGATTCCATATAAACTTTGACAAACTTATGAGGCATGAAATTTGGGAAATGAGATGGCGCCGGAAAATCGCTGAAAGATGATATTTCTTTGCTGGAATTCATATGAGTGCAGTTGGCCACGATGCTGCGTTCATCCTCTGGGGTAATGTCTTCCCGGTAACGCCATAGTCCACCCACACCATCCGATAATTCGTACCCAGTAACATCCAGACCTTCTTCCAGACACGCTTTAATGGTAGCAAGACCAGCGGCACCCGCTCCAATTACAGCAACCCTTTTCTTCATTTTCATGTAGTTTTCTTTCCTATTTGTTATATCAGGAATAAGCTAATAGAAATCATTGTACCCCATATCTCCAATTTTAATTTTACGCGTGTTTCATGGGGTCATAATTCACGTTTTTCTGTGATTTCATTGGTTGGTCGTCCATTATATTCCTAACGCATGGGCAATAAATTATTCGTGAGGCAAAATTCATCATCCAAAATGATTAGTCTAGCTCCTCCCTCAAGGCCCGCCTAGATACGTTTCGAAAATGTCTACATAATTTTTCCTTTTAGCAGAAGTATATATTACTTCCCTTCAAGAGAAGTGAACATCAAAGCGGGATAAATGTACCCCGACTCTTCCCAACATCAGAACAAGCAAGGTTACTAAACCGAATCACATAAGCGATAAATAGTTTCATCATCATTACTCTATTATGTCTATATTTTATACAGAATTAGGAGTTGGAATCACGTCAATTATCTCTGGAAACTTGGCCTAACCCGTAATAATTTCTATAGAAATCTAACCTATAGAATAATTTTGTACGGGCAGTAGTAAATATTAGCACTAACCCATAAACATCGTCTTGTATAATTCGATCTCTTTGGTAATTTTAAATTCTAGCGAAATAGCGAATCTGCTTGTTTAATTTTAAATTCGCTAACAAAACCGTTCATAAAATAAGCCACTAATTCTTACCTCTTGAATGAAATATGTGACGAGATACAAAAATAAGTTTTGACGCTCCCAGATGTAGAATCTTGCTACGCACGTGTTAACCGCGGAAAGTGGATCACAATAGTTATTGAATGAACCCTCACTGAAGATTTCGAGCAACAGTATGAGGAAAATTAATTTTTTCATTCACCATACACTTAATAACGTTTTACGTACAAGCTTGTCAACCTTCAAAAATTATAATCCCTTAATAAACAGTGAACCTTGTCATAAAGCCGTTATCGAGACCTTGTCTTTCAATCCTACGCGAAAAACTATTATCTAACAAGTGATTATAGAAATATGACAGAATAGTTACACAAAGATTAACTATTAAGATTATACGTCGCTGAAAAGTAGTTTTCAGTGACATATAACCTTCATGTCAATGAAAATCAGAAGTTCTATCCTTCGCATGATCCAATTGCCTAACTTTGTGAAGGTTATCAAAAGGATTGACCATAATGATATGAGTAAAAATGGAAATTACTAACACTATCTAACTCAAGTTTGAAAACCTTAAAATGTCTCTTGTTGACTTGTAGACTTGGTCGCTTTTCGTTTGTTGACTTGTTGTAGACTTGGCTGCTTATCTTGTTGACTGACTTGGTTGCTATACGAATAAACAAAGACAGTTCCATTGTTGCAATATGACACCCCTAACCTAACAGTATGATAACAAGTTTAAGGATAATAATAAAATTCGTTAGTAAGAATAATAACAACCCTCAACGACGACCACTTAAAAACGTAGACTGGAAGAAACTTGAAGATATTTCGCCATCAAGTACCACCACCTATTTATTGAAAATTTACCAGAATGTCACCTTTACCTGATAAAGGCCTACCACGTGCAGTACTATCGTGATATAGGCACTTCACCAATACAACTTGGTAGCATAGTAATAGCTTATTTTATAGTAAAATAGCATAGCGAATTATTTCCGGAACTCTATCTGCCACTCACACTAAGAGGTCGGAAGCGAGAAAAAAACTGGTTCCGAGGAAAATCAGGGACAGTTTAATAGCCTCATTAGGACGGACAAACAATGCTAAAAATTCCGCTATCACAAGTACGAAATTTTAAACTACTTGTACACTACCAACACTACTTAATGGTTATCAAGATAAAATTCACAATTTCTTCTTTAACCAAACCTTCATGTTGAAAATCCAAAGTGTGTTTGTGCCACAGGTCGCAATTCGACACTATACTAGTCCCCACTAAAATTTGAAGTATCCATGAAAGCGCGTGCACGCGCTATAGACCATTCCATTAAATACATGTAGAGAAACCAACGCACAGGAGGTAGACCGGAGTCTTGGGTTATTTCCCTCGCACACAGAGGCAACAACAGATGGAGCCTGAATTCCTCACACGCGGGAGGCTAGCCAACTCGCTCTGCCTCAAGCGGCGCTACTTGTCTTGAGAGAAATAAGGCGGCCCTTCTGTAGGTAATCTATACCTAGGCTTTTTCAAATACGACAAACACACGCCGCCAACTTTATCGTATATATGAGTTGTATAACACACAGCTAAAAACTGTAAACACAATTTAAATAGAGTTGGATCCCATCAAAAAAATAAACATCCCTATAAATTAAAGCCGTCGTAATTGGGTCTTATCTGTAAGGGACCGCTTCCCTAGAATATCGCTAAAAGTCTGATTATTCGTTTCCGCTCAAGGCCTTAGGCCTCAAAAGTAGCGTGAAACTAAAACCAATGGTCAGGAAATATGAGGGAAAGAATCTTGTTAAAAAATAATTCCAAACGCAAAAAAATAGGTACAAATATTTGGAGATATTAAATATTTTTGACTTAGTCGAAGTTTTTTATAGATAAGCATCAAACTTTAGCTCTTTTATTGAGAACACATTTGATTAGACACCGAAATTGCAGAGCTTGCTCATGATTTTTATATATTTTTTAATTAAGTTCCTCTTTTCAAAGTAAAACCCAACTTGTTATTTTTTGGATTTATTACATAGTTTAAGCCAAATTAGTATTGCATACGAGCATTTTAGCCCTACATCTTCATACAAAAACACAGCTTTTATCGTATAAAATAATATTATTCCAGAAAAAATTATATTTTTTATTATGAGGAATTTAAATTATTGGCTGGGCTTCCTGTATCAGTAATGCGACCTTTAGACCCTCCTTGTTTTGCACAAATTAAATGGGGGACATCTATAAAATTTGTTATCTTATAAATTATTCCCAATACGTTTCGCTAATTATGTAATTCAAAATCCATCACAATGTTGAATGCTCAATATTTAGAAATAAACCTTAAAACTTTAATGGACAAATATATCCCCATGACCATGACTTATTCAGTTAGATTGAATATATTTTTGTCACAATAAAAATGTTGATGTTAAGTTCATGGACGGTGTACAATTTTATGGTCCAAACATTATGTATAAAACGTCAAATACAAAGACTTTAATGTTATTCGAATGCGAAATATGTTCAGTTGTTTGAATAACATTTTGTCAGGGATAGATGTAATTTTAGAAGAAGGAATGGAGAACAGAGTAATGTCGGCACGCGTCAAAGTCCCGAACCCCCTTCCCCGGGACTGGCGGGTATAAAAGAAGAGGCGGGTCATAGCGACAGAGGTAAAAAGGAATTACGTATTTTTCGCCTTTCCTGAGCAACGTCATCAAAACGTAGTTTAAGTGAGCCAATAAGATAATTTAAACTTTGCAATTCGTGTTGGAGGGAGGGGTTCTATACTGGGCTATGATTCGGACTGAAGTAAATGCTAACCGTTCTCCATTCCTACTTCTGAAATTAAATCAATCCCTGATTTTGTGCAAAAAAACTCATTCAAGTTTTTACGCAAATATTGTCCAAAATTTACCGCAAATGATGTTTCATTTCTTAAAAAAAATATTGTGGCATCATATTTGAACTTTGCACAAATGTTATTCTGGATAACGTTTTATTTATACTTTGTAACTTAAACAACGGGTCCCGCGTTTTTTGCGCCAATTATTGAGCGTGGCGGGTCCCCTTTACAAATCGGTCAGATCAACAAAATCATAGATACTTTCAAATTGTAAGTGTCGGTCCCTTCGGGGAAGTTTCACCCTATATTCAAACCTCCTAGTTCAAACCTCGTACACCTCTGTAATTATTTTAATTCCTTTTTCGTTGATATTTGGCACGGAGTAGTTTTACAGGAGGGATAATAAATGTTTTATCTGAAGCGCTTTGCACTACTGGAAAGTCTCATAAAATATTATTCCACGGTGGCAGCCAGTGGAAAACGGCATAGGATGATTATTATCTGATAGGGGGAGAACCGAACGGACGGCTACTAAATATCCGAGAAAATAGACGATATAATTTGCTCGGATTTAGCCAGATGCATTTTAGTTGCGATTGAAGACGGAGTAATATTCAACATGTCTGCTAAAGTAATTTCGAATGTATTTTCTTTTTATTATTAGCACAGCTTCCTTGAAATTATTGCATTTGTATATTTATTTGAGAATTTTGTTTGTTCTTTATGAAGAGTCACAGTTCGTTAGCTAATTTTTCAGCATATTGATTGGTCACTTGAAATATTTTTAACTTTGATTTTAAATAGCCAATTGAGTGCCGTGCTGCTGTTCTCTGGGCACCCAATACCGACTTGGTTATCGAAACGGTAACTGTTGCGCCACCGAAAGCCAAAGAAGTTCGCATAAAAGTAAGATCGAAAATTTTTTATTTATGCCTAAATATTACGATTTCATAGGAAATTTATTCTTTGTATCTGTTGAAAAAAAAAACCCTAACTTATCATATAACTAACAGATATTCCTCTAAACTGAAATTGTATAAAGTGTTAACAACATTTGTCATTCGCATTCAAAGAAGTTAAATTAATAACAAATAATCTGTCAGATGTGTCAGTTGAAACCCTTTTGTTAATCCAGGAAGTATATAAGAATTTTTTTTTCAAAGTGGCCTTGAAATGTTTGATTTGCCAAAGACTTGAATTGTAACACTTTAAATTTACATAGAATTAATTGCTCGAATATCTATCTTCCTCTACATTGCCCTTGAACCTCTTAGCTTGAACGATAAGTGCTAGATTAAGATATGTGGAAATCTTTTGATACAATATCTTAAAGCAAATAAATAAAATCAGGGATAGATTTAATTTTAGAAGCAGGAATGGAGAACGGTTAGTACTTACTTCAGTCCGACTCATAGCCCAGTATAGAGCCCCTCCCTCCAACACCTAACGAAAAGTTTAAATTATCTTATTGACTCGTTTTAAACTACGTTTCGATGACGTTGCTGAAGGGAACGGCGAAAAATACGTAATTGCTTTTTACCTCTGTCCGTCTGTCGCTATGACCCGCCTCTTCTTTCATACCCGCTTCCCGTGGAAAGGGGTCCGGAACGCGCGCCCAGATTACGCTGTTCCCCATTCCTACTTCTAAAATTAAATATATCCCTGATAAAATTTGAAATTCCTTTGCTTACTTTTTAACGCGTCCGCGAATTAACATACTGTGTGGAAGAGTTCAAACGAATATTCATTTTGATTAAAGTGTCTCGGAACTGCCGACGGGAAAATTATCGGTATGAAAAATATCAGACCTGTGAGAAAGCTTTTAAAGCTAGTAATATAAGAAAACGGATCTGATTTCACCAGTTGTTATTATTTATTGTAATATTGGATATAGTAAGAAATACTGGTAAATAAAACAACATTTTTGCGGCGCCTTACAAAACTAAACAGACCTTTAAATAACAAATTCTCATGAAATTAGAACTGCTTAAAACGTCGTTTCTGATCTGTTGCACTTGCTGAGGCAGATTTGTGACATTTAATATTCCATCTTTGAGAAAGCTTTAATCTTTGATTATGATTTAACTATTTCAATGTAGGTTTTGTTTTCGGGAATTTGCTTTTCGGATGTGCATGCTCAAGTAGGAGGATTTGAACAAGCCGAATACCCGCTGATACCTGGCCATGAGTCCGTCGGCGTTGTTGAAAGTATTGGAGACGAAGTTACCACTGTCAAACCAGGTAAACTAAAATATTACTTTGAAGATTTCACAGATATCGCACAAATTTTGAGGCTTAACAACTGTTTATAATATACAGGGTGTTTCTAATAAGTCTGCCATAAATTGAAGGGTATGTTTTCCTAGGGTAAAACTTCGTGTCAAAGAACACGGGGTCTACAACATTTGATTAGGGAGATACGGGCTCTAAAACAGTATCCCCTAAAACAAGAAAATAGCCACTCATATGGAGTAATTAGCTTTACTTTACCAGCGTACGCCCACTTTAACCCATTTATTAGTACGCTTTTGCTAGATAAAGGATCAGTAACGTTCTTAGATTGAAGATTATACTCCACATCTGCGACTATTTCCTTGTTTTTAGGGGCCAGTAGTTGGGAGCTCGTATCTCCGTATCTCCGTAACTGTGTAGAGCCCATGTAGACACTTTTGACTCAGTTTGAACCAAGCAATACACCCTTAATTTTATGGCAGACTTATCAGAAACAACCTGTATATACTGGAGAAAGTCGTTTGTTTGTTAGTTTGTTCTTTACGAACATTCACATTTCCTTAGCGAATTTGATGATCAAACTATAGGTTGAAATCTGTAACACTAGGGGAAGGTTTGTGGAAGTGTTTTAGTTTAGGTCCTCAAGGTTAAGACATACTCAGGAAATTCTTCATGGTTTCGAGTACCTTAAAAAACCAGGGCAATGACGGTTAGCTTAGCTAGTATACAGGTGTTCCAATAGGGATGGTATATGACAGTAGGTTCAATGGTGGATTTTGAGTCGAAAATGTTTTATAACGTATTCCTCTAAGGGAAACCCTAAACCAATTACGTGTTTACAGTGTCTCTTAGGGCAAAATATTATAGAACATTTTCGACTCAAAATCGCCTATAGAACCAACTGTGTTTCGGTCATAGAACTCTTTTTGGAACAACCTGTATATTAAATACGTTTGCCATTTGGTTTACAGAGGGAACATCTTAATAATATAATTAATACTGGCAAGAAGTGAAGGGAGAAGGTTTAAATTCGGCACATTTCTAGCTTTATCTCAGTCCAAACGTAGGTTCGGAGTTAATCCCCGCCTCTAAATTATAACCAGCATCTCATTGGTGCTTGAAAACTCACGTCAGCGCGACGTGAATGACGAAAATTCTCTATTTTCCGACTGAGGAGAGGCGAAATAGCCCGGCCGCCTTTTACGTCCCCCCCCTGTATTTTAAAAGGGGGACTGGGACTATGGCGCGCGAATTCTTAGGTATCTTAAACGTTCTCCCTAATAAACTAGATATCACTTCTTGATACTGGCTTTAATGTATACGGAATTTTTTTAACTTTTTTGTAATGTAGCTAAGATTTCAAAAATCTTTAGATAATAATAAAAGCAATTATATTTTTAGGTGACATGTGATTCCAATTTGGTGCATTGAATGCGGCGAATGTTCCACTTGCTCGAAGAAAGACTTGAAAAGAAATGCGTGCGAACGAGTAATGTTAGTTATCATTTAAAATCTCTGCTATACGTCCACCTGCAACTAAAATATTTTTTGGCCTAAGATAGACAACTATATAAATAAGGGTTTCTTGATTGGTGTTTGTTCAAGCCAACTTTATAAGTTTAACACGCATACCAAGCGCCCTTTGTATAAAAAGTACAACTGAATTTATTTTCAAATTTAAGCAAATAAGCCAACTTTGTTCAAGGAACCTTTATGGCCTATAGTACTTAGTTAATAGTACACGTTATATTTGACTTCAATTTGATGAAACTGTTCTTAGCACGCACGGATTTCGTGGTGTCTATTTTGACGGCACCAAAAGGGTCACTTGCAAAGGAAAAGAAGTTGGTACTTTCTGCTTTTGCGGAACCTTCGCCGAGTATACCGTCGTCCCCGAAGTTGGATTAGCCAAAGTAAACTCTTCATTTGTCGTCTCTCTAATTACGTTTCAGGCCCTTGATTGACTGACGTTATTTTAATAAACATTTTGTTCGACAGATCAAACCTGGAAATGGTCTTGAAAAAATTGCTCCTTTTGGATGTTGCGTGCCGACTGGTTATGGAGCCGCTAGATATACCGCTAACGTCAAGGAAGGTTCGACAGTCGCCATTTGGGGCCTGGGAGCTGTGGGCCTTTGTACCGTCTTAGGAGCCAGAGATTCAAAAGCTGGAAAGATCATCGGAATTGATTTGAATTCCGCCAAGTTTGATATGGGTCAGTCTTTTTGAATAATTAGAATTTTTATTTGTTCCCTCCTTATGTACAATCACAATTCACGTAACGTATTTGATAAAAAAATCATGTTGACTCAGGGAACAGTTTAAAAATGGTTTGATGGAGTTCCTCAAGGTCGGGTCCACAAAACTCTGAGCCATCAAGCCTGTTAAGAACGTCCTATTCTAAACCCGTAACAATTTAGCTTTATGAATAGCCCCTAATTAGGCATCGTTTTATTGAATTTGAAAGTTGTAAAAAAATGTCATGCCTATATTTCATAATGAGGATGGTCCAAAGATTATTTATAGAATTATTATAGAATGGAAACTCTTTCGTGTTTTCTTAAAACACATGGGTTAAGCCAATTAGCTTAGTGTGCTCATTCGAATCAATAACGCTTTGGGCGAACCCAGAACAGAATTACCACAGAAACTTGGAAAATCTGGAAAGTCATGGAATATTGATTTTAGTGGGAAAATTAATTGGGTTTACTTGAAACTGGCAAGGTTCGTTCCAACGTAGCAAGTTAAAAATATATATTTTGAAAGATAACCTAAAATATTTATTCATAAAAAATACTTTAAACATTAACTACTAAATGTCCTGAGAAAAATTTAATTAAGGCAACACTGCTTTTAAAATCTGAAGTTAGTATTCTATCGCCTGCGAATTTTTTCTTTGTGTTGTTATATAGCTGCCAAATTCGGATGCACCAAATGTCTGAACCCAAAAGAGTGCCCAACTAGAAATACCAAGGATCAACTTGATGATATCACAAGCATGTCTGGCATTGATTACGCCTTTGTATGCGTTGGAAGTCGAGCCGCTGCGGTAAGTTTCTATTTCATTCGGATTAAATTTTATCGCTATTCTTCCAATTCGAAATTTGATATCTCATTTTATTGGTTTATCTTTAAGTTGGAGGCCATTCAGTGCTGTAGCCCAAATGGCGGCGAGGTTATCATAGTTGGGCTCGTCGAAGGCGATCTTACTGTTGATCCGAACCAGCTTATCTTCGGAAAAACTCTCAAAGGATCATGGGGAGGCGGTATAATAATCTCATTTAAATTATCAAATATTCTTGTTTATTCGAAAACCATCCAAATTAAGTCAAAATTGAATTTTGAAACCAATGTGATAAACTAGTATCCCGGGTCCTTAACCCCTGTTTGTCACCACCCATCGGAGAGTCAATCCCTATGCAGGGTGTTTCTGATAAGTCTGGCATAAATTAATGAGGATGTATTTTGGATGATTTTGGATGATTTTGAATCGAAAATGCTCAATGATATTTTTCCGTCCGGGCCACTGTTTTTGAGTAATGATTTGAGTGTTTTAGGGATGATCCCTTAATTAAATTAGAGATCATTGTCTTTCAGTTTCTTAACAAAATTTAAGGGGTCATCCGTAAAATACTCTTGACAATCTTATCTTGAAAATAGTTTCCCGGACGGCAAAATGTCATAGAAAATTTTGGACTCAAAATCGCCCAAAGAACACCCCCCTTAATTTACGCCAGGCTCATCAGAAACACCCTGTATAATCTCCTCATCCATATTTTACTATTGAACCTTCACAAGGGGAAATAATTAGTACTATGCCTGGTTGGTTTTACTAGCATAGCCCAAGGTAAACTATCCCCCGAAAATCCCCGAGTATTAAAGACCCCAATTTTGTCTCTTAATGGTTTTTACTTGTGTAAACTGCGAGATTTAACGAAAGAAGCCAACTAAGGGTCATTTTTTTTTTGCGAAAATTGATTTACATGTTGGGAATGAGGAAGTTATCTAAATTATTAACGAAAAATCTAATTAATTAACTTGTTTATTCAATACTAATAGACTGCCACTTCAGGGAAGATATTCCTAAGCTGGTAAATTCTTATTTGTCGGGAAGCTTTCCAACTGACGATTTAATCACTCATAATTTGCCTTTTGAGGAAATAAACGAGGGTTTTGAATTACTGAAGAAAGGAAAGAGGTAAATGAAATAATTTACGCAACGTATTGTATTGAGTTGGCAAAAACACCCATGCTAATCGCATTCCTGTTAAGTTTTCCGCGTCTTTTATTTAAGGCGAATAGAAAACGTGTTTTCATGAATATTACACTACCAAAAATCATGGTTAAAATTCAGTTAAGGTTATCGGGGCCAGGGATAGATTTAATTTTAGAAGTAGGAATTGAGAACAGAGTAATGTGGGCGCGCATCAAAGTCCCGGACCCTCATCCACTGGACGGAGTGGTATGAAAGAAGAGGCGGGTCATAGTGACAGAGGTAAAAAGGAATTACGTATTTTTCGCCGTCCCCGTCAGCAACGTCATCAAAACGTAGTTTAAGTGAACCAATAAGATAATTTAAACTTTTCGTTTCAAGTTGGAGAGAGGGGCTCTATACTGGGCTATAATTCGGACTGAAATAAATACTAACCGTTCTCCATTCCTACTTCTAAAATTAAATCTATCCCTATCGGGGCCGAGTTTTTTCTTCAACGAATTTGTTCCCTTTTTAATTGACAGCGCTAAATTGATTATTTCGCGTAATTATGACGTAATCTGTAATTGAGTTCATGGACTCTAATTGTGATTAGCACCTCGGATCTTGCTGGTTAAATCAAAAAATATCTAAGCTATATGATCTGAAGACGTGTATGTTATGTCTCAAAGAGAATATAACAACTTAGATTAAAACCTTATATTTAGGACATGGATAAAAAATTACTATAGTTGGTAAAAATATTTTTTCCGGTGGTAAATCTATACAATATACTCCATTACATAAGACACCCTAATCTTTGAGATTATGATGTCTTACGAGCGCTAAACAATATCTTGCGGCAGAAAGACGTAGACTGCCAACATTAAGATAATAAAACAGCTTATTAAAGGGAGGGTGAAGAGGAAAGTCAAGTGATTTTTTATCGATTCTTCTACTAATTAAAGGACCATTCTGCGTAGTGAAACATCCAGGAAATACAGTCTCCGAATGATTTTAAAATACAAATTAGGTTCAGATTTTATGGATAATTTGAAATAAGGACCTCCGACCAATCGCGTAAGGCCCTGCCTTCCTGTTAAGAAAAATTCCGTTGCACGCTCTACATATCGTGCCATGATTTTCACATCGCGAGAAACTTTTATTAAATCTCGCGATAAATTTCATTCGGCATGGAGCGTGCCACGAGAATTTTGTTAACAAGAAGGCAGGGCGTCACGCGATTGGTCGGAGGGGCTTATTTTAAAATCATTCGGGGATATTTCCTGGATGTTTCACTAAGCAGAATGGTCATTTATAATTAGTAGAAGAATCGATAAAAAAATCAATTTATTTTCCACATCACCCTCCCTTTAACGTTATAGTGCATTATTTTTCAAGGGTTATAATCATCCAAAAAATCCATTTCTTGAAGTTAAAGAGCCTTAGGACAGTCAAGGCTTAATTATTTTACTTTGGGTTACTGTTTTCTGATTATAATAAAATTTCTTTCCTTATAGCATCCGCACCGTATTAAAATACTAGTTTGGACAGACAACCTTCAAAAAGGTGCCAAGTTTTGATGATCAGAAAAACTAAGATATTTCATTATCTTAATTTATTAAAGTTCAAATAAAATTCTCTTTATCTCGAAGAAGGATGTCTATGAAACGTTCTTAATTAGGGTTTCGGTTCTGTTTCATTTCTATTGCGTAATAAAGTTACAGTACATTTCCGTGATCCCATTTTCATTTTCTATTCAGAACGCTCTATTTATTCAGCCAGTTAAGTTTAGCTTTTACAGCGTTCTTCCACACAATCCAACAATGAGCTTCATCGGAAAGGTTGGTGTACATTTCTCCTTGTTTTCATCCGGAGGGAACCATTTCTATCATTTATTTATTAATGATTTCTCGATTATATTGGGAAAATACTTTGGCAATACGATAACCCGTTTAAGAAACCAAAATATTACCTTTTCGAGTCGAGAGAGGACTATGTACAGTACCTACTTATTTTCCTCAATATGCAGTTATTGCTATTTATTGATAAGTAACTGCTTGTGTTGAAATTAAAATTATTAATTATTCAAGAGATAAGAGTTTAATTCTATTCACAAATCGATTGGCCTGTAAACGCTATCCTTTCGTTGCACCTCAACAATATTCTTGGTTATCCAACATGATGCGTGCCCCTTCCCGGGCATCATACGGATTTTATGTAAAGGCCTATATATTTTTGTAAAATTAATTTCTCAGTAGGTATTTGAAAGTTAATTTTAATAATAATTAAAAAAATATTCCTAAAATAAAAGTAATACTAGTCCAAGACTATCAATCCTTGGGAAAAACTGGGACGTTGTTAACAGTGGTGAAACTGGAACTAGGGAAATCCTGCCAACCCCGATTTTAGCACACTGTAAATGGTAGAGCTTCTACTGATAAAGAGTAATCAGTTTAATATTAAATATATATCGTGTGTACACCGATCATCATCCTGCAACCCATTACGCTAAGTAACACCAGTGTTTTATATAAATCGTTGTAAATGAAATTCTAAATTCTCTTTCAGTCTTCCATAAGCGATTTTTAAAAGTTGAGCTTTGAAAGAAATAATTAAATCATTGCCCTTTTAAAAACTTCTTGGCCCATTAAGATTGAGTTATTAAAATTAAATAAATTAATTAATAGAACTCTGTCATATCCCTAGTAATAGTAACTCAGATAATTCTTTGTTTGTGCCATATGTATAGATGTAGGACCCTTTTAAGGAAAAAGGAACTTAGGAAATCCTCGTTATTATAAATTTATTGGCGTCAACAAAATAAGGTCAAAAAACATAATCACATCTCTCCAAAGTTTTCCTGTTAATTTACGTAGAATTATCTAATGATTTAAACTTGGCTAGCTATCCCTAATAAGTACGAATGAGACGGCCGATGTAGCTGTGGCCTCCAAATGTGCGGTCATAATTAGGTCCTGGCAGAGTACTCCCTTGCATGGAGCAAAAAAAATGGGAGAAGCATTAACTTTTCGTAGCAACGAAGTCATTTCTCGTCCTATGTTAAGTTTGAAGAGTTTCCCTGATTTTGTAATGCAATGGGGAAAGAGCTTGATTACTAGTTTTATATTAACTATGACACGCGTAGTGTTTCGATTTCATGTACAATATTCATTACTCGTCATATATAAACTTTGACGGGTGAAGTTTCGAAGAACGAAGCTTTTTACCTCTCCGAGTGACGATGACGCCAAGGAGAGGTATTACACTGCCTGTGTGTGTGTCTGTTACCGCGTTCGATGTTGGTAAATCGGAGGAAACACGTTCGCAATATCCGGACCGCATTCACAGTTCACAGAAAGCAATATTGACTACTACTTCTTCATCATCGTTTGGGTTAAGATTTACGCGGCGATCGGCTAGGGTTACGAGAAACGTCTAGCCTCCCAATGGTTCACGCAATTGCCGTTTTTCTTATCATTTACTGTGAATCGCCTAATATAAACTAAATTAAAAAAACTATGAAAAAGCTGTTCGAAAACAGTAATGAATTACTATTTTCGAATTTCTGTGAACTGCGAACGTTGACAACTGTGAACCCAGTAACAGACACACAGATACCTACAGGGCAATACCTCTCCGTGACGTCATCGTCACTCGGAGAGG
The DNA here is from genome assembly GCA_019434445.1 of Phalangium opilio. Classification (NCBI taxonomy): domain Eukaryota; kingdom Metazoa; phylum Arthropoda; class Arachnida; order Opiliones; family Phalangiidae; genus Phalangium; species Phalangium opilio. The sequence goes on from JAEQBA010001406.1 coordinate 552,529, forward strand.
TTAAAAGTGGATATTCAAATTCTACTTATCTAAATCCATAAAATAAGCAAAGATAAAACGGAAATTGATTACAGTAATTTGGTCTGACAGTAACCCTTTAAAGATTGTTTCGCGGAATTAATTGTTACATTTTGGTTAAGCGGTAAGTGTCACACGTTAACGTAACTATTCTCAGCCAATAGAATGCAAAGCTGCTGTTTGCTGGAAAGCCGGGGAACCCTTTGTCATCGAAAATGTAACCGTAGCTCCACCCAAAGACGACGAAATAAGATTTAAGGTGAGTTAAAATATTTTTCTCCTTTTTTAAAAAAATTTTCGACTGTAAAATGATGATTTGCAGACTGTGGCTACTGGAATATGTTCGTCAGATGTCAGCATGCAAAAGGGTAGTCCCAGTTTCACTAAATTTCCACTAATTGCCGGGCACGAAACGTCCGCTGTTGTGGAGAGTGTTGGCAAAAATATCAAATCTGTAGCCGTTGGTAATTGCGCTATGAAATTATTTGGCGCCAGTTTATAACTCGGGATGAAATGAAATTAATATATTATATATTATATTAATTGAAAGTTCAGTCAATGAACTTCATTAACTCCTCTGAGTTTCAAACTTAGTGAATTAAATTAGTTAAATCATCCTGTAAATGACAATACAACTATATCCTTTAATAGGGGATGCCATTATTCCAACCTGGACAGTGAACTGCGGTGAATGCGCCCTTTGCAAAACAGGAACACGAAACATTTGCGAAAAGCTATTAACGTAGGTGGAAATACGTATTAGAAATTGGAAAAATATTACTTTTTTTAAGTCCATAAATGATAAAAGACGCTTAGAGCGCAGACGCAAGATGGAAGGCAAAATTTAACCCCCTTGTCTTTCCCTCTTAATCTTACTACACGTTAGCTAATTTTCAACCGTTGCGTATGGTAGTTTCTCCAACATCAAATAGGCTGATTGAATACCAGTGAAATACACATGTAACGCTTTTCTAAGAATGGCACAATTTTACTATATTTTTCTATTAAGTTAGGCTAACATATCTAAGTTAGTCGAATAGAACTTCTATAGCTACACCCTTGAACAAACAAATTCATTTATATGTTTAGGAATACATTTACTGGATCGCTTAAAGACGGAACTACTCCAATAACTTGTAAAGGTCAGAGCGTTAGCCATGGTACTATGATTGCTGGATTTAGCGAGTACAGTGTTATAAACGATGGCTGCTTCATTAAGGTGAACTAATCTATATTTGACTTAAAAGTTAATGAAAATAACACTTTAAGCTTGGCGTCTATAGGTTCCATCGGGAGCCCCATTAGACAAAGTTTGCTTATTTGGATGTTGCGTCCCAACTGGATACGGAGCAGCCAAATACGCGAGCAAAGTTAGACTAGGATCTACGGTGGCTATTTATGGTCTGGGAGCCATTGGTCTCTGCACCGCTCTAGGTTGCAGGGATAGCCAAGCTATCAAGATAATCGGCGTTGATGTCAAGAACGAGAAAAAGGAGATAGGTATAAGTGTATTTTTTTTTCAATTGTCACAGCAGTGCGACATAAAGGTGTCATTGCTTTCGCTATCTTAACGTTTTAAACCTGCCCTTTCAAGCAGAGTTTCCGGCATTGCCCATGTAAAATAATACTTTTAAAATCGTTAAAACATAGACTTGTATAAATGCTACCATAAGTTTATAAGATATGTTCCATAAGCATGACACTTCCTATTCATCGTAATGCTAGAGGCTTACTGAGAGCTGTCTGAGAACGACCCCTGAATTGACTACAATCGGTTGGGCAGTCCATCTTCCTATTCAGTCTGTTTTAAGCTTTTGACAGCGCTTCACCAGGCGTCGCTTTACGAGAATCTATGACGTTTCACCTACGTCACTTCATGACACGCTCTCAGTAACCAGTGACAAACTTGTGGAACATATCTTGTGAACTTGTGATACTACGCTTATTAAGGTTTATCATCTCTTACCTTACACGAGGGGTTTCGCTAAGGGACCTTTAATAAGACAAAATATGAGTTTGAGTGTGAGACTCAATTTAGGCCTAGAGCCACGTCGCATTCGCCAGTGTATCTAACAATCGGTAGCCAGCGAGCATTTACACTTATCCATTGTTAAAATGTTTTCAAGGAATCTTGTTTATATAACTTTTTCAATTCCGTATTCCAAGATGACTATAGGGATTCAAACGAAACACCATTCAAAAATTCTATAGATCCTTTTTACTAAATGTTTGTCTTTATTTAACTAGGGAAAGCGTGTGGGGTATCAGATTTTATCAATCCTTTGGAACATCCAGACAAACCTACGAGTGCCATAATCAAAGAACTGACTAATGGACTTGGTGCTGATTACGTTTTTGTATGCGTTGGAAAAAGCACCGTCATTGTAAGAATAGAAATACAAAATAAATTTCAGTACTTTAGCTTGACTAAAATTTTTCTTTCAGACTGACGCTCTTGCAGCTTGTAAATATAACGGCGGAGAAGTTATGGTCATTGGAATTCCTCCCTTAACTGAAACATTGAGCATGGGTGCAATTGATCTCATACTTGGTAAAACTTTAAAAGGATCCATTTGCGGAGGTAAGGCGAAATAATATTGCGCCAGAATCTGGTCAATACTTCATTGAGAAACTGCCCCTATTGATAGATTGTGAGCCTAAGGAAATGTCGAGTTTGCTTCAGTTATACGTCAATGGCACCCTTAAGACTGATCATCTGATTACCCATGTCTTGCCTTTGGAGAAAATAAACGAGGGATTCGATTTACTCCGGGAAACCAAAAGGTAATGTCAGGAACAGATTTAATTTGAGAAATCGGAATGGAGAACGGTTAGTATTTACTTCAGTCCTACTCATAGGCCAGTATAGAGCCCCTCCCTCCATCACGAAACGAAAAGTTTAAATTGTCTTATTGGCTCGCTTAAACTACGTTTTGATGACGTTTCTGACATGTGCATTGAAAGAACCTAATTCCTTTTTACCTCTGTCGCTATGACCCGCCTCTTCTCTCATACCCCTCCGTCCCGTGGAAGGAGGTCCGGGACTTTGACGCGCGCCCACATTACTCTGTTCACCATTCCTACTTCTAAAATTAAATCTATTCCTGATAAAAATAATGACTCCATTAAGTTAATCCCTTTGCTTAAGTATAACATTCTTTCTTCGCAGCATTCGAACCGTTATCAAATTTTGATTGTTTCACACTGGAAAGGAGTTCAGATTGGCAAACTAAAATAAGAATCTCAAACTCGTAAATTGTAAGATGGGAAACAAACATCGTAACAATAATCTCTACCATAATCCGCTTCACTTATCCGCAAAGTTCCCTGACAGACACCAATTTCTTTCTTATGATATCTAACATAATCTTTCCATATTTTATCTAGTGCACTTAAAAATGTTTATAGTAAACGATAATCAAATGTTTTTTTGTTTTTTTTAAATATTCAATATTTTTTGAGGCAATTATTTAAAAGCGCGTTGATAGTGTTTTTGTAAATATTTATGCAAAAATGTATATTTTTTACAAGCTTGGTAGAGAGACTCTCGCGTTCGTGTTAATTTAACTAGAATTAATATAAAAAATAATTAACAACTACAAAACAAAATTCATAAAAAAATATTAAAAACCCTTCTATACTCTTATTACAATCAATGTAATTAAATAAAAAATATTAAATCCATTCTTTCTTTTATTTATTTTTTCATTATGTTACATTTTTTGACCTACTCGAACCACCTACTTTATCATGTGATAACAGCTTTATTAATCGTTTGATTGTTCATTCCTTTTTCCCTGGTGCCGTGGTTAGTGAATTCAATTTCGGACGTTGGCGAGGCCCAAAAGTAAATTAAATTCAATTAGTTCGGAATTTAATTTTCACAAAGTTTTTTGGAGATACAATAATGAGCTTCGTTGGAAAGGTTAGTACACGTTTGTTATTGCTTTCGTCGGTAGAATAACTTATTTTTGGTATAATTATTAATGTTTTTTTATTATTGCGAATTGCGTTAAGGTGTATTTAAAAATTTACAAAGCGTGTTTAAATTTATTTATTTCTAATTTAAAATTAAATGTCTGCATGGTTCTTCTCGGCGTTAAGATGCATTCGCAAACTATGTTAAAGGTGAAACTGAAAATGGTAGCTGAAGCAGATTTGAGCTTAGGATGTCTTCAGCCACCACTTCAATTTGATCTTTGTCCTATCGCATTTCGAAAGCATGTGCCAAATAGGCCTACCATTTTACTGGTGCATCTTAGGGCCACTTAGTTATTTTCACAAATTATTGGTAGACCTATGAAAATAGCTTTCCGTTATTTTGTGATCTTGTCGTCTTTCGATATTTAACTTTCTTTAGATACGTGTTTAAAATTAAATCGGCGAAAAAATTGTTCGAAGAAAAAATAATTAAGAGTGCATTGCAAAAAATGTTGGAAACGTTCAGAAACTGATTTTCGATGCTGAAGAAAAACCGGTACTCGATAGTGTTAAAACCGGTTCCAACTTCTGTATAGCCGTTTACGCTCGCTTGCAAACGTACCTTCAGCATATACGTTAATAAAGCATATACAGCTTTATCGGCCTACTTGTAACCGAAATTTGAAAAACCTTTTAAAATTATTCCAAGCGAATATGGTCTTTTCTGCTAGACCTTATCTGGACAATTATTTGTCAAGATTTTCCTTGTTGGTGCCATGTGCAGGCGTAAAAAGAATGTACTCTTAGAAAACCAATAATTTTAAGTCGAATATCGTCATTAAAATATGCTCAAAAACACTATCAAAACTTTTTATTCAAATTAACTTATCCTGTTAATTTACATAAAATTATCCAAGGATTTTAACTCGTTTACTAACCGTTAAAATAACGGATAAACTGCTACCTATACCGTAAAATGTAGTTATCATGTCATAAAGGCACTGTCATAAGTAATAGACGGCAAAACTAAGCTGACCGTTGAAAGGCGCGATTGATTTGGGTTATAGGTCAAAGTTCCACATTAACCTAATTATTCTCAGCCAATAGAATGCAAAGCAGCTGTTTGCTGGAAAGCCGGGGAACCCTTTGTCATCGAAAATGTAACCGTAGATCCACCCAAAGACGACGAAATAAGATTTAAGGTGAGTTAATATATTTTTCTAATGGCGTTTTCCTTTGGGCAGATTTTTTACTGCCGGAGGCGCTCGAAAAACCTTTGCGTATTCCAATGGTTTTAGCTCAGTAGTGATGAGACGCTGTGCGTGCTCCATTGGTAAAATTAGCCTTGAACTGCCAGTGCCATGCCAGCACTACTGACTTGCCAACACGGCAATAATAATTCGAAACATGGCGCTTAAAAAGTCCATTGGAATACGATTTCATGGGCTATCGTTTCATAATTATCGTCCGCTCGAACGTCGGCGTGCTAAGTAGTGATGTAATGAACGCGGAGCCATCGTGTAATTATCAGGCATATTCATGTCCCTAGAAAAAAATGTAGATGGCGTTGGTAAAGCCAAGGCCCAGTTGGATATCCGCAAAGATCCCAAAGGTCGAAAAGCAAAGTGGGTGTGGTAAAGTGCATCAAAAATGATCAAAGAATGGCACTGCGCAAGCTCTAAATTGAGTAGAACTGAACTGAACTACTTTTCGGAAGGGAAATTCGGCTTTCACGCTTTTGCTCCGGCGATGGGAATGTGACATTTTTCCAATGGAATATGCATACTACAACATTTATTGTGTCGTCACGATCACGTGATCGTAACACCAATGAATTTACATGGCAAACTTGAATTTATCGGTTCTTAAGGGGCATTTTCCACCCTACCAATCGAATACGCACTTTGTACTAGTATAAGAACGGACTTCTTCCAAACATAGCTATTTCGTACCAAAGTCGAACGAATAGTGTGTTCTATTGAAACAAGATTAAATATGTTTCTGTCATGGGTATATTCCATTGACATTTGAAGTTGTCGATAATTTGTTTGATCCTGTAACAGCATTACGCGAAATTGGGTTTTTTTGCCGCCAGCGCCGGCAACACAAAATTGGCCCAAAGGAAAACAGTATAATTGTACAATTTGTAAAAATATGATTTTCAGACTGTGGCTACTGGAATATGTTCGTCAGATATCAGCCTTCAAAAGGGTAATCCAAGTTTAACGAAATTTCCCCTGATTGCTGGTCACGAAACGTCCGCCATTGTAGAGAGTGTCGGTGAAAATGTCAAATCCGTAGCCGTTGGTAATTACACTTGAAAATTAGTCAACTCGGGGATAGATATAATTTTATAAGTAGGAATGGAGAACAGAGTAATATGGGTGCGCGTCAAAGTCTCGGAAAGGAATTTAGTGTTTTTCGCCGCACCGTCAGCAACGTCATCAAAACGTAGCTTAAGAGAGCCAGTGAGATAATTTAAACTTTTCGTTACGTGTTGGAGGGAGAGTCTCTATACTGGGCTATGAGTCGGACTGAAGTAAATACTAACCGTTCTCCATTCCTACTTCTAAAATTAAATCTATCCCTGGTTAACTACAAATATATTTATCGGCCCGGAATTTTAAAGTATTATACGGCATCGTTTATAGGCGATGCCATTATTCCCATCTGGACAGTTAACTGCGGTGAATGTGGTCTTTGCGAATTAGGAACACGAAACATTTGCGAAAAACTATTAACGTAAATGGGAAAACAAATTAGAAATTAAAATAATGCTACTTTTAACAGCATAAATTTTCTCCCAATCTACGCGTCCTAAATAACTGAACTACAAGTTTTAAAAAGTTGTATTTATTTTTAGGGGATCATTTGCCGGAGTGTTGAAGGATAGAACTACTCGCATATCTTGTAAAGGTCATAGCATTAGACATGGTACGATGGTTGCTGGGTTCAGTGAGTACAGCGTAATACCCGATGGCTGTTTCATTAAAGTAAAATAACCTATTATTGATTAAGAGTTATTCAAGTTAAACTTTAAGCCTTAACTTGAGATTACGTCTAGATTCCATCGGGAGCCCCATTAGACAAAGTTTGCCTATTTGCCTGCTGCGTTCCAACTGGATACTGAGCAGTCAAATACGCGTGCAAAGTTAGACAAGGGTCTACGGTGGCGATTTATGGTCTGGGTGCCGTTGGCCTCTGCGCCGCTCTAGGCTGTAAAGATAGCCAAGCTTCCAAGATAATCGCAATTGATGTCAATGAGGAGAAAGAAGAAATAGGTAATATTTTTCAAGAAGACTACAGATTCAACCGAAAATAAAACCGCATATTGTTATAGATCATTAACCAATTTACTGTCTTGGTTCATTTAGGGAAAGCGTGTGGAGTATCAGATTTTGTCAATGCAAAGGAACTTTGTGGCAAACCCACGAGCGAAATAATCAAAGAACTGACTAGTGGACTTGGTGTTGATTACGTTTTCGTATGCGTTGGAAAAAGCAGCGTCATTGTAAGTATAGAAATACTTTATACATTTGAGTTCTTAGGCTCCACTCAATTGTTTTCAGACTGAGGCCCTTGCAGCTTGTAAATTTAACGGTGGGGAAGTTATGGTGATTGGAATCCCTCCCATAGGAGAAACATTGTGCATGGCTCCAATTGATCTCTTACTTGGTAAAACCTTAAAAGGATCCATTTGCGGTGGTGAGTCAAAATAATATTGCACCAGAATCTGGTCAGAAATTCATCGTCAAACTACAACAGATTGTGAGCCTAAAGAAATATTGAGTCTGATTGAGTTATACGTCAATGGCACCCTGAAGACTGATCATCTGATTACCGATGTCTTGCCCTTGGAGAGAATCAACGAGGGATTCAATTTACTCAGGGAATCGAAATGGTAATGTGTTTCTGAAAGGCATGTCAGAAATTAAGAGGGATGTTCTTTCTTTTGGTGGTTTCGAGTCGAAAATGTAATTTCCATGACATTTTGCCGTCAGGGCCACTGTTTTTGAGTTATGTTTGGAGTGTTTTACGGATGACCCCTAATCCAATCTTAACTTAAATGGTGACCCGGACGACAGAATGTCACAGAACATTTTCGACTAGAAATCGCCCAAAAGAACATTTCTCCTAATTTTTGAACGACCTTTCAGAAACGTCCTGAATAATTTTACATCAAGTTTGTGGTATATTTTGTCGGAAATTAAAGTTGAAGGGCGGCTCCGTTGGTGCCCCTTAAAAATTACTCTTCTACCACACAGTGGCTATGCTTGGTAAAGGCTAGTTAAGTCAAAGCCAGGAACCAATCAGACCTAATGAATTAGGTCTGATTGGTTTCTGCCTTTGGCAAGAAAAAATTCGTATCCAGAAGGTTAACCAGAATCCCATCATCCTTGCCAGAATGCTAGGGGTGATAATGGAGCCGCCTGTTGCTTTAATATGTCTGTTAGTAACGCTTTGACACTATTAGTTACGGTTAACTTTAAGTAACTAAGTCACCATTGGCTCGACCTTGGTACGAACCTAAAACCGTTTACTTATTATACGTATAATCAAGCTTAAACGATTATATATGAAGTTTATAAATAGACAACTGCGGAATGCAAGATTAAAATATACGTGTTTGAAATTGAAAACCCGATCTATTACAGGCTAACAACTAACTCCATTTTGCTTTGTTATATCGTTCTATCGTTCTATCATTATAGCGTTCGCACTGTTATAAAGTTTTGAACGTTTCTCAATGGATAGAAGAAGAAGAATCCCCGCACTTAAATAAGAATTTAAAACTGTAACTTATAGGAACTAAATAAATTAATGAAGACTAATTTCCCTCTTATGAGATTTAACATTGGCTTAAAATATTTTAGCAAGTGCGCAAGTGTCTGCCTTTTTGTTAAGAAAAATTCCCGTGGCACGTTCCGTGTTGAATTTTTCACGAGATTTGATAAAATTAGGCGCGAGACATGGAACGTGCCACGAGAATTTTGTTAACAAAAAGGCAGGGTGTTACGCGATTGGTCGGAAGTCCTTGTTTAAAATTATCCTTAAAATCTAAACCTAATTTGAATTTTAAAATCATTCGGAAGTATTTCCTGAATGTTTCACTATGCAGACAGGTCTTAAAATTAGAAGAATCGATAAATATCACTTGATTTTCTACTTCACCCTCCCTTTAATGTGTTTGAGAATTTTTGAGAACGAGCTTTTGTATTTTATTTCTGGCGGCCTCCCTTAAAGAAGGTAGTATTTTTTCTTGTAGGTGTCTCCTGTCTTAGGCTGTTCCGTTGCAATGGTGATAAGCTCGAAAGTTATCGGGTTTTCAAGTTATTTTATAACAGGCCTGATTAGATATGATTTCTTGGAAATAATATACTTCAATATATTTATAAAATTTTACTTCTCTCTCGTTGAAGATATCAGTTTAAACAGGATGTTTCACCACTACCAACGAGATATACAAGGCCCATACGGGCGCCATTTTTTTATTTTATTTCCTTACCTTTAAATCACCAAGATTCTCCGCTAGAGGCGCGTTTTAAATCTAAAAAAATTACGTAAACCTCACGTAACCAGCTGTCTGCTCTAAGTTTCGAGCCTCGAGCGAGGGAGCGCGGCGGGATTTCATGTGAATTAAGCCTAATTAGTAAGTGTATTAAAGAGACTAAGAAACTCCATCTATCAACCACACAAGTCAAATATATATAATACGAATAACGAGGGTGAGGGACCCCCTTCGAAGTGAGCGTACATGGGCCTTGTATATCTCGTTGGTAGTGGTTTCACACATGTTTTTTACGTGCCTTTTAACAAGTAACAATTTTTCCAAAGGGATTTCAATAAAGAAACCCTGGCAATGTTATTTAGATCTTCCTAGCGCTTACTTAGTGAGTTATTTTATTTCAACCATAATAAGTAATTTCTTCATAATATTGCCATAATGTCGCCACCCTATTCTTCCGCAATACATTTCGTGAAGATTTATGGTTTTTTCAACGATGCAGCTTTCAAACTCAATTCAACAACACTATAAATAATTTACCACACCATTTTCGGTTCTAATTGTCAATCATTCCGTCATTGCTAGGCGAGATGATTGTTTCTTAAAGGGTGGGTGAAATTGAAAATAAAGTGATTTTTATCGATTATTCTACTAATTACAAGACCAATCTGCATAGTGGAACATCCAAGAAATAACACCGAATGATTATGAAATTACAATTAGTTTGTAATTTCATGGATAATTTTAAATAAGTACCTCCGACCAATCGCGTAAAGCCCTGCCTACTCCGTGTCGAATGAAATTTATCGCGAAATTTGATAAAATTTGGGCAAGATGTGACAAACGTGGCGCGAGACATGGAGCGTGCCACGATAATTTTGTTTAAAAAAAGCAGGGAGTTACTCGATTGGTCAGAGGTACTTATTTAAAATTGTCAAGCTAATTTGTTTTTAAAATCGTTCGAAGGTATTTCCTGTATGTTTCACTATGCAGATTGGTCTTTTAATAATCGATAAAAAATTCCTTGATTTTCCTTTTCGCCCTCTCTTTAAGGAAGGTTTGTTCCTCCGATCTAAGTAGTTTTGCATATAAACAGAATGGACGTTCCGAGCCGCTTTAAAACCATATTACTTCTTGGAGGTAGACGGTAATAGTTAGCGCTGTAGGTTAGCTGTGGCATAGGGGCTAGCCACCACCCCTCTAGCAATGTAAAGGAACCCACCTGTAAATAAGCCACAGGCTTAGTGTGGAAATCCCTTCATAGACAAACCCTAGATAATTGCAATTATGCTAAATAGGTTAAGAAAGGCTTGTTTCTATGTTATAGGGGTTTCGCGGGAAAACGGGAAATGTGCAATTGAATAGTTTCCGGAAATTGATTTACTTTAATTATCTTCATCAACCTTGAGTTGCATACTTATTGTTCTTCGTTGGTTGGGGAAACATTCTAAAAATCTTATATATAGCAAAGACGGAATGATTCACATTCAGTATACCATACTCCGAAAATACTCATACTTATTGTTGTTATGTTACATATGTTGTTATTATTAACTCTAAATTGCAATACCTGCGGCTTCCCAAAAGAGTTAAAGAATTACTGATAGCTGTAGCTTCGTAGATAAGAATAAGATTCATAAAATACATGAAAGATAAGGCGGTAAGGCGCTGATATTCTGCTTGTGGGTGGGTTTGTATTTTTTGCAAAGTGTTTGTGAAGCAGATACACGAAAAACCAGTGTGGCTACGGTCTACCGCTACTCCGTTCTTGTATTGGGGAAAACAAGATGGACGAGCCCATAATTAAGCCCCATCGTTTATGTACTCTCGCTATCTGTACAATAAATTTTCTTCTAGTCAAATATCGCCTAGGAGGAGGGAGAATTAAATTTTTCTTTGGCTTCCTTGTACAGTACTTGGCATGTCATTTCAGACGACTTGATTGGTTTGATCACGAGTTTTTCTCCGCCAAACCTAGAAACGATGAAGTAATTCCCTCCGTGAGTCTGTCTTCTGCTGCCAAAGATTTCGATCAGCACATTATCCGCTTTGACGGTTAATTTTAACAAATATTTAAAACTACCAGCCTAATAAACTATTATTTATGTACGTTTCTAGTAAAATGTTAATGCAAGGGTTTATTTAGGATTGTGCTTATTTTCTAAGATTTACAGAAAGAGAAAAAAATGTATGCTAAGCTAGAAATGGCGCCTTATAGTGCGGTGGTCACCGCATCCCGCGAACATAGAATTTATCAAGCATTTCTCAAGTTTATGAGGCGCTCTTCGTAACTTTATAGTGTATGCGTGACACTGTATAGCCTTAGATAGTTGTTGGGTGCTGTACAACTTTAGCACATTGGAAACCACACAGAGTAATGCGAAATTATTTTTGCCCTTGGTTACATCGAAAAGGCTTATGCTGGACAACCGTATCCACTGCCAGCTCGATAAGAGAAGAGTGAATTACATTTTTACCTTTTTAACAAGTATCTCACAACAACCATTTCTGACGCTGACTGCAAGTCTGATTTAAAGGACAGGAGCTGAATGCGAGCCTAATACAGGGTGGAAACCTTAGTCGGCAACCATTCAGAATTTCTTCAACTTGTCACGTGAATGGGAGTGTCTTGCGCTTGTATTGCAATTAATTGAGTAGTCGCAATACCTCTATTTGAAATATGATCACTTCAATTCATTGGCAAATGTTTTCACCCTGTTTATATGTTCGAAAGTATTTCTTTCTTAGTGTCGGACGGATAGGGAAAGCTGGCTGGGAAAGAGTGTTGGCCGGTAGGATCAGAGTGGTAGCGATTTTGTATTCAATTCGAAATTTCAAAAAAATCTTTCTTTGTTTTCGCCACAAGAGAATTATCTTCCCTTGTGGTTTCACACGTAGCTAATAAGATTACGTAAATGTACCACTTCAATATTAGATCTCTTGAAAATATCGAGATAAACTAAAAGTTTGATTCCTATTATCTTTGTCTTTGATTTTATCTGCTTTTTTTGCGTATGTTATATAAATTTTGTTCTCAAAAGTCCTTACGAATTTTTATACGTTAGTTGAAAATGAGCCACGTCACTTTCTGAACACTTGAGATAACACTAAAGAAACATAAGGTTTTAGTTCAGGATTCTAACCATATAAAAGGTTTTTTTACGGCATTATATTCCGGAGATTCTCGAAGTAGACAGTTCACTGACGGGCCATGTAATATTTTATAAATTTTCCGCCGGTAACATTTCAACATAATTAGCCAGAGTTTGTACTTTGTAAAAGGGTTTATTTTGCCAAAGATTAAATCATTCAATATCCGCACCTGAACTCGTCCTTTAAGGTAGTTATATATTTAAAATTTCGAACTATTTCATTGCAACCGAGTTGAAACTTAATTTAACGGTTAGGAGAGCTGAGGCCGAATGAAACAAGATAGTTTTAAATTCATAAGTGTATTATTTGCAGAGATAACTGACTCTTTCTAGTCATGGAAGTGATGGAACGCAGCGCTTTGGGACGCTCCGGCTACTTGGGCGCATATTACGATGCGCGTGAAGACAAATTTTGCCACGGCTCACTCTTCAAGACGTTCAATATACCTGACACTTGCGTCAAGCAAACTGATGTAAATTTTTCCAATATCGAATACACTTGCGACGACTCTTATTCGGAAAGGTTCAAAAAACTCGACGTCAACACTGAACTACGAGCCAGTCTCTTCGCTGGACTATTAGACTTGAACGGATCTGGAAAGTACTTGAAGCACCATAGAATAACGTCCAGAAGCATCAAGGGAACGGTTTTATACAACATCCGAACTAAAGAAGAAAAAATCAATATCAATGATGAGCAACTGAAGGCTTACATTTCCCTGGATGGCCTAGAGTCGGCTGCACAAACAGCGACTCACTTTGTTGGCGGTATAGTCTGGGGAGCCAATACATTTGCCTCGATAGAGTACAGCGAGTCACGCGATAACGATTTCACCCCTATATCTGGAGACTTGAAGGCTCAGTTGAAATGGTTCATTGCTAGCTTTAATGGTTCCGTAGATACTACTTGCGAAAACTCCAATGAGAATACTTCCAGCCATTTTCAGGTTTCAGTTTATGGTGATTTCATTCCGGGTCACGAGGAGCTCCCTAAAACTAAAGAGGAGGCTTTAGCCTTAATTCGCAAAACCCCAAAATACGTTGCGGAGTGCAACGATGGGAAGGGTAAGCCGATTACGTTCACATTATATCCAGTAATTGACGTGGTCAAAATGATGAAACTTCAACTGGTAACGAATGCCGTGGTGCATGCCATTGATACCTCGTCGGTTTTGGAAATTGAACAAACGTTCAACGATTTATTGTTGACTACACAATCCTTCAATGATTTTTACGAAGATATGACGTCCCCGTTGGCACCTTATTTTTCATCATCCGTGATTCAAGAGGTTTCTACCTATAAAAGTAACCTTGAAATTGCAACGAATCAGTTGAAAAGCAATATACGTGAAGCCTTGGCTTTGGCACGGACGGATCCTAATCATTCTTCCGCTTTGCGAAGCGTCGTCTGCAAATTCTTGCATACCGAATTCTGTCCTGTCAAGATACGCCAGTTTATTGACAAGTGGAACTTGGGTGGAGTACTGGAGAGGTTGCAGTTCATAAAAGATATTCGTGCGAAAGGCGCCATTTATTTGAAGTCCTGGCAATTTGGAGTTGCTTCGGTACGCAACAAAGAAATTTCTACGCCTTAGTGTTTCGCGAGGAAGATCAACTTTTTACATCGGAACTTTGGAAGGAAAACTACGACCTTTTCTTTCGACTACTGAATGAGAAGGACGATGATGAGACCTTGAACTCGCGCTTCTACATTGTTGAAATGATCGATAAACCGCAGAATAGCAACCTAAAAGCCGTTACCATCTACCATTGCGTCGAAAACCTCATTAAAACCGAAGATTTGTGTCAAAGATTGAAAGACAAATACGCCTTTTCTTTGGCCAAAAGTCGCGAGTTTAATATTTGTTATCGCAGACCGACTAAGAGTATTTTATTGAAGATACGTTGTCCTGGTTCAATTTACGCCAATTGTGGATATGATCTGCTTAAATGGAAATGCGAGAAGGATCAATGTAGGGCCGACTTGTATTATGGTTTCGACGGCTTCCTATACTGTAAATGTGGAAAGGCCATAGTCTCTTCTTTCTTCTTCAAATGTACGGACAAAAATCACGGGACCAAATGGATTCGCTTTGATAGGGAAGACGATGTCATAAAGATGATTAGGGAACTTACTCCCCCTGAAGAGATCAATATCCTGGTGCTAAGAGAGAGTGGTGTAGGAAAAAGCACCTTCATAAATGCAACATACGCCAATTACCTAACCTACTCGAACCTCGAGGAAGCCGAGGCTAACGAGCTGGTAGCCTTGATACCAACGTCTTTTACCGTGACTGACGAAGATTACACGGAAAAACGGATTCGATTTGGAGAGAACAACAATGAAAGCGGTGAAGAGGGCACTTCTCAGACGAAAACGTGCCGAAGTTACACCTTCCCGTTCGGTGAGCGACTAGTACGACTCATTGACACTCCCGGTATTGGGGATTCGGCGGGCTTTGAAGCAGATTTGGAGAATTTTGAGAATATTCTCGGCTATATCACCAACTATTCCGAACTTCATGGAATCCTAATCCTATTGAAACCGAATAATTCAGTTATTTCGCTAATTTTTCGGTTCTGCATACAAGAACTGTTATGCCATATTCATCGTAACGCCAGTGAAAATATCGTGTTCGTGTTTACGAACTCGCGAGGGACTTTATACCGACCGGGTGATACCCTGCCAGCGTTAAGAAAGTTATTACAAGAAATCGAAACTCGCTCATCTCATGTTCAAATCACATTAAACAATTCAACAATTTACTGCCTCGATAACGAATCCTTTAGGTTTCTAGTGGCAATCAAGAGCGGGGTGACCTTCTCCGAGAAAGAAAAGTTGGATTTTAAAAATAGTTGGGAAAAATCAGTCAACGAATGTTCTAGGCTATTCGAACACGTCTCCAAAGTTAAACCCCACCCAGTTCAAGATACGCTCTCGCTGAACGAAGCGCGGAAATTAATTATCTTCTTGTCAAAACCTTTATGCGATATCTCACAGAATATTCAAACGAACATCGTGAATATTGAGGAACAAGAAACAAAGATACAGCAAGCGGGTGAGGATATTACTAAGCTCGAAAAGGAACTTTACGTACCTGACACCGTCTTAGTACAAGTAGATTTTGATAAACCCCGTACAGTGTGTACTTCTGAGAAATGCCGCGGGTTTCGAAACGATTCCGATGGAAAACCGGTCGTTCATTACAAAACAGTTTGTCACAACCCTTGCAAGCTTTCAAACACCACGCCTTATATACTTAACAACGCGAGCCTCCTCAATTGCGATGCCATTATTGGCCAAAATTGTAAACATTGTTCATGTTCGTACGCAGTACATATGCATACGTACTTCGACTATATAGAAAAGCCTGTAAAAATTGTTAACGTCAGTGTTCAGAAATACATCCGCAATAAAGAGGACTTGAAGAAGGAGAAGATGAAAATACTGATTGAATGTCAAGAGAGACGAGCAAAACTGGAACGCGAACAAGAAATCATTACGCAGGCCAGTGCCAAGTTTGCCCATTTCTTGAAGGTTAACGCCATCACTCCTTACAACGACGCTCTAAAGGAATACTTGGAACATCTAATTCACGTCGAGAAACAGAAAATCGCCATTGATCCCGAACGACAGAGGGTTGTGGAAGAGCTGATAAAGATGCTTGGTGCCTACAACTCAGAAGTAGCTATCATGGAACAAAACTTCACAGCTGCGGGGAATGTTTCTTGTCAAATCACCCCGGACATGATTAACGACATAGTTAAGGACTTGTACGGGCTGGAAATCACGGGTCGCTTAATCAAATCCGCGGTTGAGACTCAACTGTCGGCTAGAACAAAACAAGACTGCTTTTTTAGCGAGAAAATGTACGTTCCGACAAGAAATTACTGCGAACATGACTCTAAACACAAGGGTCAAAGTAGCAAGGAGAAGAAACCCGGTTTTGTCAAACGATTCACAAATACACTTCAGAATGTGCTTTTTTCTCCTGGCGAAGAACCGTCCAAGATATTTTGGGCTTAAATGAATCGGGATCAACTCCAAATATTCTTGTCTCCGGAAATTCCTAAATCTTGTCCACTTTGTAACGTTTTCTTTTCAATAACGAAATTTTATCGAGCAAAATTTATCGATTAAAAAAAAGAAAGAAATCATATGGTATTTGAAAACAAAATGGCAAATCCAATATATAATTCACTGTTTCTTGTTAAATTTTTAAAATATTACTATTCTAAATTTTCATATTCATTGTAACATTTATGAAAATAAATTTAACAAGACTTCAAAACTAATATTTTTCTTCAAATACGCATAAATGAAGGAACCAAGCCTTATTTCCTATATGGAGTGTTGCGGATGTTCCGCAGCGAATTGGCACCCCCCTGCCACCAATTTCCCCACCCTTGGCCACAACTGTTCCCAGAACATGGTCACATACCTTTTAAATCCTCATTATTCGCCTCAAGTATGGTTTCAGTAGTAGCGTAGGAAATATGAATTGGATTCCAAAACAATGGTTACAATAAATCTTGAAATCTCCCATCAAAGAAACTAATTGACAAATGAACTTGGTGTTGATTACGCTTTTCTATGCGTTGGAAAAGGCAGCGTTTTGTACGTATTAAATTTTAAGTTCTTAAGCTGTATATTTTCTGGGTTTCAAACTTGATTATATTGAAATAATTTTTCAGACTGACGCTCTTCCGGCTTCTAAATCTAAGGGTGGAGAAGTTTTGATGATGGAAACGCTTCCATGGAAGTCCAAAAAGGATCCATTTTGCGGTGGTAAGGCAATAGTAAATTGCACCACAAGTCCAGAAACTGGCTAATATTTCATTTAATATCGAATCTGGTTGAATTATACGTCAAAAGCACCCTGAAGACTGATCATCTGATTACCCATGCCTTGCCCTTGGTTTTTCTTTCCCTGGTGGCGCTGCTAGTGGCTATGAGAGAAATATATATAGGGTGGCCTGACTCTCTTGGGTGCAAATTTTAGTTGAGGCTCTCTTTTTTATCACGGGTTTTCCTCCAGCTAGCTCCGACTTGTATTTTTTACCTAGATCACGCGTAAATTTTCCACTTCTAACCCGAAATTTTGATATTGTTACGTTTCGAAAGAAAAACAGGGCGAAGCACGAACAGGTTTTTAACAGTAATTGTAAAAGCATGCCATGTATCAAGGGCCATCAGGGATAGATTTAATCTTAGAAGTAGGAATGGAGAACAGAGTAATCTGGCGTGCGTCTAAGTCCCGGACCCCCTACCACGGGACGGAGGGGTATGAAAGAAGAGGCGGGTCATAGCGACAGAGATAAATAGGAATTACTCGCCGTCCCCGTCAGCAACGTTGCTGTCATCAAAACGTAGTTTAAGTGAGCAGCCAATAAGATAATTTAAACTTTTCGTTACGTGTTGGATGGAGGGGCTCTATCCTGGGCTATGAGTGGGACTGAAGTAAATTTCTAAAATTAAATCTATCCCTGGGACCATCAAATGAGAAACGCGCTCTTGTATGAACGATTTTGGGGGAGAAAATTAGAGAATGAAATTCTCGTCTGGTTCTCGTGTTTCATACTATAGGGAAGGATTTCACGGCAGTAGTGTATTACCAGGTTGTTATCTGCAGGAGCAGTCCACTATAGACATAATTCAATCGTAAGTAGTTCATCTAATAAACGTCTGACTATACCATAAATTGATAAGATATGTTCCATAAGTTTGTCACTGTGAGAAGTCATAGATTCTCGTAAAGCGACGCCTGGTGAGGCGCTGTCAAAGGCTTAGTACAGACTAAATAGGAAGATGGACTGCAAAACCGAGTGTAGTCAATTCTCGCTTGTCGTTCTCGAACTAGCTCTCAGTAAGTCTTTTTATAGCATTACGAAGTATATTAAGTGTCATACTTATGGAACATATTTTATAAACTTATATATATATACTAAAAAGATCATTTCTTTGACAGGCTAACAAATAACGTTATTTTGCTTTCATTTTACCATAGAATATGCACTCTTATCAAGTATTGAGCTTTTCTCGCTGAACAAATGTTCACATTGGCGCCCTAAAATAACAATCTGAAACTTTTTTTAACATGGAAGCTAAATAAGTTAATTGATAAGCACAAATTTCCTTGATATTATATCTCAAATTGGCTTAAATTTCATATTTTACCAAGTGCGCTTAAAATAGACTCATTTCAAATGTCGAGTGTAAAATAGTCTGGTGATTTCCAACTTGTTTTCTTAATACGAAACTTTCGGTATGTGGCTAGAAAGACTTTAGATATGGCTATGAACAAAACCATTTTGGTGGACTGGTAACCTTGAAGCCCTATCTAAAGTCTTTGAACCCACATACAGGATGTTCCGTTTTAACCCAAAGCACACGAGACAGTGGCCCCCTTTGAATAAAGTAAATAATAAACAACACTTTTAAAAATATTCAACATTTTATGAAACAATTGTTTAAAAGCGCGTTGACAATGTTTTTGTATATATTTATATAAAAATGTATGTCCGTTACTAGCTGTGTCCTTTCTCACTCTCACTTTCATTCTTGTATGAAATAGAGTCTATATTAATTTAACTAAAATTAACTATTTGTCCTTTCGATCATAAATTTTAAAGGACAAAACAAAATCCATAAAAAAAAATATTAAAACCCTTATCTACTCCTACTCGTATTACAATCAATATTTTATAAAAATATTGAACCATGCTTTCTTTTGTTCATTTTTTTTTCATTATATTACATTTTTTGACCTACGCGGACCACTTGATTCAAGTCAACGCGTTAGTTTTTTGTTTGTTTTTTTCAATAAAAATATAAAATGATGTACAAAAAAAATTAGCAAAAGCACTTCATCACGTGATAACCGTTTTATTGTTCGCATGCCCGTTCATTCCGTTTTTCGTCGGCGTCGTAGTTGGTAGCTGTATACAATTGCCATCTTCAGTAACGGTTGTTGGTGACGCCTAGAAGTATAAAAGAAATTACGTTTAATTGCCTAAAGTATCGACAATGCAAGGCTACTTACTGGATTCGCGTTGTTACCCTCCTTAAGGTAAGCTGGATTTTCGAAAGATACTCCAGATTCTTGTTTTTGTATCCTCTTGCGTTTTAAGTACAGGATTACTGAGATTACGACTAACATCGTTAAAATTATGATTACAACTACGGCTATAACCGCTTTTACAGCCGCGCTGGTTTCGCCTATTAGCGCTCTGGGTCTTATACCTGGACCTGTAATGTGTGAATTCAAAATTGATTAATTAACGTTAGAAGATTTTACGGACGGTTTGAGGCCAAAGCCTGCGCATAAGTCCAAATACACTTTCAGCGAAATAGGCCTATCTATTAACTCATTTCGCGGGTGGCTTGAAGCCCTTCATCTCTGCTTACCTCCCCCCGGCAACATATGGATATTATTTAAATGCCTATTGCTGTAAACCCCTTTAGTATTTGCACGCTTTCGTCACCAATGTTGCATAAATTCTGCTCAGCACCGTGAGACGGATCATTCTAATTAAAGGGACTGGCCGAAGATATTGGGGGTCGAACTGTTGCTTAGCATATTGCTACCCGTCCACCGCGACGGTGGCACCATTCCTTATGGCAAAAGAGCTGGTTCGTTTTCCCTTCCCCGGAATTAAGGGCGGGCTTCACCCTGTGCCCAACAGCTCCGGTGAGCCCCATTTAAGCTCTGTCTATACTACTTTCCCATTTTCAACTATTGACAAAAGATTTATCTATTTACCATTTATGGAAACCACAACTGGATCAGTGTGTACGCTAAGGCCATAATGGTTGCCCGATTTTATAGCGACTTCGTACATTTTCCCTTCTTCTAAGTTTTCCAAGGTCATAAAAGCTTTATTGGTTTCATTCTGTCAATGTTATGATATAAAGGATAATGTTATTGTTCTTCACTTAGAACCAGAATCACACTTGTGGTATAATGCTTACTTTAAATAGAGACCTTGATCCAACAGGTCGCCAAAACACTCTGTACCACTGAACCGAATCTGGATTCTTTTCTGGTGGTTCCCAATGAACCTCGAGCATGTTTGTTTTCATTTGTTTTACTTGAACGTTTAATGGAGGTCCAGGAAGGATAGCTATTTTAAGTAATTAAATAAATACAAAGTTCTATGTCCACATTCAACCATTTCAACGCGTTGAATGGCTAAGCCTCACCTTTGCCTTCTTCGAAGCACATAATAATTTCTCTGGCAGCGACTAGAGCGCACAATGGGGCATTAGGAACTGGATTTCCCATGCACCATCTTCTGCATTTACGAGGTACCGATTTGTCTCGGCAACATTGCCTGTGATCTCTGCCATCAGCCGCGCAGAACATAAGTTTATTTAAATCCTGCACGCATTCGGGTTTGTCCAACGCTCGTTGAATGTCGATATCGAATGCACAAGCGTCCATGCAACCGCTACTGACCTTCTGCTCTTCGCAGCAAACTACACAAAACAGTGATGATTTTACAACTAAACATGTTTGTCTCTAAAATACACGATCAACTTACGAGAAGTATTTCGACTAGAGTTAGATGCCACTCTAACTTTAGCGCTACTGACAGATCTTCCCAATTGGTTCTCAGCTACGCATAGATAATCGCCCGTATCATCCTCTTTGATATCCATTATATTTAGGGTTGCAATATAACTGGCTTTTAATTTCGGGTTGACTGTATTCTCCATTTGCGTCTTGGGTGATCTTTGTATCAATCTCTCTTTGTTGGAACCTTGATACCATAAAACCCTTGGTTCTGGGAAACCCTGAATTTGACACTGCAATCTCAAACTTCTGCCTTTTGTTATCTTTATGTCCGGAATAACTGCTTCCGCAGTAGCTGGAACTAAAGCGAAAGAAAAAGTTTGAATTTGTAGTTATTTTATGATGTATTAATTTATCGTTAGAATTATTATCATTGAACTGAAACCATTACGTGTTTTGAGGAGGATACTTACAGCTAACGTGAATTTCTAAGGCGCTGTATGCACCTTGTCCATGCCCGTTATCGGCAAAGCAGGCTGTGTTCGTGACATTATGATGTATATTGGTAATTGTATGAGCCACGTGATGCTGAATCTTTTCAACTACAACTTCTCCATTTATATAAAGTGAAACAGTGGGGGCAGGTGTACCCAACGCTATGCACATAATTGTTATGTTTCGACCTTCAACAATGGGTCCGGCAGGGATAAGTAAAGGTGGGTTAACGAAAGCCGGAGTGGGTGCCTCCGTCCAAGCCAATAGGATTTCAGATAAAACGCTGTGACTGTGCCTATTAAATGGAAATTATATAATTAGTCTTAATATTGTTTCTTAGGAAGAGATAAAACTAAAAATGACATTGACAATAACAGCTATAGTTTTTCCTTTTTCTGTGTTATTTATGATTACACGATACAACTTACCCTTGAGCATTTTGCGCCCTAACAGCGATGGCATATTGCGTACTAGCCGTCAGGTTTACAATCTCAGCGCTGGTGAACATGGTGTCCTGCGTCATACCCGCGTCTAGTAAAGTTCCGCTTTGAGACACTGGTAGGAAGTAGACTGTGTACATCACTGTCGCTTCCGGAGGTAGGTGGTTTGGTGGAAGCCATCTAATGGCTATCGTTTGGGCCGTTTCGTCGATGACTTCTAACGAGTGTGGCGGACCAAGGGCGCTGTTTATTTCCGTTTCGTTTGTTTCCGAATCAGCTGGTATAAGAATAAGTACTAGAGATGGTTGAGAGAATCCGTGCTCGTTTCCGGCCACTACGTAGAAACTATACGGTGATCCTGTTTGTAGATCTTTTACTACTACTGACGTGTTTGTACTGCAGTTTATGCTCTGTGGAATATTATATTTTGTTTAACTTTTAGAAAGTTACATAGATTTTTACAATTTGTCAATCGAATTTTGATCTATGGCGCAATTAACATTAGAAACCCTAACAACAGGTTGCGCTTCGTGATTAAAAGGTTATCTCAGATTTATCCCCATTTATGAATTTGTTATCGAAATATCTAGAGTTCAATATGAAACTATTACCTCTCTTCGATTTCAAATTTGTCCTTGAGCTATTGATCAAAATTCTTGATAACATCGAATATATTTAGACAATTTTTTGACGCTAAAATACCTGTTGGTAGACTAGAGGGTGGGCCGGTATTCCGTGTTGTACTTGACTATACCGAACCTGGTAATTTTCGGCGTCCGCTCCGTCTGATGCGGGATTCCAAGATAATTTAACGTAGTTTTTACCCAGAGATGTTGAATGAAAGTCTTGAGGTATACCGGGTAATAGATCCACCCCTTCCATCATGCACTATTATAAAAAAATATGAAAAGCTTATTGGGCGTTTCACTTTTATAAATTGCGAGATACGCTCGACCAAGCGTCACATACCTGTAAAATATTCCCCACGTCTAAGCTACAAGTTTGCGCTAAGTTAAACTGGTTCGTTGACAAGGAGCCCGCACACATAGGCATGCAATCCCAATTGACGCTTCTTCTTTTGCAGCAAGGGGTGTGGTCCCGGCCGGCGGCCGCGCATCTGATTAGGATGTCTAGCTGATGAACGCATCTTGGGCCCAGACTGTACATATCCGTTAATTTAACCTAGAAATTATTTTATTTTTAGGAATGGAATGACACTTTAACGACAGACTACCTACATCGTATGAACATAATGGTAGACAATCTTCTTGAAGGCCAGCGGACACGCAACAGGCTGTCTCATTGTACCAACGATTTTGTCTGTCGTTATCGGATGCTTTAGCTATCGTCGATGTTGTGAAGACGACTTGCGTTGAGTGTTTACTAGTTCCGTATTTGTTTGTGGCCACAACGTAGCTCTCGTACCTATAAGATACATAAGAGACTTAAGACTTCGAACATTTTCACTGAACATTATGGACGACTTACTGTACACCCGGAATCAGACCATCCAGTAGATACGGTGACTTGACACCAAACACAGCGTGATATTCACCATCTTGATCTTCAATTTCTCTCCAGTGTATGTTGTAATTCAAAACGGTTTCCCCCAGTGTACTACAATATACAGTGTAACCAAAATGCTTCTATGGAGTCGTTCAAAAGGACTTTGAAACTTACGCTGGTTCTTTCCAGTGCAACAACGCCCATTCTGAGTGAATAAGTCTGACTTTGTAGTCTTGTGGTTCACTGGGTAGAACACCGTAGTGCTCCAAGAGACAGTTTCCGTATGACTCCATGTGATCCAAACAGACAAAATGGCGGTAATCGACTCTCGTGACTTTACCGCGACAGAAATCCAGGCATACTTCGGGTACGTCTCTCGTTTTGCAACAAGGAGTGTGGTCTACGTCGCCAGACATGCATTCGAAGGTCACGTTAGCCCAAGGTGCACATATCATTACATCAGTTAATCTTTGAAAAACGGTAAGATATACATTTCCTTATATTGAACAGCGTCTTAAAGTCCTTTAATTGTAAGATTGTATTTTGGTTGCGACCGGGATTTATAGTACTATGCAAGCACATTAAATTGTTTAAAAGCGAAGGACGAATCGTACGAATAAGCAAAAGCAACTTTTCATAAGACAGAAAGTATACTGTTTAAGTGGTATGCTTGCACAATATGAAACTCAATACGAAACCGCTTAGATTCGTTTCACCAACACAATGCCCACTTCTCTGACTTGGTGTAATTTAATGAAGTGCGCCTGATATATATTCAATTACTGTTTAAGGTGTAGTCTAGATCAATGATAAAATGCACAGTGACCAAATACTATAAATTAGCATCTGATAGTTAAGAAAAAACGTACTGCTTCTGAGTCTATGAGAAATTTTGTTTTCAATCCGCAGAAACTCATGACTAGACGTTAACTACAAACAAATGCTCTTTATAAAGCGTTTGAGAGGATATGTCCTGCTGAGTTTCAGTAATAATAATAATGGGCTATTCGCTACAGCTATTTATTCGCGTTCTGATTTTTAAGTGCATTGTAAGAGTCAATGTTATTACCTGATATGATCAGCTTTGGTCAAATCGCACATATTGTCCAAACAACGACCCATTTTGACTCCTTTATCCTCGCAACACTTCTTGATATCGGGAACGGTCAAATTCGCAATAACCGCATCGGGGTCTGGAGTAACGTTAGAAAAGTTCTTAGGCAATGTCATCGTTCGAACGGCATAGGTGGGAAGACTGTGTCCTTGATCGTTCTTTGACGTTAAGTGGATCTCGTATACCGTTTCTGGGTCCAAGTTTCTAAGTACGTGTCTAGTTTGATTACTAGAAACCTGATATTAGGATGGTATAAATTGCGTCATTGATGCTGTACGTTAATAATTGATAGAAACTCTCTTAATTTGCATCCTTACCGTTTCGACAACACTTAAATTCTTTTGCTGGTGACTTAGTTCTTTGCCCCGTCGGTTGTCGACCACCTATGCGAAAAATATATATATGTGACAATGAGTTTCAGAATAATGAAAACCAATATTACTGTTTGAATTTAGTCTCAGGGATGATGACACGTTTTGTTACATGGAAGGACATTTTCATCAGTAAGGATTGTAAGTCGATATCAATTTCGTTGAAACCAACTAAGATCGAAGCAAGAAGTGATATCTAATTTACTAGGGAGAATGTATAAATTCGACACATTTCCAGCTTTATCTCCAGTCCAAACGTAGGTCCGGAGTTAATCCCCGCCTCTAAATTGCAAGTTTACAACCAGCATCTCATTGGTTCTTGAAAACTCACGTCAGCGCGACGCGAATGACGAAAATTACGTATTTTCTGACTGAGGAGAGATGAAATAGCCCGGCCTCATTTTAGTCCCCCCTTGGTGTTTTGAAAGGTGGATTGGGACTATGGCGCACGAATACTTATGCATCTTATACCTTCTCCCTAGTAAACTAGATATCCCTTCTTGATCGAAAAGATTTTGTGTGTGGTGTTTCGGTAAACTATGATGATATCTTGGTAGGCTAAACATATATTTCCAGATTCCACCCGTTTTTCAACTTTTAAGTCAATCGAATTTATATATTGAAGCGTCGTTCACAAACAATACTTAATTCTTTCATACGAGGTTTAACTTAAATACTAATTCGTCTTAATTTCCGTTGCTTCATCAAGTGCTCTTGAATATAAGTATAAGGAAGTAGCCATCTAGAATGCAACCTAATCTTCTTGATTGGTATGAAAAGCAAAGACCCTTCATATTATAATTTTCATATCAAAGCAAACAAAGAAAAATATAAGACATTGTTGTCTGCGAATTTTAGACCTTACTGGGCACAATGTTATAACATAGTTAAAATTATTCATTATGAGGCAGTTGATTGTACGTGAACTTATAAGATTTTTGGAAAATTTTCCGTGTTTTGTTTTTCCTAAAAGTTAACAACTCTAAAATTATCTTCATCAAGATGTTATAGCAAGGATATTCGCTTATAGTTGTATTTCCTAAAGATTCTACATACACCAGTTCAGAAGCATTCTCTGAAGGTTCAAAACGTAAATTTATATAGGATGTTTCTGATAAGTCTGCCACAAATGAAAGGGCGTGTTCTTCGCGTCAAACCGTGTGGAAAGTGTTTTCAAAGAATATGTTGGTCACACGGTTTAGTTAGGCAGATATTGGTTCACAAACATTGGCGTTTTTGACCCTTATCTTGCAAAGTGTACTATTAAATGGATTGAAGTGTGCGTACTATGGTAAAATGTGTGAATACTTCCTTGTATGGGAGCCCTTATCTCCTTAACTAATTGTTGTAAACCAATGCATGTTCTTTGACACACTTTGTAATTTTGCAGACTTTTCAAAAACACCCTGTATCTGTTTTAAATTTGTCATTCTGAATCTTTACAATACACGGAAATAAGTCGGTGTCAACGTAACACATGTGACATCGCGTAATCTTTAAAATATTTAATCATTCTTACCTCAAATTGCGCTCCGGGGCTTAAAGAATGTATTCTGGTGACATTGATTACATAATTTGAGACTGGAACAGATTGGGAAGGGGGAGACCATGAAACTTCAAGCTCGTTAGACGAAATTGGCTGAACAACCAATTCTTGAGGCGGACCCGGAAGGATTTCTACCGCAAAGATAATAAACGCACCGATTGTTACACTAATTAGACTTCAAGGAGAGAATTGAAACTCCCCAACTCCGCGCTTATTGTGGTAATTCTTCAGAAGTACAAAACCACGAAGTTATTATAGCTTCTTTATTAATGTCATAAAAAAAGACAATATTTCTAAACTCTCATGCCGCAATAAGTCGAAATTGTCTCAAAGAAGTACGATTTAGTATTCAATACAGTTAAATGTATGAAAAAATACACGATTTTCCCTAAAGTCCGTTGTAGTTTGATACAACCCACTTGAGCTTCATTTAACAAGAAAGATAAGTTAAAAATATATTCCTTGGCAGTCTCAAATGAAGATTGAATACGAGAACGTGATTTTTTTCTTTGACAACTTCAGCTTTACCTCATTTGTTCTTTAAAACTAAAATAACTTACCGACACCCTCGGCTATGCATGCTAGAGTCGGGATGGTGTAGTTCATGCACGAATAATGTTGTATCACCGTTGATAGGTCATAGTCCCCGACGCAAACGGATCGACACACTTCCGGAATGTTTTGTCTTTCGCAGCAAGGCAGGTGATTTCTACCGTCTAATTAAATGACATAGCGTTTAATGAAATTTCTTATAGGAGATATTTATACTTAATGATCTTACCAGTCAGGCATCTCGTAATGGTGGGTAAATGTTCCATACAGTGCCAAGGGTTAGGATGGGATCGCGATAAAACCGTGTTCAAGCTACAGAACTGTAAGCAATCGACCGGAACGTTGGCTTGCATACAACACCCTAAATATTAAATTGGAAAAAACACTTAGAAAGATAATTATAGTAGTTGGTTTCGTTGTTATAAACTGAAAACTGATACTTCGAAATACGCAAAATAGGATTTGCGTTTGAAGTAAATTATTCTCACGATAAGTGTGTCATATTTCAAGATAATGTTTTAATAGGGTTTTATATTATCGAAGTAAAAGAATACCGTATGTAAATATAAATCTATTACTTACCAGTGTTGTCAGTTTTGGACGAATAATATTGACTAGATTCGTTATTGGCTTGAACTGTGAGATGTAAAAGATATAATTAAAAGTATTCTTAGTAAAGACAATTAAATGAAACCGAGAAAAGGTGGCGAATTCATTTTGAAAAATGTACAGCAAAACTACTCTGAGAGTAGTAAGGCTTTAAGATGGGAATTAAGTTATTACACAAGGCCGTTTTAACAACGTTACAGGCCTTAGCAATGCAGTTCACTAGACCCATGTGTATTCAAGGTAATATCAAAAGTGGATGAGAGGAAAAGTATGAAAATGGCCAAAAGTCGCGAGTCATCAGAGTTTCGCCGTAGTTGACCGTTTTATTGGCGTAGCTATACTGGGCCTGTTCACTCCCTTAAAATAGGTCTTGTGTTAATTCGCGGTTACGCGGTTACCGTCGTCTGCTATTGTGTAATCTCGGTAATTTAGCTATAGCGCGAGCAGCTTGCGTCGTGATGCGCGTGATCGAGTGGGCTATGGTTAAACCAAGGAGCATAAATGTCTGAACTACTTTCAGTCGCGAGTTTTCAAGTCCATCAGTCACTAGTAAACTAAATAGTTATTGGCGAAACTTTGATGTTCGCGTTTTTTAACACAGGCTCTATGGCCATCGTCATACTTTCCCTCTCATCCACATTTGGTAATATGTAAATAAATATAATGTTTCGTTTTAAGTACCATGGTGAATTATAATAAACACTATTTTATTGGTGTTAATTGCCAACAAAATAAACGTGAGCTTTCGACCCTCCGATGTTTATAAAAAAAATGTTTTCTAATCGCCCATGTGTCTCCTCCGTTTAAAATTGTGTTTAATATGTAAAACATGGTGCACCTCGAAAAAGGCCCCCATGTTTGTGTGCCCATTCAGCCCAAAGGTTCAGACATAACTGTTTTTTGACGTATCTGTCTTTTTCAAAATGCATTCGTTACCAATAAATTTAGTTTCAAAATTAGATCCAACCTGCTAATACGCGTACAACATGTAACCTCGGTATACTATTAACTTCGCATATGTAACGGCCACCGTCCAGCTCGTTTACTGGGTATATTCTCAACGCCCATATATCGCTATCTATACGAAAAAGTTAATGAGTCGTAACCACATCACACCTCGATAAGTGCGTTACTTTATAGGACTAATTACCTTTTTCGTGTATCACAGAGAAGCGGCGATCACTCGTGATTCGAACAGGTCCAGCTGTCAGAATCTCCGAGGTTAAAACGCTAGTCGTTAACCTCTGCCATATAACCTTTAAAAAACAAGTTGTTATTTGTAAGTTTCTGTGGAGTTTGTTGTAACAGAAATGTTCTTCGCGATATACAAGGTGTTTCTAATAAGTCTGCCATAAATTAAGGGGATGTTATTTGAGTGATTTTGAGTCGAAAATGTTCTATGACATTTTCTCGTCCGGGCCACTGTTTTTGAGTTATGATTTGAGTGTTTTTTGAGTTGAGTGTTTAATTAAATTTGCATTTTCTTTTAGTTTCTTAATTAAATTTAAGTTGTCATCCGTTAAATACTCCATAACTGGAAAACAGAGGCCCGGACTGCAAAATGTCATAGAAGTTACATTTTCGACTCAAAATCGCCCAAAGAACATCCCCTTAATTTATGGCAGACTTATCAGAAACAACCTGTAAATCACATTTCGTTTGACAGCAATACAAAATATTTACTTATCAAACTGACGCTTCATTTCAGCTCTTTTCAAGGTGTTAACCGATTAAAGTTTAATGATATGATAACTTACTGTATAGTTTTCAGTATTTTTAGCTTCGCAGATTATAATAGCCTCTTCCCCCGCTTTGGCTGAGACCGGATCGGCCGGTGTTCCGTGTAGTGATGGCAAACCTTTAATATAATGATTTTTTTACAATCAAATTAAAAAGTGATCGGTGAATTACACCGCGTTGTAATTTAAAACTGTAATTACTATCCAAATTTTAAATTTTATTAGCGACTGATACTTCCCAAAATGCTCTGAAATATACTCTACAGTGTAGAAAGGGTCAGAGTGGCGAGAATTCGTCGAAATTTTCCGAATGAGAACATGAAAACTATGTTGAAAATAATCTTGGTCATTTTTCAAGACCGTTGAATATTCAAGGAACAATTGGAAAAAGGACTAAGATTCATTTCGACATTGTTTGCGCGTTTTTATCGGAAAAAGTCGGAAGAATTCTTGGACAACTCTGATATTTTTCACACTGTATTATGTATAGCGTGTTTTCTAGTTCTTGGGAAATTCCAATTGCCAAAAAAAATTAAAACATCACGACCCTGTTTGATTGCAAATAAGGTGAACAATGACTTCTACAATATCATAAAGTCTCCTAATAATATCATCCCCAAAATTTCTTAATTGAGTAAATACTGACAGCATTGAAATGATAATTTGACAAATCTAATAGTGTTTCCATAAATTGCTTTAGAACGCTCTAAGGGCTTTCCAGAACCTAAATAAGGTCCTATTTCTTGATCGCGATCGCGTTTTTTAGTTGCTCCTGCAGTGCTGTCCGACACCACACCGAAGTCGATCAACTGAGATCGATCGGAAGTTTGATAGTTAAGGAATGAAGAGAGATTTTTTTAGGAGTTAAGAATACGAAATTGTTTACTAATAAAAAGTACCTTAGAAGACAAATTTTCAAAATTTATTGTCTGAAGTAATAGATATTCAAATTTTCAGTTTTAGAAGTGTTTTAATTTTAAGAATTATTTCATCCGTGTTGTTATTAGGAATATTTAATTTCACAAAATTTTCATAAACAAGACGCTCTCGAAAATCGTACCTCGTATCACTACAATTTTTACATAGAAATCGTAATATAAAATGCTGGAAATGCCATAAAATAAAGCGAATTATTTACGTTTCAACCTTATTGAAAATCAAGCCACGATTTTAGTATTTAGAATATAAAGATTATAAACATCCAACTTGTTATACTTTTTTCCTAATAAAATTAAAACCGTTTCAAACTTTACATCTACATTAACTCACTAATTTTCTATCGCAAAATAAAATATATAAATTGAACTACTCTTGTCATCTAAGGTACCAGGCGTATAAAAGTCTAGAAACAGGTAAAACTACTTTTCCATATGAGAAAGGTCAAATTTCGGTGGAATATTTTCACGAACAAAGGCAGTTTCGGTCTTGCATAAAGTATTAAAATAATCTTCAAGTATCTCTCAACGCCTTGCGAAAGACAAATAACCCATTACCCCTTTTTTTAGGCAGACCGAATTTTTTCGAATAAGTACCAATTTTAACCCCTTAAATGGACTTACCCGAGGTTGGGCTAACCAAAGCGATGACGGCCACGAGAGCTGCCCATCTCCATTCCGGAATGAGGCCAAACATGGCCAAGGCCTGAGAAATGCTGCTTTAATCTTTTCCTCAATTGTTTACCAGACGTTGGAAGGATTATTTCAAATAGAAACGCAATTGTTGACGCAATTGGGAAGACTCGGAGATCTTTCAATATCACAGATTACTGAAAAAGTAAAATAAAATTCGACATTCAATTTAAATTATAGTTTCAGGGACAAATCTTTACGTTAAATCGCGTTGAAATAACAGGGACTACATAGTTTGAATACTTAATTTTCCTTATTATCATATTATGGATGCTTGATTTAACGTTGATTATTTCCTGGAAAAATTTATGGCTAATTCTATGAATTATTAGAAGAAATGGTTGTTAATGAAAATGTTCAGTAGTGTGCCAAGAGCTAACGTTGTAATTTTTTGCAACTATATGTTAATTTACATTTGATAAAAAGGGTGAAATTTACGTCTTAAACGCGAGAAATTTACGTCTTAAACGCGTGAAATTTACGTCTTAAACGCGTGAAATTTACGTCTTAAACGCGTAAAATTTACAAGATAAAATAACAGAAAACAATTTTGAAGGGATTCTAAATCGCTCCATAATTCTTTACATTTAGCTTTATATTGAAATCAGAACTAAAAGTTTCATCTCATTTCTAATTTTTCCATCTTATGCTTTTTAAACTTTCTTCTTGATGAAGGTGATATGACTTTTAACTTGTTGACTATCACAATGTTTCTTTAACTGACGCGCTACGAAATAATGTTGTGTATTCAATTATTTTCCTTCAGTTACATTTATCAAAATTAGAAAAGTCAAATTTTAGTGGTTCATAAAAATCTTATATTTTTCAACAATGTACTGCTTTTGGTACCATTCAAAAGGTAACAAAACATTAATTCACTTAAACTTTATAATAAGGATTCAATACGTTTAATTCAATAATTATTGCATACGCAAAAGGTTTATTTCAATAAAAATATTTTGGAAATACCTTTAACAAGCGACAATCAGACAATACCACGTTACATGATGATACCGCGCACTGTACACAATATACTTTATACAAACAGTTGTTACGTGTCTGGTTCCAAAAACAGCTGTAAGAGAATCAGGATGATATATCGAGTCTTAAACCCGGGAAGTAGTATCTTTCGAACTGTAGCGTTATTAACTTCTTCGGAACTGGTATTGTCTTTGTTTGAATATTTTCTTAATTGTCGTTTCTGGGTCAAGGTATATCGCTCGACTGCTTGAAGCCTTTTTTTCATTTGGCAAGTCTGTTTAGTTGGTTTGGTTTTGCCAAGTATTACTATGACGAAGATATTCACCCCCCCCCCCCCTTTCTTCAAGAGTAAAATTCATTGTGATATGTTGGTAAAGATAAAAATGGCATATCTAATTGGATTTATTCGCTTTGATAAAAGAGATACTATGGTGTATAAATATATCAATAAGTTTGGTATCGAAATAAATTTAAATATTTTATTTACATATTTCGTATGTTCTGAGAAATATACATATATTTTGAAATATTGCGGTTTAATAACCTTTAGTAACATGTTGTTATACAGGGTGGTTCTGAAAAGTTTGGCATAAATTAAGGGGATGTTCTTTGGGCGTTTAAAAATTCGAAAAACGTACGACGATTTTAAAACTTTATTTGACGATAAATTTAGTCCCTGTGCCCTGAAAGTTACACAGTTATGACGTCATCACCCAGTCTAGTGGCGCGCTGTGAGCCTATTTAATTTTTCAGTTTTTGAAAAATATCTATTTTTCAAATCTTTCAAGTATATAAAATGTTTACAATATTTTTGGTATTTAAAGTTAAAGCAATTATAACTATTACTTAAACATTTTTGGCACACAGAGTGGTAGTATTAATTTTACCGAGTCAGAACTGCAATTTGTATGTATTCAATCATTTCTACGCAAAAACTCCAATCTTTTACTCCTTGAAAAAGGGTTGATATACTTCGTGTAGTTTAAAGGATTTGGTTGGGTCTGCTTTAATTTTTTTAATCTCATTATACTAGTTTGGTGGTGGAGTGGTTTATGTTCGTTAATGGAGTGTTAAGGGAAACTTGTTTTTTTGGCTTTTATTCACGTATCTCTTGTACTACTCTTGTACCGTTGAAACCGATTTCAGATAATAATATTCAGTCTTGTACGAGTTGTTAAGAAAAGTGGAAGGTAATTGATATAATTACGTGAGTGTTTCGTTTTTTTAATGGTTAACCTTTCTAAGTGTTTTGTAAATACACCTAATCTATTTGTTTATCAATAGAACATTAGGCACGTGTTGATGTAGAGGTATAGAATGTGATTTGATTGAGTAATGTAGAACTAATGTTGTTTTGGTTAGATCAGGTTTCAAAGAAGTAAATAGTACGCCTTATCTTTGTCAGCTGTTAGATTAAATTATCAAGATATCTTTACAGAAGGTGCAATTATTAAATATGACTTCACTACTGCACAGTCAAAGTTGTACACTTTGCCCGTGGACCAGTTTTCAGTGTTTGGAAACACTTATTATACCTGTTGCTGGTTGTTCGCCTACAAATAGCTTCTGTGTTACACCGCGTGTCATGCAGTGTTGCTTAAAGGAGTTATAAGTTATGGAGTGGACCAATTGGTTGAAAATCTCTCCTACTAAACGTCAGACCCTCACTTAGCCAATCAATATTATTTGATAATAGTTTTCATAGAAAATATAGCTTAATTCCTTGCATTATTTTGGTTTTGGTTCATGGTTATTATTTCTTTTAGATTTTCAAATT
Organism: Phalangium opilio; assembly: GCA_019434445.1. NCBI lineage: Eukaryota > Metazoa > Arthropoda > Arachnida > Opiliones > Phalangiidae > Phalangium > Phalangium opilio. The sequence goes on from JAEQBA010001406.1 coordinate 586,400, forward strand.
AAAATTGATACAAAAGTGGTTTAGACTGAACAGCAAGTTCGGTGGTAAATTCACTAAATTTTGTTATTTAATCTAACGTTTATTCACGAATTACCCTAATACAAATTGTTGTCGACCATAGGGGTATTAATATAAACTCCTTTCGTGGCCTGAATTTTCCTTTAACAATACAATAGACACTTTCTTTAGAACTGCAAAGCCGGACTACGGAAAAAGAGAAGGAAATGGATTGATATCAACAATTGGGACCCTCCTATAATAAAAATAAACTTAAGAAATAAGTTTCACACCAAGTAGACACCAAGACACAAGGAAATCGTTAAGGAGATAGTTTTTTAATGGAAATTCTCAGTTACACGAGAGATTAATTTAAAATCCATTGAGTGGAACCGCTTTCTTTTATTGTTAAAAAGACAAAGCTCGACCCTAATGGAAATAAGAAAATACGTCAAAATGGCAAGTATGGTATTTTCCCCCGTCATTATTTGACGTGGCGTTCATTTTAAATTATGAAGATTATATTATAAGCGGACGTCACAAAATGACCGCGTATCTAAATAACTTAAAGAAGCTTTTTGGATGATTTCCAATGGCGTTACCATAAAATTTAATATCTCGTAAGGTCTTTTCGTAGCTAATATGGCCGCTTATTCAAACAGTCAATCTTACATTTGTTTTGTTGATAGTTCACCAGCATATTAAATATCAGTCAAATCAGAACATAGGTCAAAGTGGTTAAATTGTGCAAACGAAATTCTATCAAGTTGTTTTGGGTACTTTTCTGGTTGACCTTTGAAACGATGGAGGCATTCAAAAGCCATTACTAGTATCACAAGTTTATAAGATATATTGGTCACTGGTTACTGAGAGCTTGTCATGAAGTGACGTAGGTGAAACGTCAAATATTCTCGTAAATCGACGCCTGGTGAGGCACTCTCAACGGCTTAGTACAAACTAAATAGGAAGATGGACTACAAAACCAAGTCTAGACAACTCTCGCTTCGCTTGTCGCTCTCGAACTAGCTCTTAGTAAATTTCTAGTATTACGAAGTACAGGTTATACTTATGGAACATATCTTATAAACTTATGCTAATTTGCATAAAAAATAGTTGGCAGTGATGGCCAATAAAGATAAAAGGGAAATTCAACGAAGGTCAAATGATATTATGTAAACAATTTTCACTTTCAAAATGTATACCTCCTTTTGGCCAGGGAAAACGAACCTCGTTGCGTTGCGTAATGCAAAAGATCACCTTCCGCGTTTCGCAAAAATCATCCAGGATTTAATCTAAGGGGGAAAACCTGATTTCTTGGCAAAGTGAATCACTTAAATTCTGTTTCCAATCAATCCGGTAAACTGCAGACTGAACTCAGCGATAAACATAACATTTTGGGGATTTTTTTTAAACGATTGCGCAATGAGGAAAACTGTTTGTGTCAAATTGAGTTATTTGTAGTCAAGGTCAAAGATTGTTAGGAATGATAATAAATAAAAGTTAATTTAAATATAATTTATTTTTATATTTCGTCAAAAATAATATTCATGGTTTTATCAGTTTTTGTTAGAGGTCGTGCGAAAGAGTTAAGAATGTTCTACCATGAAAATCGGTTCATCATTTTGTCCCAATATTAAACTGTAGTTGATGGAGTAAAGGATTGAAACCGGTCGTTTCATCTTTTAGGATAATGACTTGATCTAATTCGCAATGCCAAATATGATGCAACATTGATCAAGTTAAATCTAGTATTTTTTTAATTAAATAATTATATTACTTGTTCCAGCGAGATTTGATTAAACTTGGTAAAATTTTAGTAAATTAAACGAAACATAATATCAATTGGATAAAACATCATTTGATCCAACTAAATTTAATTTCAATATGATTAAGTGTGAAAGGAAACTTTATCATGTATCATAAGTTTATAAGATATGTTCCATAAGTGTGTCACTGGTTAATGAGAGCTTGTCATGAAGTGACGTAGGCGAAACGTCATAGATTCTCGTAAAGCGACGCCTAATGAGGCGCTGTCAAAGGCTAAGGACAGACTAAATAGGAAGATGGAGTGCAAAACCGAGTGTAGTCAATTCTCGCGTCGTTCTCGAACTAGCTCTCAGTAAGTCTCTAGCATTACGAAGAATAGGAAGTGTCATACTTATGGAACATATCTTATAAACTTATGATGTATTATAAGATCCTGAAGTTAAGAAAGATGGCAAAAATATCATATGAACGTTGAGTCTAAATTGAATTTAATCTTGGTCAAATAGTTTCGCATATTATATCACTCTCAAGGGCTTTTCAGTTTTCATTTTCAAATTATGTTTAACGCCTACAAATTCAAGTGAAATTTACACTCTACTAAATTAAAGTGCGCAGCACGTTGATGCACACGGTTGTCGATTAGGTTGTTAATCTTTGTAATATGAATGGAATGTCAACCTCTTAATTATCGAGTTGAAAACAGGGAATCCGAAAAAAGTACTTTGAAAGCGTCCTTGTTCTAGGGGTAGCATTAAAGATAAGACATTAAGATGTTGCCCCTAGCAACCGAGACTATTGGATATTGCAGTGGTTGTCGTGGTGATCGTGCTTGCTTTAGTCTACGCCTACGTAATGAACGGGGCTGTGATTTGTCCCACACTCATCATTGAAATGAAAATTTGAAGCGAAATTTCAGTTATATAGAGGTAAAAACTATAAAAATGTGAGAAAAAAAATGCCCCTGAAATGTTTCTATAGCTAACGTTTGCCAAACTTGGAGGGCGGGTTCCAAAAAGTGCCATTGAACGTTTTTTTTTCTTGTTTGAAACGCAGATGTGAATTAACTTAAAGTTTTCTTGAAGTAATTACAAACATAAGTTCATAAGATATGTTCCATAGGTTTGTCAGTGGTTTCTAAGAGCTTGTCATGATGTGACGTAGGTGAAACGTCATAGATTCTCGTAAAGCGACGCCTGGTGAGGCGCTGTCGAAGGATTAGTACAGGCTAAATAGGAAGATGGACTGCAAAACCGAGTGTAGTCAATTCTCGTTTCTCGTTCTCGAACTAGCTTTCAGTAAGTCTCTAGCATTACGAAGTATAGGTAGTGTGATACTTATGGAGGAACATATCTTATAAACTTATGTTACAACGGAAACATTATGGAATGATACGTGAATGACATTGAGATATCTTTAGAATTTTTGTTTACTATACTTTTGGCAGAAGAACATGTATACAGCCTCTCAGGAACTCCGAAAACAGCTTGTTCAAGAATAACTCTTTTAGGGAATGTTATAAAAGGTTGTGTTTGTTTTTATAGTTTTAAATAATGGTTTTAAAATGTACAAGAAGGTGGAAAAGTAAAATAATTAAACCATCAGCTGTGTTTCTTCGGAATGTCTAGGCAAAAACAAGCATTTATGTAAAGGCTAACTATAATGTTCACCGTGGCAACCCTTTATTAAGTCACTGATAATCAAATTATACCGTCATAGAACGGATATTTGGTTTTATACAAGCATATTTTTAACTTTGGTTCTCAGAATCATAATTACAACAATATTCTTAACTATATTTTCTTTTAAATTTTATGATGGCAGTTGTAACCAAGTTACTATTACTAAAGTAACTAACACTTTTCATGTTTTGCAAGCAAAACACAATAAATGAGTTATAAACAGACATACCGACTGGGCCCCTTCCACGGGACCGAGAGGTATGAAAGAAGAGGCAGGTCATAGCGACAGAGGAAAAACGAATTAATATTACCATAAGTTTATAATATGTTCCATATATTATAAGCTTATGGAATTACGCAACATCATCAAGACGTAGTTTAAGTGAGCCAGTAAGATAATTTAAACTTTTCGTCACGTGTTGGAGGGAGGGGCTCTATACTGGGCTATGACTCGGACTGAAGTAAATACTAACCGTTCTCCATTCCTACTTCTAAATTAAATCTGTTAATATAATATCCTTTAATTGTAAGTTTCTCTTAAATCAAATTTACCACTTTAATTTAACATCAGAAAATGATTCTGCATTTTTTTCAAAAAGGACGCCCATCTATCATTTGGTAACTGGTGCCTATTACGTGACTATGACGTTAAAGAAAAAACCCTGGGATTGCATTAATAGTTACTATGTTACCCCCTAATCATATCCAATTATCTTTTGCTAGAACCACATTTTTGACGTCAAAATTTTATCAGATTTTTGAACCGACATCTGGCGTTGATTCGAAAAAAAAGCAAGTGCTCGGATCGGTTAACTGTAATTTTACACTGAGGTCCCATTGGATAACGTTCATCCGAAATTAGAAACTTTTGGCTCATTTGAAAGAACATTTATTTTGAATCTGTCATTGGAAAACCAAAAATTTATTATTCTCAATAATCTTATTAAACAAACGTAAACTATTTAAACGTATTCGAATTTTTCTAGAAAGTAAGAAATAACATCATGACCGGTATAGGACTTTTCAAATTAATTTTGAATAAGCAATTAGCACTCGAAGATTTAAAAAGTATGGCATTATTAAAAGAGGATATCCTCATTATCTTCGTGACAAGGCAATTAAGTGTGACAATTTGGCCGACTTGAAGTTTTTATTGCACTTAAACAATGATTTGTTAAAAGAGTGCAAACATCGCCTATTTCTCGTCTATGATTTACAGAATCTTTATAGCAACGTCTTTTGCGTAGCTCTAAAAAATAGCACGTCATAATGCTGCATCTCACAGTGATTTTGGAGAAATTTTAGTTTGAATATGAATATAAATTAGCGAATATATTTGTTTGCATCGTTTCCTTGATACAAGGTCGTGTACAAGAATGCGGCGCTACCGAAACAAAAGAAATCTTCTTTATTCCTCTTTTCCAAATGTCTAAACTTTAATTAAGTTCTATAAGTTTCTTATTAGAATGAGTAAAACCACGGTAAAACGGATAATTTTCTATGATAACTCATTTTTGAATAAGAGCTTCCAACTTAACCGCTCTTCAATTTTGAATAAAAAGATGTTGGATTTAATATTTTGAAGTTTTACCGAACGGATAACAGTTAGAGCCCTTATAATTGTATAATTGTCAAACGTACAAGCACCAAGAGTTGCAAGGAGATCTTTTTATATATTCTCCTTGCCTTTCTTTAGTTCAGATTTAATTTTTCTCAAGTATAAATAAATAGAGTCACACCCATTTATAAAAAAAACACTTATAATTGACTTGGTTTTGGCGTCACGCTACGAAACGGTTTAAATAAAATGGTCCTGGCGCGTAAATAATGCGTAATGAGGTTGCTTTAGTTTCGCCTTTTATAAAAAAAGAAAAAGTTAAAAGGTTAGACCCACTAACATCAACAAGCCATGAGGCAAGAAAATAAATGTTAAAAACCGATGACCTGGAAAGGTCCAAGAATCCGTCGGTATTTGGGTCGGATTACCACACGGATCGCAGCTAGGAAGAATTTGCCTTCCTGATTAAAACGATTTTGAAGAAAAAACATCGTTTCGTCATTTGACTTGCATTTTGCGTACAGTGCGTCATTATTTGACATGAGAATTAAATTTTGTCCCCTAGTGTGTTGTGTCGTCTACAATTTTGTAATCTTTTGCTTTATCCGCATAGATTAAAACGAGAATTATATTAACCCCGGGTTCAACCACGTCCTACAACGTTTTGAGTTACAATGTTACGGCACTTTTCTTTAGGTCAAATTTAAAGGGTTTTTTTGGTTGATATTTTATTCGTAAAAGCAATAGTGAAGTGAAATTTGGCAAATTTGAACTTGGTTAAAAAAGAAAAACAAATTTTATTTTATATTAAAGTCGGGAAAAAGTTTCAGCACAATATTGGTGCTCTGGTTTAAGAAAAATATTAATTATTGAAAATATTATTAAACGAAAGTTTCAGGAAACATAACATTACACCTTAAAAGAACGGCATTTTTTTTAAATATAGAAGGAAAAATATTTCAAAAAAGAAATTTACTCTTATTACAAAATAATTAGCATTTAATTAGTCTTAGAAACGAGGACTATTGTGCCGCCCTTGGCTTAGTGACGTCTGCTAAACCGAACCTCTTACCTTTACTGGATTGGTTGAATTCTCACAGCCTAAGATAGAGACGAGTCGGGTCGACATTCTTAGGCCCTATGGTAAGACTACTGACTAGCGGATGCCAATAAACCAATGGCAGCACAGTAGTTCTCGTTTTTAAGACTAATTAATGCTAATTATTTTGTAATAAGAGATCGTTTATCATTATTTAATATTTTTCATTTTATATTTAGAAAAAGGACGCTCTTTTAAGATATATAATGTGTAGAAACGGGATCTCTTCCTTTTAATTGTAGCCTTACACGTGGTATTTCACCAACAAAATTTCTTACTGGCTATTGTTAAAACCTTTACAAGACGACATTATTTAAATAATCTAAAAATCAGTCTAGATTATGTCAAATATAAAACAAACGCGTAACCTTGCATTGCGGAAATGGTTCTCAAATCGTAACAATATAAGAATAAATTTTGAAAGGTTATTCGATGTATACATAATTGACTTCTACCGGTATCCATAAATTCCATATTTTTTAATTTATTTTCCCGGTTTCCCTATAGACCTATATAAAGTGTGTTTCAAAATAAAGAGAGGCGACACGCGTTTTACATCCAAGAGTTAATAAACTGAAGTATGATAGAAACGCTCATGTCAAAAGGATTCAGTTGGTAGAGGGTCTCCTGGTAACGGGTTTTGAGGAAAGCTTAGCATATAGTACGTCATATCAAAAGTTCACAGACAAAACGAAAAGTATTCTTCATTGAAGGTTGCACGCGCCGTGTAATATCGACCCCCTTTACCTCTCAGTATAGTGTCAACCCCCTTGTAGCACAGGGAACCTTCGTGAAAAGGCTCCTAAAGTAGCAAGAATTAACGTTTGGATCACCACCGTAGAGTAATATTTTCTATTAACCTTTAACCTCCAAAAACCTCGTCTCTGATTTGCTGATTAGGGTCTAGGGATTGAGATTAGGGTCGTTTGCCTTTAATACGTGGCGTCTATACAACTGCGATGTAACTAAAGGGGAAATACACGGGGGTATAACTTAGCCCTCTTCCTTGCTTTTTTGCGCCTGCGCTGTAGGCTTTTAGGATAATGACAGTAAGCAACGATGACAAGGGTCCTAATACTGGGGTTTCCCACCCCCTTTTTTTACATCGAAGTGTTCTATTGTATATTGTGCTGCAGACATAGGAGATATTATGGGCCGAAACGGTAGATCTATGCTTACGTATTGTAGGTTTATGTTTGTACATATGGCTTGAATAACGATACTATTGTTTATCTACTCTTATTCACAACACCGAATATATATTCGGATTTCCACAATCCGGGCTATTAGGTTTTAAACAATGGCACTTCCACGAGAAGCGGATATCCTGAATAAAAGATATTTCCCGTAAATTCTCTCTTCCTGACTGAATTAAATTACAATATATATACATTTTTGTTGCTCCCTCCCGACGATCCCCTATCAGACACCCAAGGTATTTTACCATCCTTTTTCCTGCAAAACTCAAATTCCAACGCTCATAACTAGAATTAATTAAAGAGGTGATGGAACGAGTTGAAAAATAATTGAAAAAGTTTAATGTATTTTATTTTAATTCAATCACTAATTTTTTGATGACTTCAGTTTTGATAGTTTGGAATAAATAAAAAAATTCCCAACGTTTTTAACTTGCAAATGAAGAAAAAACCCAACCCTTAATCATCCACATTTGAGCTTTAGTTTTTGGTTCAAAAACAATGTTAAAAGTTTCATTATTACTGAGTAATTTAATTTAAAAATATGTAATTGTGTTATATATATGCTTATATTGCATATTGAAAACGCGCATCTATTTACGATATTGAAGAATATACGATACAAGATACTGAGTAATCTTGTATTAGCCTGCACTTTAGGCCCATTTGAAGAACAGCAAAGGGAAAATACGTCAGGTTCACTAACATTTCACGCAACTATGTTACCAACTTGAAAAATAGGCCTAAAGCTTTAATATTGTAGATGTTCAATATTTTAAATTAAATTAAAGAAAAGGAGGAAACTTAAAACTCGTAGAGTCTTGAGAATAACATAATAAATAAATAAATAAATGTCATGGAATATAAATAAAACCTTAAAAATATCTGTATGTATGCGTAATTTCTAATATTTTTCTTGAGTTTTGTATTTGTTTTTGAAGGTGGGAAAACATTTAGCGTTAATTAGCAAAATGTTGTTCTACGATTTCCTCGAAACGGAATAAATATTTGGTGACATTGACGTCAGAAGTACTCTTACAAAATAATTTAAATGCTTAACTTCAAATTTGTAAACACTTAATTGTTTATGCAAATTTTATATTTGATGGAAATTTGACCTTTAAAATAAGCAGTTGAGTGTAATTTAAAATCGGAAGCTAGAAACGTCCGTTACCCATTTTTCGATTTCAGTCCTTCAATAGCTATGTCGATACGATGATTCTTGTATTAAACCTTTGAAATTTGAAATAAGCAATGTTTCATGCAATTCTGATCATCTATGTTAAGAATAATGTTAATTTACGACCATACTCATCAGTTGAATCTAGCTTCTAATATGATATTTTTAAATTTGAACATCAATGGGAAGCTAGTTGTGGTTTTCATTCTGAATATACGAAACTAAAAACTTCTAGGGTTCGATAATGCTTCAAACAACGGATTCGGTGTCAAAATCATGATTAATCACAGCTATATAGATGTTCTTTTACTGAACCTTGTACACCAGAGCTTCATGTGTCACATTTTTATTATAAATAAAATTTGAACTGAATCCCAGTAGCTGTTACAGTTCAGAATAGCACAATCAAATTCAAAAACGCAAGGTTGTTAATTAAGATGCCCATTCCAAAGATCGTTGACAAATGCGTTTAAAGAAACAGGAACTATGATGACTTTTAACTTGCACTTTCTCCTTATAGTTCAAAAACATTTAACGAAAAAACTTACTTAGAACGGTTCGACGTCCGAAAGTCGTAAATCCATAACTCAAAGAAACACAGTCAGTTTATATATAAAAAACTTAAACACTCCCAACACGTTTCTTATAATTTAAACTCAAGTACGATGCCCTCTAACTTTTTTAACTAAAATTCGATCCCCATCATAAAGGTATACGCGTAAGTATTCCAACAATTTTAAAGGCGACTAATAGCTGATGGAGAAGTTCGCCGTACTAACAACACGCGGGCGTTCGTTGCTACTATCGGACTAGCGAGTTAGGCCTAACTTTGGTTTGGTGGCGTTGACCCGAAACTATACGTAACTCGTAACGAGGCGGTTTTGGTGAAGAAAACAGGCTCTGTTGTGATTCTGTCTTATCACTTCTAATAGAACTTAGATTTTAAACGTGAGTTCTGCTTCCACCTGTTCTACCTGTCAGAAATATCATCGAAAGTCTGCTACTTGAAGTAGAAAAAAAACAAAATCGTACGTTTTGTTATGTTAATGAACGACTGAAGCACTATACTAGTAATTTATTCCATTTATGCTTAAATAACTTCATTAATAATTAACGAACCACTTAACACAGTGCAAAGCCTTACTTCCTGGCCCATACATTGTTACGAACTGAATTATTTCAATTTGAGATCATCTGAAGTGATTCCGTGCCCAAACAATTGCTTAATTTGCCTTCTGGCGAGCCTACTCCAGACAGAGCCTTTTGGTTATGGTTAATATTTAACTAACGAGAATAATGGATTAAAAATTTCAAGCTCAATGTATGACCCAATCATAGACTGCTTGTTCTCCGCATGGTAATAGACCAATCCAATAATTCCAGAAGAGACGCAAACACCACAGGGACGGGACCCCCTTCTTGGGTTAGTTCCCTCGCACCAAGAAGCACCGCTAGAGGCAGTGCGAGTCGGCTAGCCTCCAACGTGTAGAACTCGGGGCTCCGTCTGGCGTTGCTACTTGGTACAAGTAAAATAACCTAAGCTAAAATAACTTCTTGAGCTAATCATTGACACGATAACTCGGGCAGTTTATGATCTCGTAGTGGTTTCAAGCTTTCAACCGAGATAAAGTGCAAAAATTACGCTTTAGGTCTTGCAGTCTTTCAAAATTAATCCGTGGTGTTAATCCCGAAAGAACACTTTTTTTAAGTTCTCAATAAAAAATATGACGGAAAATTGCGACTTCCATTGTATGAATTTACATCTACTTATGTTCATCTGGTACTATCATTAAGACGCACACACTCCTTTCAATGGCTGAGTAAATTTACGAGGTGGCCGACCACTATGAAATTCGGCTATGCCGTTTTAAAAAATTTCCATTTCATCGTTAAGCTCCAATGCCTTCTTACGGTTTTTAATTTCTAAATTAATTTTCTATTTTGTTTTACTTATGTCGCGTATAAATTTATCATTATTAATTATTTGCCTTCAGGGCGATTAAACTGTAATAGTACCGCATAGACAATCAAAACATGCATTCATTTTCCGTAATTGAATAGGTGTTTGACCATTTGAACCAGTCACTATCTCTTTCAATTGTGATTTAAAATTATGATTTTTGTTAAGCGTCACTTTTAATGCCCTAATACAATGAAAGGAAGGGGTGCCAAAATAATTTGCAAAATATTATTGATCTACCCTTTGCCAACCGGGTTCAAAGTCGATATCTTGAATGACCTGAGATATTTTGACCTTTCTTTATCAATTTTTTACTTCCTTAAATTTGCAAATTGTATCTGAAGAACACGGATGCTATTGCTTGATCCTGGTGAATTGAAAAATAATCGAAGTGTCTCCATTCTCGTAAGCCTTTGAATTTTCTACCATTGAAATATTTTTGAAGTCTAATAATGTTATAGTTAAAGTCTCGAATTTTGATGAAACAGGTACAACCCAACTCAATTTTACACATCCTAACAATGTGATAACAATCTTTATGTCAAAATGGGTTTCTTGAATTAGACAGCTATAGTTAGAATTCTTGTTAACTGTTTTGGGATTTTCAAACTATGATTAAATTAAAAAAAATTATAAAATTTTTATTAAAAGGCCACGAATTGTACCGGAACTTGGGTTTTTGGCAGCAATGACGTCAATGTTTTGTGGCTAGAGAGTAGCGATCAAGCCTTATATTGGTAATAGCTCGGCTATAGCGTCAGTGCTTATATCCAATGAGGTAATGTGTAGACGGACTGGTGTTGTAGTTTAGCTTAGGCTTACAAATTCGAGCCTCGGAGAATCTAAGAAGCACACAACTAAAGACCAGAGGATATGACAGGAAACGTTTAGTTAAAATTAAAATATCGTCTGCTAAAATTAATTCATTTAAACGGAAGCGAATTTTTCAAGGTATGGTATCAGTCTAACTCGGAATATAAGATAAAATATTTTATCATATTAATCTTTAGCTCAGGCTACTATTCCATTAAATATGAAAGAAAATTATGTTTGACCATACATGGATACGGTATTTAGGTAAACGGGTTAATCTGATCGTATACTTGCATAGTTAACATAACGGAATGCAAAATGTTTACTTCCTACGTACTAGTAACACTTTCCCCCTTCGATGATTTTTATACAACCCGCTGAGATTCTTGTCTTTGATATTTAATGTTTACGATCCATCTTATATATGAGGGTGGATATACGTTACATCTTAGGTAACCTTTCTTCCTTTGGGCCAAATTACTTTGACAGTTCAGTATCCTATAAGGAATCACCAATCTCCGCCCATTTTCCTCAACAGACTTTCACGAAAATTAAAAAAAAAAGTTATATTTGAAAAAAATTATAAGGGAAAGGAACCGCGCCTAATGAACATTTCAAAATTTCTTCGTCTTTCGTATATAAAGAGTTGTAATTTTAGCAACGGTTAGGGCGGAGTCCCTTACTGCTCAACGTTCTGACAGAAGGCTACCTTGGAACCATTCTATAGTAACTTAGAAATTGAAAGATTTTTATGAGTATTTACAATGTTTCTTTGTTCTTCAAATGAATAGCGTTGAAGGTGATAACTGTACATGGTAGGCTTTCCTTGAATGTTTCACTATTTAGTATTCATGAACAACAGTACAATCTTGATTCAACATACAGAGCTTTCGTCTTTGAAAACCATGTTTTAATTGAGCTTGAACATATACATATGATGGTAGAAGCTCCAATACCTTATCAGAAATATGGTACAACTGATGAAATGTGTCAATAAAGGTCAAATAATAAAGAATTATGAAGTTCAAGTTGCGTTCCACCATCTTATTATGATTAAATATTATTTACAAAACAAGGTAGGCCTACGCAAGACGATTTTGATGTTAATTCTACTTCTGGAATATTTCTGTGATTCAACTGTAGGCAATGCTTATCTTATCTGAAAAACACCTGAAGAAACATTTGAACTGCAGTTAATTTTCAACAACTGCCCATCTGCAGGTTGACCGTCGTGCAGTGATAACAATTATACCACAGTCATCTTTACAAAGAGTTGTTCTTAAAGTTGATTTAAGATCGAACCTTTTATCCCAGGGCCTCCGATAATATATTTGGTAATTAGAATTTACTGAAACTTCATGTAAAATATGAGTTACGATAGTCTGCCTCTAAAGGTAGAGTTAAGGTTAAAAAATTAATTCGACCTTCTAGCATACGGTTACCGACGTGATATCACTAATTACAAAATTTAACTCTTTTTTTTTCACTGATTATTAATCAGAGATAAAAGAAATTTATCCGATACGTAATATCAGGTATTAATGTTTATTACGGGACTTCTAATTATATTTCTGGTAATAGCTTCATTATGAATTCCGAAGGGTAACCAGTCCCGTTATATCGCTTTTAAAATTCGCATGAAGGTTTACAAACACTGAGATTAAACATGCGCTGTGTCAACTTATAGACGTTGTAGAATATTTCTGAGTTGTTCATTTAATTTTTTAAATGAAATAAGCTAAAATTCCATTTGCTTAAGTCCAACAAATAACCACATTTGATTTCTTATTATTTATAAAAGTTTTGTTCTAAATAGACATCAAATTAATTCAGTGTTAGGGCCTAGAAATTCTTTTATTTGTTCATTTCATTTTATAAAATGAAAAAGGCTAAATATCAACCTTTAAAATTAAATACTATTTGCATACGTGCAACAAATAATAACACTAAACACTTTGATCTAAATATACATCGAGAAAAAAATTCAATGTTAATGAAATTATTTATGGTTTCAAAATGCATCGCACTTCAAATTATGATTTAACCGTTTAACCTTGGAATGTGGGTGATTCTATAACCCTTTATTAGCATTTTATTTATAGATATTTCGAAATAATCATCGCAGGGTTGAGAAACGAAGTTTTTGAAGCTTACTCAACAATGGAATTTAATTTTTTTTCTTTTACATCAAGCGGTCAGTCATGCGATCACGTTTATTTACGGCTGCTATAAAAAATGAAATTTGAATATTTTTTTAAATGCTGTTTGTATAGACTATAAACTTGGAGTAAGTAATCGGGAGTTGCAATGATCCAAATAATAGTGTGCTCTTAAAATAAAAAAGTACGATTAAAATTAAATTGTCCATAATTAAAACCACTTCTTTAAATTCTGAGCTGCGCAATAGAAATCTTTGACTCCAAATATCTCAGGTCATAGATTAAAGCTTTAAAAATCAAACTACAACACAGACCTCCAAAAGTACTTTAATTAAAATATTTTCGAAATCCATCAAGTCATCGCTGAGAAATAAAATATTCAACAATACCTCCCCTGGTTAATAACTCCAATTTTTAAAAACCTTAAAAAGCAAAAATTCAAGTATTCTTATTGCTCAGTAGTTCAGGGTCTGAATGCTTAATAAATTAATTCAAAATCACGTTTTTACATAAGCGATTTTCACGCTCGTAAAGTACAGAAGAATCATTAATTCGAAAAAGTTTTAATTTTCCACACTAATGACTTCAAGTTACTTCGTTTTGGAGGTTATTTCATATAGAATTTTAACATTTTATTTTTCTAATTTTTTAATTAAAACCTCATCTCGGAAACGGGAAAAATTCCAAAGCTTTGAATAATATTTCCCCCTGTAATCACACTAATTAAAATTGTATATAATTTCTTTTAATTGCTAACCTAAAATTAGATATCATCATTTCCTCGAAAAAAAAAGAAAAAAAACAATTAACCTAGACAACAATGGATAACGGTGTTTACATCTAATTCTTAAGTATTTAATGACTTATAAGTCATTTATGTTATGTAATGATATGCGTTCTTTGGACTAGATTTTTACAGAACAGTGTTGATTGAATCGTTTAGGTGTAAAAATATTGAGAATAAAATGCAACTGGTCTGAAATTCGAAGTTCATATTCGTTATTAACAATTTGATCTTAGAATGTAAAACATTTACTCTTTTGAAATACAAGTAGATATGGACTAAAATTGTTCACGCAAATTTATAAAGTGATCAATTCGAAAAAAATTCCTTCGATTAGTAGTGAAATTTTATAGCTTCATGATCAAGACGGATCACTATGTGATCAAATGCACGAGATGAAGAAAATTTGAACTCAACTGCATCCTACGTTTCATATGCAAATAATCTGTGATCCTGTTTTTGATCAATATTAATTGGGTCAACCTTTCATTAAAATTACGTTTGATTAAATGCGATCAAAATTATGGTAATAATTCGATAAAAATATTATTCAAGCACTGGAACTATAATTTGGATCCACACTGTTGAGATATTTTATCCAAGCAAAATTTGATTGATCGGTTTCAACAATTTATTTTCGCTAGAAATATTTCTAATAATATTAGGTTTTAGTAGAGGTACTTGAGGTGCTCTTGCAGTTAGCAGGGACTAAAGCTAGTAGTTAATAAAGAATTTCAACATCACAGCACTGGCAAACTTCGCCCGCGCTCTCGACTCAAAAATGAGTGACATGAAGATGGTTAATTAATTTATAATGGTACTTAGGGCTATATTTAATAACCTTCGCTTGTCACTGCTTAGTCACTTATAATCTTGACCATCAAATAATGACCTACTATAAGTTAACTAGTGGCACTAACTCAAAGTAACCATTAATTTGTTTTCATCCATTCAATTTTAAAGCAAATGTTAGCTCTTGTGTCGCTCCTAACATGCTGGCAGGTCTTCTTCACACCAATTTCACTTTATCAAAGCAATAACCAATCAGATTTTTCCTCGATTGCGGAGCTAAAACTAAGCTTAGAGGGTCTGTCAACTCCACCCCTCGACTAGGGGAGCATCTTGTGGCATTTCTTTAAACTAAACAACAGCTGACACTAGCTTAAATAAGGTACATACGAAACTCCGCAGTTGTAAAGTAGTTGGGTTACTTCAGAGCTACAAGCAACAGTTTTCTAAGTCAGTTTAGTTATTCTTGATCTCATGTTCAGCGATTGTTAGGAGCGGCGATAATTTTGCAATATATATAAACAAAGGCTTCATAAAATTAACTGATGGTCAAACGAGGTTGACCGAATAAACAAAACTGCAGTTTATAGTACATCAATGAGGCTGTTTAATTTATTGGGTGCAATTATTCATCTATGGCAATAATTATTGTAATTTACATAACAGTTACCATTTATCACAAACTAAAATGACTAAAATTAGCAAAAATTTTATAATATTTGCATATTTAGGCTTCCATTAAGCGTAGCAATTAAACATGTAAAACATTAACCCCGAACGGCACTTGAACAATTCATAGAGCGTATCGTAAATTTCAAAACATTTCAAATTAGTCTAATTTCATCTAAATTCTAGAAAAAAATGGTCTAAAAACGTTTGATACAAAGATTAAAAGATTCATTGGCTATCTGTGTCACTCCTGGATAAGATTCATTTGTGAACAAATGGTCCGTAACGCCCCGCAGATAAACTTTAAACAATTATTCTAAACAAACTTAACAAGCATGAAGTTGAATGTTTATAATACCTGTAAATAATCACGTTTGTCTAGCATCTGGAGTAACAACCGATTAAAATGGAAAAATAAATGTTCGTAACGCTTTTGAACGAAAAAGTGCCAGGGTATGGCTATAAAGCACTGAAAACGCTATCTATTTAAACGTATTTACAAATAATTATACATGCTTAGCAGAAATGGATAATTTGAAGCCCTGGTCAGCTTATTTAAAGTTAAACTTTTCGGTGTAAGACATGAAACATTTGTTGTTTTTTAATAGAATCTAAAATAGCAATACTATTGAGAAATACATGTTTCAAAATTTGTTGTTTAAATAATATTTTGCGGTCGTCCTGTAGGATACGACACAGTCATGACGTCGCGTTGAATAATTTGGTATATTTTAGATTTTCAATTAGTAAAACTAACTTATTTGTCTTAATTTTTAAATATTTCAAACTGTCAAAGAAGATACTATATATCGAGTTAAATTTACAAGATCAATTTGTAAGACAAACACCTAGGTAGAGGGAACAGGTAAATAGTTATATCCTTACAGGTGGTCTGACTTGCCCAATGGAAATCTTCACCAATGACGTCATATTTTTGGCGGTTGGCTTAAAATTGTTCTATGTAAATTAAAATACTCGTGTCTCTAAACCTGACCACCTGGTGCTCGAGGGTGTAGCCTAAATTTATCATGTCTGTCATCATGTTTAAAAGATGTTAAGGGAAATTAACTGTCGCATTTGTTACCAAAAGATTTTTCGGCTTTCTTTATACTAATAATAAAGACCCATTCAGACTACAGTTCCTGTCGTTCGTACTGTTAACAGTGCCATGGCACTGTTAACAGACCGAAAAATTGAAAAAAAAAAAATCAAACTAAACCCGCGAAACTTTTATGTAGTCGTTGACACATGTGAACAGTCTAATCAAGCGAGCAAAGCGACTTCACCGACATGAACGTCTGAAGGGGCATTAATAGTCAAACTATATTACTATAATTCTGTTAGAGATATCAAAAGTGTGGTGATATTTATTTTACTTTTCTGGTAAATAATTATTCAAGGCATCGAAGAATGGTTTTCATACTACTTTGCTTAAGAAATTACTTGCGAATAATGCTCCAATTAAACATACCTATTATCAATTTTAATTAATAACCATTATTTTGAATAACTTACTGGTAAAACATTACGATTAATGAATTCTGATTTAAATTATGTATAATTTTGTTATCGAAAAATGCGAAACGAAGTAAATTCCAGTTCAATAAAACTCAATTCTCAAATCTTTTAACTGGAACATTAAGCTGTCAAATACCTTTAATGTATCGCGATTAAGAACGTAACAAATCAAAAAGACGTTGGCGTTATAAAATTATGTGGCTAAGGAAACGGTACTCACCCAAAAAAAACACTATATCTGTTTTGGAAATGTTTCACCGAGCTCCAACGGAAAGGTAGGACTTGCTTATCGCGGAACGTAGGTAGGAGAGCTGGTTTTCCTGAACCGCCACAACACACCGTTCCGTTTTCCGAAGGTATCTCGCTCAGCTGGTTTTCGCCGCGAATGCCTGCTTTGGAGTGAAAGTTCTCTAGCCTTGATTACTAAAAAAGCGCTCCGACCAGCAGCAGGTGTAAGTAAGCGGAATCTAACTAAAAACCTTTTTTGCGGGGGAAATCTATGAACTAGAATCTCTGGTTACCCTCCCCGGTACCCCGCGTATTTCAATGTCAGGTATATTCAAAATATACCAAAACTTAACAGGTACTTCGTGAAGAAAAAATTCTCTTTTAATATTAAAAGCTCGACACTGATTATGGAGATAATTAAGTGAAGGATGTTTATTTGGTTTGCCTAGGATAATTGATAAAACATTTACATAAACGCTGTTCCCTATGATGCATGTTTAGATATTTACCTTGCTGCCTACTTATAAGAAAAGACGTAAGAATCTAATTTTGGAAGCAATTTGTAAAATAGACAAGACAAAATTATTTAAACATATCGTGGGTTTGCGTTGGTACAAAGAAGGGTGTACTATACTGTCTCTAATAGCATTTTTTTTCAGGAGACATTATAGTTTTTGGTCTGTCATATTGTCCAATGTCATGTTTTCAGAGCCCTCGTCCCATTATTGGGAAAGGTGTCCGAGGTATGACCTTATGGAAACCTAAAACATAGTAATTTATACGTTCTCAGGTCTATTTATGACAGTTTAAACGCTCTTATTTTTTTTAACATTAACATAAAATAGGTCAGAGCTAGAGATGTGAGTCGGTAATTTACCTTTCGTAATTTACCAGTAATTTACCAAATACCGGCGTGAATTAGCGATTAATATTATACCGTAATTTTACAAGGGTGCATTGCCAAACAGTTCTCAAATTTTGGTGCTCGCAGTCAAAACCTTTTTGAGAAGACTGGCAGAAACTGTAAAACTTGGCCTATTTTACTTTGGAATCCAGGTTTTCCACAATTTCACATCTTTAAGCCCAGAGCTTCTTTAGAAATTTTGCACAATAATTTCCAGAGGATTGGCAAGAACTTGCGCAATTCTGAATTCTTGGATAAAGTTTTGTTTGTTCTTAAAAGAGATTGATTGGCCAGTTATATTTCACTACAAGAGGCTCGTGTTGGGCACTCGTGATGTAGTGAAATTAAGATAATTTCGCAGTGTTTCTTCTTGAAAAAACTTCTTCAGTAACCTCTTTAGTTTGTTACTCCAATCAGTGATTACATGACTACTACGTCTGTCCAAGAACTGGTTGGTAGTATTACCCGAAACTATAAGTTCGCAGAGGAGGATACCTGATTTTTACTCACTATACCTTTTGGCTAATATAGCAATTTCATACTTTCTTATCCGATATCTCTCCCTTAAGGCGTATACTTCTTAAAACCGAAGAATTTGAGATATTACAGGAACATCTCCTCCTTTTTCCGAAGCTAATCGCTCGATAAACCCCTCTAATATCCTGTCGTTAAGCTATGAGACGCGAAATATAATGCTTGGATGGATATAAAAAAATAAACTTCCACTGTACTAATTATTAGGATGTTCCTTCCCATTTTTTATGCACCTGTAAGTTACTAAGATTTTCACATTTTTCATCATACTACGAAATCTTATTTGGATTTAATTTAAAATACTTTAAAACCATAGCAAAATTGACCATGCTTCGCCAAGTACTGTTATATCTAAATAAAAAATGTTTGTGTATAAGAAAGTTTATAACTTTTAACAACAAATCAGTCCTCTACTAACCGATAACTGTTATTCAGCAGTATTAAAGCTCACCGATGTTTTGTATTTTCAATGTTTCATAAAGTTATTTAAAGGTTATCAGGTGTTTTATGGCGAAATTTTAATGACGTTTTCATCATATGTTTGGTAAAAATTTGTTTCCTCGTGAAGGAACTGTATAAAAGTTCATTTGGATTTCAAAAGGTTTTGATATAATTTTAAATTTCTTAGGCATTGAATAGATAAAAACAAAAGAATGAACTCTGGAATAATTCATAGGAAGAATTTTACACTTTAGACTTTTATTTATAGGTGTAATTAAGACGAACGAAATTCTTCCACAGATATCATTTTAAATTACAGTAACATGGTCCAAAAAGTCTACGAAGGAGCAGTGTAGATGTAATTAAATTTTGATGTGAAAGTCCTTAATGTAATTGTGAAAGTTTTCACTTTTAATTATGGAAGTTTGTGTGTTATTTTTGACAAAAAAAACATTATGATAACACATAATTTGAAACAAATTAAGATTGAGATTCTTGCTATGTCATGATGATAATGGGGGTTTAGGATGAGTTGGAAATGAGGGTATGTTTCCGGTGATAAATTTAATGAGTTGTTTTCGTTAAATTTTCAATTCCAATATATGTTATTTTGTTTTATTTGCAATTCTGGAGAGGGGATAAGTAACAAAAATGTGTTGTAATATTTTTTTTTAGTATCGATTGAAAGGTATTTATCGATTGAAAGGTATTGCATTGCATGGGTCGAAACACAGAAAATAATTTAACAAAAGATTGAATTGTGGTTGAGACTTATTGTGTCATTTATAGTAAAATTAAGTATTGGGAAAAATAGAGGAAACGAATGTCACTAGAAATAATCAAACATGACCTACTATCCATGAAGGTAACACGCGCAACTAAATAGTTGTTTCAGTTCTTATTGGAATCTTTAAGCGGCCATATATAAGGTAAGGGGAAGGGTTTAAAACTTTCCGTGTGTTACGATAACTTTGTTTTAGACGTTTTAGAAACTGATTTCACTAACTGTAACAAGTTCCGGTGTTTTGTATTTCAATATAGAAGACAAATGTCCCACTGTCCGGACAGCCCCTTAACACCTTTACAGTTTTACTAACAGAAAGACTAATTGGGCTGACTTTTTCTCATAATATTATCTAAAAATCAGGATAGTAACTTGTTAGTTCTGTAGACAAACATTTGAAGAGTAGAAAAATAAATAGTCTAAAATATTTCATAAACGCGTCAAAACAAGTACCATCCATTCTTGTTCATTGAAGCAAAGAGGCCCAGAAATTGGCGCTTTATACTACTGCCAGTAGCACAATTTTTATGGTACAGATTGATAGAAAATTATGCTCCAGTGAGACATAAAAACGTACTCGAATTTCGGATATGAGCGTTGTATGCCACCCTATTATTTACATCGAAATCTCGAAACCCCTATCCATGCCTCTGGATTCGAAGAATTTTCATTATCCTCAGGACGCTGGAAAGTAATGTTACACCACATGTCCGTCTACCTTGTCAATTTTGAGAATTTTCTGCTAAGATAAATATACGCTACGGCTTGTTGTATCATATAAATTAATTTTTAGTTGCCAAAAACTCTTCCGCCCTGAAGCGAGGTAGCTTCTTTCGCTTTTTAGATCGAGTCAATTAGAATGAACTCTCATCAATGTTAATCTCGAGAGTTCATCATTACTTTACTAATAAAAAAACACCTTAGGCTAAAGTCAGCTGCTGTTTTCTTAATGATTACAAACCAACATGAAAATCTGGATTTTAATTCTTTTACTTTTCATAAAATTTACGTTGGCACAAAACTATTGTGAAGGACACCAATATCAGGCTGGTTGAGACTTGCCTATCTGTTTACAGAGTTGTCTAACCAGAAGGGAATAAGAGAGAAGGGAGACATTAGAGCCTGCTATGGTAACGAGAGTCCGACCAACCTCAAGAAAACCGCGAAAACTTTGCGCAAGTACACAGCTTTTAACCAGTTTACTGCAAAAATAGTTCTTTAAGTTCTCCGCGGTATCAGGCGGCCTATTTGTCTGCTAGATTTTCATTCTCCAAAGGCTTAGGGCTGTCCATGTTTCGTTCTTGCGTAATTACAACCTCAAGTATGTATTTTATTGAAACTAATTTTTATTTATTAATATTAATTCAGAATAATTAGTTTTCATCTATTTAACCTTCAAATTATCTGATTTTGCTGTGTTCTCAATTCCCGTGCATCTAAATTAATTGCACAGCTTGATTTCGTTTATCAACATGAAATTCGGCCATTTTTATCTCCTTCAATGTAAAGTTGTAAATAAAACTACTTTTTATACGTCAACCGAGAGTCCGAGACGTCACCTTCTTATCTGACGTCACAGCTAAGACAGAAGTTAGATAGCAGCCAATCAGTGAAGGGTAGTTGATTTGAGGTTGGTAAGACTGTTGTTACGAGTGTAAAGCATTATGGAGATATAAAGTGTGTCCCTTCTCTGTTATTCCCTTCTGGTCTAACTGAACGTCCGTGAATTTGAAATAGTGCTGTGATGGATTTCAATTAATTTTGGACAAGCAAAATGGCGTGCTATTGATAGTTGTACTAAAAGCATTTCTTGGCGAGGGGTATTGTCAGATCATTTTCGGTAGATGTCGCATCTGAATTTTTTTAGTAACTTACTTGATTGCCATTTTCCAGGTGGTGGATAAAAATATATATTTTTTTAGCATCTAGAGCGTCATAGGTCAAAGGTTATTAGAGAGATCGATACAGTGATTAGTTTTGTGAGTGGATTTCATATGAATATAATTAGGCAATGATACGTTTGTTTTAATAGACCCTTGCGATGTAAAAATTGAGGTAGTCAACCTCCGGTAAACTTGATCCCTCGCTGTCTCTGCGCACTCTCATGATCCCCCAAGCCTTACAGCGCAGGCTCTAAAACGAGGGATGAAAAACAAAGTTTTACACCTCCCCCTCCCCCCGTCTTCCCTTCTTTGTTACATCGAAGTGGTTTATATCAAATTTGAGTGTTTAAGTTAAGAAAGGCTAACGTTATATAACGGTGAATGCAGAAATTTGATGAAAATGTGGCTATAAAAAAAATGTTTTCTACGACTGAACATTGTATAATTTACCATGTTCGGTGCAACAAGTTTTAATAGATGTCAGAGGGACAGTTAATCGCTGTTAATATATTATCTTCACGAAGTTTTAATTTAAGCAAAAAAAACCCTGAGATTTCTAGTAAAATCTGCTTTAGTTCAAGTGTAGTACGTTTTCTTGTCATATATTCTTGGACTTGAAAGTATTGAATGACAAAAGTCAGTAATATGTCTTGACCCTCTTGTTATTTCTTCAATTTATTACGCACTTACAGCTTAGATTGTAAATATCACCAAACTTTCTTTTATATTTCAACATGACTCAGAAGCGTACGATGTTAAAACCAGTACTGGCGTTGTAGTATCATTATCATCTGGTAAAATTTATAGGAGAGATAACAAGTTCAACTCTACAAGTTGAACGATCTCTGGCGTATAATAATGGGTACTTTTTTTAAGAATTAAAAAATGAATTTAAGATTTATGGTAAAAAACAAGTTGATGCGGTAATTATTTCGTTTAGGCGTTTGAATATTTTTAATTTTCAGAACTGAAAGAGTAGTAGACTCGCTGTGACGTGATTTAGCAAATACACCTTTTATGTATTAGTTCATTCAACCTTTTTGTATAAGTTATAAATTTTCGGTAGTGAAAAAAAAAGAAAATGTTTGCGAAGGTTTAGAACCTTTAACTCGCCGAACAGGTTAGACCGTCATGGGCGTCAATTATTCATTTTTATTTAAAAGACGCACTGTTTTCTTATTTAAATACATTGTGAGTTTTAGGGAGGGTCATTACAAGTTTTAACAAGTTACCCTTTTTTCATAATTAGTGGAAATTTAAGTTTCCTGCGCTTGATCGTTTTAATTGTGTACTTTTACAAAGTGTGTAATTCTTCTCTTCGAGAGAAGTGTACCACAAAGCTGGCTAATTGTAACATGATTCTTCTCAACACCAGAACATTTGGAGCATGATTACTAAACCGAATCAAATACGCGATAAATAGTTCCTTGGTAATTACTCTATTAGGGCCTAAACTATTTGCTAAGGCGTGCTTGTGGATATTGTCCCACGTCAAGACGAGGTTTGTGGGTTGATTGTTGAGGCTTCAGTACCAAACAGTTATAGAATTCACCTACGGTGCGATTCCCATCTGAAGTTTGATGAGCGGGAGAGCAAACAAAAGGGGGTGAGCCAGGGAAGAATCATGTTACATAACTTATTAAGAGGATACAGAGTGTCATCCTTCTTCTATTATCCCTTTCTGGTAAAAAGGGTTGTATATTCAGGGTGAGACTTGTAGCGAGTCGTATGGTTTCCTCCTCTAATTAAAATAAATCAGAACGTTCAAAATCTTATGTTATTGGTTCTTGTTCATTTTGAAGAAACATGGAGAATCTACCCCAATGCAGGAGGAAAATGCTATCCCATTAATAGCCTCGAATAGCTAAGCCACCCACTACAAATAGGGATATCTAAGAAGGGATATATACACATATCCTGTGGCTTTTTAGGTGGGTCCTTTTACCGTGCATACAATGAGTTCTTTATTAAATTAATTTGTAAATATAGGTGTTGATTGGATGAAGTTTATTACTTTACAATAGACTTTTGTTTCTATACGGGATTTTGCAAAAAGGGTGGTAGGACCAAAGTACAGTGGATTCTATGGGAAATTTTGAGTCGAGAATGCTATATGGCATTTTGCCCTAAGGGAAACCGTTTACAATTTATGATTGGATTGTTTTACGGATGACCCCTTAAATTTAAGTATGAAAGTGATAAGTAGCAATAACATAGCCTCTTCAGTCTTCACCCCCATCTACGAAACTAATTCCTCCCAGCATCATTAGCGTTTTGGCAAGATTGAACAGTATGAAAACGCTGACAGTGCCCGTGTCTTAAAAATAGAAACTATTTCATGAGAAGTCGCTTCTGATTTTAAATATCACTACGCGGCAGCACTTAACAATCCCCTACCAAAGGTGTTCTCGAATACTTTCATTGAAGCACATGACTCACGAACTTTTTCTACTCATCTCATCTCTCTCCTCCAAGCTGAAAGACAATCCTAACTAAGTTAAGGGGTCATCTAAAAACACTCAAAACATAACTTCAAAACGGTTTACGGACGGAAAATGCCATAGAAGATATTACTTGAAAATGTCTGACCTCGTACAAGGTAGTCGCTCATCGAAAATGACCAATAAGGTCCCTTAACTGACCAGGTAAAGTCTCTCAACTATCGACACCAACCGAAGATTCCACCAATACACCAGTGACCTAATTGAATGGCATATTGCATTTACGACAAACATTACTAATAATATTTGAATGATATTGAATAGTCACATATGGTATTTATAATATTGAGAGTACCTTCTTGATTTTTTTTTTCTTTTTCAATCGGTTAAATTTCTAGACAACGAACAGTGATGATGTAAACCCCATGCAACGAAATTAAAAATAATTTAGTGATATATTAAGTGCGTCGTTTATATTCTTGAATAATTACGAAACTTTCCCCTAAAGAGGTTTTTGTAAGAATTCGGTAAAAGCTCTCGAATCAAGGGTGAAACTTACGGGTATAAGCAGGGAAGTTTTTGCTACTTATTAATTCCTTCAAACCTTTAAAGGACAGGTCTTGGGCTACCATGAGAAATGCAGTATTGCGTGCGTGGAAAAATTAAATTTCTGTCTGATCAGAAACGCGTGGAGCACTAAAATACTTACAGTATTAAAGGGATCTTGAAGAGTTAAAACAAGCTGTTTTTTCTTTTGTTTTTTTAAGCTCAGAAAATTCAAAATTCAACATAAACATTAGTGCTGATTTTTAAGTAATATCCAAAGTTGCTAATTGACCTGAATGTTGGATTTTGCAGGAAAAGTTGTATAATTCCTCGTAAAATGGTTGCAATCATTTTATATCTTGCAGTGTTATTTTGGCAAATTGATTTAAAATGAACGCAAATTTTTTTTAGTTTTGTTTAAACCTTTTATCGTTCTATAGAGAATACAATATCTTCTTGTTTGAACCATTCAGGCTCACTTTAAAGGTTCGCGAATATTTCGTCACAATTACGTCAGAATGCCTTTTCCGTCTCAGGTCTCAACTTGAACCGTAACAAAAAGTGCTT
This sequence comes from Phalangium opilio, assembly GCA_019434445.1. Taxonomy (NCBI): domain Eukaryota; kingdom Metazoa; phylum Arthropoda; class Arachnida; order Opiliones; family Phalangiidae; genus Phalangium; species Phalangium opilio. The sequence continues at coordinate 611,896 of JAEQBA010001406.1, forward strand.
TTGTACGGTACTGTACGACTAGTCCTTTAAAGATGTCCTACTTTTCCTATTTCACGATAATGTAATACAATTGATAGAAACCTACTTTAGCACCATTTTGTAGTGTACAGCGCGTACTGTACATATTCCGAAAGATCGTTTAGCACAGAAGGTTTGAATATGCATTACGCGAGAACTAAATAAAATTCAAGGAAAGTGAAAGTGTTCAAGCATGACTTCAGTTTGTTCTCAAAAGGGAAATTTTACGAATTTATCTCTGAAGCTTTTTCTTTTTACTTTTTTGAAGGAAATGTTTGTTTTTCAATGAAAAACATTTTCTCGCGCTTGAAGGTCCGTGCAAAAATTCAGTCTTTCGTTAAATTTATTAATAATCGGTCTTATCTTTACCGGTGCATTTCGAAAAGAGCATTTTATAAAAATGTTTAAAGATTGATGAGCAATTAAATTTCAAGATTATATAAATAGTTTTGATGCGTTTATAATTTATAATAATTATTATAATATATTAATATTGCGTTATCTGTAAATATGGGGAATGTATTTCAAGTTCATATTTATTCGTATTCGTAACGTATTTCCAAATTCAATATCGATCTCTTTTTCTTGTAAACTGGTAAAGCACTTAGTTACCAGGAAACGGTTGATCGCACTGTTGCGTAGCGAGTTCATGGGCCTTTAAAAATTAAACTATAGGTACCCAGGAGTGGTAAAATGGTATTGCTAGTATCGCTGCAAACGTGCTGGTACTGTACCATTTAGAGTTGAACTGTAAGTTCTACAGTAAATAGATAATAAATAAACTTTAATGAATAGTTGAACACACACATCCGGTGCAGTGTTTCGGCAGCTTGAACTGTCCAAAATGCATATGGAAAAATGTATTTTTAAAGGGGCATTTTTTTAGAGTGATCTAACATACCCAAAAGTGTACTTTAATTCGTAGATAAATTATAAACATAGATAATGAACTTAATGCACATCTAAGGAGTATAAATAGATCGAGACTTATACCGCGCTATAACCAAATGCACAAATAATTTGGTCTAATAATTGCAAAGATTGATATTACACTAGGTGAAAATTATTCGCCAGTCTAGAACATTTCGAAACAGATTCTGCAAATAATTCGCCGGAAGCAGTTTTCAGTTCAAAAGAAAATCCCTGCCCGTTTGGCACTAAAAAATTCGATCTGATATTGTTCAATTTAAAACTGTAACTGTTATGGCTGACGAATATTGAACATTCCGTACTCTCTGGTGACATTAGCCTATCATTTCACATCAAATGTAAAAACTTTGCGAGGTTCACAAGTTCACAAACAAATGTTTGTTCAGTGCAGGTGCATGTTTATATTATTTTAGTAAGCTAATATTTTGTTTTATAAATGAATGGAAGGCTCTACAGTCTAGAAGCTTTTCAGCCGTGGTGCCTGCAGTGCGGTGAAATTGAATATAATGTATTGCTGAAGTATTAACCCTTCACTTTTTGAATGGTGGCAGTGAATCAAAAACTTTCTTTCCAAAATGCCTCCCGGATACGAGAGTTTCATCTTTCCTAGTTTTTATGGTGAAGGCGGGCAATGATGTTTTCATCCCCTTTCCTCTAGGCTCTAAAGCCATCTCGAAGGGAGAACGAGAACGCTGTGAACTGAAGACATTGAGTTTTGTGTTTACGATTTACGAAGACTTGGCTATGGATTTACTTTTATGAAGCGTTTCCGATGTAAATATTTAAATAATTTAGTATAAAATAAACGCGAAAATGCCTAGTAGAAAGTCTAGAAGAGATACCAGTGAAATTAGTTGTTGTTTAAAGTACTTAATATTCGGTTTCAACGTTATATTTTGGGTAAGTAAGCCTTGGCTTCTATCCATTTTGATTTTTTGAAAAAGACAAACTCTTATTATTCTGTCCTTGCCCTGGTAACAAAAATATGGTGAAATATGTTGAAAGCTATAATGTTTAAACAAATTAATGGAAATTTAAAGTTTATTTTTAGTAAATAATTTTGTCTCTTTAAAATAATCTGTTTCCGTTTGTTTTTTAACTAAATAACAAGACTTTCACCCTAGCTTGTCTTGTTACGCCCTTTACCCATTGTAGATTTTTTTTATTGTCAAAAGGCTATCAAGTATGAAGCTAAGAAAGGAACGTAATTATTATCTTTGCAGTTAGTCGGGCTCGGAATCTTTGTTGTTGGATTTTGGGCATGGACAGAAAAAGATATTTTTAGCAATTTAAGTCGACTCACCAACATTGCGTTGGATCCAGCTTTTATCCTAGTCTTAGTAGGCATCGTAACTCTCATTATCGGTTTCACAGGATGTATAGGCGCCCTCAGAGAAAACACCTGTTTTCTAGCTTCGGTAAGTTAATTAATATGATGAATAGAATATCCCTGTTATTAAATATGTCAAAGGGAGAAGGTTCTGTGAAGTTATTTATAATGCAAATACACTGGGTTTTCTAAAATTGGGGTAGGCTAAGCCAGAGAAGTAATAATTTTAAATGGGACAAAGAAATGACTTGGGAATTATGTTTGATAAAATATTGATGAAACAAGACATAAATCTGAACCTACCCTCCCATCAAAGTTAACCCAAGTTATTTTAAACCAAACTTAACCAACCTACTTTAAATCCATTCCTAACCACGCCTACTTTGAATCCGTTCCTAACCACGCCTACCTTGAATCCGTTCCTAACCACGCCTACCTTGAATCCGTTCCTAACCACGCCTACCTTGAATCCGTTCTTAAGCACGCCTACCTTGAATCCGTTCTTAAGCACGCCCCCCTCTTTGAATCCGTTCTTAAGCACGCCCCCCTCTTTGAATCCGTTCTTAAGCACGCCCCCCTCTTTGAATCCGTTCTTAAGCACGCCCCCCTCTTTGAATCCGTTCTTAAGCACGCCCCCCTCTTTGAATCCGTTCTTAAGCACGCCCCCCTCTTTGAATCCGTTCTTAAGCACGCCCCTCTTTGAATCCGTTCATAAGCACGCCCCTCTTTGAATCCGTTCATAAGCACGCCCCTCTTTGAATCCGTTCTTAAGCACGCCCCCCCTCTTTGAATCCGTTCTTAAGCACGCCCCCCTCTTTGAATCCGTTCTTAAGCACGCCCCCCTCTTTGAATCCGTTCTTAAGCACGCCCCTCTTTGAATCCGTTCATGAGCACGCCCCTCTTTGAATCCGTTCATAAGCACGCCCCTCTTTGAATCCGTTCTTAAGCACGCCCCCCCTCTTTCAATCCGTTCTTAAGCACGCCCCCTCTTTGAATCCGTTCTTAAGCACGCCCCCTCTTTGAATCCGTTCTTAAGCACGCCCCCCTCTTTGAATCCGTTCTTAAGCGCGCCCCCCTCTTTGAATCCGTTCTTAAGCACGCCCCTCTTTGAATCCGTTCATAAGCACGCCCCTCTTTGAATCCGTTCATAAGCACGCCCCTCTTTGAATCCGTTCATAAGCACGCCCCTCTTTGAATCCGTTCATAAGCACGCCCCTCTTTGAATCCGTTCATAAGCACGCCCCTCTTTGAATCCGTTCTTAAGCACGCCCCTCTTTGAATCCGTTCTTAAGCACGCCCCTCTTTGAATCCGTTCATAAGCACGCCCCTCTTTGAATCCGTTCTCAAGCACGCCCCTCTTTGAATCCGTTCTCAAGCACGCCCCTCTTTGAATCCGTTCTCAAGCACGCCCCTCTTTGAATCCGTTCTCAAGCACGCCCCTCTTTGAATCCGTTCTCAAGCACGCCCCTCTTTGAATCCGTTCTCAAGCACGCCCCTCTTTGAATCCGTTCATAAGCACGCCCCTCTTTGAATCCGTTCTCAAGCACGCCCCTCTTTGAATCCGTTCTTAAGCACGCCCCTCTTTGAATCCGTTCTTAAGCACGCCCCTCTTTGGAACCAAACCTACTATATCATGTAACGTCACATTAGCTTCCACTGGCTAGGGAAGGATTTAAAATTGTTGATGTTACTTGCACGGACATGTGTGGGTTCAATGCTTAAACCCACCAGTATGGCGGTTAAATACCATGGAAATAGAAAAGATAAACTTATTTAAAGATGAAACAACGATTGACTTTTTTTGTTGTTTTTCGTAGTTTTGCTAGTTTATGAACATTTTGATTCGCATTAATTGTTTATTTCTTATTTGTCATAGTACGCCATATTCCTAGCCATTCTCCTTCTGCTGGAAATGACAGCGGGCATATTAGGCTTTATATTTAAAGATTGGATAAAAGCGCAAGCGACGGGAGGTTTCCAAGCCTTTATAGTATATTACCGCGATGATCCCGATAGGCAAAATTTAATAGATTGGATACAAGAGCAGTGGGTAAGCCAATAGTCGGTAAATTTAAGTTTTTGTAACAATCGTTGATTATTATTCAATATTTTCAATAAGCTGGAGTGCTGCGGGATCGAGGGTCCCAAAGATTGGGATATGAACATTTACTTCAACTGTTCCAGTTGGGAAGTAGGGAGCCGCGAAGCTTGCGGAGTGCCATTTTCCTGTTGCAGGCCACAACCTGATGTAATTTATTTAATCAATCATGTTTATAAATATGTAGATTGGTGTAATATATCCAACTGGTTCCATTTGCCCATTAAGGGTTCGTAAGGAACTTGTAAAACCTGATTAATTAAGTCAGGGATTTGGAGAAAAAGTGAGCTTAGGGATTAGTCTGAGATTACATAATGGTACCAAAAGGTCAAGGATAAGTCTGGGATGTGCAGAATGGGAACTAAAGGCCAGGGATATGTCTGGGATATATCTGGGATTTGCAGAATGGGAACTAAAGGCCAGGGATATGTCTGGGATATATCTGGGATTTGCAGAATGGGAACAATGCCGGGGATAAGTCTAGGATTGCATAATGGTAGCGAAAGGTCAGGGATAAGTCTGGGATTGCATAATGGTAGCGAAAGGTCAGGGATAAGTCTGGGATTGCATAATGGTAGCGAAAGGTCAGGGATAAGTCTGGGATTGCATAATGGTAGCGAAAGGTCAGGGATAAGTCTGGGATTGCATAATGGTAGCAAAAATTCAATGATAAGTCTGGGATTGCATAATGGTAGCGAAAGGTCAGGGATAACTCTGGGATTGCATAATGGTAGCAAAAGGTCAGGGATAACTCTGGGATTGCATAATGGTAGCAAAAATTCAATGATAAGTCTGGGATTGCATAATGGTAGCGAAAGGTCAGGGATAACTCTGGGATTGCATAATGGTAGCGAAAGGTCAGGGATAACTCTGGGATTGCATAATGGTAGCCAAAGGTCAGGGATAACTCTGGGATTGCATAATGGTAGCGAAAGGTCAGGGATAAGTCTGGGATTGCATAATGGTAGTGCTCAAAAATTCAATGATAAGTCTGGGATTGCATAATGGTAGCGAAAGGTCAGGGATAACTCTGGGATTGCATAATGGTAGCAAAAGGTCAGGGATAACTCTGGGATTGCATAATGGTAGCAAAAATTCAATGATAAGTCTGGGATTGCATAATGGTAGCCAAAGGTCAGGGATAACTCTGGGATTGCATAATGGTAGCCAAAGGTCAGGGATAACTCTGGGATTGCATAATGGTAGCCAAAGGTCAGGGATAACTCTGGGATTGCATAATGGTAGCCAAAGGTCAGGGATAACTCTGGGATTGCATAATGGTAGCGAAAGGTCAGGGATAACTCTGGGATTGCATAATGGTAGCAAAAATTCAATGATAAGTCTGGGATTGCATAATGGTAGCAAAAGGTCAGGGATAACTCTGGGATTGCATAATGGTAGCAAAAATTCAATGATAAGTCTGGGATTGCATAATGGTAGCAAAAGGTCAGGGATAACTCTGGGATTGCATAATGGTAGCAAAAATTCAATGATAAGTCTGGGATTGCATAATGGTAGCGAAAGGTCAGGGATAACTCTGGGATTGCATAATGGTAGTGCTCAAAAATTCAATGATAAGTCTGGGATTGCATAATGGTAGCGAAAGGTCAGGGATAACTCTGGGATTGCATAATGGTAGCGAAAGGTCAGGGATAACTCTGGGATTGCATAATGGTAGCAAAAATTCAATGATAAGTCTGGGATTGCATAATGGTAGCAAAAGGTCAGGGATAACTCTGGGATTGCATAATGGTAGCAAAAATTCAATGATAAGTCTGGGATTGCATAATGGTAGCAAAAGGTCAGGGATAACTCTGGGATTGCATAATGGTAGCAAAAATTCAATGATAAGTCTGGGATTGCATAATGGTAGCGAAAGGTCAGGGATAACTCTGGGATTGCATAATGGTAGTGCTCAAAAATTCAATGATAAGTCTGGGATTGCATAATGGTAGCGAAAGGTCAGGGATAACTCTGGGATTGCATAATGGTAGCAAAAGGTCAGGGATAACTCTGGGATTGCATAATGGTAGCAAAAATTCAATGATAAGTCTGGGATTGCATAATGGTAGCCAAAGGTCAGGGATAACTCTGGGATTGCATAATGGTAGCCAAAGGTCAGGGATAACTCTGGGATTGCATAATGGTAGCCAAAGGTCAGGGATAACTCTGGGATTGCATAATGGTAGCGAAAGGTCAGGGATAACTCTGGGATTGCATAATGGTAGCAAAAATTCAATGATAAGTCTGGGATTGCATAATGGTAGCAAAAGGTCAGGGATAACTCTGGGATTGCATAATGGTAGCAAAAATTCAATGATAAGTCTGGGATTGCATAATGGTAGCGAAAGGTCAGGGATAACTCTGGGATTGCATAATGGTAGCCAAAGGTCAGGGATAACTCTGGGATTGCATAATGGTAGCGAAAGGTCAGGGATAAGTCTGGGATTGCATAATGGTAGCAAAAATTCAATGATAAGTCTGGGATTGCATAATGGTAGCAAAAATTCAATGATAAGTCTGGGATTGCATAATGGTAGCAAAAATTCAATGATAAGTCTGGGATTTGCAGAATGAGAGAAAAAGTCGGGGATATATCTGGATTTTGCATGGTCAAGAATAACCGCAAAATGGTTTCATACAAAACCCTGCTATTGAAATATCTGCCTTGCAGACACCAGTTTTGGCAAATACTGGCATTTAATTTAGATACTAGTCCATATATGTGTCACGTGGTAATACTAATTGAATTGAATTCTCTATTCAATTGCAGGAAATTATTAAAAATAAGCAATGTGGGTATGACGTGCGTAAACCAGACTACGTAAGAAAATTGAGATATTTTTGCATGACTGTGTTACATAACTCTTTATTACTAACATATCCGTCCGTAACTCATGGGGGTTGTTGTACTATATGTGTTTAGGCGGGAGACAAGTCTACGATAATATATGAGAAGGGATGTCTTCGGGCGGGTGAAGAGTGGATTGAAGCTAATCTGGTTCCGGTTGCGGGAGTCGCTGTTGGGGTGGCTGTTCTACAGGTATCTTCCATTGTTTTTTTCTTCCTAAGGTTTCTAGACTCAATAAGGCGTTCGTATCTCCCCTTTATGGATAATTTCATTTTTGTTTGTCGTAAAATAGAAATTAACAAAAACTTCATGTTACCTGAATTAGTGAATTTGCAAATTAAGTGAGAAATTACACGTGAATTTGCAAATTAAGTGAGAAATTACACGTGAATTTGCAAATTAAGTGAGAAATGACACGTGAATTTGCAAATTGAGTGAGAAATGACACGTGAATTTGCAAATTGAGTGAGAAATGACACGTGAATTTGCAAATTGAGTGAGAAATGACACGTGAATTTGCAAATTGAGTGAGAAATGACACGTGAATTTGCAAATTGAGTGAGAAATGACACGTGAATTTGCAAATTGAGTGAGAAATGACACGTGAATTTGCAAATTGAGTGAGAAATGACACGTGAATTTGCAAATTGAGTGAGAAATGACACGTGAATTTGCAAATTGAGTGAGAAATTACACGTGAATTTGCAAATTGAGTGAGAAATTACACGTGAATTTGCAAATTGAGTGAGAAATTACACGTGAATTTGCAAATTGAGTGAGAAATTACACGTGAATTTGCAAATTGAGTGAGAAATTGCACGTGAATTAATTGTATTTGAAAGTAAAACTTGGTAATAAGCAATAAATTCCAAGCCATTTCACACTTATTACCTGTACCAGGTATCATAAGTTTTTGCTAATTTTAAAATAGTGCGAGAAACACAAAATTAAGGTAAAAGAAAGATGGGTTTAAGGTGTATGAGCAATGATGGGAAGTTCATCCAGATATCAGGAAAACATAGAAGCAAAACAGGGAACTCTTTTTGCCATGCGTAATGAGCTTACTAGAAGTTTTATCTGTTAAAACAGTGCGGGATTTGAATTAATATAAGGATTCCCGTGACACTTCTATTTTCTCCTGATATTATGAGGTTGTTTTTTTTATCGATTTTGTGGGCAAACTGGATCGTTGATTTAACTATTGTGGCGGCCTCTCCTTCAGTGGACCTAACTAACAAGAAAAATACCAAAAGTTCATAGATAAAAAAACAAAAAGTATACTCGCTTGTGTTTTGCCGTGTTTTGTAGTATGAGAAACCCCCGTTACCCCCCAGAAGTGTCAACCCCCCCCCCCTCCGTGTATGGTTACCTCCACGACTGTAGCACAGGAAACATGCGCCAATAGGCTTATATATACCTCTAGGACCAAGAAATAACGTTTTGGATCGCCACTATAGAGGACTATTTTCTATAAACCTTTGACCCTTAAATGCCTCTTCTCTGATTGGTTGGTTCGTCTAGAGATCGTTAGCTTCTCATTTTACATGGCGTCTACAGCCAAAGTCCGGGAACTCTGAACCAAGTATACTTTTTGGTTTTTTGCCTATGAACTTTTGATACTACTAGAATCTTGAATAAATTGTATGTTAACCACAGACTGATAAATTTGATTTAGGGACCTAAAAGGTCCAGGTTAATATACGAAAGAGGCTGTTTACAATCTGGGCAAGATTGGGTTGAAAAAAATCTGCTCATTATGACAGGGTTTTTTCTAATCATCACAATGGTACAGGTGAGATTCCATTTAGGGTTTTTTCTAATCTTACAAAAACTGGAATTTGGTCAGATATACGATTAGAAAAATAAGTAATTGAGGGCTTCAAAATGGCATCAATTCATTTCATTTGAAATTCAAATTGACGTTTTTATGACGTGTTTTCTCAATTTACCCTAATTGGGGTTATTTCTTCGTACTGTGTAGTAAGGGGCTGTTCGGACCGTGGGACAAACGACAATCTTCCTCATAGAGCTTAGCATAGCCGGTGACCCCTTTAAAGGGCTCCTTCGGACCCTTAGACACATGGCCCCGCGGATTTCCATCCCCTCTTCATAGACGATCTTCCTCAACACTTTGCCCCACCGATTTCCGACCCCTAAGTAGTTCCCTCCTTGTTAATATCCCCCTTCTAGCACTCCCTCCCTCTGGTTAGGTAGGGGGGCTTGGAAATCCGCGGGCCCATGTGTCTAAGGGTCCGAAGGAGCCCTTTAAAGGTCACACTTTTATATTGAACCAATGGGGAGTGGGCAAAGGTGAAAAATTCCCCTAACCAACTTCAGGCCCCTACTTAGCCAATCAGGCGCATTCTCCACTAGCCTTTGACTCTGTAAAGTTCGCTGCCATTTTGGCTTGAAGGGGAGAAGACATCTTAAGCCACACCCCTCTGACCTCTCCCTATAGATCAAAGATTATTGCGTTTAAATTAACAAGCATATACTTTTGAAGCCCTCAATCCTAACATTATAAATCATTCATTAGTTGAGTAGTAAAACTTTGTTTGAGTTGAGCACTATAAATCGGAATTGTTTTTAATCCAGATATTAGGCATCTGCTTCGCGCAGAATCTCCGCGCAGACATATTTGCGCAGAAGGCCAAGTGGCACTGACAGCAGGAGCAAATCTTCCGTGGGCATGTTCGTTGACTATTTATTAAGAAAAATAAATAAGAAAATGGGCATTATCGACAAACCATACATTAACAGACGCCATCAACAATGGTTTGTTTGATCGCGAAACTTTCCTTGTCACGTGTGAACAATTTTGTATCATTCACAACATTCTGCATCATAATAATTTTTGTTGACGTACTTCGAGAAAGATTTTGAAGTTGCGCAAACTTTTGACTCGAAATCGCCCCCTCAAGTGTGATTGTGTGTTTGTGTCAAATTAAGGAAAGTTGATCAAAGCCTCGGAAGATTTGTGGAAAATCTACACAAAAAACTTAATAATTACATAAAAAAACTGTTTATAAAGAACATATTACGCTATGGGACAGTATATGAAATATATTAATTTCATTTTACAAACCTACTCTTAAGAAAAAAAAAAAAAAAAAAAAGCACAAGGAGCTACAATTATTTTTCGAAAAATAATGACCATAATTACAAGCAAGCCACGAAAAAATTGCCAATGCTAACTATAATGAAACAATATTTGTGGATTAAAATTCACGCAAGTTATTAATTAATTAAGATAAAGAAAATTAATTCTCTTGTAATCTAGACAGCGCTGTCGTGCTAAAAAAAAATATTATAATCCTCAATTCACCCCGTTCCTGTTTAGTAGTCTGGGAGGCAAGGTTTGATATTTGGCTTCGATTTTGTGTGAGAAAGTAACCATGGTATCACAATTCTACTTACCAGCTTATGACACCATGGTCGTTAAAATGATAGCTCCCGACTTGGAAGTACTTTCCTTTCCTTTCCAAAGGTGTGGCAATGGTTTTTATATTAAAAATACCTATAGCAGGCATGGTTAATAAGTGGTGTTCCAAAAAGAGTGGTTGGACCATATTACAGTGGATTCTATGGGTGATTTTGAGTTATAATGTTCTGTGACCTTTTGCTCTACATGGTCACTGTTTGTAAGTTTAGAAGTTATGACTAGATTATTTTAGGTATGACCAGAAATTGAAAGTCAATACTAATTAAGTGGTCATAAGTTAAACGCTGTAATTGTAACTTGAAGGCGGTGGTCCCTATTTGCAAACATGTTATGGAACATTTTCGACGCGAAATCGCCCATAGAACCCACTATACTTTGGTTATACCACCCTTTTTGTAACATCCAAGTGAGGGTTGATCAATTTTATTCACTAGTCGAAGGGAAAGATTTAAGTAACACAGGTAATGATATAGATCTGAAATAAACTTGCATCCTATCCCTTTATTGACATCACCATAACCCAAGTGTTGTGGGTTTAATATTAGAGTATCTTGGGAGTTTCATTCTTTCTCTGGCCAGACGCGGAGATAGATTCCTTGTGTCGCTTCTGTTTTGTTTAGGTTATGTTGAGCAAATATTTTCTACGTTTTGTAGACTCTAGAATTCCTTATCTTGAAATGGAAAATAAACTCAGCATTGAACTACTCTAAACCTAGGGACTACCAGAAGTGAGATGAGACTTAGAAGTGAAGGGCTCTAGCATTGGTAATAGATCCTGGCATTAGTGAACAAATTTGAGGATTTTACGCCGCTTCCATCGCGCCTACGCTAGAGAGAAAAAAATTGGTCGAGTTCCAAGAAAATTTCCTACCCCCTTCCCCTCAACCTAAAGCCGCGGAACACGGACGCGGCTCCTTGAATATAGTTCGGCCGTCTACCACCGCGAGCGTCTGACGTTTTGGAGGGGAAATTCTGAAACCGCCACTAGAGGGCCAACCGTTCGTGTGTTATCAAGAATATTCACTTTCGCCGAGTGAAGAATTTGGTTACCTCGATACTTCTAGTCTCATCTCACTTCTGGGACTTCTTAAATTGAAGGGAAGTATGAAATTCTGCCACTCGAAAGATCGACATATAGTTGTTTTCTTGCACAAAATCGATATTTCAAACCTTCCTCCTGGACTATGAAAGAAATTCCTAGTTCTACACGTACATAGTATATGATTGTAATTCATCGTGGTGTGTGTGATTGTTTTTTAGAGGCTGTGATATTTATTTTCCTCCCCTTTTCATAATTTAATTTCGTGTTAATAAATATATCTTTTTAAAATAATCTTTTAGGCACAATTTAGTTATTTTTAATTTCTACCCCCGTTTTTAACAGAACCCTTTTTTTTCGTCATATTTATATAACTTAACTATAATTGTACCACCAAGTGGGTGTACTATAAATAATTAATAATAATAATTAATTATAAGAGAAAAAAAGAATATTATTATTAAACGTGACTTTAAAACATTTTATTCACATATTCGTTGTTTTCTTTTAATATATATTACATAATTTAAACATTTTTTTATTTTCAACAACATAGATGCCATTGCAGCGAATAGACTATGTTCATATGATATGTCCATAAAAATTCGTTTACACTTTTTAATATTCTTATGTTAGAACGTAAGAACAGAAGCATATAGATATTAATTGTTAGCAAAAGTATATAGATGTATATACTTTTGTTGCTGGTAATAATATTCCATCAAAATGACTAGAGTAGAAGCTGTCCCGAAGACTATACGCTACATAGACTGGAAACGTCTGATACATCAAGGACAAAATATATTGAAAGGGAAAACATGTATATGCACGATAATGTCACTAATAGGTGGCGAACAGAAGCGAATGATCAATATCACGTTCACAATTGTCATTAAACGAAGCATGTACAATAAGTAATGTGGGGGCGGTGCCCATATGAAACTTGGTGGATATATGGAGTTCTATCTAATCTCTACTGGGGGAACTTGAATTTCGTAGAGTTATCAGTACATCAGCATTTTCCACGCGTATCCATATGTGACTTGGCTAGTCACTAGTTCACGAAATAGTAACGCTACTACTTCAAAATATATGTAGTTCTTGACACGCCCCTACGTAACACATTGTACATCTATAAAGTTAAAGTACCATCAATACGCGTTTTCATTTACTACAATGACTTAATTCCACTGAAAAACAATTATGGGGTTCCAGTTTATGAAGCGTATTTACTGACTGCAAGAGACTCAAAACTTCCCATGTCCAGACTATCCGCAACTGCGGGCTTTATGGACAAATATACCCCAAGCACTTGCATGGAAATATTAGCAGTATCCTTTAGTAGCATAGTAGTCTTTGAGATTATTGACCCATACCCCGGTATCCTCTAGAACGCGTTTTCTTTTGTAACGCCTGGTGGATACTTGGAAAATGTTTTGGCCATTTGCTGTCATTCTATTCTTTTGATACGATAGAAATTTGTTTATTTTTTATATGGTCAGTATCAATGAAAAATGCACTGAAGCCAAAGCTACGTGAATTTATACAATAATGTAAACCCTCGTAGCGATAAAGGTAACTCCGTGCATTCTGAATGTGACATAGTAAATCCATGGATGAAGGATGCGCGTGAAAAATATTCGACGCTCTACAGGATGTGCAACTCCCTATACTAAAAAGTAGACAAGTCGACACTAGCGCCGCCTGGGTACCAGCGCTGGAAACCCTCGCGGGAAAAATAAAAATTACAGGACATAAGAAAAAAAACAAGTTTTGCTTCTAGCAGACGACGCTAAGGAAAAAAACGATGGTAGCGCGTGTTTTTTTCTCGTGTCCAGTATTTTTTATTTTTCCCGCGAAGGTTTCCAGCGCTGGTAGCCAGGCGGCGCTAGTATCGACTTGTCTACTTTTTAGTATAGGGAGTTGCACATCCTGTTGAGCGTCGAATGTTTTTCACGCGCATCCTTCATCCATGGTAAATCGAGACCAGAAGTATACGACTCTAATACTGTTTATAAGGACCTGCATCCGTGACCAATGAACTAGTGAGTGAAGTTGTTCCTTTCTCTCTTTTCCTGGAAACATAAATGGAAATGTACCTACTAATTTCCTGTCATTGGTTTTGATTTTTCTCAATGTGTACGGAACATTGTGGTCTAGAAAATTGGTCACGGGTGCTTGTTCTGGCAAATAATTGAGTAATTTACTCCTTGTTTTACTTTAACATTTGTTTTAAGTACGATACAAAAATGTATGACGAGAGCCCCATTAAGCTTCGAAAAACCATCGAGTAATATTTCAGCCACAAACGCTGAGAAGTGAAGCAATCACAAGTCCAAATACAGCACTTGAGTGGCACATATAGCTCCGCAAAAGCTAAGTAAAATAGCGGAGCAAACGGTCGCCACGCTTGAATTTACGGCGGAGACGATGGACCCCATACAAGTTGACAATAGAAACTGTGAAAGAAACACCATACTGCCAACAAGCGCCACATCAGTTCCGATACCCCTCAACTGTTGACCCTTCGCAGGGTCCTCTTCAGCATTTGACGTGAACTGAAAAATGTAAGACATCAACGTTTTCTTTCTTTCTGTATGTAATCGTAATGTCTTCTGCGCAAGTAACTGGATAACAATAGGCATGACACTCAAAAGACCATTTCGATGTAAATAAAAGGGAAAGCCACGGGGGTAAAACTCCGCCTTCCATCTCGCTTTTTGGCGCCGGCGCTGTAGTCTCTTTGTATCCTGAGATTGCGTAAAGACGGCAATGTATCAACCCCCCCTTGTGTGTCCCGATACTGTTTTACGTCGAAAAGGTCTATGAATTGGAAATACTCAATTGGTGGTGTGTTTCCAAGTGAAACAACAATTTCCAATCAACTAGTTATTTGACAAACCTTACAGCAATTGGAAATGTCATACTTGTTGTGATTAATTTCCTTATGGCTTCTTTTATAATCTACTTACTGTTTCTGTGGCGTGATAGTGCGCTACTAGCAGATAAGGCATGGTGAATAAAGTAGCGTACATAACTCCCGCGGTTGGGGACAGTAAGATGACGCTCACTTTATGTCTGGTAATTGCCATCAGAATCATTCCCACAGTGTAGACCAACTGACCACCGATAAATACACGTTTGGCCCCTGTTTGGAATAGAGTGCAGTATGATCCGTGAGTGATTGTCTTTGTAAGATAAGTAGGTTACTGGTAAGTTTATAAAATTGACATTGTCTGTGTACTTTGTCGGACCACAGTAAAAAATTCTAAAGGGTACCTGGAGAGCTTAGCTTAGGCATTAGCCAAGGGTTCAAAAAGTTGTTTGTTAAAGTGTCAATACACTCTAGAAATAAATTGTCAAAAGGTGTTGACGGAAAAAGTAAATCAACAACGTCCTTTTGTTTACTTTTTCAATTGCACCTGTTAACCAAATTATTCAACTACATTTGTCTCTCGCGGACATCAAAAAAGGAGATAACTCGACTAACATTTTTAGTGGTCTTATGTGGGAATTCTCATGCGTCATTGTTTTGGGCCCAAGTCGACTGTCACCTGTATTATTCTTATAGAGAAAAACCTTTTCTTCTGTTGCAAACTAACCATCGTAACGATTAAATAACGTAATGTAAGTGACGCTTACCTAATTTCTTGACTAAATTCTCTATGATGTAAGAGTATCCGGAACACGACAGTGAATATAATGACATTCCCCAGCATCCGAATCGTACTCCATCTTGGTAGAGAATGTATTTGGGATCTGATTCTGGGGCGCTCGGGTCACCGCCAAAAACGCATTCCCCAACGAAATCAGTAAAGTACAACGAGTAACTGACCAACGACATCCAACAAAACAAATTCGTCAAACATAAAATCTTTATAGATCTCGGAACAATAACTATCGATTTCAAATAAGTCTTCAACGATGGCGGATGCGTTGGTATTAAACTCGAATCGTTAATCTCTTGAGGACTGCCCAGCTCGCTCAGTGATTGGTTTTCTACATATGGTTTACCATTGGCCGTTGTAAAATTCAACTCCTTGGCTTGACCTTCCATGGAAACTCCCGGGTCTGATACTGTGCCGTATGTTTGGTGGTCGTATTCTGTACTCATATCAGGTTCTTCATCGTTTTCGAACTGGCTGTACTTTCTAGTTGAAGGTTTATTTTCCTTAGCCTTGAGCTCACCTGTACCGGTTAAGTTGCAGAGAACGTCCAGGGGCACTTCCCGGAAGCTGGTAATCGTGGTGATCAGGCAGATTAAGAAAAGTACCGTGACGATGGTAAAGACAGCTCGTTCGTGCGACCCGAGTAGAGTTCCTACGAAGGTGGACTCCCAATCTATACCACCCATTGCGTATCCGACGCAACCACCTAAACCAGCCATAATAGTGAAGACACTTAACCCGGCTACGTGATCTTCTGGCACTGTTACGTCCAACAAGTATGTCCTGGATGGTGATTGACAAGCGTCCGAACAAAAATCTAAGAGTACCGTACCGAGTATGGTGAAAACTATCCCCCAAGGATGTCGTCGTTCTACAGTTGTTTGGTTCGCTTCTTTAACGATGTCGCCAGTTAACTGTGGATAGGTTTCGTTGAATTCTGTTGTTGTAACGTTTATCTCGTGATTGGTCTCCAAGTCTTTGTCACCCAACGCGATTCCAATGTCTTTTCCATTCGGAACGAAGATGAGTCCAATCAAAATTCCCACGGATAACGCGATTATGAAAGGTCTACGTCGACCCAGTCTTAGTCGGCAACTGTCGCTCAAGGACCCCAAGATGGGAGCCAAGAAGAGTCCGATTAAGGGGCTGAGACACCAGATCATGCTTAGAAACTCTATTTTGACCCCTAATCTTAATAAAATTGGACTGACAAACGCCGTTTCGGCCGCGTAACAAAATTCGATTCCGCACACGGCACCGCTGAGCAGGAACAGTTCCCATTTTGTCTTTCTGCGATAGATGTGAGAATAATCGTCTGAGAGGTTACCTCGGTTCAGCGCGGTCACCATTTCGGACGGAAAACGTCCAATTTTGTCCTTGGCTTTGCGTTGAAGGCTTTTTACTCCGCGTCCCAAGTCGCTTTCTCCGAGGCGGTTTAGGGACGTGTTGGTTCGCTCCCGAACAGTTCTGATAATGCCCTCGACGTAAACCGCGTTTAGATTCATTTTGATCACGTGTTTTATCTTTCGTAATCTCACGTACGTATAAAATTTCACACCACTGGAGAGAATGGTAATCGATAGATATCAGACGAGATAAAAATTCTTCCCTCCTTCAAAATTCTTTTGTAGAGAATTTTATATTCTATGTTATTTAATATTCTCCTTCTTTTGCGGGAATTTTCGTAAACTTTTATTTATGAGAAACTTGTCGTTGTAATGTAGGTATATGGTTGACCCTAGGAAAAAAAGGTTGATTACATATACCGAATTTTGCCACTTATTTGTGGTTTTGGGTTATCGGTAATTATAGCTTGTGTAGTTGTTATAACAAAACAGTAGGTATTAATTGTCAGAAAAAGCTCGCGTGTAGAAGTCAAACTGCAGCATCAGCCTATAGAGTAATTTCGGTTGAGAGGGGGCGTGAACTGTGTATCCCCTACGTTAAGGGCAACTTTGTACTAGAGAATACTATTTGCCCCCGGAAGGGAAGGGAAGGGGAGGGGGGATATCACTAAGGTAAGAGATAGAGGGTTATGACGTTGCCGTATATGGGAAAGAAATTACTCTATAGTCTAATTCAGTTCCACAAAATTTACTGAGGTTCATGAACTAATAACCATTTTCTTGGTTTTTTATGAAGATATTTCACTAACAAATTACCAGAATTTAAGACAAATTAAGAGATGATCATCTTATTGATGGTAAAATACATTTCAAAGAACTTGAAATTTAATTTGTGGTACAAAACAGGTCAAAGGTCAATTATGATATTGCAAAACAATGAGCAAAATACGATTAATAATTTAGTATAACAAATTACTGAAAGATAAAGACAGGATTAAAAACAAAAAAATTATCAAAAGATAAACGAATAATATTGTTTGTTACATTCCCAAAATGGAACACCTGTGTAATGAAAACTGTCGCATCCTATTATCGCAATATGGGACATTTACTTCTATGTTTTTAAGGCCATTTGAGAACCAAAATGAAATTATATATTTTATTTCAACTCGTTGCACGAACAAAAATGTAATATTCAATCGTTAAATTTTGGGATTTTGGTCTAAGGTTTTGTGATTTTGACTAAGATTTCAGGTATCTCGAAATCTAGTTCAAATTCCCTATAGGATATGTTGAGATTTTGAAAAAATAAAAATAAATAAATGAATTTTGGATATTTTGAAGGGAATTTCAGGATTTTGAAAGGAATATCGGATGTGATGTTTAGGGAAATTGACAAACGTCCGACCCCTTAATTCGATTGTAGATACGGATACGGGTATAATTTTACGCGTATTGCTATTGCATCAACTAAGAATGAGAAATGTATCCAATCTTGAAAAATTAAGTAAAGATTTTAGAAAAATACATTTTTGCCCAAAATATTTCATTCTTTTTTGTGAGGATCATTTCCGAATTCGAATTAAAGGATTAATTTAGATAGACAATGAATCGGAAATACATTTTTAATAGAGGTGTGCGGTTAACCGTTTCAATCGAATAATTCGATCGAATACCGAACCGAATAATTCGATTCGGTATTCGATAAGCCCATTTTCACTATTCGATTCGAATTCCGAATACCGAACTGACTATTCGGTTAAAGTTCGACTACCATAAATTTTGGTCCTTGGCACTAGAGAGACCCACCTTATTTAAAAAAAATTTCATCCCAATTTTTTTTGTCTCCCATCAAAAACTACCAGCAAGTGCATAGGAAAATTTTAAGAAATACTTGACCACCAATGAGGAGAGGGATTTTGAAATTTAGGAGCTTCTTAATGTTCTTCTCCTTACTTTGTATTGACTATTGGCGAATATTAGGGTTACTACCCGATTAACCGCGAATAGTTGGCCTAGTATTCGCGAATATTAGGGTTAAATATTCGCGGTTACTAGGCTTAACTATTCGCGATTAATCGGGAAGGAAAAAAATTACCAAGGCCCAACTATTCGGTATTCGATTTGGAATAAACTATTCGATTCGGTATTTGATAAGAAAATTTTTTGGTATTCGATAACCGGTTCGATACCCAAAAAGTGGTATTCGCACACCCCTAATTTTTAACTCAAAATCGCCCAAAGATCATCCCAATTTATTTATGGCAGACTTATCAGAAACAACCCGGTATAGTTGAGACGGAAAAAACCTTGACTAAGATATTTCGTAAGATCAGAATAAAATTTAAATTGAGGTTAATCCGAATCAATTGTTTAGACGACGACAGAGTTGAAATATAGAATTTTGGAGCATTTTTTACGCGAGCGGCTCTTCAGTTATTTCGTTCTTTGCCCTTAAGCTAAGAATTGTGAGAAACCATACAGTTCGTCCTACTCCAAAGTCGAAACCTTAGAAAATCATAATTCCTAAAAAGGTTAGAAGTTTATAAGCGAGGAAATTATAACATTAGTATGACCTATTGACCCGAAATCTACTGGGGCGTGATCCCAATTCGGATATAGACAACCTAACCTAATTAACTAATTGTTCTATTTCACGACTGGAAAGCATAAATATGCTTGAAATTGTACTGATATCCCTTTTTTTATTCTAAGAAAAACCCAGCAAACCTGGATTTTCCTAGCTGGGTTTTACTGGGTTTTTATATTTTGCATATGGCGTACATTGTAGTAATTGGCATTCAAAAGTTACTGCTTAAGGAAAAAAACCTTCAAATATTTCATAAAACAATAATAAATATTATTAAATAATCCTTTTGAAGTTGAAACGATAAATATGTTATCTTTAAAAAGAAATTATATTAGCATTTAAATTCATCAAAATTGGAGATTTTAGTGATGGGTTTTATTAAGTGGGTTTTTATGGTGATTAAAACCCAATAAAACCCGTGGGATTTTTGGGATGGCTTTTTTGTATTGGAACCCAGCGAAAGAGCTCTTTACAAGCGTTTTTTGGGATTTTGGTGGGTTAGATTTACGGGTTTTATAAAAATGTCTAACAGATTGCACACAATTATTTTACCAGTATTGAAGAAAAAATATCTGCTGTTAACTAACGCTTATTTTGAGTAGAAGGTCTTTGTACTTTTCATCAAATCAAATCCTTCATCCTTGTTTTTAGCTTTAAACGCAGTGTCATACAAGGTATCACGGGGCTGACATTTTTTATACCGATTGTTTTTCCTTCGGTTGTTCAGTTACATTTTTCTCAAAATAAGTGTTCCGTTGAACTGTTCCACCCTGTATATCTTGTACAATATTTTGCCATTCAGGATCAGATCAGGGAATTTCCAATTCATTATCCACCTTAGTTTACTTTTATCCGAATTCGGAAATGATCCTCATATCCTCATAAAGGGTGTTTCTGAAAGAGCTGTGAGAAATGAAGAGGCGATTTTTGAGTCGAAAATGTTCTGTGACATTTTGCCGTCCGGGCCACCATTTTCAAATTATGATTGGAGTATTTTACGAATGGTCCCTTAAATTTACTAAGCATTGTCTTAAATTTAAGGGGTTATCCGTAAAATACTAAAATCTTAACTTGAAAACGGTGACCCGGATTACAAAATGTCATAGAACATTTTCTACTCAAAAAATTCCGAAAGAACATCCCCCTTCATTTCTCACAGAACTTTCAGAAACAACATGCATACTTTTGTATTAAAATATTATAAACATCTTTGTGGATAATTAGTAAGTAATCTACAAGTTTATGGATAATGACGTAGTTAGATACATCCCGTCCAAAGTAGCTTCCGATGCATTTACTATTAATGTTAGTTTAGGGTTAACTCATCCAAAATAAGTAAGAATGCCAATTATTTTGAAACTGTTTTGATAATGCACGATTAAATAGAATATAGAGTTTTGGGTGAAATATTTCAAAAGAGAAATATTTTGAAACTCGAGTAACTAATCATTATTTTTTACCGATTTGATTATTTAAATCAATCAACTATTGCATGGTTTAGAACCTCGTGGGTCTTACAAAAAAATCGAAAAACTTAACTTACCTTTAAGAATTCCAGTTGTTGTTAGGAAGTTTTCGTTTCGCGGAAACAACATGTGGTTCCCGTATCCCATCCTACTCGGAAATCGAAACTTAACTGACCGGGATCGATGTTGTCTTTATTTCTCTTTGGACGGTGACGTCTTCGGAATAGGCGGGGCTAAGTTATACCTTGGCTGACTAAATACTGGGACTCCATGATGGTATTAACCCCGATAATCGCATTACCATTTCAGTATCCGCTCAGCTACTCTTTCTTTGGGTAATGTTGTCGTTTGGCGTAGTTACTGGCTTATGTAATCTCTCCTCGGTATATCAAATGGTCAAATTCAGAGGTTGGGTAACAGTTGAAGCTGACATAATTTGTCACTGGTACTTACTGTTCTGTTAAGCAAAACGTGGCCCGGCCGTTTCTGTTCCTTTGTGGGTATCAGAAGTTCTTGACTCTAACGGAAGTATATTCTGAAGTTGTTTTAATTTTTGGCAGACTTATCAGCACTTATACCTAGTTTAGGTGCTTCAAATAGTGCGGACTTATTTGAAATTAATTGAGGAAGCGCTGGACTCCGAAGTAAGATAAGCAAATTTTTAGAGTCAGTCTACTACACTTGGTTTTACCAGAATTAATATAAGATCTGATTTACTTCTGGTTTTACTCAAAAAGGTTTTGTCTCTGAGCTCCAATAATTGGAAACTGTTTGGTACTTTACGGGTAAATTACCAGTGTAATTAGTAATTTCGGTATGATATAAATCGGTAATTTGTGGCGATTTTTGATAAGTTACGAATGGAACTTACCAACTCGCATCTCTAACTTTGACTCGATTAAATCACACCCATACTTCTCAGTTTTATCATTAAACAAGTTGGGAAACCAAAATAAACCTCTCAGAGTCGAGACGCAATTAAGAGTTTTTTCTTAAATAATCAAATAAAAATAATTGTTATTATTTTAATCGCCATTAATATAGTTTAATTCAAGTTAAATCGTTTTGAGAATCTTTACTCCTAAAATCATTTTAAACATAGCTATTGTTGACATGAATTCTAGCGTATGCCTCTTTAACAATATTTGGAAATTTAGGGTATATAAGTTGATTGATTCACAATAAATTATAGGAAAACCCGCAGTGTCGTGAACCTTTGAAGGAAGCCCTGCCATTGGGAGGCTAGAAGTTTCTCGTAACCCTAGCCGATCACCGCTTACTTCTTAATCTTAATGGGAGTAAAAGCCAAAAATTGCTTTATGCGAACATGTTTGCTCCGATTTGCCAACTGCGAACGCTGTGACAAAGACACGCACACGCACAGACACGTCCAGTGTAATACCTCTCCGTGATGTCATCGTTACTCGGAGAGATTAAAAACGCAACACAAAATTAAGAAAAAAGCCAAAAGTGGTGACCTGATTTACAATTTCCCACGAACTCTATTTCAACTCTTATCCAAACTGTAACGGTGCGATATCCGAGATGATTTTGTTGTTTTAGGCACCCTGTTTTTCAGACATACCTTGTGTAGTCTTAATAATTGTTCGTTTTGTTTGCCTTTCATTTGGGGGTAGGGTTTGGGAGTCTGAAGGTTGTTAGGTTCTCTTGAACGGAGTAGATTAAATCCGTCTCTCCCCAGTGGCTTCTGGCGTCCTTAAAAGGAAACCGATGTTTCCCGTCCAACGATGGGTCCCGCTTGGATAAATGGGGCCGTTTTCCCACTCCTAAAAGGCGAGAGAGATCTAATGGAAAGAGCCCGGATTGGTCCATAAAGCAGCGGCTTAGATTCGTTTTCATCCCGATTCAAACAAACCCCTTGTCACCACCACCACCGCCACCATCACCAGGGCGCGAACGCTCAGTCAAACCTTCATTTTGTTTGACGTCCAGCCCTTTCGTAAGCTTATTTCTCTTTAATGGGTACGCGTCACTTAATCGAAGTCGATTTCCAACAGACAAATTAAAGCGAATCCCCTGTTTAGTCCCCCTGTTGTTTATTCCCTATCATTCAATGATTCTTGACAAAATGTCTGAATAGATTCCTCCTACCTTAGGAAGCAATAGCTTTATCTACGACTTATTTGGTTACCAA
Source organism: Phalangium opilio (assembly GCA_019434445.1). Classification (NCBI taxonomy): domain Eukaryota; kingdom Metazoa; phylum Arthropoda; class Arachnida; order Opiliones; family Phalangiidae; genus Phalangium; species Phalangium opilio. The sequence goes on from JAEQBA010001406.1 coordinate 634,829, forward strand.
TACCATAAGTGGATCATATTACAGCTCCCTATAAGTACTGGACGTAGGTTATGCTTTTATATACAGCGTTTTCTTCCAGGACATCCAAGCCCGCCATCTATAGCTCAGTTTCACAAGTTTAGTTTGCGCATTAACCCGGATCTGGAGTTACGTTAGCCTACGAAAGTTCCGGTTGATGGGAATGGCTGTCAGTGTCGTGATTAGTGTGAAACTTGTTATCGCGTTATAATTTTGATTTAGAATGGCTTATTTTTCTTTTGCTGATCAGGAAAAAGGCCTAGGATCAATGTATTTAATTACAATGCCCAAATGAAAGACACATTGAACACGATTTATGTGATATTAAAAGCACCGTAAGCGACTAAAGGTGGAATTAATAAACGTCGGACGCAACGCAATTTAGTACAGGCAAAGGCAGGGCGTCGTGCGCAAACTTCCGCCTTTTGCGCACGACGCCCTGCCTTTGCCTGTACTAAATTGCGGTGCGTCCGACGTTTATGAATTCCACCTTAAAACGTTTTGTAAAACTAAAAAATATTGACCAGCATCTTTCGCAAACGGAAAACGTTAAAGCATTGAAAAAATGATGTCAGACTTAAAAAAGGAAAACAAATTTCTAACCCATAATTAGTAATAAATCTGTCCAACTATTCCCGCTAAAAACCTTTAAATCGGTGGAAACTCAGTGCTGTATGAGGAATGCATGAAAAATGTTCTAGCATGATGAAGGCTATTTTGATCATTTTAATTCATATTCATTTCCTTTCCAACACAAGGCTTTAAAAATTGAGCGAAATACCTACAGACCGGCCAGTTATTTTTTAAAATCGGAAACATAAAGTGGACTTCTACTATTATATTCACAAACCAACACTATGTATGGAACAACTTGTTTCCTTCAGCGCTCTTCTCTCTCAAACCTTTTTTCATTGGCTACCACTTACTTCCGTTTGCTTCCCCACTGTTTAAAAATTTCTTTCGCGCCAAAATCATTCTTCTGATTTAGTTCACAAATTCGCCGCTGCGTTTCGCATTTACCCTCTTCCCTTCAGTGCTGGGAGACAATGCTGATGCACAGCGATGTTATATCGTCCTGTACTTCTAGGGAGCTGTAATATAATCCACTTCTGCCAATACTCAATTAATAGACTAGACGCTAAGCTGCAGTAAAAAAAAGGTTCTGGTTAGGTCTAGTAATTGTTTTGATGAACGGTGATCTAGTTATGTAAATATTATTTTGGCAAAATGCGTGATATTTTATTCATTAACGGTCATATGAAATATATTTTTATCTATATACTACCAAAGGAGACAAGCGTTGCAAGGGTATACACTTCACGATATTTTGGTTATTTTTCTGGAAGCCATTTTAATTTTACTCAAACCAAAATGCATGAAACCCGTTTATAGAATATGGTCATTAAAATCAGTTGAAAACTAAGGAATAATTGTTACACGTATTGATGGCCTTTTTTCGTAGTGACGAGTATCCACTAATTAAGAGTAATTTCCCTGCAATGTTTCAGCTTCTAAGGTGAAGCGATTTGGACTGCTCGTTAGTGGTCAGTCAGTTTATGCATAGAGATAAAAGCTTGCGGTACACTCGAAATTTATCGAAACTCCATTTTTGATCTAAAAATCTGGACACAAAAATCTAGAAATTTCTCTACAACAGACCGACGCATTTTGAAAGTTGTTTAATGTGCATTTACAGTGTATAATCTTAATCAAATCTGATGTCGAGCAGTTCTTCGTACTCTGGTTTATAGCAAGCTGTAAGTTCCGTTCTTGCTGAGATGAGTCTGGTTTCGCCCTCTTGATAACCATTCTCGGGGTCAACGCAAAAGCAGAAGGACGTCGTGCATTGTATGGGCAGATAGTTTCCATTTGGGTAACATTTATATTGAGAAAACTGGTTGGAGCTTGCGAGAATATCCTTCAGGAAATCCTTTTCACGCACGCAATCTAAAATGAAACAACCCATTAGTAATGAACTATAACCCTGTGTCTGGCATCCGAGACCAGTGATAGAGGCGAGATGGGTCGTTGAGTGTCAAACTTTGTCGGAGATTTGGGTTAAAGTTACTTACTGCAATAATACATCTCACGTTCATCCTTGCTGTATCTTTTAACTCCAGTAGACTTATACCGTTTACCAAATTTATCAACACAGTAGCATCTGTAACAATTACAGTTAATTTCATGGAGTAGAAAATGATGTGAGTTTATCTTTTTCATGACTGTAAAGCCAGCAAGAACATTGTTTACTTAAAAATGGAATTGCTCTATAATGATACTTACTCGTTGCCCTGGCATTGCTTGGCTGCGTACGAGCCGTCCGGATCACATTTTGGCCAGTCAATTCCCAAGACCACTTTGCCCTGTTTTTCAAATTCCTTGGTTTGATTCATTAGTTCTTCCCTCTCTTTTATGCACTGTGTGGTGAAGTTTTTGTAGTGTATTTTCGGATCGACTGGAAAATTCATATTTTATTAGAATTTACAGGAAGTTAATGTAATCACCTATTCACCTGCACTAAAAAGGATCTAAATTTACCAGGTATTTTTTACCGTATAGAAGTTAAGTAATAGAGTATACTTCGTAGAATAAAGCAATACTAAGGTACAAAACAAATAATAGACCATTTCGATGTAGAAAAGGAGTTAGACAAAACACGGTATTGGAACATAATGGGTGAATGGAGTTAATCCACGGACATCTCTACTCGCTCTCATGATACAAAAAGCCTACAGTACAGGGGCTATAAAGCGAGATTAGTTAAATCGAAATGGTCTATAAATCACGCGAAATACCCATCCTGTTTACAACATTGATTTCCCACTTTTAAATATTATTGAACATTCCCCACTTATATTCCGCTCTTCTACGCAATTTGGTTCCATGGTTCATAGATTGTTTTTGCAAAGACACCAAGTGCTATTTACTTACAACAAGGTAAGATCCCAGTTCCGTTCAACCTGGGTACCTGCTGACTTCGCAACTCGCCGTTTTTCCCAATGCAGTAACAGTGAGTGTCAGTGCATTGTGGCCCATCGTAATCCCCATTGGCCATGCAACGAAGGAAGTAATTAGTGTCTCGTTCAATCAGGCCGACTTTGAGGAATCGATCAAAATCTCTCGAACATTCTATTGAGACATATTATATTATTAAGTATTTTCTAGTTCAAGGCTCTGCAAAGAAGTCGGCGGACGATTGAAATTTTTATTTTTCTTTTTAATGTTATTTTATCGATATAAATCGATTAAATAATTGTTGTCTGATCATTTCATTCTCCACCAAGTTCCAAAATACCGAAAAACTATTATAATGAAATCTTACGACAATTCATATTTTGGCCCTCGGTGTACGGCGCTTCTCCGAATATTCTCTTGCCATCTTTGTCGACACATTTGCACCTATAAAAATTAACATCATTTGTTCGTTTTAGCAGAGTGCTGACTTTGTCACAAATGCATACGATATCGGAAAATGGAGAATAAAATAACTTAATTTTCGAGAAGCATTTACAAGCACATATAGGGTAGAAAGTGCGTACAATTGATAAGCTGATGTGTCTGATTTTTAACCAAATTTATCGCAGGGAAGGCGCTAAGTTGAAAACTCTGGTTCGGTTACGAAACACAACAAACTGAACAACTGCAAGGCAGGCCGAGTTAGTGAAACCTTCTACTCGGACATTAATCAAATTGATTTTTGAGTATTTTGAAACTTTTTGTACAAATCACTACAACGGCTCGCTGCGAGGGTCCGCAGGCCCTGGTAGATAAGACCTGATGCCCGTTTTTGTAATGTTTTTATACGTAGTCTTAATATTTACATTAAACCAGCTTTGCATTGAACTGGTTCATAGTATCCAATTTCATCGCATTTCGGTTTTGGTTTTCCAGTGGTCAATTCCTGCTTCCCAATGTCTCTTTCGAAGGCTTTGAAATCCCTCATACATTGAGTATCAGCTTAAATTGAACTGAAGTCAGTATGAGAGAAAAATATAAAAAATTGGGAGATCTACCATCTTGGCATGTCGGTTTTGGAACATCGTTGAGGCACGTCAAACGATCTCCACATTCCACTCTAGGGATTGGTTTGTTTTCTGTAAGGGCGCAAGTTTCGCCTTTTTCTGAAAAGTTTAACGATTGGTTAACTCGGTTTATAAGATATTTTTGGCAACTTTGTGTAAATCCTTGCTCTAATGATGCAACTCATCGTAAAACATTTGGAAGTCATGATTATTATCATAACGGAGCATTTAAAACGCCTGATTTGTTAGTATAGTCTCAAAAGTTCATAGATAAAACAAAAAGTATACTTCATTGAAGTTTTCTCGCGCCGTGTAGTATGAGAACCACCCCTTTACCTACAAATAGTGTCGACCCCCTCTGCGTATGATTACCTTAATGAACAGGCGCGAATAGGCTCAATATAGTGACCGATGCTAGCTCTAGTACCAAGAAATTACGTTTGGATCACCACAATGGATTTATGGAAGTATTTTACCCAAATTTTTCGATTCTCCCGCTCAAAAACAATGCGGAAAATAAATCAAAAATGTAGTATTACAATGCCATCTGTTTTGCGATAAATATCACGCTGTTGTGTTATTTTATAGTTTAATTTATTTTCAAACAAAACATTGCTTTGCCCATTTAATTGTGCCCTTATTTATAATGTTAATTGGCTGAAAATTATATCATATTTAGATTTCAAACGATGGCGCCATTATACCGTTCTAAAAATTCAATTTATTTTTGCTATAAGGCTTCTGCATCTGCAACACTCAGAAATTCTGACAAAGCCGGCAGCCGAAAGAGAACCCACCGCTTAGGTTGGGTTTAGTAGAGTTCACCTATTATTGACGTCACTATGTAACAAGGCGCAAATCAATGAGCAAAGTAGTCGATAAGCCAAAGGTGTTTTTTGGATAGCAAATCACTGCCAGTTGGAAATACCGGTGACTATTTAAAACTTGAAGGAGCGAGGATTATGCTGGAGTAGAAAAACTCTATAGCGCTAACACGAGAGAGCCCTTTCAATGCATGGCCACATGAATTAACCAACCATAAGGTTGGGCATAAGCTTCAGGTGCCACCTGGTTATAGCAAGGAGAACTACTATTTACACATGACGAGGCTATAAAATATTTCCACCGATTGATGGCTGCACTTACTCATGTCCAACCTTGAAAAGCATTCTGGGATTTATAACGGCGACTGATGACCCCAACTACACCACTCCAGTAACCAGCTTCCCTCCTCCAAGATTAAAATAAAACTAACACAGACGATACAGATCACCAGCTAATTTTTTCTAAGAAACGATACTTGCATTATGAGCTCTACTGAACACAGGCATGGTGAATGATCACTTTAAATCACGTGGTTGTTAATGTTTTCGAAACATTCTCAACTTCGCAATTTTACAGAAAAAAGCCATTTAATTTTACCATATTTTCATAAGATATGTTCCATAAGTTTGTTACTGGTTACAAACTGGAGCTTGCCATGAAGTAACGTAGGTGACGCGTCATAGATTCTCGTACAGCCACGCCTGGTGAGGCGCTGTCAAAGGCTTAGTACAGACTAAATAGGAAGATGGACTGCAAAACCGAGTGTAGTCGATTCTCGTTTGTCGTTCTCGAACTAGCAGCTTTCATTACGAAGTATAGGAAGTGTCATACTTATGGAACATACCTTATAAACTTATGATTTTACCGGAACTCGTTTAAAACAAATAATAAAAGCAATTTCTCCCCCTTGAAAAGGGTGGTCGCATCTTCGCTTATCACACTCCAATGATCATGATTTTTGTATCCTTAAGAAATATGCTCAAATGCATCTTTCTCTATTCAAAGCCTCAAATGAGAAAAATATGTGTGAATTTTCAAAAAAAGAAAGAATGAAAAAAAAAATAAACTCTGATGCGGAACAATAATTTCTTTTCATCAAAAGTTACCATATAATCGGAAGTATAGGGGTTTTAGAGTCTCTCTGTAACTCATATTGTTGTCCGTTATCCGCTTGACATGAAACTGACGTAATAGTCCATGATTCAAACTTTTTAATAAGCCTAATATGTATTGTGAGTATTATTTTACTTTTACTTCGATTTGCGTGGGCTATGACTAATTTTTGGGCTCATAAACCATTTAAGTTACATAATTATGTCGAAACTAATACCAAAAGTATATAGAAACTTCCTTCACAATTTGTAATTGGAAGTAAGCTTTAGTTGTACCATACGTTTATAACATATATTCCATAAGTATGACGCTACCTATGCTTTGTAATGCTAGAGACTTAAATACTGAGAGCGAGTTCGAGAAAGACAAGCGAGAATTAACTACTAGAGATGGGCCGATACCAGTTTAAACCGATACCGATATGATCCGATACTTGGGAAACCGATACGTACCGATACCGATATTTTACCCGATCCTTCGATTAAACCGATATCAAACCGATACCGATATGGTATCGGTATCGGCCCATCTCTATTGATGATTCTCGATCCAATTTCGGTACTTGAAACTATAAAACTGGCTTATCATACGAAAAACCCATTCTAGACACTAGTTACGTTATCCAAAAATAGATGAAAAACTGTGCTGTCTCAGCGGCATCATCTACTCTCAACATAAGTATTTATTTTCTTCAAAAAATATCGGGTAGAAATATCGGTTCGTTTTTAACCGATACCGATATATCGGTTAAGGCCAAATATCGGTACCGATACCGATATGGCATCGGTATCGGCCCATCTCTATTAACTACACTCGGTTTTACAGTCCATTTTCCTATTAGTCTGTACTAAGCCTTTGACAGCGCCTCACCAGGCGTTATTTAACGATAATCTATGACGTTTCACCAGAAGTTAATGACTTCTTATCCAGGATAAGAAGTCATTTAACTTCTGGTTTCACCTACGTCACTTCATGAGAAGCTCTCAGAAACCAGCAACAAACTTATGGAACATATCTTATGAACTTATGGTTGTACGAATATGAATATGCAATGTTGAAGCTTGTAACAAAATAACAGTGTTCACTTAGCAGGCACGTTTTAGCCTTTCGCTTGCTTAACTGTAGATTCGTTTTTTGGTTACGTAAAAATTGTAGTTATAAACTGGTCACTGAGTTCTCCTAGTCAAAGCGTTCAAACGTGACAAAATGGCCAGGAATTTTCTAGATTGTATCACTTAGTAATGAACAAGACGAACATTCCTAAGTGCTCCTATGTATAAATTGCTGCCATGACCTATTTCCAAAAATCAATCAAGTTTTATTAGGTAGGAATACGAACAACCGATTAGCATCAATTAAATACAAAAACCATGCTTAAGATTGAGATTTTTCAAAGTTATATAATTTACAAGTATAAACGCGACACCAAGCGGTGCAAGGGCAAACCTTAAAATAGGTCTGTTGTTAGAGAAGGCTCAAATTCATCAATAGGACAAAACGTTACTCGTGACGTAAGTGCCTAGAAACTTACTCAAAGAGATCAACATCGCGTCGCAACAACCGCATGTTGTTGCGTTTTTCAATATCCTCCCTGTTGGGAACTCGGTATCAATAGCTTCGCATGATTTTTGAAACTTTTCGCAGTAGTCGCTAGGGCAGCCAAATTCCAAGGCTTTCACTTTGAGTCCCCGGAAATGGAGAATGAGATTGATACCCAGAAACAGCCAGGAAATAATAATAGTACTTCGAACCATCGTGCGCTTAAATCATTCTAGTTTCCGATTAATCCGCTTCCCTTAACTTCCTCGAATAATCTAGTAATACACGGCCGTAATAACTGGAAATTGAATCCCGAATTCAGTTCTCTCGAAATCGCGTTTCGATGGCTGACATTTTAAAAATATGAAGTCACCTATACCTGCCTTATCTTTAAAAGAGATTCAGTACAGGATTTGTGGAATTTTATCACTTATCAATGAATTTATTTATATTTTGCATGAACATTGGTTTTGTAAGCTTGTAAGATATTACATTTTTGTGGAATGTGACCTTTATCACACGAGGCGATTTGATCGTGGTTAAATTTCGATTACACCTGAAGTGTGCGCCACCATGACACCCTTATAAATGCTAGACCTGGCTCTAGTTACCTGAAAAAATGTTGTGTCAACTTGATATGCTTAAAAAGTACAGACTATTTATTCCACATCTTTATACCTTCTTTAATAGTCGTGCACAAAAAGAAGTGAATTTTTTAAACCAAGGACCTTTACTACTCGCATTTGGGTATATGTCATTAATATTTGCAGTCAGAAACCATTCTATGCAGGGTTCGAATCCAAAAACCTCACGGTTTTTATTGAGTTTTACCAGAAGTATATGGTTTTACTCACCATAAAAAACCCCACTGTAAACCCATCACTGAAATCGTTAATATTTGATGAATTTAATAGCAAAAAATTATTTCTATTTAAAGATAGTTTAAGATCTTTATTGTTTCAACTTCAAAAATATTATTTAATAATATTATAATTTTTATGAAACATTTTAATATTTACTTTTTTATTAAGCAGAGACTTTGAATGACAATTATTACAATTCAGGCAACTGCTAAAAATAAAAACCCCAATAAAACCAGGTTTTTTAACCCTGGTTCTATTGTTCACAATTCTTGTAATTTATCTATCAAAACGTTACAAATAGACAGACAGATAAACCTGGATTTTTTTTAAATAATTATATCTTCGAATTGGGGGCTCTGTTTTGTAGGATTTAGATACTGCCTAATACTGTGCAGTTTATATCTAAATCGCGTTCGTCATCATCTCGCACGTTTGCTAGACTCCCTTTCGGGTTTCAATGTTTTTCCATCTTTGCTGTTTTGCTATATTCATGTGAGACGGGAATACATTCATGGTTGCACTTCTTATCTGGAGTCATAGTAACTGTACGACACCTACCTGTTGATAAGAGTATGAAATTTCATTGTGAAATATATGGCTTTTAATGTTTATGTATCGGATATTGCACGCCTTGTAATAAAGATGTGCCAATATTCTTTGGAATAAACTAACACTGCCTATTCTTTTAAATGTTAATAAATTCGTAATTATATTTAAGTGAAATTGACTTGAATGACGTGTCATTTACATAGCAACATAAGTCCATAAGATATGTAACATTAATTTGTGACTGGTTACTGAGCGCTTTTCATGAAGTGACGTAGGTGAAACGTCATAGATTCTCGTAAGGCGACGCCTGGTGAGGCGCTGTCAAAGGCTTAGTACAGACTAAATAGGAACATAGACTGCGTAAAGTCAATAGACCCAACCAACAAATCTTTTGAATTTTTATGGCTCAGATTTCGTTCTTGGGTTTTGAGGCGAGAAAGGGATAATCTGATTGGCTTGATTTTGCCATGCGCAGAACCTGTTTTACCCCAAGAGTCAGACTCTAATCCAATCAGAAAAATAAGAGATTTATTTTCGTCGCTCAACGACAGATGGTACTAGAGTCAACTTTGTTAGTCACGTGTTCTTATCCCTTAGGTTGATACAAAACGAAGCCAACTCTTGAACTAGCTCTCAGTATGTCTCTAGCTTTATGAAGTATAGGTATTGTCATACTTATGGAATATAACATATAAACTTATGGTAACAATAAATTATAATTTATGGCATTTTTACATAGTTGAAACTTAATTTTTGTTTCATTTCAAGATTTTCATAACGCGAATTAAATTATTTGTTCAAGAAAATTTAAATAATGTAGCTGCTATAGATAGTGATGTAACCTGAGAGCCTTTCGGTTGTAAGAACTATTTCCCTACTAAGGTATTTTTCCGTAAGCCTAAATCGTGCTATATTGCAACTATCTTTACCCAATCCAGACACAGCCCTATTTTTAAACTCAAACCATATAAATTTTTTAAATTGAAGGTCCAATGTACGAGTACGTTCTCCTTTTAAATTTTATTAAAAAACCATTTTTTTCTTAGTAAAAAATGTCCTGACATCAGATAGATAAAAGGCAATATTTTGAACAAGGTTTTTGATCGTCGAAGAAATTTATTTTTTAACAAAAGACAAAAAAGAAACGGGGGAAATCCGAACTTTTCTCAAGATATACCCATCAAAATTTGACCTAAATGAAAACAGTTTAAACTATAACATCAAATTGCATTGGAATAAATTAAATATAGAGTTCCACAATTATTTTAAATTAATATCACTCACCAAAGTGGCACTCTTAGCCTATAGGTTACACGTGTCCGCCGGTGGTGACTTTGCCGCAACACCCTTCGGTCACCATTAGTAAACCTCATTTGCTTTCCTGACTTGTATCACAGTTAATTACACCCTTAATAACACATCCTGGCTGAGGTATACAACCCTGTGAAAAACCACGATGGTTCCAAGGACGTCTGTCCACTCTGACGTAGACACACACCAAAAAAAAAACATGTTATGCTAATTGAAATTCTAATTTATCTTTATTGAAGATGTTCCTATCATTTTTCAAATTAAAATTACAAATTTATTTTTGGAACTTTATATAAATATAAAGTCGTACTATGCCTACATTTAATTATATAAAAACGTCTTGGTTTGGACCAAGGCCGAAAAAACAAACGATATGTGTGAGGTTTATCAATTGACTGAAGTATCAGATATTGAAATTTTTTCTAGTTATTTTTATACACTCAATCCTTAATCAATATTTAATTCAATCAACTGATTTTACTGTTAATCGACCTAGTCCCTCTAAATTAATTGAAAAAATTACATATCTACGCTTTTTCAAGAACAATTACATTTTCCGAAAACATTTTATCATGAAATTAATTATTTTGAAGGGATTTCGTGTCGATGCTCACTAACTTGTGAGCATCTTGACCGACATAGTTTTAATTGTTGCTGGCTTGACAAATTTTCAAGTTTGCACCAAAAGAAGTTTAAATCTGTTTTAAGTTGTTGATAAGACTGTCGTTTAGAGTGAATGTCGTGTACTTAAGACAAAGCAACAAAGTTTATCCTGTGTGGTAAAGGGTAAAGATCACATAAACAGAAATACTTCTCAGACTTGTTATATTCATTTCCCGCGGAAATAATATGGTTAAACACATCATTCATTACTAGTTATGCCAAGAAGGTCACATTTAACTCCGACACCCCCTCCCTTCCTCTATTTTCAAAATATATGGCATTTTATAATCACCAGTGGTTTCAGTGTATGGGTCATCTGAGCCGTCGCAACACACTCAGCCAATATTACCATAGACTGAGTTATGACCAAGAAATTCTTAAGTACGGAAAAGGAAGTTCCAGTGCAACTTTACCATCAAAGAGGCGACAATAGAAATGTAGCATTTCGATATACGAAATTAAATGTATAAATTCGCGCAACACCCTTGTTTGGCATCCACGATCAAATATTTACATTTTCCATTCGAGTTATGCCAAAGTTCGCTTGCTTTTTTTAGACATCCAGTAGAACATTTCAAATATTCAATACTGTATCCTCAACATGATAAATTAATTTCACGATAAAATGTTTTCGGAAAATGTAATTGTTCTTGAAAAAGCGTAGATATGTAATTTTTTCAATTAATTTAGAGGGACTAGGTCGATTAACAGTAAAATCAGTTGATTGAATTAAATATTGATTAAGGATTGAGTGTATAAAAATAACTAGAAAAATTTCAATATCTGATACTTCAGTCAATTGATAAACCTCACACATATCGTTTGTTTTTTCGGCCTTGGTCCAAACCAAGACGTTTTTATATAATATCTGTCGCTTCAGTCTTAATGTAATTAAATTTTGAGTAATTATGTTTTCTTTACCGCTTATTATTATGTCCAATTACGATGGTCAAAACATGCATCTAGCAGGGCCCGAACGTTGCACCTTCCGCGTGTTAGGCGGTCGAGATAACCACTACACTACACATACCTGGTAATACTGAGATTCCTAAGAGATCTAGCTTATTATTATGTCCAATCACGATGGTCAAAACATGTATCTACCAGGGCTCGAACCCGGGACCTTCCGCATGTAAAGCGGACGTGATAACCACTACACAATGAATACTTGGTTATTCTGAATTTTCGAAGAGATCTAGCTTATTATTGTGTCCAATAACGATAGTCGAGTCATGTATCTACCAGGGCTCGAACCTGGGACCTTCCAAGTGTAAAGCGGACGTGATAACCACTACACTATAGATACTTGGTTATTTTGAGTTTTCGAAGAGCTCTAGCATTATTATTATGTCCAATCACGATGGTCGAAACAAGTACTTCTGTAATTAACTAAAATTAACATACTTAGACTTAATTGTTTCTGATTAGACTAGCCGATCGCACACCCTGAATACTTAATTGTTAAATTAAGAGTATTCCGAAAAGTAACTTCGCTCTAGTTTTTCAGTTAGAGATGGTTAAATATCACGAAAAACCCCATGTTAATCTCCATAGGAAAATTGGTAAAAGCATGTGAATTTTGCTTTAACGTTACAAAAGAGTATCAAGTCATATCTACAAGGGCCTACCGGCCCTGTAGAATTTTGTTTAATCCACATTAAGAAAATAAATAAGCGGAAAACTGAAAATAAAACTGAAATATCTCAAAACTCCTGGTTTGATCTATTATTCTTCCCAGAGATGTCAGCACAGACAAAACTATACTCGACTTGGAAAACACCGTAAGCGACGCAACTTTGCATCAACAAGAGTTTCCCATTCATCTCCCTATTTAGTAATTAAGCCTTTGTCGAATCCGTCACGTTTCACCGTTCAAGGACACAAGATAAACACAACCTTATGATATTTAACACAGCTTATCCATATGCCTTACTTACCGAGTGTGATTGCATTACACCAAAGTACCGCTCATATTAACCAGTGTTAAACTTATGAAAATATGATATAAATTAACTTATGCTATAACAAAAATAGGTATAATTTTTTTAATTGGCATAGAATCTCCCTTATTTTTTACATTAACCCAAGCTATCTGATATCATTTCGATAAATATAAAAAACTACTTTCTCTAAATCATTATGAACGTAATATCTGCCAGTCGTAAAACGCGTAAGTTATTTTCCGCTACGAGTGCCAGGTTTATCGTGCTGCGTTTGAGTGTGTTTTACGGTCATTGTTTCAAATACCGGTATATTATTATTTTAGGAGAATAGTTTCAAATAAGTTCTAGAAGATAGAGGAACCTAATCAAACCTTTCTCGATAAGAGAGACGATTATATTGAAAATAGAAATAATTCACAATTCGAGTTTTATATTCTTGAAACAATAAGGAAAGTAACTACCGTAGACACAATTGTTTAGATCTATTGTATTATCGACGGATTTGACGTCAATCGATCGATTAAAATGGTAAGTAAATATTTTATACGTGAATATGGGTTAAGGAATAGTATTTTCGAGTTACTTTCCTTAAAGGGATAGTAGTTTAGTAGTTTATGAAACTTAAGCAATTGCTTCTTGGAATGTGTTTAACAAGTAACGCAAGTTAAAGGAAAGGATCCCGGTTCCATACATTATACCTTGGAGAGCGGCCCATGTTGTATTTTTAACAACACTTCAAAGATCTGGAAGTGGACCTGTAACCTCATATGATAGAGCCAATGTATTTTCTATTTTCTTTCACAATACGAGCTTGAATGATGTGGTACTGGATCTTGCCTTAATCCGTTTCTAGCCACGCTTAGTTTGGTGTACCCCGGGTTCACCAACAAACAAACACACACACATACACCCCGGACACACATCAGTATCTTGAAAGCTAGTCTGGTTATTACATAACCACCCCTAGCTAAAAAAGCAATCAATCTTAAAATCCTCCTCAACCTTTAGAATTTTCGAATCTTACTGGAAGTTCGGTTGTTGAGGGTGGTTACGTCAAAGTTTGGTGAATAGCTTCATGAGGTCAAACTGGATATTGGAAATAGCCCATGAGGCAATGCGCTTGAGAAACTATTTATTTTGGGTTTGGCCTATGCTTAGCAATCGGAGTCTTTAAGAATATGAAGCATTATAAAATCGAGATTATCGGCTCAGGGAAAGATGTGACTTTACATTTTTAATAATTGACCAAAAAACATATTGTTAAAATTATGTCGTCTGCTTTAAATCGACTTTACTTTCTAATAATGAATTCATTATACAATAACAATACCAAAACCAACCGGCAAGATATACATATTCTCGGAATCAGCGTGACTGAATCTTTAAGATAAAAGAAATTTTGTTGGAACTTTATCGAGTTGCGGTTGACGTGCAACCATAAATTATATAAGATCAGTAAGTATCGAGGGGGTAGACACTTGAGAACTCAGGTGTACAATATGTCTTGAACTCAATGTACTGTCAAAGCTGAACTGTGAGTTCCTAAGGCTTTGGGCTCAATGCACTGTCAAAGCTGAACTGTGAGTTCCGAAGGCTTTGGGCTCAATGCACTGTCAAAGCTGAACTGTGAGTTCCGAAGGCTTTGAACTCAATGTACTGTCAAAGCTGAACTGTGAGTTCCGAAGGCTTTGAACTCAATGCACTGACAAAGCTGAACTCTTTTGAACTCAGGTGTACACAGAGATCCAGAGCATCTAACCCCTCGGTAAGTATGACACTCTGTAAAATACCTTAATGAGGGTGTACTGTTGGATGAGAATTGCTCATCACTTTGTCAGTCCTCATTTCTAATAGCTTGAAACAAACCTCGCTTAAGAAAATTAGAATTATCCTTATTATTATTATGTTACTTATTGTGCTGGTTTTCTTAAAATCTGTACAAATGTAGGTACTTTTCAGTTTTTTCTAAATTTAAAACTTAAAGTAAAATCAGAAGCGTTTAATACTTCTCTTCGAGAGAAGTGTACCAGCACAAAGCGGGGTAATTGCAACATGATTCATGCAAATGATCTCAAAATCGGATCATTTGGAGAAAGGTTACTAAACCGAACCACATACGCGATAAATAGTTCCCTCATCATTACTCTAGTAGCTCTTAACTATTTGTCAAGGCGCATGCGCTTGTCGATTTTTGTCCCATGTCAAGATGAGGTTTGTGGGCTGATTGCTGTGCATTTAGTAATAAAGTGTTATAGAATTCACCCCACGGTGCGATACCCATCTGAAGTGTGATGATCAGGAGAGCATACTAAGAGGGGAACCCTGCTAAGAATCATGTTACTATAACTAAAGTATTAAGAGGATACAGTATCATATCCCCTTCTGGTAAAATCTATTCAATCTTCAATTGTGGGTGACTACTTCTTCTGCACAGTTTATCAATCCCTACGCTATAGCTTACTGACAGTTCAAGGTGGAATAGATTATCGTAAGCAACTCCCACCTGAACCTGCATCCGTCCATGGTAAGGCCTAATGCTGTTTTTGATTGAGAATATTTTATTACAAAAACATATGAATGTGGAAATATACATATACCCAGTCACT
Source organism: Phalangium opilio (assembly GCA_019434445.1). Lineage (NCBI taxonomy): Eukaryota > Metazoa > Arthropoda > Arachnida > Opiliones > Phalangiidae > Phalangium > Phalangium opilio. Next base: position 650,281 of record JAEQBA010001406.1, read on the forward strand.
GATACGACTAGAGTCTCTACTTCAAGCATACGGGTATAATATTATCGCATATTCTGGTAATTAAACCATCTGGGTATGTGTTTCAGTGGTATATAGACAGGTTGTACGCTTCCTAACGCTTAGGTATAGAAACCGCAGGTGTTTACAGTGTATTAACCCTGTGTTAAAACAGAGGAAACCGAGCGCGACTCGACGTAATTTTTTTTTTTTTTTTGCCAATTTCGCACTTTTAATTGCTAACAACTAACTGTAGTTCATTCACTAATTTTTGTCCTCTTTCATTCTCTCTCACTCACTTGTACTGTATGGGTTTTTACATTAACATTTTTCGTCTTAAAGGCTGAATCTCATAACTTATACGAGGTATTTTTTTAAGAGCTATGACCAGGGATGGATTTAATTTTAGAAGTAGGAATGGAGAACGGTTAGTATTTACTTCAGTCCGACTCATAGGCCAGTATAGAGCCCTTCCTCCAACACGTAACGGAAAGTTTAAATTATCTTATTGGCTCACTTAAACTACGTTTTGTTGACGTTGCTGACGGGGACGGTGAAAAATACTTAATTCCTTTTCACCTCTGTCGCTATGACCCTCCTCTTCTTTCATACCCCTCCCGGGAAGAGGGTCCGGGACTTTGACGCGCGCCCACATTACTCTGCTCTCCATTCCTATTTCTAAAATTAAATCTATCCCTGCTATGACATATTGTAGCTGCAGTCTTTGACGAAATTATCACTGGTGATATAATATTAAATAAGCGACGGTTTGTTGATTGCCAACAATGATAAAGTTATCTGTTTGTAAAGAACTATAGTTAAGCTTCCCGATGTTGCCCTAGCTGTTATTTTATGGACCCGGAGGAAATTCTGGTTCTATGTAGACACGTACTGAACACTAAATAGTCTTCATGGAATGTCTTCTTGATGTCATTTTCGGAAGTAGCAGTTTTTTAAATTCAGTGGTTAATGAAAAAGCTAAAACGTTACGTAAGGGTCATGAATATGAAGTTTGGTCGAATTCGCTACCTAACTGTAATTGTGGATAAAGAACAAGCATATAAACAAACAAACACCCATTTTCTTAAAAATACAGGGTATTTCTGACAAGTCTGGCATAAGTTAAGGGAGGTGTTCTTTGGGCAAATTTGAGTTGAAAATGTGCTATGACACTTTACCGTCCGGGCCAATATTTTCAAGTTATGATTTGACTGTTTTTGGGATGACCCCTTAATTAAATTGGCAATCATTGTCTTTCAGTTTCTTAATTAAATTTTAAAATTGAAAATCAAATTTCAAACTTTAAAAAAAAGAAATCAGTATCTTTGAAACATTGTCAGTCAGATATTTTAAAGAGGTGGGTCCCAAAGACAATTTAGTGTCTACACAGGAAATTCTTAGCGGTTTCCAGCCCCTTTAAAACAACAGGGCAAAGCCGGGCTGCTTAGCTAGTATCAAATATATACAATATTAAACTTTTTTTCAAAATTATAAAAATGAAACTCTCCCTTTAATTATAAGGTGACCCGTTAATTTATGAGGGCTAGACAATTGGACGTGGGTCAACTATACGTTCTTTATATTTTGTGTAATTGCATTTTTAGGATATTTTCGAGTAGATGCGCTCGTTTTTGTGTTTTATTCAACGTATTATTAAAGACCATAAACTCGCGACTGCGGTTTTTTTCCTTTGCCAACTCGTACGTTTTAACGCGTACGTTGCGTAAATACAAGGGTTTTTAATGGGTATGTAATTGTTAGCGTATACTCGCTCGTATGACGTCTGGAACAAGCGTATTTATGTAGGCAATGTATAGGCGTTGTACAAAGTCGCTTTTTCTTTCCTTTAATTTTTTATTTCGAGTATTATACCATTACTGTTAAAGAGACTTTATGCTGGTGACCAATTTATCATGGATATTAACATAAACTTGGACCATGTTTTTTCTAAAATCCTTACAGTTATTAATTATGTTATAATCTAGAGGTTTTATTTGCTCATTTAAGGAGCACTTGGAGTTTCTAATTATTTTACTTTAACTTGGAGGAGAGATGTGAGATTGAGTAGAAATATTGGTGGGCCGTGTGCGGCAAGAGTAGCTTGGGCACGCCCCTACCTTTGGTAGGAGATTTTTAAGTGGTGCCGCGTACCGGATTTTGAAAATAGAGAGTAGTTCTCACGAATTAGCTTCTATTTTCATGACACAGGGGGCATTGTTATCGTTTTCCTACCGTAGGACCCTACCAAAAGTCCGCTTAGGATGCTGGGAGGACTTCGTTGGTGTAGATGTAGGTACAAATAGCTATCGAGATTTCTACTCCATATCTTTATCTCCTCCAAGCTTAAAATGGACACTTATTTAAAATATCAAAGAATCGTTAATGAATTTTTAAAGAGCGGTTCCTTTTATGGAGGGATGCTTCAAATGTCAAATGATAAGGGAAATTTGACTTTAATCTTAATGACCATTAAACTAGTAACAAAGGTTGGTAATAATAATTTTAAAATTAGCTTCAATTGTAAAGCAGGTTTAAAGATGATTATAATCTATAGAAGTTATCCTGTCAAAACGTTCTAGTTTATTTTTAGCCACATCGTATGATGGATATCTACGATAAGGCTCTTAGTTTGGAATGCCCTGTAGTAGTAGTAGTAGTGGCACAGTCCTGCCTTTGTCAGTATCAAATTTTTCGTTCGTCATTTTTCTGTACTTCTTTTGCTAAGATACTTGAGGATACAATCCGAAAGGCATGCATTGATGATACAACCAGTTAAAAAATATCAATGGAAGAGTAATATGGTTCAGAACGATTTAAGTATGTTTTCGTTACACATCTGACCATCAACTTAAAATATGGTGGCGTATTTAAACCAAAAATCATTCAGTATGTCTATAGGGTGTTACGTAAGAGTAACGTCTCGGGAAATTTTCAGCTTCGTGAATAAATCGGTATTGCAGATGGGCTTTGTTGAAACAAGTATAAAGTATAGTTTTAATAATTCTCGATATATTAATATATAATTTTTCGCGAGTATAAATTAAACCATTAAAAATATGTTCAATTCTTCGCTAGTCGGTAGGTTCTTTATTTAATACTCGTAAATAATTAATATCATCTGATTTATATACTATTAAGTTTAAACAAAAATTTGCATATTGAGAACATTTTTTAAAATTTATGAAACTGGATATATGAAAATTTCATTGGGTTTGAAAGGACTTTAATAAGAAAAATATCATGGCTTTTACAAAGTTACTTTAGAGAAACGTGATTCTGAATGGTAATTTTGGGGCAAGGCAAGCCGCTAAAAACCATAATGTTTCTGAAAGGTCTATCAAAAATTATGGAGACGTTCTATGGGCAATTTAGAGTAGAAAATGTTTCATGACATTTTTCCGTCCAGGCCACCGTTTTTAAGTTGTATTTGGAGTGTTTTACGGAAGACCCCCTAAAATTTACATGATAAACTGAAAGAAAATGCTAATTTAATTAAGAACACTGCCCTTAATTGCCGACAGATCTATCAGAAACACTCTGTATATTTTTTACATTATTGACAAGGCGATTTAACTTTAAATTTTTAGAAATTGAACAAATTCCATATGTTAGTGATTAAATAATATTAGGGAAAAATGTTTAGCAATGCAAACTTTAACCGATTTTTTGTAAGAATTTCATATCAGCCCATGAAAAGAAGTTATTCCAGACTTTCTTAAATTGTTCTCTTAATTGTCTCTAGCATTTTCAGAAACCCCTTCAATCAAAAATTAGTTACTAAAAGCAAAAATTACAATTATGCCACAAAGAAGATTATCTTATTAGCAACCAACAATTGCTCAAATTATCTTCAGTCGGTGCAATACAAGTCTATAAAAACGCGCTGAATATCCCATGAAAAACCTGTTTTCCGTGATAAATTTGGTGTCTTACAAGCCGCTCAAAGACTATAGGTTTCGAATAAAAGAAAAGGAACCTTTTTCAGAACCATGTACTTCTCAATAACTCCGTCGAATGGCGCTGCAATCTCTAGCTCATGTAATTTTGCCGACAAAAGGGGAAAAATTGAAGGCAGTGCCCGTTGAATCAAATTTTAAATTGGTAGAACAATTTTTCGCTTATTTTCTTTTTTCTAGAGTAAGCTATTTAAAGGAATAGTGAAATGTAAACGTAATATTCGTTATACTTTAAAAATCCAACTGAATTACTGGTTATTTAATAATCAACAACATTTTTAAAATTATATTTTTTGTTCAGCAATATGACTTTGTCCTTCTTGGTTTTCTTCCTTTAATTGAAGTTTAAATATCAATTTGTCGCCGCTATCCGAATTAGCCGTGAGCACCATCTGGTCTCCCTCCCCTACATTACCAGAATGCAAATGATCAGGTGGTAACTTACGGATGCTGGATAGGGGCTAAGCCCTCACCTGCGGACACAGGATAATGCATGGCCATTATATTCTACAGTAAAATTTCTCCATCAAATAACCCTTTCCCTGAAAAATGAGTTTTTTATGATATAGAAATCATTAAAAACATTCCAATTTTACCAGTAACGTTTTAGTCGCTATAAGCATAGATAACCTCTTGACCCTTATTAGATATGGAACATGTTACTGATGTGGCTAATAGACCTTTTATATCACTTACAAGGTAAAGAGTAGATCAGCTCAGTCGGTAATAGAATAACATTCGAGTCTGTTAGAAGTTTTTATTCAAAATTTACTTACTTTAAATGAAGATTAACCTGAACGTTAATTTACAGCTTTAATTATTACATTGCGTCTTAATCCGGCACCTAAACCTACAAAGTTAACCCGACAGAACATTAGTTTTAATCTTTTAATCATCACGTTCCACCATTCTTGTGCTAAATCTAGAATTACTAAAACTCTACTGCGTGCTCCTAGATTTTTATGGTAAACATTTCTACGGAATTTAATTAATAAATAATGATAAAGATAATCTGTAATTATGCATGTGAAATCCACTCACTAACACCCCGACGGCTGTATCTTCAGAACCATTTAACCGTGCACTCTCTGTTACTTTTGTTTTCAAATCTTAAAGAACACCACTTCTTAAGTTTTCTGACAATGGAATCTTTGCCTACATAATAAGAATTCTTATTGCTTAGGCAACGATGAAATGCTTATAAATTGCAATATACAACGGTAATATACAACGGTTTTATTGATATGCTTTTAGTCATCGTCTATCTCTTTAAATATTATTATAGTTTATAATCATTAAGTATGATTATATTCTGTTGGCATTACAATAGTTATCTTGCTCTGAAAAATCACCCAATCAAGTAGCTTCATTTGTTGATAATAACTTAATTACTCGGCACAACAATCCTACTAATTCAGTAATTTTTGAAACCAAACAAAATTCCCGTGTTTTGGCACGATATTCAAATTACCATTTCACTATGACTTTGAAGGACTAGATCGCCTCGAGACATTTTCTTCGGCGTTATACAAGATTGCAGAACCTTTCGGGAAACCATAAAGCGAAGAGAAAGAATTTTTTTAACCCGTAAAACCAGACTGAAGTCATTTTTCATGTTAAGATTTTACTGAAGCCAATGCAATTAAATTGATTCTGAAAGCGTGGATCCCGGCTTACCTTTCACTTCACTCTAAGCGTGAAATATTTACATGTTATGACGCTAGAAGAGAGCGAGAGTCGCAGGAAGTGGCTGTTTCCACTAAATTTAAGAAAATAGAAAAAAAAATTCTTTTTTTTTTTGATATTTCTTTTTTTTATTTATTTTAAATTCATCGATGCATCTCCAGGGTATCTAGCTGCTCCGGGGTTTTTAAGTAAGCATTTTTGCTTTGGCACTGCAGTGAATGTTACGTTTACGTAGGGTTGAACACATGAACGAGATTCAAGTTTTAAGCATGTCTTTTAAAGGGTTCCGCAAGCCTCTTGCGCACCTCTTTGCGTCATTTCGTCGCAGGCTAATGAATCTTTTAGATATTGGAATTTTGCTCGGTTCTTCACCAGTAATTTGCATAACCCTTTAATGTAGAAGCCGTACTTGTTAAGGCGTTGTAACCCAAACAAATTATTTCCAATTTTCTATTTCAAACGGCAGGGATGATTTCGATTCTTTTTTGAGCTTGATTTGGAGCTAGAAATTTAATTTGCATATTTTGATAATCTTTTGATTCGTTTTCTTACATAACCCATGCAAAAATGTTGTAGATTACTTGTCCAAAAGTTTGTCACTGGATACTGAGAGCTTGTCATGAAGTGACGTAGGTGAAACGTCATAGATTATTATAAAGCGACTCCTGCTGAGGGGCTGTCAAAGGCTTAGTACAGACAAAATTGGAAGATGGACTGCAAAACCGAGTGTAGTCAATTCTCTCGTCGTTCTCGAACTAGCTCTAGCATTACGAAGTATATGTAGTCTTATACTTATGGAATATATCTTATAAACTTATGGTATTCCTTAATGTTTATGTATAATTAATCCAAATTTTATCACTTATTTTCATTAATGTTTTACTATGGAATATATATATATAGTTTACCGTCCCTAATATGGTGATGTGACAACAAACCACCGTAATTAAAAAGCGTAAAAACAAAATTGATTTTTTTAATTTTCCTCTATAATTAAATACATTTCCGCCAACTCTAATATATGCGATTTTGAAAAATAACCGATCCTCTAGGCTAGTATACAATATTGCCAAATCGCCACTACGATATTGAAGTTTAACCTGTTTAAAGGGTTTGGTCTTCCCAGTTTTTTTAGTAGCATTTTACAGATACTATGAGGCTATTTATTTAAACCACGATGTTGAAGTAGTAGTAGTAGTGGTGGTGTTGGTGGTAGTGGTACTTCTATTTCCAAATTTGAATTGAAGAAATAGTTGGGGATCAATAGTTTAAAGTTTTGAGTTTGATTGATAGCCTAAAGACTCGAGGAAAATTGAAGTAAAGGTTAGTTTTTCCCAGACGTACCAAAATCGTTTGAAGTAGACAAGTTTTCAGGCTCAGGTCTCATTCCCTGCAAATATGAATTCCAATAAGATTATGAGTGGCTTTTGGGAATCAACCCTTAAGAACCATCTTGTTTTTGTATTTGTTAGAATCAGGTCGAAATCTTAGTTTCCCTCTTATATCTGAAAAATTTCAGTTTTGTACATACTTTTTGACACTACAACCAGCTTCAACATGCCATGGTAAAGCTATGCAAGTTTTTATTGAGGTATGCAATTCTTGAAAAACTAAAGGGGAAGAAATTCTAGGGATAAACGTCACATAAGTGGGGTCTTTATTTCGGATGCTTCTGTTATTGCTATTTCTTAAAACTTCAACTTACAAACATTCGTTTCGAAGCCAGTAGAAATCTTTCTTATTGCGTTTCATACTTTTCTTTGTAGGCCTAGATTTACGAATCGTGAGAAAGATCTTTTCGTTATTGTTATAAAATTCGTCTTTTTTCATGGTGCATGCAATTTCAGAAGATGAGTCTCCAAACAATTGAGCAGCCCGAGCAGTAAGGGATTTACAATTCGTTTTTCCATATTTCTGCGATGCATAGAAACTGGACCAAGGCGAAAGTTTCCACACTGTATATAGTTAGAAAAAAGGTTTTGAACATAATTCTGATGCCAAGATATCGCGAGCGTTTGGGAGTGTGCACGACACTCCTGTAAGCCAAGCTTTTGGGCGACAAAGTTTGAGGGAATACGACACATGTCGGCGATCCTCCCCTAGGGCTGTCGAGAGAGTTTGTGGGCCCCGGCAAAATTGACCAAACCGTGTGCCCCCTCAAGCTCTACACTCATCCCGGGCCCTTAGAAAGTGCGGGGCCCAAGGCAAACTGACCGAATTGCCCCACCCTCTTGACGGCCCTGCCTATAGGTGCCGATTGCCCCGTGTTCGCTGAAAGTGACTTGACCCCACCAATTTTTCCAGTACCTCCCAAGTAAACCTCAGTCCTTCCCTGATTGAACACATCATGAAACCTGAATAATCTCATCCTTTACGAGGACCCTTATTGGGATCTAATTTGCATTCAAGCCCTTTAATTAAAATAATATATCACGAGATTGAAAATTGTAATAAGTGTTTTCAAAACTGCGGCTATAACGAGAAAGTATAGTTTCGTGGCAAAACCGTACTGCATATTAATTATCGGCATTGAATAGCTAATCCATAAAAAGATAATTGCGATTTGAATAGAGACAGATTATCAAAAGCGTAAATTAGAATAAATTTTTATTGTAATGGGATAATAAATCTCCTTAAACTATTCGATAAATAGCGAACTTTCTGATAGTTACAAAATCTTTTTAAATTAATAGGTGGTCCAAGATAATATCGGGGAAATAAATATAAGATATAAAGACTGGTTTATCAAGCACCTTAACTTTTCAAAAATAAATTAAAACTTTCCATTTTTTATTTTATCATACGGTCTACATTGATAAAAACGTTGAAATCGCAAATTGATTAAAATATAAGCATTGAAAATTGATTATCCTTCAAGTATAACCAATTTCACTACAAAATGTCAACCACACTTACTTGGTTCTTAGGTTGATATATTTTCCTACTTGGAATCTTTAAGCGGCTATAGACCCCATACTAATTTCTGATTGAAGGTATAAAGAAGGGCTTTAAACTCCTTCCTCGCGTTTCATTAGTTATTCGATCCCTAAGCCTTTGCTACTGACAGGGATAAATTTAATTTTAGAAGTAGGAATGGAGAACGGTTAGTATTTACTTCAGTCAGACTCATAGCCCAGTATAGAGCCCCTCCCTCCAACACGTAACGAAAATTTTAAATTATCTTATTGGCTCACTTAAACTACGTTTTGATGACGTTGCTGACGGGGACGGCGAAAAATACGTAATTCCTTTTTTACCTCTGTCGCTATGGCCCGCCACTTCTTTCATACCCCTCCGTCCCGACGAGGAAGGGGTCCGGGACTTTGACGCGTGCCCAGACTACTCTGTTCTCCATTCCTACCTCTAAAATTAAATCTAGCCCTGCTACGGATTCTTATGTTTTGGATAAATCTAAAGATGTTGACATTCGAGTTCAGCAGGCATAGGCCGAGAGAGTCGCGGTGCAGGTCGATGTCACGTGATTTCTAAGTTAAAATAAGTCGTGCATGACGTCAGGGGTTGCAGTTTCTACACCTCCTCCCTTTTAATT